>CM023491.1:10350280-10980280 GCA_013339685.2 Hyalomma asiaticum
TGTTACGATGCGCCAGAATATGGGGAACGTCATTCATCAAAACCTGTTATATAAGGCCTGCCAGAAGCCGTGGCAAAACGAGAAAGAAACAAAAGTCGCTGCAATTGCAGGTCTTCATAATGCGGGAAATTCACACCCCGCTTGCAACGTGCAGATTCCGTCGGTTTAATTTCTAGATGTCGCACCAACAGTGACAGCTGGTGCGCTGAAGGTCGTTTCAGATTCCATTCAAGACGTCACCTTTGTCGTGCTTCATTTTTGCTGAAATAATAACAGCCAGCACCTACAAGAGACGGGCCACGGCCTCGCGTATATAATTCCGCCTTTGCTTGTAAATTTGAATTCCAGTTACAATTCATTGTAAGTTACGGCAAAAGCTTTTGCACTTTCATCTAGGCTCGGCCGCGGTGACATAATTTTTATGGTGCTCGGTTGCTGATCAGAAGGAGGCACCTTCGGCCCGGAACACGCTGGACGCATTTCGATGGAGGCGGAACGCTAGTGGCCTATGTGGTTAGGACGATTATGGGTGACGTGCTGCTTCTAGAAGTTGCATGTGACATTTGTTCTAGGGACAAAACAGTCGTTCGAGTAGTCTTGGAGACAAGACGGTAAGACCACCTTGTAGGAATGATCGGTCGTAGCTCACAGCTAACGAGGAGAACGAAAAAATTAGCGCAGCTTACACTGGCGGCGCAAGGCTAGCGAAGCTGATGGTCACCTGGCAGGCCCACATCATCATCATCATCATCATCATTTCTTCTTCTCCTTCTGGTCACGTGTCGTTGTGACGTCATTCAACGTGATGTAGCATATGATGTCGAGGCTATACAAGGTTACAGTAGTAGATGTGCTTGTAGACAAGGTCATTTCAAGGTCATAGGCTCGATGCACACGAAAGAACGAAAAGCTTAAACAGCTTCGCTATTAAAAAAAGAGCGTTCGTGCTTGGATTGTTTTATCGATATATCGATAAAAGCGGAGCATAGGCATGCATAGGGTTCGCAGGTAGGGGACGGGGCAAGGGAGTGGGACAAAGTTTCACTGCAGCACCGCCTCCTCCTCCGAAACCTCTCCCGACTGAGGCCATTTTTGGTCAAAACTCAGCGCAGGTACAGGGCACATGGTACAGGGCAGATGTGGCCCCCCCATTAGGTCACTAAGGAGATGGGGCGAAGTAGGGAGGAGAGCCAACCCTATGCGTACGGTTTTAAGTGAGAAGGTCTAGAGAGGAAGGGAGGGTCGATCCAGTTTGAGCGTTTCCTTCACTGGCGTGACAATATGGAATGCTATAAATATAATTCGTTGTTGAACATATACAACTACAGCTGTGCAAAAATATATGGGTGTCCTGGCAACCAACGTCCGCCAAAGTCGCGTGAGTTCGTGCGGCGCACAGTCTCTTTCTTCGATTATTTGGGATACGGACAGTTGTCTGTATCCTTTGCACACAGCACCTTCTTAGAAATCACACGTAGTACGTTGGGCCCGTATGTAGTTCACGCCATTATCGGGACACTTGAGCCTTGCGCCACTACTGCTCCTCAGCGAAGAAACAAACATCGGTCGCGCTGCCTCCTTAGTGGAGTAGAGTGAATTGGGTGCAGTGAATTCGGCAATCGAAATGAGTATCACGGTGTCCGAAACGATGAACGCGACGGAAACACGCGTGACAATTTGTTATGCCCATCCGGTGAGCGAATATTTTCTTGCGCTGGAGAGAAGCAGAAGAGTTCGTACTGCACCTGCTTTTGCGGCTCTTTTTGGGTGTCACTAGGAACAGCTCTACAACGGAAAAACGTAGTGTGTGATGTCTCCCAGTTAAAACCGTGGCGCTGTTGAGCATGTTCACGCTTTAGCCGTCTTAGCATCGCCAACGCTGCAAGAAACTCTAAGGATTAAGTTTTGGAAGGATGACAGCTCCGCTTTTGTGAGATGCAGCTTGCTTGTTAGGCGCTGCCCCACGTTGGTGCTAAGACACTGAACTACACAAGAAAAATATATCAAATTGAGAATGTGGCTCATTAGAGTAAAAGAGTGCTTGAACCCCCCGGGTTATGTATTCACAGCCGTTTTTCAGCAAGCCACGTACTGGAACAACAAGTGCAAGTGCCTTTAGAAAATAAAGGCAGTATTTATTTGTAGGTTCTATGCCAGCCAAGCTCAATGAAGCTTGAAAAAAAAAACGAAATGGAAGTAAAGGCCTTGCTGAGAATGCGCGCTTTTGTAGACAATAAATTGTAAAAGAACGTCCTTTAGACTTATTACTGCCGTATTGAAAGAACGACAAAAGATAGCGACTCCCTGTACGGCATCGATATCGTGAAACACTTTCAGGCCTTAGCTTTTGGAATACATCATTTCAGATTTCTTGGCCAGCTGTTCAGGGCCCCAAAATGTCCTTCCCCGATGTCCGTTGGCGGTCACGCAAGAGCCACTCCTGCTTTCGACCCACTATCGACACTCTTGACTTCAGCACAATGCGTTGGAGTGATATGCGAAGGGAAAGAAAGAAAGAAAGAAAGAAAGAAAGCTTCGTCGTCCGCCTCATGTCTTGAGTTGCAGAGAAAGGAAAAGTGGGCCAGCTCTTGACCTCAACCAATACCCAACCTTTGCCCTCTGCCCAATACTGCGACTCAGGCCCGATAATCACTAGAAAAAAAAAAACAAGAACAAATCAGCACAAGGGAAACGCAAGGGAAACACAGGACAAAGCCAGCTTCGCTGTTTAATCATATTTCACAAGCATAGAACTTACCTTACTTCTTTTTTCCCCCACCCTCTTTTGTCAGGTTGTTTTTTCTGGATGAGTGATCCGTGAAGAACGCTTCCGCTAAATGTGCTCACTGATGGTCATTTGAGGCGCATGCTCAGCAAAACAAGGTCTGGTGTGGCATCTCCATGCGTTGGTATGGCGCCAGCACCTAGCAATATTAGTATTACGTTTCCCGGCTGTGGAAACTCGGTTAATGTGTCCACATAAGTACCATCGTCATAATAATAATAACAATTGCTCTCACCATCTCCGATATATTATGAACGTACACCCTCACAGAAGATTGCAAATGGGAGTAGCACGACGCGTCATTCATTGCACGTTTATATTGAGAAAAAAAAATCAGCCAAGCTTCGTTAATTTGTTAATGATAACGCCATTCAATGTTAGATTCTTGTCCTGCAATTCCGCCGGTGTATGTTGGGACATTGTCTCGCCCTTAGCTCCAGAATAAATGTTCCATTACTCCTTCCTGATCAGTGTCATTCCTGCTAAGCAGCTTATTTGTCTGGTCCAAGCAAATGCGTTTTTACCTGCCATCACTGTACACTCATACGTTCCGTCTCTTTCCCGGCAGTGCTTTCGCTTTCGTTCCTCTAGCTTTCTGTAGGAAATTTTCTCGACATCCGTAAACAGAGAGCGAGCTACAGCTCGTCTGGTGTATGTCTGCCTTTCACAGTGGGACAACGCAGGCTTTTCCCTTCGCAGCTCCTCGCAACAAGGCTGGCGCTTTTCTCCGATGGTACAGACTGCCGGTTGTGGTCCATCCTGTCATACATTCCCTCCGTCTGGTGCCCACTGTTATGGTTTCCAAGCGTTTGTTTGTCGACGATTGCTCAGGCAGTCTAGCTTCGCCATCGATCAGTTTTCATTACCACTGGCTTTGCGCTCTCACGTAACCAGTGGCTGTCTGATACAGTCTGACGGTCAGCCTTCCGTGTAACTACAACCGCGCTGGTTGCTTTAGGAGTCCTCGGCGTACGCTACGTACGACGTTTTCAAAGCGTAACTACGTAGTAACGCTGAAGTCCTTCGTTCTTCCTGCGTGTTTTCGGCGTTGTTCCGTTGTGCCACGCGCAGACGAAGAAAGAAAGAGAGAGAGAGAGAGAAAAAGAAAGAAAGAAAGAAAGGAAGAGAGAAAGAAGAGAAGAAAGAAAGAAAGAAAGAAAGAAAGAAAGAAAGAAAGAAAGAAAGAAAGAAAGAAAGAAAGAAAGAAAGAAAGAAAGAAAGACATGTTCCCAATGCCAGTAAACAAGTCACCCACCCTAATCTTTTCAACACTTCCGATCCCTTTCGAATTTTCCTCGATAAGATAATCAGCTCGTAACGCATTTAACCTTTCAGCAGGTCCCTCCGCGTTCTCTTGACGTGTGGTAAAACCGAGGAAGTCAAAGCGGCGAAGGGTACCCACCAAAGACCGGCGTTTAGAAGAAGTAGGCCAAATACGCATCCCACATTCGTTCATCGCCTGTATAGTCACCGTCAAGAGACCATTCTTGCTTTTTGATGCCCGAGGAACGCCCATCAAAGCGCAGCAACTCGATCACTCCCCACGTGGTGACATTTGCTCAGGCATTGCCATTAGCCTCGTTGGCCAGTGACCGGATTATTAAGAGCAAGAATGTTCCTGACCTCGGGCTCCATTAACCCCGCTCGCTGAAGGCGCTCAGCTTACCCAATGCTCACCGGGACGTCCTTCCAGTATGCAGTGGCGCTAAATCTCTTCTGCACCATTAATCGCGCTCAATTGAGATAACAGCCCGGGAGGAAGTTTTTGTAAACTCTTTGCGTTTGCCTACGTTTAACGGTCTTTTTTTTTTTTGTGGGGTTTTACGTCCCAAAACCAGTTCTGATTATGAGAGACGCCGTAGTGGAGGGCTCCGGAAATTTCGACCACCTGGAGTTCTTTAACGTGCACTGATATCGCACAGCACACGGGCCTCAACATTTCGCCTCCATCGAAATGTAGCCGCCGCGGCCGGGATTCGATCCCGCGACCCTCGGATCAGCAGCCGAGTACCTTAGCCACTAGACCACCGTGGCGGGGCTTAACGGTCTTCCAAAAATTGTAAAAATTCATCGGTAGCTTAACGCACACTATAGGACGACTTGCCCCGCCACGGTGGTCTAGTGGTTATGGCCCTCGGCTGCTCATCCGAAGGCCGCGGGATCGAATCCCGGCCGCGGTGGCTGCATTTTGATGGAGGCGCATCGTTGAGGCACTTGTGCTGTGCGATGTCAGTGCGCGTTAAAGAACCCCAGGCGGTCGAAATTTCTTGAGACCTCCACTACGGCGTCTCTGATAATCACAGCTGGTTTTGGGACGTTCAACACCACAAATCAATATAAGACGGCTTGACGGCGAAGGGCAATCCGCATTGTGACGTACATATCGTTCGATGTGAGCTGTGTTAGTTTATCTCTATATTCAATTCAAAACACGAGAATTCAATTCGGTAGAGGGCGGGAAGGTTAAACTCGTTTAATCACGTTTCGCCCGTATACCTGGATATATAATGCGGGTATGATCCACATGCTATTTTACTATCGTTAATTACGCAGTAAATGGCACGGATGTCATGTTACTGATGTCGTCACCTATCAAAATGTTAATCATACATATGTAGCCTCCCATGCCAGGTTATTTTATATACCAGGGTAATTAGACGCCAGTTGTCTTTTTAGGGGCGAAGCTCCTTAGGGTGCGGGGTCGTTCCCTCCTCTGTAGTAGTAGTAGTATGTATGTAGCCACCTCGCGCCGCCGGGAGGCTCGCGCTCGCCCTCGGCGCGTGCCTCATCGGCGCGCGAGCTCTCTCACTCTTCCATCTGCTGTCTTGTAAGAGAGAGAGAGAGAGAGAGAGAGCGAAAGGCGCGCGATGACTAGATGAACGCTCTACCAGCTCGCAAAGAAGGAGAACGCGCCCCTCACCCGCGAGAGACAACGTTGGCGCAGGCAGCGTCTTCTAGCGAGTTTCTTGATTGAAAAATCTGCTCGCGCTGGAGAACCGTTCACCGGCCACCCATATATATATATATATATATATATATATATATATATATATATATATATATATATATATATATATATATATATATATATATATATATATATATAGGCACTGGATCTTGACTTGCAATGAAGTGCCGGTGGGGGATTTCACTTGTGCGTAGCTGAACCATAAGGATTCGTAGCGTGCGCGTTAACTAAATTAATATAGAACTCGACGCGATCTACGAGCTTGCAAGCGACAGTGCAAGAACACGAAGGAAGCATTTGCATGAATCGGCAATAATAATTGCTGAGGCCTTGCAGCCCAAAACCACAATTATTATTATTATTATTGCTGTTATTTATTTATTTATTTATTTATTTATTTATTTATTTATTTATTTATTTATACATACTGCAGCGCAGAAATGCGCTATGGCAGGAGTGGGGTTACAAAGTAATTCAAGAGCGAAATTTTAACAAACAGCAGTGAAAATTATACAAACAGGTAAAATAATGCAGTTGTGTGTTATACAAGGTCAAACATAAAACAATGGAATACCAGGCAAACAAACGATGCAACATGATAGCTGATAGCAATGTCAAATGTCAAAATAGACGAAGGTTGTTGTTGTTTTTGTTGTTAGAGAGGCCGTAGTGGAGGGCTCCGGAAATTTCCACCCACCTGGTGTTTTCTAACGTCTACTGACATCGCACAATACACGGTCCTCTAGCATTCATCGCCATCAAAATGCGACCGCAGCGGCCACGATTCATCCCAGCAATCTTCGGGTCAGCACTTAAGTGCCATAGTCACTACAAGACCGCGGAGTGTCATTTGTACCAATGGGAGATAGCGGCTTACAATTTCTTATTGCCTTTATTCGAGGGGGAGTATCGCGCTCAAATGGCGGTGACACATCACAGCTGTGAAGGCGTCTAAGTCCCAAGCGGCGCAATGCCGAGGTGCACTAAGCTCGCCTGCTGCAGCACTGTCTGTATATACCACGGTATTTGTAAATGTCGCCTTTTAATAGCTTTTAACGCGATAGCGTAATGTCGATTAAGGCCTTCTTGCGAGATTTTGAAGGGAACACTGCTGCCCGTCGGGTAAGTATTCCCAGCTGGGATTACGAGCATGAGAAAGTAAATTTTATTAACGAAACCACTAGGTCAAGGATTATGGGACGACCCCCAGGCCCTGTGTTTTGGCCACCGTGTTAGCACCTCTAGAGGTGCGGACCCAGGTTCTAAGGCTTCGTGAAAAACTGGGGTGTAGCCACGCTAGATTTGTGCAGCCAGACCAAAAAAAAAAAAAAAAAAAGAAGCCCTTAGCTATCTAAGTTAAGCTGGTGGTCTAAACGATGTGACAGTCATGCCATCGAGTTGTTGGTAAGCACCGTCAGATCCCTGGGGACTGCTTTGAAGCCCAAGAGTATGCCAACACCTCTGAACCCCATTTATACACGTGCCATAAGATAAAAAAAGAATCTCTTCAGTGAAGTCCAGGATGCCATACAACCATCTTGGATATACGCGATCATATGTTCTCTCAAATTCCACTTTGTCTGACCTTAATTTTCGCTCAATTAAAGTGGTAGCTCTCATCACTGTGGCTGGAAAAGGAAAGTTGATTACCATTAAAAATTTCGGCACATATCTCTTGAGTTTTGATGATATTTGCTGCGAGGGTAGTCTTGACTGATCTCTTTTGGGGTGATAAATATGTGCTCTTGTGAGTTTCCATGTATATAGCATTATCGATATCTTCGTCTGGCACCACAAGTGAAAAGCACCCAACTTTCTTGTTTCTTTCACATTCCCGTAAGATCCACCGCTGTCATAAATACATAACGACGAAAAAAAAAATGACACAACGTGTTGGGACCCTACTCCTCACACTGCCTAATGCGAAACATATCGGCATATGCAACTTCCACACTTACTGCTTTGCATTACGCCTACTTCCAAAATGTGTTAGAGCTGCCGGATTTTTAAGTCGTGAGGTTAATTTTTGTCCTTTCATGGTGCACGCAACATTTTAGCCTGCCAATCAAAGCACGAAGCGATGTTCATCACTGACGGCTACCTGGATGACTACCTGGAAACGCTGCTTCCTGCCGCGCGAGTAATACTCCCCGCCTCCCTTCCTGGTCCCGTCTCTCTCTAGAGAACATCTTCTTTCAAGAGTGTATTACCAGGACGAAGCACACGGGGATGCGTGGGTTTCCCTAGAGACGCCATTTGCACCACTGTGCCAACGAGACTGCCAGGAGCGCCATTGGCCAGATTGGATTTCCGAGAACGGAGGCGGATAAGGATATTTTCTGTCTGCGCTCAAAGCCACCCGATTGGAAAGCACACAGAGCCAATGCGACACGCTTGCTACATCCTTTTATTGCTCGGCGATGCGTAGAAGACGTCGGCTAGAAAAGAAAGCACTACTTGACGCCGGAGACCTTCACTGCCGCCTTTTGTATAAACGAAAGAAAGAAACAAAACAAAACAAGCCTTTAGGAAGCTATTTGCTCACGTTTTGTTTGCTTCAAAGTCGTTAGTACCATTTTTTTTTACATTGGCATAGATGTTGTACTTGATAAAAACAGGCGATCTCATTATATGCGCCATTTTGAGATGAAACCAAGCCGTTTGTTGGCTAGTACTATTCCCCTTTGCTACTCTGTTGGAATAGTTCTGTTAATTTCTCTTTGTGTTTACCACAGTGCCGTGCGCCGTCTTCATAGAACCTCAACGACCACCTACATGACTTAAGCGGGACTTCTGTTCGTAGCAACAGCTAATGCGATAATTTGGTAGACGGAAGAAATTTCCTTGGAAGCGATTTGTTCTTTTTGTGTGCTAGTGTAAAAAAAAAGCAGCTTAATTAAACTAAAGCTCTCTTTAGCTTCTCTCTGGGGCTCTAACGCGGCTGATGCTAGGTTGGCTTTCTCAGTGGGTGCAATTATGTACGAGCTGCATTTTCTGCTGCTTCCCTGAATGGAACAGTAGCGGGGGACGTTCTTAAGTAAACCTTGAAGGTTGTCAGAGCAGTGAGAGCAAAGATATCTCTGCTATTTTTGACCGAAATGCTAAATTCCTCTCAATTTCTCTAAAGCCTCAGCATAATATGCCACGCCTGCTGAGCGATATGCTTTACAGCTACCCTGTAAAGCATGTCGAAGTATGTTAATTGAAAGTAGAATTATTCTCAGCGAATCATGGTTCTTTGTTATTCGATTTCGGCATTCGAAATGGAAGGTATATGCCATTGTATATATATATATATATATATATATATATATATATATATATATATATATATATATATATATATATATATATATATATATATATATATATATATATATATCGAGAGAGAGAGAGAGAGAGAGAGAGAGAGAGAGAGAGAGAAACGTTACTCATTTTAGTGAATAGCTGCTCCATCTCTTTCTTGACCAATCCTTCAGAGGGTTAGTCAAGAGGTCAAGGAATGAAAATCGAGCCGTCTTGATCTTCACACTTCGCCGTCGCGGACCACCGGTGTCAACGACCGCAGAGGAACCACACTGGCTGCTGCCGGCCAACATCTCTTAGTTTCCATGGCAGTCCGGCACCATAATAAGGGCACCTCGCTAGATTGCGTGCCATTGGGGTCTTGGGCATCTCCAGGGACGCTGCTCATCCCTCCTTCTTCCTCTCTACGTATTATTACTATTCACTCGACTGCCCCGTTTCTCAATTCTGTCTCCTTCATTCGAAGGACGTACGAAATTCCTCAGTGTCCAGCGATCGATGAGAACTAGCGTAGTTGTGAGTGTCTGTTTCGGCAGATTATACGTCGAGGAATGTAAGATGAAGTTCTTCCATTTCAAGCAACGTTATCACCGTGATAGTTGCCCATAATACTGCAGCGATCTTAAGAAAAAAAAAAGACAACGTGAAAACGCGATGTCGTGTCTTTTCTTTTCTGGACAGATATATGGCACTTATTTCACCGCATTGTAAATTATAGTACTCGGAGTAGCCAAAAGGTCAACGCATGAACTACACAGTAAGCAATGGCTTTGTAGCTTAAACGCACTATATTACAGTGTGCTGGGATCACAGATTTTGTTTGTCAAGTTCTGACTCGTCAAATAGCCATCATCATAATTGTTACTCTTAGAACCATTAACTTGCAGCCAATTGCAATTATGGGTACAGTATGTGTAACTTCAGTTACTTCAACATGACGGTTTAAAAAAATTGTATAGTTATGTCTTTAATCTTCTACGCATTACATCTATAGATAGTGGTCGCAGAGAAAAAAAATGGAAAATATTGAGCGCTTTTGTTTTGCACCCAAAAAGGGAATCTTTCTTTCTTTAATCCGCTTTGCGAGCGAACTGAAGGAGATACTGGCACTCGTAAAAAGTTTAAGCCGACATAAAACGGAAATTACAAGGTAACGATGACCTGATTTAAATTAGACCCCGAGCCGTCACTCAGTTCAACTCAATTAAAATCGCCATGCGGCGCGAGCGAAGCGACTGGCTGACACGTAAATTAAATACCGATATTTGGGTCAAATCGCTTGCGTTTTTCATCTCGCCTTCACCGCAACGCTATATTGCTGAGCAGAAAAAAGAAAAAGAAAATGAAAGACAGCACACCACAACCTGAAATGGTACGGTACGCGCAGCTAATTATCTTGTGACCCGTAACTGCGTCTTTCGCTTGCACTGCCAAATGCCCTGTGGTCACGACGCGGCAGTGGACAGCATCGCGAAATTGGACTGCGCTAAACTGACTGTCAGAATGGGGTTCTGTGACCCAAATGTTGAGTCTCTGGCAGGATATATATCCGACTGCGGCGAACTGCCGCGTCACGGTGCCGCTGTTCTCTCTCTCTTTGTCTTGTGGAGAGAAGTTTTTTGGTCTGCACCCCGACTAGTCAATCTGCAGCTGAAATTATGAAGAAACCATAGCAGAAATGATGCGCAGTGGAACGAATGGATGCCGAGAGTCATGCGCCGGCGCAAAGATTTAAATTTGCTGAAGATGCATGCTTGCATACATACATACATACATACATACATACATACATACATACATACATACATACATACATACATACATACATACATACATACATACATACATACATACATACATACATACATACATACATACATACGTGTGCGGGTTGATTGCTTTCTGGGGGTTTTTACGTCCCAAAATGACGATACGGTTACGAGAGGACGTAGCGGAGGAATCCGGAAGCTCCAACTACCTGGGGTTGCTTAACGCGCACCGACATCGCACGGTACATGGGCCTCAACATCTCGCTTCCACCGAAATGCAGCCGCTGCTGGCGGGATTCGATCCCGCGACCTTCGGGGCCGCATCCGAGTGCCATAGACACTAGACCGTCGTGGCTGGGTGCTTTAGAAGATTACGATATATCAGTATGTTCCCGTGAGAACTGATGGCATGAGGATCCTTAAAGTCCTGAACGTGTGCTGCCCCGCTTAAAATAAAGCGGAAGAGTTCGCATTATTCTAGGCGGATCACTATTCTAACTTCCCTTTATTCGAAGTTCGCTAAGGTCGTCCTTGAAGGAACCGCAATCGGAACCAGGAGGTGCTGTCTTCCTCCGTCCTCTTAGGTTTATGCTCTACTAACCCCATTTCGATCCTCTCTATATATGGGCAGTAGTTAGCGTCATAAACACGTCAGAAGAGGCCACTTTCACTTTCCTCAACCACAGGCTAGTACAGAGCTAGTAGGCCGTTGACCGGAATATTAGGCGGACAGACGCCACCAAGCGCGTTTAAACCTTCAACCATGTCCTACCACAATTCATTGCGCTGTCGTAAAGCGACTACCGTATTTTTTTATGCCTGTACTGTATTTTTGTAATGCTGCTTTAGGCTGCCTTGCCCTTGTCCGGCTATTCTTGTCCGTTTTTTTTCCGCTTCTCTTTATTAAGCATGCTGCCTTGTAGCTCTAGGTTTATTTATTGACTGTCAGGCTTGAGCACGTTCTTATTTGGTGGCACGTTTATTACAAGAAAAAGACAAGATTATCGAAGTTTAAATGAACACTAAAGAAAAACAGAAAACACTGTTTAATCAGAACTTATTTCGAAATTGTACCATTGTCGATTTCCCTTCGATTGTTTTATTATTAGAAGATAAATATAAGGTGAAATCTTCATTCCCTCCTCCCATGAATTTCTGAGGCTGAAAACTGCTATGCACAGGCTTATAGTCCAATGTTGGAAAGAAGTCTATATAGACGTCTCAGAAAGAAAAGCTGCCTAGATCACCAAAAAATTAGTCCTAGTATGGGGTTCGAACTCAAGTCCAACGCCTTTCCGAGGTGTTTTTTCCCGCGTTCGAATACTGAACCCGGACGGAACTTTTATGAAATAAGAACATTTACTTCGCGACAACTCTGTATGGATATTCCTGCAGCATTTTGCTATAATCGGGTGTATGACCGCGTTCCTTTTCACAACGCTTATTCCAACTTGTGGTATACCGCGGTAATGAATTGCAAATATCGAATTCGGTACCGAAAAATGATTATTACATGATCGACAGTGCTCCATGACAGACTTGGGCGTTTTTCTCGCCTTTCGGCTAACTAAATAACATTGTCATGACTCCGTTGAAACACAGTCTAATTAATGTCAGCGACAAGTAATTACATGAGGTACTAACTGATGTCGCCAACATCTCTGCCATCACGGCGAGTTGCTGCAGCAGCCTCAAGACGACGTTGCCAGGTATTTTCTTACTGCGCACATTCCGACCTACTGATCCTCAACACTCGGCAAGACAGATGCTGTGTATTTTATTCTATTTATCAATATCGTAAGCAATGGAATCCTCAGGCAGGGGTGGTCGTACAAATTATACCAATGGAGCCGCTTAATTTGCAGAAAATACACGTAAAACACGTCAACTGTTGATAATTTGCATGTCATGTAAGTAATGCATACATATAAATTAAAACAACAGCGTACAGTGAGTACGTAACGTAAGGCGAACGAAGCAGTGAGTGCGAAAAAAAAATCGCGTTCATGTTAATCACTGAATCTGTCTTTCACATGAAGTCTCAAGCTGTGACTGAGTGCCGATACAAATGCGTCCATAGATTGTTCTAATGAAAGGTCAATTTACTAAACGATAAGATTTATTTTTCTCCCTAGCGTCCGCTTAAAAATGCCTTAGGAGCAGCAGTTGGACACTGGCTAGCCTTACGTGCAGTGACGAGAATAAGATCAAAATACTCAAAACTGTTAGTGGTCGCAGCAGAATTGCCAATAGCGTGCACACAGCGACGTTCACGCAGAGTGGCCACATCACTGTTCCACTGTCTTGTCCTTCATCGTCCACGCCGTATTGTGAACTGGTTTCGTTGTTAAAAAAAGTTCTTGCACTCTTAGATTTTCGTAATATTTGCCTCGTCATCCCAGGTGGCTTCGTAAGAGATTGAAACAACAACGAAGATTTATTAAAAGTGTGACAGCGTCATGCCATCATGAAATGTATCCACGATTTGCTACGTGCCCTATGGGAACCTCGAACAGGTTCAAAGTACGGGCAAAATAAACGGAATAAACACTACCAAAAAAGTTACGCATCTCGAAACCAATATACCCGACTTGAAATATTTTTGCATTCCGGTATGTCAAGAGGAAAAAGGGAAGAAGTAATATTCTTTTTGACATACTTTAACTTTTTCATTGCATTACTCTCACCTCGTAAAATGCAGAACATAACAACAAAACATTTAATCGTATTTCGGTTGTAGCTAACGATATCACGGCGAGATTCCTGTACTTAGAAACTGTGAGGCAAGATCCCAACTCACTACGGAACCTTTCTGGCTTATTGTGTTTAGGCGGCGAGTTCCTTTCCGGGGAAAATAATAGAGCTTGACGCTTTCCAAAATAGATTAAAAGGTGAGAACTTTCGTTGACTTCGAAAGCCTTTTAAGCAGTTCGTCCCACGCAACTTCTGTCAACTCTTTTAGGGTGTTACATTTTCGTCTAATTTTCTTTTCTCACTACCTTCAGCTGAACAGAGGATAGATTAACTAAAAGCAGGGACATCAACCTGCGCCCTACGTGGGTGCACCACTCGAGCCTCTTTAATACATCCAGTTTCACGGGTGGATTAAACGAAACAAGGTCTTTCAGCGCCCATTATTTACCCTAGCGCGAAAAGTGCGTCAAGGAACTGACAGAACAACACCGGTCCATCGAAGATCCTCAGTTACGTCGCAACTTGTGCTATTTAAAGCACACGAAAGCGCACAGTCAGACTAGCAGAATTTGTCTCAATTCACATTGCTGAGCCTTTTTCCTAAGTGTGGCAATAAAAAAAGATAGCAAGCGCGAAAAACCAAACCCCAGTATCCAAAATATTATAAGATAATGAGCGCTAAACACCAAAGATTAGGAGCCAAACTATTTCAGTACGAGCCTATCACAAGCAACGTCCTAAACGTACAGTCTAAAGTAAGTGAAAGCTGGGTCAATCATTAATGCTGTGTCCTAAGCGACGCTGATATCGCCTGTAAATGAAGAACATGCCGCTGCTGCCAAACATGTCAACGTGTCGCAAGTAAGTACACCCACGGTACTTAAACTTCTTGCCGAGCACTAGCGTCAGCTGACAACGTTAATGGAAATCCAAAAGGAACGAGAAGCTTGGACTCATTAAACCCGTCGTTCGTGAGAGGAAGACATGCTGCCACCAGGAAGCTTTGTTTCGCGGAACTGGTTCTGTGTAGACTTCACGCATAGCACACGCTCGTCACACACAATTACTTATTGAACGTAGATAAAAAAAACCAACATTCAATAAATGACATGGACCGTAAATACAGTAAACATAACCTTGTTTGATATTCACGTTTACATGTGAATGTAAAAAACGCCGCGAACAAAATGGCATGACTTAGCTGTTTTTTGTTTAATTTTCATGCCGTCACGATCAGAGGCACTAAGAGGAAAGCGCGAGCAAATGTGGTGCATCGAAATGAACGCAACTCATGGAACAAACTTGACAAGCACGCTTTAAGGCAAAAAGCTTTTTTTTTTATAGAATTACTGGTTGATGGGCCAACTAGCCTATCCCGAGATTCCTCGGTGGAAGTATACACTGCGGCAATCAGTGGTGGTGCGACATGGCCAATAACGCGAACTGTGATATACTGCTACAGAGGGAGCGCCTTAGGTGGAGCACTTCATTTTTGTTAGCAACATACTGGTTAGCAGCATGAGTGACACTCAGCCGGTCATCAGCCACAATTCTGTTTGGCCGATTGTGCCGCTAAGGACCGAGATATACCTCACCTCTTTATCTCTCTCTCTCTCTGCAGTATGTTACTGTGAACCCCGTTTCTAATGGTAACTCGGATAGCCACGTTGGCAACTATACCCTTCGCGTGAATCTTCGTCCAGGAAACTATCCCCAATCCCCTCAAACGCAGCCTTGGCGAACCTAGTTACGGGGCTCCCGTGTTTGCGTAAGCTCTCCAAAATACTTTTCTGGCGTCCTCTGCCAAATGAAACGGCGCGTCACGCCGCGCACGGGAGCCTGATATTTGGGGAGTGACCTAACAAATAGAGACGTCGCCACGTGGCCAAAAGTTCTCTAATAAGCCGCACAGTCGTCCCCTCAGTGCCTTCCGCGAAACTACAGTGGAGAGCTTACTAGCTGCAGTAACTCCTTTCAAAACCAAGGTCCATCAAGGACAGCGTTCGTTCTGCTTTGATTCAATTTTACCCACGGTGCCTCGCACCCTGCTCTCCCCTTTCATCAGACACACACTCCGTCGATGATAGGGTTTCGGCACGTGGGACAGTTTTCAAAACATCCGCGTGACCTTCATGTCGTCTTTGAAATATTGCTCTTCCCTACGACAGATGGAGGAACCAAACGAGATATATAAATTTCTTTTGCAGCAAACGCGTACTTCGGTCTGTTGGAATGGCGTTGAGGGTATTTCTTAAAATGGCCTGCCCTAGCTTTCATATTGGGGGCCCAATTTAATCTGTGCTCTCAGACACGTTGTGGGCAGTCCTGGTTGTGTTGATATAGGAACTTGGCCCGCGTTTCTACCGTTCGTCAGCTACGGTGGACCTCGTGTGACAGGGTAGGTAAATACGCGCGGCAGAATGTCGTTAAGTTGCGAGGTGGAGTCGGGTAAGAGGACTTCGAAAAAATGCATGGGTGGTTAGGCCGCCTCTGTTCGTGCACCGAATTCACACCTTCCTTAAGATCATCATCGCCGTCGTCATAACCATCATCATCATTATAATCATCATCACAATCTCTATCACAATCACCATCATTAACGTCATCATCATCTTCTTCTTCGCCACATCCTCAGTCATCACAACATGTGCATTATAACGTCTAACCTCCCTTTTTACGTTGCCCTATTTTCTTGTAATCAGCGCGTCTCATAGACCCGTATGTTTTACAATCGAATAACTGCGTAGGACTTCGCAATGATTGTAACGTCTATGATATCACGCCTGTGTAAGAAAGACATTTGTGCATAAGTGCACGATGAAGCGTTGCGTTGCCGTCGACCCACTCTTGCACTCAGCCCACCGCTGCATGAAGGTGATTACGGGAAGAGAGAGAAAGAAAGAAAGAAAGAAAGAAAGAAAGAAAGAAAGAAAGAAAGAAAGAAAGAAAGAAGAAAGAAAAAAACGTGATGTGCCGGTGTGTTGGGCAAAAATCACAGAATATCACAGAAAAATCATTCTCTGTGATTTTCTGTGATTTTTAACCGACCCCTCTGCACAATCACTGGCACAAGGGAAATACAGAAGCTTTCAGCAGCTATCAGATAGCGCCGAACTGGATTTAGTTTTATTTTTTTTTTCTGGTTTACCTCTCCCAGTTTCTTCTTCTCTCATCATTCTCCCTCTTTCTTTCTCCTCAGCGCTAAAGATTACAGCTCGTATTCGAACTAGAGCACAAATCGTTTTCTTTTGCTTTTTAATAGCCTTTAAATGAACTGCGCGCGCCGTATCTCGTACAAATTACACGTTCGTTAATCGGGCGGTTTAGGTATGTTACGCATCGTTCTACCAGTCCGTCTCATTAGCCAGGTCATGTGTTATTGCTTTCCCCCGTGCCGCACTGTATCAGTGAGATTGCTGAAAGTTCCGAGTCAAAAGAAACAAGAGGAAGCTTGTATATTTCTTTTTTTTTTTCCATTACAAGCGCAACGGTGACGATTCCTATAGGGAGGCCACTGACCCTGGGTGAACGGAGACTTTGAGTTAGCTCTTTAGACAGCCTAAAAGCTTTCAGAGCGAACGCCTCCCCTCATTAACGCCTCCAACAGTGGGAAACACCTAAGAACATCCGGTTTCCAAACCACGTCTGTGTTCACAGAAGCGTTTCGTTCTACAAGATCACTGTGTCTTAATCTCGCGCTTCTCGTTAGTCTAAGTTCTTTTTATTCATTGTAAGCTAATCCAAGACGGAATACTTAGTTCCTGGTAATCTTCAGTGCCAATTTGCTTCCGAGTGTCGGTGTCAAGATGTGTTAGAAGCTTCTGTTCAACGCGCCATTTTATTTAACCTTCGCGTGGTTGGTTCATGCAAATGGCTTGTCCCTAGTTTTATCATGAAGTGATGACAGAGGCAAATTTCGCGCCAGTTCAGCTTTGGCTTGTGCTTATCATTATTTGACCTGTACCGCTTTTCGAGACATCTTCTAAGCAATAACATCAAGACTGATTAGTCGGATCAATTAGCGCATTTATATTGTCCCTTAGGTAGTATTCCATCTTTGTAGGGGTTGGAAGAGAGAGAGAGAGGGAGAGAGAAGGAGCAGGTCGGGGTACGTGATAGGTATACCGCAATACCTCGCGTATTACAATGCACACAAAAAATACTTTAGACATCTATTGTATACGTATAATGCAATTATTACCGATAGACAACACTGAATCTCTACTCTTCTCAACGCGTTTGCGTTCTGCTTCTCTCAGCACTTCTGTTCTAGCTAGGAGCCTCTCTGTGCAGTGTGGAAGACCAGTCTTGACTGCAATTATGATGACGGGTAGAAAAGTGTTTTTTGTTGTTGTTCGCCCCATATCTGTAGTTTAATAAATACTTGTTAGTCCTTGACAGTGGAAAAGCAACCTCGCGTCTGTGATGCATTGCGTGGTGATACGTAGCTAGAGTTTATTTTTAATAATTGTTTTGTTTATTAGTGCAACATGTATGATAGAACCTATCGGTTATTTTGCTGGCGCCAGCCACCTGTCGTGTGGCGACCTGGCGACCATATTTCTGTGTGGGCGAAATAAAAAAAAAGCATCACTTGCTTATGAATACCTGCATGTTAACCGCAGATACCCAAAGTAAACCTACAGACGTTATGCCTACTAATCGTATCGTTGTGTTGGCGGTAAAAGATTATCATTTACTATTACTTTTGCATGTCCTTGAATGCATTACAATAAATAAAGCATTCCGTCGACATTTAGTGAGCTTGAGTCTGTATTCTTATGCGATAAACTTGAAAGTAAACTGAAAGAACACCTTCGACAAGTCTGTGGTGTATATTCACTTGTTCGCGACCCAGGTGTGTAGGAATCAGCGCTATGAGACAATAAAAGACAAGATTTCTTTTGCTCATAATGTTGTGTTGGTTTCAATACTTTTGTGCGAGCATTTTCGTGCTTCTAACATAGTCCCTCAATATCAGGGACAATGCTTCTAGTAACTGGTGTCAAATTCCGCGAGCAGTAATTCTGTGTTTTTGGACGACATGGAAGTTACATCCTAGAAAGGGCATGCCGCGTGTGGAATATCCATTATCTCTCGATTAATAATTGGCTTTATCCCAGGAGTAAAGCGCCGATTGAAGTTTGAGCTCGCTATCACCAGTTAATAATTCTCAGCGTAGTTGCCTTGTGAATACCGTAGTGACGGCATCACAAAAAGAAAGAAAGAAAGAAGGAAAGAAAAATAAATAAATAAATAAATAAATAAATAAATAAATAAATAAATAAATAAATAAATAAATAAAATACCACTGTCATGTCAGCAACTGTCTGTGAAACGCAATACTTCTTGCTTATAAAGTAACCTGTCAGGATTACTCCGCTTTTATCGCACAGCCGGGCATAGCCTCTCCCTACGCGCTTTAGGAAAGTATCATTACAATTATGCATTAATTAGCAGACAGTGAGTTCCTGCAATCAATTTTATCGGTAATTAATCACATCAGTAAGTTGGGTAAGTGTGCCTATAATTCTCTTGTATGAAGAAAGAGAAGCGAACGAAGCGGCCGAGTACGGCTCGCCGGTGCGTACCTGTTCATTATGTGACCCTCTTTACAAGACACAGCCTAATTTTAGCTGTAGTGTAGAAGTTATGATAAAAGGGAACGTAAATTGGGCTCACAAAATTGTGAAGATTCTGACCCCACTGGCGGTAGATGCTTTTTTTTTTGTCCACTTTAATTCTTTTTCTTTTATGTCATAATTGCTACACTGCAGCTAAAAACTGCGCATAATTTCCCCTATGCTCTCCTCGACCGCGCTACATGTTGCATTAATTAGGCTTCTTGTAATAAATGAGTTAGCCCTTGATCCATTTCTTTCGTTTTCTCCTTTCAAGAATTGTTCCAAAATCTGGAGATAAGTTCTGTAGATTAAATTCTTTCGAATTGCATTGCCTCTCTTGCTAATTCTAGATCATGATTCAACAGACATTACCCATGAATGTGTAGAAAGTATTGCCCAGTCGTTAGGTCGAAACACCTGCATGACGTTGTCTATCCAGAGTCCTTAACTTTATCTACGACAGCAACTGATCCACGGTAGACCGCAGAACAAGCCGTGGAGCATGGTGGGAAAGGCATATGTTCACAGCGCTTTCTTAATGAATTACTCAAGGTTGAACGTCGGTTCTGTGCATGGCGTTTTCAAAATTCGAATGAATCATAATCTTAGCATTTCAGAGAGAGTGTTAGCTCAGAAGCTCTAGACTAGGTAGAGGAGCGAAGAAACCGCTTCTTTCAAAAAGCACTGCACTAACTTTAATAACATCGTTGGTGCGCGAAAAGAGTAAACTAAAAAGCTGTGATCTTCAGAAGTGGATAGCTGATGAGGCGGGTAGTTATCTAAATAAAAGGAATGATTTAAATGTACCTTATGCAGCTGAAGCAAGTGATTTCTACTAAAACATTTCAAGAGTTATGTTGAATAAGAAAATGAACAGAAGAAAGACAAGCATATCCGGGAAGAAAATCGAAAATTCGGCTCCAATGCAACCTGCTAGATGAGAAAGTCGGAAGTGCATTGACCGAAAAATAAAGAAAAAAGGAAATGTTGCGAAATTTGCTGAAATCGCATCCGGAAGAAAGACAACCACAGGACGTTGTGTTGCACAAGATGTGTATTTTAAAGGCAGACACATGTATGTGCACAGGCTTCCTGCTTCCCCAAGCAGCCGAAAATCCAGTGGTAAAGATATGGTAATACAAGCTCATTTAAATATAGAACCTGGTGTCGCCGATTTGTTGACTGAAGTGACGCTTCCGTGAAAGCTGGGGACTGCGTATTACCATCCCTATCCTGGGAAAAACCACCTGAGAATATGTAAGCGCCATTCCTTTAGCGAAGTGGCTCGTCTCTTTTTGAGTCGTCGTGTGTGGCATGCATAAGCAATACCTCCCCTCCTTCCTTTCTTTTTTTTTTCTATCCAACGCATACGTATGCTAAGCTCTTTGGCATGAACCGGAACACTTTCAATGCGAGCGAGTAAAATCAAAGACTGCGCAATGCGTCCGCGATAACGGTGAAAAGCACATTCATACAGTGAAAGAACGTGTTGATGGTGTGTTTTTTTATTTTGTATACTTTATCAAAATAAGTTGCTGTTTCTTGAGCATGACATGTCATCGTTTCTTCGCAATGAAACGTGCAGAGATGAAAGACAGGAAACGTAGGGTACTTCGGGGAACACAAGTATTGGGCTTGCTAAACACAACAGGGATTGAGAGGCCCCGCCACGGTGGTCTAGTGGCTAAGGTACTCGGCTGCTGATCCGAGGGTCGCGGGATCGAATCCCGATCGCGGCGGCTGCATTTCGATGGAGGCGAAATGTTGAGGCCCGTGTGCTGTGCGATGTCAGTGCACGTTAAAGAACCCCAGGTGGTCGAAATTTCCGGAGCCCTCCACTACGGCGTCTCTCATAATCAGAACTGGTTTTGGGACGTAAAACCCCACAAAACAACAACAACAACAGGGATTGAGAGAGAAAGTAGAGAGATAACTGGTATAGGAGACATATAGATAGGCACAACGCGATTGACTGAAAAGTCGCGTTATGCGAGAAGGTATGGGCAAGAAACGTATTTGCGGGTGCTCAGGAATGGCAGCACCACCTGTCCATCTGGCGCACGTCCGAATCTACACCCGAGCGATGTCCGTTGAGGAATGACATTTCCACTTTCCGCAACGTAATCGAAGGCCGGTTCACCCACGTTGTTCCCCTAATAAAGCTCTGCCAATGCCTCCCCGACAAGACGTGTCGCTTCGTTCTTTCGTTTGTACACAACTGCATATTCATCCTATTTTAGTGCGCGTTTACAATGGAGTCATCGCAATGAAAGATAGCTCATTCTCTAGTTAGCGTCACTTTCTGCTAAGTTAATCGTTAATTAGTACAACGTTGGCGCGGCTTTCAGTCGTGTCTGTTTTCGATCTTCAAGACGCTTACGCTGCTGCAGACGAAATACATTACGGCTGAGCGCAGACCACTACTACTCTTGTGCGTCTCTTAAGCAGCTGTGCGAATAGAACCCGTACTTCGTCGTGAACGCGACCGCAGCAGTCAATGCACCTGACGCAGGTTATGCAGGTCAATGTGCCTTATGTTCGTTAGCGAGTGACTCAATTGATCTTAGCTGTAGAGACGGACACGTCATAACCGCGGACTAATATCGAAGTGCGTAATCTTGACGTCCACATTGGAGGTGCTTCTACAAACAGCCAGCGCACGTGACACCACCCCGGCGAGTGGTGACAGAAAGGTCATATTAGTTAAGCCGGGAGCATAACGTACCAGTTTAATGCAATAGCGTCATAAAGAACCTGAACTTTCGCACGGTTTGCGATCACAAGCAGCGAACGTAGGAGAGAACAATGGCCTAGATCGCGGAGCAACGGCATCAGCCCTTTTCAAGTCTAAATGGTTAAGCATTGCTGCAGGTTTTCAATCAAAAATGATTTTTAACGCACGGTTCTTAAGCGAACAGATTGGTAAGGTTCAGTAGGGATATTTTGAATTGGTGTCCTTCAGCGGCGTTTAGGTCGCCCTGGCAATCCTGTCTTCAGCAGGGACACCTCGGGAGCAACGACAAATATGGACACAACAGATGCCAGTTTCATGCGATGTCGTTGTTTTCCACGCTGTGCTTTTCACGCACGTGACAAAATAAACTGGCGCTTGTCCTTTTAGTTTGCTTTGTATTTCGTGCAAAAATAACAAAACAGTAAAAACAGTGAAAACAAATTGTCCTTTTCGTTTCCCTCTTATAGTTCCGGTAGCACAATATTTCTGAGGCACAATCAGAAAGCAGCGCGAAGACTCGGCGCCCGTCGAAGGCATTGACTCAGCAATATCAATTCCATAATCGAGAAAGCAGTCGCCGCTACGAAAGATCAATTTTTCCATACATTTTATTTTTTTTTTGTCAAAAAGACGATACCATCAATAAAAGGGCGATGGCACCATAAGCGATGTAAACAGTCAACTCCCTGGCAGTTTCAATACTCGCTGTGGAAAAAGGGTTTCGATATTTGGTATGCGTGATAGACTTCCTATTTATTTATTTATTTATTTATTTATTTATTTATTTATTTATTTATTTACACAACAAGCTATACTGCAATGTGCATCCTACAATGAGCTTAAAAACGATGGTAAACAGGGAACGTCGCTGAAGGCTCGATTGAAGCCTCCATCTTCCCCTGAGCTTCTGTTCTAGTACTATAAGAAGGGTCGGGCCGTTCAAGAGAGTTTCCTATCAAGTTCACGTTTAAGTGATTACGAATCTACAGCAGAAATTACTGAGCGGCAACTTTCGCACTCACTATCCTACCTTAGAATGCAACTGCCGTAGTTGAGAAAGTGCGGCGATGAGCATCCAAATAATGCGCTGGTGTACAAAGCTAGTTCCAGCATTGCCCGAAATAAGAAGGCATAAATGAAAGCACCAAAGCGAACTCTCTTGCTCACATGACCGGAGGCTACGGATATTTCTGTGAATGTAGCAATTCTTCTTTGAGCTTGCACAAAGGTGAACCGAGGTGCATATAGGTCGGCGAGTTATTAACAAGGCTTTGTAGAAGGTCTCTCAGATGCAAACTTGTGGATGAACATAAGATGCTTTAACATGTGCGGCGGCAAAAAGAAATTTCATAGTCCCATTGCGTTGTGTTTATTTACGTTGTCTTAAGCATAATCACAATGAACAGTTTCATAAAAAAGGAGCCTCAGCATATTAAGAAAAAATTTGTTTTTCGCTCATACAGTTATCATGAGAATGATAGGTAATGCTAACGACTCCTCTGCTCAGACCAGACATCACTACTCATTGACTACAGTTTTACTTTATCAACATGTCTCCGTTGATTTAATTTCATTTATTGTCATTCACAGCCGTGTTTTCAGAGCCGCTGCACGTGTGGAAGAACACAGCGACATAAAACATGCAGCATAATTTTCGTACAGGAGACGAAAAGTCTTTAAAATCCGCTTTCGCAACGTTACAGCAACGCGCGCATGCAAAAGTGAAACACGCATATATCATAAAAATTAAGAAAAGATCTAGGTTAATCATACATAAAGAATAATTTGCGATGTTTAAGCAATCGCATGTATGGTTGCACGTACGGGTATCGATCCAGCCGATCTGTAAAATAACCGAGGCCTCAACACAATAGAAAGTTGCACCACATAATAGAAAAGCGGTGGTGCATTGCCGCTATACGCACTCGCGTAACGGTTGCCGTCAAAACTGTACATGGGCCGCATGCCGTTGTCAACAATGCGAAAAGCAAAGCGAATGACAAAAACCTTGGCGACGTACCACGGGCATTAAAAGCAAAACCATGTAGCTGCCGGCACTCGCGTGCCTTTTCTAATGTTTGCCTCAAAAAGCGAGCGCTCGCCAGGGTTCTATTGCTTCTTCCTGTTTGCGCAGTAGGGCCACATTTGCACCGCTAGTTTGTAAACAAGCGACTGAACCCGCAACAGAAGCTGATGCTGCGAGGGAGAAGTATTAAAATCTCAGAAATAGCGTGACAACTGTCAGGAAGTGCCCACATACGAACGTTCCAAAAGATGAAGCAGCACTAGAAGTAAATAAATAGCGAGAAAAAGCTCGAATGGAACGAAGATTACACGGTCTGTGAGGAATTGGAAATTTAGTGTTACTTGAGAATCTGGGAAGGCACTAAAATGTGCCGACAGTGGTTCATGGATAAGGTACAAGAGCCTCAGATTTCGACGCTCTAAGAACTAAAGCTTTTTCGAAGAGTAGCTCGCCAATGCGATTGAATGGGCTTCGCTACAGAGGGTATCCTGTGTGGTTCTCTGTAGTGTACAGCTATGTCTGCTCACTAAACAAAATGAGTGCCTTAAGAAAGGTAACGATCACATATGGTAACGGTTAACTTGCCTCTGCCTTGCAGGCCTTCTTTGGAAGGAACATTTCACAAGGAACTTTGCATGGACGTGCAAGTGCGGACATTTGCAATCTGTTTCAGGTGGGTAGAACAATTTTTTCTTGTATAGCGCAGTAAATATACTAACTCCGCCAAATTGTCACTGTAGCCATTTTATTAACGCTGGCAAAATTTCGATGATATAACTCATCATACTACTCGATGAAGAGCAAGCACTTCCAGTTATAAAAATTGAAATTCAGCGCTACCAGACATGTAATATCCCAGCCGTGAATATTTCTGGAATTTGAAAATATAAAATTCGGGCAGCAGACGAAGGCGCACGCAAATCGAAATGTGCAGTAGATATTTTCCTGGTGAAATTTATAATGTTGCTTACGGAAACTTCAAGCTGTATTGGCGAACACGCTAAAGAAAATGAAGTTTTTCGTGATTTCCAAATGTCGGCAAGCGTTTTAGGGCCGGTCGCTGGAAGTCCAAGTTTGAGGCTGTTATGAGGCCTTAACGTGCCATGCATTCGCTATTGATGTCGACTCAGCGCTCTCCCATCATAAAGTTTCTGAACGTGCTATGCATGCGCGCCGCTCTGTTTGTAGATCTTAATTTCGAGCCTTCCGGTACAAGACCCCTTGCTTAACCAGCTTGAAAAATGTTGCACTTCAAAATTAAATATAAATACATACCTAAATGTAAGATTCCAACGTTATGAGAAAAAAAAATTGGTGCAACATATTAAAATAATTCCACTGTGGTGACGCGTTCTGATACACTGAACCCAGCGCGGAGTTTTCCAGGGTAGAACGATACTCTCTCCTAGGCCACAGCGCGTTAACCACTGTGCAGTTACATTACAATACCACATATCACACAACGTACATACCTGCAAAAACACAATTTCTGACATGACAGCGTGAGAGAGGAAGGTGTGTGTGTGTGTGTGTGTGTGTGTGTGTGTGCGTGTGTGTGTGTGCGTGCGTGTGTGTGTGTGCGTGCGTGCGTGCGCGCGTGTGTGTGTGTGTGTGTGTGTGTGTGTGTGTGTGTGTGTGTGTGTGTGTGTGTGTGTGGTTTCATTTCACCCCCACATAACCGTGGCCGCTATGGCGGAAGTAACCTAGCAAACACAATCTCGGCAACGCAGACCGAAGCCAACACCAACTTGACGCGATGTGCTACGTTCTTTTTCATCGTAACAACGCTACGCTATCTACATAAAAACTATTTCAAAAGTTCAAAAGCCCAGCGTTCCTTCATTCATCAGAGAAGAGCACACACCTCATTGTTACTACAATTTTCCTTTAGGCCTCAAACGAAAAACAAAATACGTTTCGCGTTGTTACCATACCTCGAAGCCCTTACGGTAAGGATTCGTTTCGATACCCTTTCATGTTTACGAGATACAGGGTACCGCAATCAAGATCTTGCATCCGGCGCTGCGGAAGCACTTTGTAAACGAGATAGATCAAAGGAATTCGGTGTTTGGAAGAGGTGTGCATACCAACATCGACATGAAGGCATCGCGGGTATTGCGTGTACCTCGTCTTACACACCATGTCTTGAGTCTTGCTGCGCAAGAATTTTGCGTTTTTCAAGTGGGAGTTGCATAAGCTGGACAACATCTGTGAGAATTCTTGTCTCATTACCGTCAAGGGCGAGGATTGCGCAAAAAGGCGCACATCAAACCACGGCGATTGCGACTTTCCAAGATAGCATATCTTGCCAGCAGAGCATCGATAGGCACAACATGTCTACGTTGTTGGATTTTCCTGCCTGAAGCACAGTTTTTCTTCGTTGGAAGTAGATATATAAGATTCTGCAATATTTCGGAATGTGTCGTGAGGTCCCGCCAGGTCTCGTTGGGTCTCACTCTAGTCTTGCCAAGCATCACTTGCTTTCCTATAGTCTCTCCGTGTCTATAGTTCACTGTGAAAAGAAATCTTACAAGTAAAGCACTCGAATTAATTTGTGGGAAGTCACAGGGAAGGTGTCTTGACAGTTGAGGGTGGCGTGTTGCGAGAAAAACGCAGCACACAAGGAAGAGGGACGATGAGAGCTGAAGAAACTTACAACTGTTAATAACGTGATAGACGAGTGAATATGTAGCATACAGAGGGGAAAGAGTGTCGAGGGTGGACCACGCATATTCACTCGTTCACAATGTGAATAAACAAGTTGCTTAATTTCGAGCTTTTTTTTTTCTCTGAGAAGACGACGACGAACTTAGGAACTAAGGAAGGTACGCGGGTGCGTTCCACAGTCACCCTTTTTTTTATATCTTATCGCAGCTTGAAAATTTCGCGGAAAAGGATTCTCGTAGCAATTGTTCATGACGTGGATTTGCAGTTTACTCTAATGACCTTTGGAGGGTCTGTTTTGGGTATGCAGCCATGCTGTAGGAGACTGAGGGAAACATTGAGTCTCCATTTCCCCCTGCGCGACGTCATCAGCTCGACAACGCCGCATGGTCGACCAAAAGCACCTTCGCTCTTGATAAAATCACGTGTGGCTAATACCCGCATTCCTGAGCCAGGGACAAGCGTACATGGTCCCTTCGTGATTGAAAGATAGCCATTGCAGTCTATGTCAGTTAAGGAATAGCCAAAGTATATAATCCCAATCACGCATTCTCCGCTAAAGACATACAAATCAAATGAAAAGATAAAAATGCGACGTTGTGTACGCCTCATTTTAACAGTAGGAGGGAACGTCAAAGAAAGTCATTCATTGCTGATACGCAACCACGCTTTCGTAGTTTTGTGTTACAGTGTAACACACTTCGAAGTTTTCTCTGTCAACGAACAATCAAATGCTTCGCCACCTACACAGCGCTGTCCCAGCAGTTAAACAGGCCTCAATGCCTTGGGCTGCAACGATTCGAGCCATGCTTCACACGGCGGTTATTTTCGGCCTCAATTTTATTATTACCTTGGGCGGGCTAATTAAGGCGTTTTGATGAGAGACAGAGAGAGAGAGAGCGGGCCGGTAATTCATTACCGACAAGGAAGACAAGGTTGCCTTATTGGAAAGTAATTAATTCATAATTAGTATTTAACGACCTCTCCGGACGTTGTAATGGGGCGAGCTGTGCGACAGGCCAGGCTGTAGAAGAACAATTTTAGTCGACCCACGATTAAGTAGCAATTAGGGCGCAATTAATACGCGTGCACCAGAAAGTGAGCTTGCCATGTAGCGTATAAATAAACTTCAACAGCCAAAAAAAAAAAAAAACAGCCTGCGGTTGGGTGTGGCTATAAGACAAGAAATTAGAGTGAGGAATTTCTGCAGTGAAACAACTCTGATATCAAAAGGCTGCCCTTAATTGGTGTACTTTCGCTAGGCTTTCTATTTGTGTGAAATTCCCATATTCTGTTTTGAACCAGCTTGCGACGCCGATTCTCAGGCCAGGTGTTAGCCGCATCTTCACATAAGCTTGAAGGAGTTCAAATGAAATAGTGTTGCGAACTGTTGCAGTGCCTGTGTACGTGCTCACTCCCATCATGATTTCCCCTTCGTTTACGAATGGAGTACGTGTATAGCACCAGCCATTGTGAAGAAAACAAGGGTCGCTGACGTATTATCTAATATACAGAATTATGTATGAATGCTACAATAACTCTTTGGCCATTCCTGTACGCTTTGAAATGTCTGGTTATGATTCCTCGATAAATGATACCTGCATTTGCTGCGTACTGGTTGGCGTTAGGTAATTATGCACACGTAATTGTGCATACGTAATTATGCATAGCGGTTGTTTCGCACAGGGAACTTACTCGTGTTGGTAGATCGTTGCTTAATTGCCGATGAATATTTCTGACGTAAGGTCATGCCTTTTGTTCTTCTCATAACAAGACGATACATTGTAGTTCTTGCTCTGTGCTACGTGTGCAAGCTAGGAAACTGGCATCCATATGAGCTGTGCGAAAGACCAGACTTTAGAAGAACAATTTTAGCCGACCCGCGATTAATACATATATATATATATATATATATATATATATATATATATATATATATATATATATATATATATATATATATATATATATATATATATATATATAAAGCCCAGAAATTATTGTTACTTCATTTCCTTTCAAACAAATAAAAAATATTGAAAGAGCAGCTCTACTTCCCCATCTGGATCTCCTCACAGGAACCAATTTATCATGAAACACAAGTTTAAAAAAAAAAGTCTTTTGCACTTCTGTCGCTTCATCTCCCGCTTGGAAATCGGATTGTGGTCTGCAGGGTGAACGGCCCACATAAATCAATAATTCGCGTAGCGGTAATCACACATCCAGTCCTGGCTGCTGCTTCCGGTCAATGACGAATGAATCCTTCACAATATACACACGAAAGGCGCCTGGCTACACACTCTCAGATAAGCCTACGTGTTGATCGCGGTTCGCACGAAACATATCTCGGGCTAAGTAACGACACGACTACCTATAGCTAAACTTATCGAGCGCCGGCTTTCACTTTGTGTTCTCAAGCTTCTGGGTATACTCGTCTGCCAATCGAAGTGGTGCAGCCGTCTAATAGGCTTAGCAAGAGGTCACTGAACCCTTGTTTTCTTCCTGTCCACAGTTCCGCTTTGGCGCGTTTCCCCTTATAGTTAGAGGTGCCGCCAGTTTCCGGCCGTACCTGCTCCACGGTTGCTTGTTGATCCAATGCGTGTGTACACTGAAACTTTCTAGCTCCGTAGAGGCGGGTCTGTAAGCGCTAGCAACTTTCCTCCACATATGATTTCCTTATCCGTGTGGCCGCACTCCGTTGTTTAATCCAAGCCGACCGTTCCGCCAGGAAGGCAAGCTCTGCAAAGCAAGAACAGTTTTTTTTCGGTGAGGAAATGACATACTTCACAAAGAACGTTGTGGCTAGTTTGTGACGTATTATTAATTAAAGCAATCCACTTCTTGTTTTTCAGAGGGTCGACACGTGAGTCGGCACCACGTGAATATCCTTGCGCGTCCCTAATATTCGAATATTAAACAAATGCCCGCCGTAATCTACCGTTTCCTTGGATAAACGCGGACTCATGAGCTTCATTTTGAATAAATGGGACGTGTGTGGTTATTCCAAAAAGCCGTATTGTAGTCACGCCATTCTCTGTCTTAGTCAATGGTCAGTGGACGTTAAGGAAAATAAATAAACGTCGTACAACGCTGTCGAGCGTTCTTTGTGTAAGAAAAAACGGGCACAGGAGTATCTTGCTCGCACAGCTTTCTGTTTTGTTTTGTTATTTATGCGGCAGAGATTTGCTGAACAGCCCATTACATTTTGGAGGAATAAAGCGATTACGCAGGACGATTTTTACTATCGTAGCGCGCTACAGATGATCAAGAATATTATATCGTCATGCACCGCACGTGCCGATGAATTCGGTGCACACCTGCTGTGTCGCCGCCTTCCCTCACCCTTTTCGATCCCTTACCCTCTTTACTGCCGTGTGCTACATATTGCACGTGCTACCCACAAGAAATTCTTTGCTTGGTTACTCTGCTTGCGAGTACAGTGCTCAGTGATTCGAACGCGATTCTAGGAACGCACGGGTGTCGACGGTTTCTGCCTTGATATTGGGCGCTCAGCCGCTTTGTTTAGGTGTATAATTAAGGCGAGAGCCTTTATCACGTATGGTGGTTCGCTCAGATCCATCTGTGATCACCCATCGCGTGCCAGTAGCAGCACACAGCGCGCCGGCCACCCTGTAGTCGGAGTATCGCGTTATCAATCGCTGATCAGTGTACGTAGTCACTTCGAAGAGGATGGGCTGAAGACCGTCCTCGGCAAAGGAAAATGGGCCACGTGCCTAACTGGCTCAAAGAGATCGTAGGTAGTTTACCATTATCATACCATCTTAACTCGACAAGTTTCTGGGACAGTTCAGAGATTTTCTCGGGCGCCTAAATCTCATCTTGGTGGCCGCATTTCTCTTGTGTGATCGCAAAACTTGCGTTTGTTTTCGTATTACACAACGAAAAACAATACTGTGCTTGGCCCTCCCATCTGTTCTTATCCCAGCGCTGCAGCGAGCTTGTACATTGCAGTGCTTTCTTTCATTAAATATGTAAGATTTCTTTGTCTACATTTTAAGAGCACCAGGGGAGAAGGGGAGGGGGCTTTCCTAGTCTCAATTCCGCTTACCGCACGAATAGTGATCTTTCAGATTTTCTACACCAGTCTTTTCCTACGTGGGCCGTTTAGTGGTGCCAAGTATTATGCACTATGAATGCCAAGGCGAAGACTTCTTTTGAAAAAAAAAAAAACGAAGCTTTTAGTGTGCTCGATCCTTTTCTGATTTCGCTGACAGTGCAGCGGCAGGCTGCTGATGGTGCCTAATGCAAGAGAAGTTCTGCTCTCACGTTTCGTTTAAGCTCTTGGTCTGCTAATGTATTTCCGGTTTTCACTTCACTGCCGCATGCAGTCCAGATTAGCATCGTCAGAAATTCCTGTTGAAATAGCGGGCGTAGCGGACATAGCGGGCCTTTACGGAAAGAACGTGAATGAAGCCCAAGGAAGGTAAACCGCGCATTCCGCACCGCAGTGTATAGTGAAGGACGAAGCTGCGAAGTAGCTCGTCTCTCTGCAGGATGAAAAACGGCACATCATGCACATCATATCTGCCGCATTTCTAAAAAGTAACTGGGATGTAATTCAAGAATTTAGTGCGTTCATATTTTTTAATTTTTTTATAAGAACTGACAACGCACAGTCTGGTATTGTTGCAAAGTCGATGCAAGCTGGGGCACTGCAGTGGTAAGAGAAGAGAAATAGTGTAGTAGTCCTTAGCTGTCCCTTCAGAGACGTAATCGCGAAACCTAAGGACTTTGGTAGTCGCACCTGCGGCGTAAGTGTTCAACCCGGAAGCTATTACATCAAATAAAGTGCGTTCACACCAGTTTACCTGTTCGTGAGCTTAAATCTCTTTTGCTGTGTCATGCTCGTAATTACGACTTCTCTCACCACCCTGAAGAATTCATTAACTTATTACCCAGGTACTAAATTATTCAGTCGTCTTTTTTAAAGTGTTAATGCTCTTTTTTCTCAGAGCTATTGTCATTTTTATGAGTGATATGCTACGCTCATCACTGTGACCTTTACCGCCATCTTTTAGTGTTTAATTACCTCAGTACACACTTTGGAATCCAACTGAGTGATTTTAGAGTGTTAAGTTTCCCGCTGAGTCATTGTCAGTTGTGCTTATTCATGCTCTTCAACATCTATTGCCGTCCCTTTCTAGTTCCATCACTTCGTACCCACAATTGAACCCGTTCCGATGGTTTTTGTCTGTTATACTCTTTCCGGTTGGAGTAATTGCTACTTTCGCTGACTCGGGCTTGCCACTTTAACACCATAATTTAGTATTTTCTGAATTTATCAGCCACGTTCGAGCCGATTCCATCAATTTTGAGCAATACGATTTCTGTCGCCGAGTCACTGTTACTTTTCCTAGTCGTGCTCATCAGTAGAACTTCTTCATGACGGATCCTCAAGTTTCCTTCACTTAGTAACCATGTCGGAACCCACTTCACCATTGCAACAGCGGGTCTGTTTAAGCTTGAGTTCCGTTAGCAGATGGCAAGCGCTCAAAACTGGGCGGGGAGAGTGTGAAGTGAGGAGAGGTTGCGCAGAGAGAGAGAGAGAAAGAAAGAGACAACAGAGAGAGCGAGGGTAATGAATAAATAAAGTAAATTTTCTTGGAGAGGTGGGATCCGAACCCGGGCACCTACAGTCCGAAGGCTAGCGTCACTACCAGCCTCGCTTGCGGAACATGCGTTCATGGGAACCATATGATTGCTTTGTACCGACGGTCGTATCACAACTTGCTGTGGTCGATAGAAAGAAAAACTCAGAAAGAAAGGCCGATAGGAAGGAAGAAAGGAAAAGGAAAGAGATACACACATAGAGAGAAAGAGAGATAGACATGGTGAAGCTAGGACGATTGGAACACAACTCGCTAGGCGCGACAGAAAGAGAAACAGAGAGAGGGAGAGAGAAAGAGGCTACCGTCAGGACTTCCGAGAAAGAAGCCGCTTTGCATAGCCGCCACAGCGCCGGGGTCATTGGTGAGTGCGGTAGCGAAGCCACGCCTAATTCTTTTTAGCGATAATATTTTTTTTTCCATTGAACCGTTGAAATTCTTGCTGATCCGTGCGCATTATCGAGTCGTTAATATGTTCATATATCATCGCCATCCTAAGCTTATTTGTACCCACTGGGGTCATTAATTATCGATTCTTGGGCACTTCGTGTTTTACAACGCAATTTTCCCACTTAGTTATGCTCACTATGATACACAATTTACTGACTACCACGATCACGTATTGGTATTTATATTCCTCATGAAATTGCCTATTAATTAATAATGATTAATTAATTAATTAATTAATTTACAGGTATTGTAATCGCCGTTCGGTGATTTTAGCACGGTGGTACATGAACTTAGTCTTGAACAAATGGCAGGTACAGTGAGGATGCTGTAACGATTGCATTAGTTAGTTTGTTCCACTCGTCCATGGTGCGAGGAAAGAAGTGTTTGTAACGATAATTAAGTTTCGAGTCTTGGAGATTTGATGCTCTCTGGCCAATTTTTTTTCTCTGTTCGTCATGCTCATTATCATAAATAATTTAAAAAGCATCATAATTACGTGTTAGTACTCTGTCCTTCATGTGCTTACTTAACGACGGATATATAACGTTATGGATTTTGTTACGATATTATAGAGTTATTTACTTTTTGTATACGCCTTTAACGATTTCTTTTTCCGAAGCTCATGCTTACTTTTTCAAGGTCAACACAAAACGAGACGCACAGGGCTTTCGCCTTAAAAAAAATTGCGCACGTGGGAACACACGCGCGGCCTGTGTATTTTCTTCTCCCTTCGCGGGAACTGGGAAGGACGGACGTCTAGCCAGCAGTCATGTCTTTTGTTTTCTCTGTACTACACGGAACGTATCCGGGCTTGACACAAAGCGAATGAAAGCCGATACCCGTAAGGAAAGTTTAATCTGTGTCTGGCATTACGTGGATCGTATAGACTGCTCTGTATCTCTGGCGTCGAAAGTTTTCAATTTACTTCCGAGCCTTCTATTAGAGACGAGGAAAAAAGCGTGTGCGAGAAGGCGGAAGTGGCAGGACGCGACGGATCCAATGCTTCCGCGACCGGTGCGGAACCCTAAAACTAAACTAAGCAGGGCTGTCGTGAAGCAAGGTCGACGACCTAAGCTCCCGCAACAGACGTGTCAGACGCTCCAAAGCAGAAGAAAAAAAATAAAAGAAAGAAAACACTACGAGAGGTGTAATAAAGGGAATTCCTGACAAGGGGCTCCGAGGACTGGAAATTCTCCAACGTGTACCTTTCCTTTTTTCTTGGATTTAAAAAAAACTACGCATTGCTGGTACAAAGAAGCGCAAAAAGCGTGTGAAGGAGACGGAAGGAAAATGGGAGAAATTTGGAAATGCAGGTGCGCCGTCGGTCCTGAAAAGGCGTTCTGTGCGCTTTTGTTTGTTTAATAACTAGCATTTCTGCTACCTGTAGTAGCCTGAAAAACCAAACTTTTCGCCACAGTTATCTTTTCTCTTTCAGTGTTAGATCTTTCCAATGCGTTGCCTTTAGTAGTGTGACATACTTCGCATTTCTAAACTGAAGTATACGCGTTCGTAATCTGCGCAAGAAGTTTTAAAACCAAACCACGCTATGAGGATATGGGAAAAAAAGAGAAAGAAAAGAAGCAAACTTGGTGTAATATGGCTGCCCAACCCGGCAGAGTACACTGCCGTTCTTAAACACGATTAAGAAAGACGAAAGGGAAGAGCGTTTAACGAGCACTTGATGTCAACTCCACTGACAGCAAAATCGGCCAGAAAGGCACATTAGCGTCAGGATTGAGGCCGGCTTCAACATGTACTCTTTCAAGTTGGGCAAAAGATATGCGGTACAGCACGCTACTAGTCTGGCGCATGAAATAGACTGCGCACTGTGCTTATACAGGAAAGCATAGGGGAAAATATGCGCAGTCTTTATCTGGAGTGTAGTAATTCTGACATAAGTGTAAAAGAACTAAGGCGGGCGAAAAAACACGCACCTGCCGCAGGTGGGGAGCGAACCCACCACTTCCTTCGGGTAACGCGTCTGATGCTCTCACTCTCTGCCGTATGAACCAAGAGGCGGAATCAGAACCCCACACAAAAGCCATCCAATCATCAACGGAAACGAGCAGGAGGCACAGAAGGCAAACCCAAACTCCAAAAAAAGCAGCAGTCCCTTGTGAATAAGGCTAGGCAATCAGCCCAAGCCCACCGCTATACCTGGTATGAAGTCGCCATCCACCCCTATATAAAGAGCTTTGCTGATAGAGTGTACTGCCTGACGTTGAAATACCTGACTGTAATAAAAGGGCAGGTTTCTGTACGACACAAACGAAGAAATAGAAGAGAATAATAGCAAAACAAAATATGGAAGTAGAGGGTGTTTACGGAAGCCGTGACGCATGGTGAAATCGGATCACCTCAGTGCGAGGCGCTATGCGCAATCCAATGCGGGTGCATCAAGCAACGTTCACAGGTGTTGACAGCGGCTAAATGTCCTCGTTTAGCCAATCCTGTGCTAGTGTGCACGAAGCCAAGGCGTGTTTTTCACACCCGCATCCCACCAAAACATGTTAGGCAAGACCGCCTATAAGCGCCTGCTCCACGGTGACGTGGGTAGCCGCACTGCGGCCATTAGTGAGTTTCACCATTTGTCCACGGATGGTGTACCGTCTACGGAACAACACGTTATCGGATGTGCAGACGTGGCTGGGAGAGTGCGTAGCGCTTAACTGAACCACAAAAACAGGGAGCCGCTTGTTGCCCTATGTTTGCTAACGTTCCAAAAATTGGAACATGAAAGGGACGACATTTCTTTGCTGAATTAATACGCCATGCATTATAGTTCGTGTGCTCACGTGCGCACTTATTGTTGTAATGGAAAACCTACGAATAATAATTTTTATTGCCAACGCATTTAGGTACAGCAGGTAAATGTCTGCGAATTGGCACATCTTGGATTCTGTCATTACTAGATATATTCTGCGTCCTTGCACTCGCAAAAGATATTTAAAAAAATTTTTTACAATGAGCAAAGCAGAGCCAAAATAAAGCCGGACAGTCGACGCTAGTGGACACCGTAATAATGGGAGGTAGAGCTTCCCCGCCTTCCACTTTTGAGAGTGTTATGCGAATATTACTTTTTTATAAAAATCCAAAGAAAGAAAGAACAGGCTTACTAATTCTAAGTGTCGCTGTATTTTTTCATCGAGAATTTAGAGTACTAAATGTAAACATGAATGTCGTTATGCTTACATTTCGCTCTGTTTGAAAGAAAGAAAGAAAGAAAGAAAGAAAGAAAGAAAGAAATAAAGAAAGAAAGAAAGAAAGAAGAGACAGAGAGAGAGAGAAAGAGAGAAAAAAGAGACGCAAAGAAAGAAAGAAAGAAAGAAAGAAAGATGCATAAAAGTGTTTTGTCCATTCTGGGGTTCACACTACTGCACCGTATGCTCCGAAGGCAGGTTTCTTAACTGCTACACAGAACGCCTCGCGTGCGATGTGCGAATACATGTGAACCATACCAATGACCATATCAATAGCTTAGATTTAATTTGGTGCGGGCACCGACTTGGAGGACGGGCGTCTGCTTAGTATAGACGGAGCTTGGCATTGGTAATTCCAGTAATGCGCGCGATCGAGGAAGATGTGTGCACCGCAAGCATGAGCGGGAATCTTATTGTTGTGTGGGGTTTAACGTCCCAAAACTAGCTCTGATTATGAGAGACGCCGTAGTGCAGGGCTCCGGAAATTTTGACCATCTGGGGTTATTTAACGTGCACTGACATCGCACAGAACACGGGCCTCAACATTTCGCCTCCATCAAAATGCAGCCGCCGCGGCCGGGATTCGATCCCGCGACCCTCGGATCAAGCAGCCAAGTACCATAGCCACTAGACCACCGTGGTTGGGCAATGAGCGGGAATCGGTTCGCGAACGGGCCTGTCATCGTATGGCCGACTCCGAGGTGCGCGTCAAAGAGGCCGAGTTTCAACGACAGCGCGAAGAGGCTGAACTCCATTTGAAACAAGAGATTTACAATACAGACTTCTTGCGATGTTTTCACTCGCATAATGTAACTTTCGATGTAAATGAAGCAGTTTGGCTTTTCGACCACCTTGGCGGAGTGGTACGGGCGATGAATTTTTGTGATAATTAAGTGTTGATTTTTCTCAGTTGAACCGGCTGCTGCTTGCATCATATGGGCAAATGGCAAGAATGCCCACAGCGTTTAAAAGCCGTAGGTGGCCGAAATTTGTGCAGCCCTCTACTGTCGTGCACCTCATGATCGCATCGTGGTTTTGGCGTGCGAATCGCCCTGAATTACATTATGACGGGCTACTAAGTACTTATGTATTCTAGCGCACGGACGTAATGAACCACTTGAAAGCGTTTCGCTGGGCAAGTTGGAATTTAGACTTGTAATGCATTTCCAGCGTTCTGCCTAACTGTTCTCCTCTCTTCTATCTTCTTCCCTTTTCTTACGTCAGCGCTAAGAGTACATTGCAAGAATGCGTAATGCACCACTCTTACGCGCACCAGTGGAAGTGGAAACATAGCGTCTTGTACAAGGAACACAGAAATAAACAGATTGATGCATCCATAGTTCAGGGATTCTTAGTATCAGCCATTTCCTCTTCTTATACACTGGGAAATGGAAATGCAATAGTGAAAATTATATTGAGACGCGAATTATATTGAGGTATCAGAAGGTCAAGACCGAATTCGTAATTCGAGTGCACGAAATGTCATCGGCAGGAAATACAACTCTCTCTAATTAGGTTGCGAAAAGCCGGCTTCTTTAGGTAAATGAGAGCCAGCGGGAAAGCAACAACTCGAAGATTACTTTTAGTCCGCGGGTTGTCGAAGTGGATATTCAGAATATTAGTGCGAATGTTTCAATAACCTTTCGTCGATGCGGCGGCTTTTGCGTCTGTAATTTCGCGAAGTACGGACGAATGTTACGAGCCACTGGTTTCACATTTGTAGTGGCAGAAATGGCGGCTATGGTCTCGCACGTGCTCGAATACGTAAGCGGTTTAGCCAAGAGCCACAAGTGTTCTTTTACTTTTAGCTGCTGTAACGATGCTATTGGCGGTCTCCTTTGATCTCTCTGAAAGGCAAAGTAATGAAATTGTAGTGGAAGCGGTCGCCGACGATCGAGATGCGAAACTTTATTAATAAGTGCCGGGGCTATGTTCGAAGAAAAGCTGAGACATCCGCCCACAAAATGCTTCTTAATTTACTTACGCTGTTCATTATGGTGCTTCATGAAAGGCAGGAGATAATTGCGGCAATTACGCTGTTCGCTTTCTCTGCACGCTGTCAGATCTGAAGCACGCAGCCGAGTCGCTAGCGAATACGTTAGTACTGTACGAGAAAATATGAATGATCCATCAGAACCGTGAAAGGCAACTGTATATCTCGTAAGCCTGCAGCTGCTATAGCAAATGGAAGATGAATGTTATGAGGTAAAACAAGTTATTTCAGCGCAATATGATAACGGCTCAGAAGCTGTAACTTGCTGGTGGTGGTTTGCTAGCTCTGCAGCTTAAAAAGCACTGCAGTTCAAAACTTTGAAGGTCGCTATCCGGTGGAACGCCGTCTATAATCTATCGTTGCACTGCCGGGACGTGCAGAAGTTGAAGAAATGCGCGATTCTGTGCAGGCATAAAAATGAAGAAACCCGCTTAACGGTCGAGGCCTGACATATCGATAATAGTGGAAGCGCGTGCGTGAGTCAGCCGTCGATTAGCTTAAACAGAGAAGAGATAGACTGCCTTAACAGCAACAGCTGTCTCTCGCCTAGACCGGCACGTGTAACCGTTTGACAGGTGGCGCTACCCGTCCTGAGCATGCGCAGACGTATGTCTTCTTTCTTTTTCGCATCTGTACGCTTCCTCACTTGATAGTAAACTGCTTCAGTGTAAAAAAAATGAATAAATAAAAAAGCGAATTGCGTCGCCAACGAAGCAATAAACAAATCTCCGGAGAAGGGCTGAGTTCATGAAGAAAACTAGAAGAGAGAAGAAGACAGCGTGGAACACCAGAAATAAGTGAATTGCAGCGTGACGCCGTCAGCGAACTTAATTCCTACGGGACGCAACAAAAGGCAACGAGGCGACCGTCCTCTTAATAATTCGGTCATCGACCGGCCAACAGAGAGGGTTCCGTCTTATAATCTTCTGTTCGCCTCCGCAAATACGGTGCTTCCTGACATGTTTACGGTGCCTACCAGAGGGGAGGACAAGTCCCATGCAGTCTTCGTTTGGAGTTTTGCTTTGGGAACACGAATGCACGACACTTCGCCCACGTCATGAGAGTAATGTTGTCCTGTGTTTGCTTGATTTCTTTCTCCTCCCCTGTTTTATACTTACGTTTCTCTTTTTATTTTTGCTGTGTGAACTGACGGAACAGGGCTCAGATATGCGATGTTGTAGTCGATGCTCGGCAAAATATAATTTTTTATTTATATTATAAGGCCCACCTACGACAGCAGAGAGTAAGACAGGGAGATGTTGATAATGCAATACCCCCCCCCCCCCCTTTTCTTTTTTTTTCGTTTCCTTCAATGAGAGTCGGTAGGAGGGCTCAGAGTTGTTGAAGATAGGGAGAACGGAAGTGATAGAGAGAACAGAGCGGAAATGATCGGCCATCTTCTCGAGACACGAACTTAATAATTGCTGGGGTTTTGCGTGGAAAAGCCACGATATGATTTTGAGGCAAGTCGTAGTAGAGAGCTCGGGAAGTTTTGACCTCCTGGGGTTCTTTAACGTGGAGTGATAACGCACAGCGCCGAATCCTCCAGCATTTTCGCATCCGTCGAAAATACGAGCATCATGGTCGGGATCGAACCCACGACCTTCCGGTCAGTAGCCAAGTACAGTAGCCACTGTACAGAGACAAGAACCCACACCACCGAGTGCCAAGTAGGGGTCCCCCATTAGAAAAACCAGTTAAGTGCACGGCGGCACTGGAAATAAAACGTGATAACTATGTAGCCCCTGAAGTCTCGAAAAAAAAAGAGAGAGAGAGGAAAGAAATGGCATAGTGGTTCGAGCACAAAATAATTTGACACATTATATGAAGTGTAGTCTGATACACCGCATCATAAACGCGCGTCGGAGCGTGCAATAGTGTTTCTGCCCTGTGCTGGCTGTTTTATAGGCGGATGTCAAATACTATTTCCTGACTACCGGAGGCGCTATTTATAGACTCAATTCACCCTGCCTGCTCTCGCGTTCTGCAGCGAAATTGAAGGTGCTCCTTGCTTTACACCGTGGAAACGTAATGATGCTGAACCATTCGGCTTTTTTTTTTTTAAAGTGACACACCACGTAGTTCTGGCACTATAGAAAGCACAAAGCCAAAGATAACACACGTTGTAAACCATCATTGTTGTTATTCCAGTTTCGGCACCCTTCACCAGAAGCCATTCTCTGCATTGGAAAGTAGGCAGGTTTTTTATGGAAACGCATTAAGATTTCTCCTCGTGCTTTATCATCACATCCACGCCTTTACCGATCTCTCCGGCGTCAGGAATGTTTACAACATTTCAGATGGAATTCATTATTGGGGTTATTCACCGGACCTGCAGCACTCGACGGCTACAACATTCTGACAGGGAACACCTCGGTACATATATCAGGATTTCGCGTATGACTGCCAGTGTAAATGACTTCGCAACCGTGACACGCATATCTTAGTGAATACGTCAAGGCATAACATATATCTTCTTTCGTCCTTTGGGGTCACGTGCTGGCGAGCTACCTTCGCTCAATGAGGAAACGTCATGCATCGCAAACTTGTTTACTCCTGAACCTCTTCATATTCGTGACAGTGGTAGGCGAAATAGGGCGCCTTGTCGCGGTGAGGCCAATATTTTTTTTCTTTTTGTTCGTGGCGAAGTTTGTTCATCATTGCGACATACCGCTGAGCAAATGCCGCCCACCGCAGTCCGCGCAACTGCCAGCGTCTGGCAGTCGAGACCTTGGATACGCAAAACTCTTTCTCGTGCACACTTTAGAAAGCGGTTGACGTTCTCGTATATATATAAGTGAATGAAGGTGAATGAAAATTCCCATGACTTCGAGTCACAAGACCATGAGTGCACTTGACGGGTTGAATACATGCGTTTTGTAGCAAGGAATCAACCTGGACATTGCATGGCACCTTTATCAAACTTATACGTACGCAGCGGAAGCACCGAGTAACTGCGTTCAAAGTGCCCCAAATTTTAGAGTCCTAAACGCTTCCACAAAATTTTCTCTGAAAAAGGAGAACTCCATCGCTCAAAGCTTCTTCATTTTGCTTTCTGAGGTCACTTTACTCCGTTTCTTTCAGGCCGTGTGAGAATTTCTCCACTTTCGAGCGGCCGAGATATTTACGAGTCGCTTTCGGAGTACCCTCATTATTCACAGCATTTCTGCATGTATTTCCAACACTTCAAATATTATCATGTAGGCATCGAACGGCGTAGCCGTCACCTTCTTGCATACGTCCGAAAAGTGTCAAAATCGAGGTCCCTGATGACAATCCGTCGGTCGTATGTAGATACCTAGCTGTACACACGACTCTATAAATAAACATGCAAATAAATGTGTACAACGCACTGTGCTCATTTGCGGATGAAAGGCGTGAGTGTACGCACATACACAGACAACAAGGCACAAGACGTAGTTTGCAGCCTTTTTACTTTGTTGCAACGCCTTTTAAGGGCGAATCACGCAAGATTTTCCATTTCAGACTTGGTAAGTGATACGACGCAACAGTGACTGGAACATTGCGATGACTGAAGTGGTGAACGTCGAAGACATTGTGTACATATACATACTAATTGTAAAGGAGCAGTAGGGGAGGGAGAGGCTCAAAGGCTGAGGAGTGCACTATACGGACTCTGGAGTAATAACTCGCAGGTTAACCATTAACACGGGGCAGTACAGGGTCTGTTCACTTCTCCTATTCACGTTGCCTTCCATTCTGTGCTGCTTTCTTACTCACAATATTAGCCAACTCTCCCAGTTCCGGGCTATAATGGAAGCGTACATCCGCTCGAATTTTTCGTGTATTTTGTCATATCGCATTTCTTTTATGAAAAAGGAAAAGAGAGACGCAATAGTACTGAACTGCGATGACATTCAGGGGAACGTAAAGTAGAGGAGTGTGTTCTACGGTCATTGTCAAAGTAGTGAAGCGAAACGATATTAGGAATGAAGTCCGTCAAAGAGCGAAGAAACTCACCTGTCAAAACACCACTAACTGATACGGAATAAGCTTGCCATAGTAGTGAGTGGAACGAGGTCGGCCGTAAACTTCTGAGGAACCATTTAACGCACAGAGTAACCGTAAAATATTACTCCATATAAGTAGGCTTGTCAGGAAAGCGGAAACACCGGCGTTCCTAGACACTTCGTAGCACACCAACCTGTAACAGTTCAAAGTGGCCGAATTTAAATGTTTTTTAAGGTGAATACGAATTGAGTTTGCCTCGAGTTCGCACTGAGATCTGTAACAACTCGGATTGCCACAGCAGCGTATCTTTCAGGATCCTTGCGTACGCACTCGCAGTGAAAGTATTAAACATTGCGACAAACTTTCGCAATCGCGGAAGAACAAAATCAAAAGTCCAGACCCACGATGCCAATATGTTTCGCCGAAACGATCTCAACAGTCCACTTTTATGTCTTTTCTATTCCGGATCCTTTCAGTAAAGAAGCGTGTGACGTCCGGTACTCGCTTCATCAAAACCATTCGACGATGTCGTAAACGCGTTCACTCATATTGCACCGGACCACGCTGCTCGACTCCGAAGTGCGCCTTCCACAAAGTTTCCAGGCAATCAAATCCTTCACGTTCGGCTTTACATGCACAGATTTGTCTCGAACTGCTGAACTTGACGCGAAACAAACGCGAAACAAACGACAAACAAACGTTTTGCGCACTGCAGACGGTGCAGTGTAGTGTGACAGCACATCAGCAAGTTAACAGCGTCTTTCTTTTACTACGAATATTTCATTTCACGGCACAGACTGCAGACGATTGACGGCAAAGTGCTGAGCAGCTTGCGCCACTACTGCGTGGCTTGCGTCACTGAAGAGTTTTATGGCACAGTCACTCTCATCAAGATTTGTGCGGAAAAAGAAAGTTCTCTCCTCTTGAAGTTATGTTAATGGATGCGATTCTTCTGTTGAAATTTCGCCGCGTCCTCTATGTAACCACTGACGTCCACGATTTCTGGCATTGATATTTATTTTTGTTGCCTCAGCTAAATGTCTTTTTCGTTCTCTTAGCGGACGGGCGAGAAAATTTACAGAAAGGCGTTGACTAAACCGTTCTTTCTCAATGAGTAAAATTGCCGCTCCTTATGTTTATTTTTCTATTCCATAAACGGGAAAATAGTTGTCTTTGAAATATTACAGGCATTGTACTCACATACCAACATGTGCTTCATTTGGTTTGGTGTTCTATTTCATGCTTCCTATCGAATCAGTCGCTCGATAAAAGAAGCTTTGTGACTCTATAAGTATTTCAGACCGATGGTCTATTACGGGTTCGGGTGCACAGGTGGCGGTTGATAATTCCATAGAAATGTGCTCGCTTCTTAGGACTTCGTTTAAGAATGTTTCTGGCTAGCATTCCTTATCAGCAGGCAAAGCCGGACGCAAACATGTTACAAAACAGCCCAGGCAATTCTTATGAAAGAGTAAATGCACCATGTTATTCTTCGGTTGTTTTGCAAAAGTTGCGCTTAATCTGATAAATTGCGTTAATCCCCTGCTATTGAAAAAAAAATTGTTCGCATGCCAGAAAAAAAAATTGTTTATGGAATTCTGTTGTATGCGCTTCGAAATCTTGAATGAATTTAGCTCGAATGTTCGAACAATGCGTCATCAGGTGCATTTTAACATCGGCGGCGGCGGGCAACTACGGCGGCAAGAACGGCCGTTGTTGTACTCATAACAGCTTACGCTGTAAAAAATAACTGACGCCACTACCACAGTGAGAGAGAGACAAACTCAACGCACTCATTAGAAAAGCAATCAAGAGTGCCGTCGGGCTTCCCTGCAGCCCCAGTACCGATAGGTTAATGCAGCTTGGTATCCACAACACCCAAGAGGAAATTGCGGAGGCACAGGAGCACTCTCAGATCGCACGCCTATCCTCCACAGTGACTGGCAGACATATCCTCAAGAAACTTGGGCACACGGAACAGTCATACCATGGGTGACTCCGTAGAAATCCCACCAAGCATTAGGGATCTTATAACTGCAACGCAAATCCCAGAAATGTTCACCCGGAACACAATATCCGAAGACGCAGGGGCCGGGCCGCAGCTATCCTCAAGAACTATCAATCTGACAGCAACGCCTTTTTCGTAGACGCTGCCTCATATCGAAGCGGTCTCAAGTTCACTACGGTTGTTATTAACCACAAAGGTCGACTCGCCAACTCGTCCATACCAAGGACCCGCTAGTTGCCGAGCAGGTTGCGATCGCACTCGCTATCGTTAACGACAGCATAGAAGTCATCTTTAGTGACTCTAGATCTGCCATCAAGTCCTTCGCGAATGGCAGAATTGCCCCGCAGGCGCTACGCGTTCTCCAAAACAGTGCGAAGGAACTTTGTCATCACACGCTCATTTGGTTCCCTGCTCACACTGGGCAAGTCCTAGGCTGTCCCGTCAAGCTCAACGAGTCTGCTCACAGTTCTGCGCGCGCACCTGACTGGACCGCGCAGATACTGGCCAGTTCCAGGCCGCGGAGAACAGGACGTTCCGTCAACTTACAATGAAATCACGAAGCATTTCTACCTCTCACGGCGTGTCCTCCTGCCGCCTAGCCCTAAAGTGAGCAGTCCTCAAGCGCTTACTCTGAGGCTATTGCAAACCGGTACTTACCCAAACCCGCATATACTACACGTCATATACCCAGAAATTTACCCTGATGACAGTTGTAATAATTACAAACTCACCACGGCTAGACCGAAACACATGCTCTGGGAGTGCACCTCTATGCATAATGATGCTAACCCCGATGCTACCTCGGCGAAGTGGGTTGCTGCTCTCCGCAGCTCTAGCCTAGCCGACCAAAAATGGGCTGTACAGCAAGCCCGCAATGCGGCTGTCAGGCTAGGCCTTTCAGTCCCATCGTGGGAGCCCTAAACGCGTTCGCGGGCTTCTTCCAGGACACCGATAAAGTTTATTCCACCCATACACTACCACAGAACAATTTTCGGTTCAAGGTACAAGGGTTAGCTCTGACCTCAGGTATCAATGATCACCTTCAGTAACTAAGGGAAAGACAAAATGATTAGATATAACGAAAGTTGACGAAATAAATAGAACAGTCACGGAACCACTGTAATTAGCACAGTCCAGTAACATCCCAGAGGAAAACGTGTAAATCATATCGTATCGCATTGGGAATATCCCGGCACTTATATAAGGGCACCGACGTCACAGGAATGTGGTTACTCGCATGAAGTCCGCTAACGGCAGCGAAAAACTTTTGCTGGAATCCTAGTTCAAGCAATTGATGATTTTCTAGCAAGAGAAGCCGCATCTGACGTCTCAAGGAAGCATCCAACGTCGTGCGAAAACTAGGTCATTGTACGCCCATTATCTGGCGATGCCAGACCGCCACGTTCTATTTGGTGTTGACGGCGTTGATCTTTAGTTTCCGGTGGCTACGCGCGCTGAGGTATACAACCCTTATCTGGGCCGGTAGACATATTTGTTTGATGTTGTCATGTTGTCGCGAGACACGGTGGTGCAATTTAGGTCACAATGTCTTGACTCAGCGTTGGCGAACATTTTGGCGTAATCTTTCACGTCTTCTTTTACTTTCGCATCGCGCGGGGCCCGCCTTTGTAGTCGTATGCTCTCAGCTTTCAATCTTTGTGCGATCAAAGAACGCCAGAACAAATTACGGTTTGCGTCGCGGGAGCAGTTCACCGGGGAGTCGGCAACAAAATACATATTGCTCTACGTTGGAAGATGATGCCACGGACGATTACAAACACTAAGGCGTATCAATATTGTTCGAAGGAGAAAGGAAATCGCGTTGAACTGGTGACATCCAGCTTTGAACGGAAAATTCTAACTCTTGCTAACACGCTCACGCGGTACAGAAATTTTCCTAACGCAGCACCCGCGAGAAAGAAATGTTGTTACCACTAACCAGGTGCGTCTGCGGCTCTCCCTAACTAGTACACACACACACACACACACACGCGCACACACACACACACACACACACACACACACACACACACACACACACACACACACACACACACACACACACACACACACACACACACACACACACACACACACACACACACACACACACACACACACACACACACACAAACAAACAAACAAACAAACAAACAAACAAAAGGACGGAAGGTACTAAGTAGCAGGCATACCGCGTCATTAAACATAACTTCTTCGTAATTAGATAATCAGAATGACGACATCGGAGCAGGCTTCAACCCAACGTGACAATGGAAACAATTATTTGTGGGAAAGCTTATGTATAATCCTAATAACGATCGTGCTTTAGTTGCTTGTTGCTGGAAAAATAAATGTTTCGAGAGAACAGTACGTATGTGCACATCGTACACCGAAATAAAAATAAATATGCGCTGTTTCATGGCCCTTAACCATAAAACGGGTTACGAAATAAAGCATAGTGCAGACACTAGTGTGCTCATATGTGATTGCTCGTTGGCCATCATGAAGAGGCTTTGAACGTAATGTGTTCCTAGATTTAAGTTGCACTAACCGTCGACTTCTTTATACGAAATCCGTGAGCAAAGTTGTTCAGGCAGTGCGACTCTCAAGTGGTGCGATATTCTCTTGCGCCTATTTAGCTGTTGCATACGAAGCTTTGTTACCTCAACTTTTTGGATGTGCGATGACAAAGACGTCTGGCTAAATAAAGTAGGAAGGAGCACTTACTCCATTCAGATACTTCTTATCAGATTACATCAAATACGTACTACTTGAAGCGAACAAGTACGACAGATATGCTTGCACAAGTTCTATCCTGCTTAGTGTACGTAAGTGTCCTTGTAGTACGATTAGGATAATACATATGTCTCATCGTTATCAGTCTGAAAATGAGGCACTTTTCATATGTCGTTTATACCGGATATGGCATGCGCTTCAACTACAGTAGAATTGATGGTAGCACTTGACACGAACAGAAACCTGCGTGAGCTGAGTACTATGGTACTGAATCTCGCCATGTGGATGCTTTTCTTATCTTTAATTAGATGACGACTGCTTTGCTCAAAGTACATCTTCCTACGCAACAGCCCCATGGAACAAACCATCGCGTGCGAAAATGTATGGTAAGCGAAACAGACTTCTATCAATTAACGACAAAACAAGTATCTCTACATCGTGCACAGGAACATAAACAAGGCGCATAGGATTTACAGCTCTAAAAAAAGTGGCTCACAAGGCCTTTTACTGTTGTAAAGTGCTCACAAAACATTGTAAAACGGGTCCACGAGATTACTGAAGGGCATCCAACAACTATACGAAAGTGAATGGGCATTAGTAGTGCATCTTTGGTCCTCTAAAAAAAAAGAGAAACGCCGATTATCCTGAATTTCTTGTTCTTGCTGGAAGCTGGTACTGCTCTCTCAGCAGCTTGATGTGACCTGCACACATTAGCCTGTCACGCTTGTTTCCTTCAAATAGTGCATGTCTCATACTCTAGCAAATAAAGATTAGATGAAAGGCAGGACATTACCTTTCTTTAGCTGCTTGTCCCTGCAAAAATTTTCAGCATTTGTATTCGGTATTAAGCGTGTATGAACGCTGGAAGCTGGTGCTCATATTTTTCTCAGCCTGCTAGTGGTCACAGTAGCAAAACATTTATATTTTTGCATAGGTGCTGCTAAGTATAAAGTTGATCGAACAAGAGAATACCAGTCTGCTGTGTTCTCTATGAACAAACCTGATGATGTCACCATGTATCTGTGGCGTTTGCTTGTCATTCGAAGGATTCCAAAAGAGTCAGAATGAAGGACATTCCCACCTTTTACGAGGTACAGGATGTAAAATATTGCATAAACCAAGCGATGTGCCTAGTAATGGCTCTCAAGCGCAGGCTGCGTTGCTGCGCACCACCATCATTGCCTAGCTGACCTTCAGCTTCAACTCGTTGATGTCAGACGTGAGAAACGAATTATTAATTTCCGGTTCAAAACTTGAGGCATAGGGGGCTGTTTTCTGAACGCGATAGCTATGCAAAAGGTCACCTTACATTTATCCTAGGGACCGTTAAGCCCCGAGCGAGAACTGGGGCTCCAACAAACGTTCCCTCGCATTCAAATTCAATATCGACCGACTCATCGCACGTCGCTGCACAAAAACCGCTGCAAAGTACTCCTTAACTGCTTCCCCGTAGAACTAGAGTTTTTTTTGTCCTAATCACCCTCACTTATTCGGGCCTCCATGAAGAACCCCAACGCGTACGTGCCCGGACAACGGGATTACGACGCCCACGCAGGAACTTCCTACTCTGCCCCCGCATTTTGTGCCATGTTTGCGTTACACTACGGCAAACGTATGCGGGCCTCACTGGCCCGCAAGCTTCCGCCATGAACGCTCATTGCGAACAACTCGCTAGCCGTCGGCAGTAATGACCGCACTGAATGTTCCGGCTCACGCCGCAGAACTTCATGTTAAGCCCACGATAGAACACCTCAGAAAATCTATTTTGCGTGGGATGTCGCGTTAGTCTTTGAAACTGGGAAAGTCGTGCGTCGGGCGATGAACGGCCGAGCTGAGGGATCGCCGCAGGCGTTCTACTGTTTCGGCGCGGTCGACGTGGGAACGGAACCGCCCCTTTGCACCTGTGCATCTGGAACCGTAGGGATGAGTTTATCCGGCGCTTTCATATGCTATCCAGTAGCGGCGGAATCGCGCGACCTTTAACGGCCCTCACTCCTGTAGCTGCTTACGGAGACATTTTCCCGCTAGGAGGTTGTGGCAGGAAGTGCCTCGTATACAACGCATGCTGTGAGATCTACAAAAGGTGTTCTCGAAAAACTGTTCGACAAGCAACTGCTTACTTTAAGGGGAGCGGCGAGTTGAGCAACTTGATTAGGGTTCATGATAGGCGGAAGTGTAAAGGACGAATGTATTGTGAGACGACAAATGCGGCTGTCAACCAATTACAAACAACTACAGCAACGTTCGTCGTCGTCGGCCTCCTCCTCAGCATCATAATCATCATCATGATAACGATCATGATGATGATCTTCATCGTCACTACCGGCTACCGGCATTAACCTTGATCGCCCTACATGTGACGTGTGCAGCTGCGTAACTGCAAACGTTGCACGACAGATGTAGTGTATCACATTAAGTATCACGCCGTGTGAATTGCGTGAGAAGAGGGATCACCCGAATACTTCCCCGTTATTACAACGGATTCAATCTACCGATTCATCCTTACCGTAAGCAGAACAGCGCGAACAATATCACCTCGTATTTCCGTAGCGTAAACGTAAGCGTTACTCCATATGAACTGAGTAACTGGCCTGGCGCCTTAAAGCTGATCAGCCAACACAAAGGGCTGTGCCAGAATTTACTATTCCTAGCTGAGTCGTAGGCTTTGCTGTAAAGCAGGTGCTCTAAAGCTACCCAACGAGCACAAGCTTTGCCATACTTTGTTATCATCAGGACTTTGGCCATAGCTTTCGTAACGTTCCAGCTAGAGCGGACAATTCTAGAGCATGGACAGCAGTGAGACACAGGCTAGCGTGACACTTGTTTAATCCAACGATGCCTCCCTTCATTTATATGGGCCTCCATAAACAACGAAGAGCGGTGTGCAAACGCAGGTCCTCGGCAGTGCAATTTTTGGATTAGAAAATGCTCCCGACAGCGTTTAGATAAAAATAAAAGAATGGTTGGCTGCCAATTATTTGCTGCCAAAAATAAAAATGTCTGCCAATTATTTTATATATATATATATATATATATATATATATATATATATATATATATATATATATATATATATATATATATATATATATCTGTTTGTTGAATTTCTCCCGCTTTCCGTCACCCAGCATTGTAGATACATGCTGGGTGGCGGAAAGCGCGAGAAATTAGACGAACAGAACGAGACATAGAAAATAATTGGCAGACAACTGAATCATTCGATTTACACTGGATGAAAGCGGGTGCATATCCCTAGGCTTTAAAATGTTGTACTGGCCGCAGCGTCGTGTCAACATTTTATTCTTGTTTCGTCTTTTTTTAATTTTTCTTTAGTTCTTATACTCTTGCATGTTCTCTTTGCCTTAATTTCCTAACTGTCTATTTGTTTGTGCAACAAAAACTTTGGTGGCATAAAGTGCCAAAGTTTCTTTCTTAATAAATCTCTATTTTTCCTCATTTCGCTTTTGTTTTTACCATGATTTGAAGCAAGAGGCAAAGAGATGCAACGGCTCACTGCCGTCTGTTCCATTCCAGCCCTCCAGCGTTGCGATAAAATGAGTGCAAGGTGGTCAAGCGACATTAAGTTGATATTATTCGCATCACCGTTTGATTGACTGATTGATTGGTTGATTGATTGATAAGCACTTCTCTTCCTGCAGCGGTCCGACGCACTGCTACGGCTAGCATGCTCTGCCTTTCGAGGGAACCTGCGGCTTTTTCGGTAAGTTAATTTGGCATTCATCAGCCACATCTTTGTCGCTTTCCGATAAGATTTCCCGGCTCGGCATCAAGGCTGTGGTCATATTAACACGTTCGACCCTGAACTGCATTTCGAAGCACTTATGAAACAAAAAGTATTAGGCCTTTAATTCCCACTCAGACGGCAGGCACCTTACTTTACAACGCTCATTCAGTATTAAGACACCTCTAAACTCCAGACAGGCGCACAAGACATTACTTAATCAAGATTTCCCCGTAATCTCAGCTTCGTGCACGCAAACTCCGTTCACAGCAGCGACCTTGAGTGTGCATCAGCCCGAACGCATCTACTGGAGCATTAAAGCACACACATACACACAAGACTCAACCTTGAAAGACTCGGAAAGAAGCTGCTCACATTGGACCACTGCATGCCAAGTGAATGGAGCATCAATTCATCACTTCGTTCGTTGAACGATTCGAGAAACACTAAAGAAAGTAACAACGCAACGGGAATTTCCGGGAACATTCGTTCTCAAGTCCTAGCAGTTAACGTATTGAGCAAAGAACAGACAGGCGACAAAACTGTACCGCGGCCTTCATGTCAGAATGCGCAACCATTCGTTATGCAGGGCCAGCTGTCCCATTAGGAAATAATGACAGCGTTCCTTTCTCGCTGCCTAATGGATTTCGGCTCTTCTCGTCCTGATGGAGGGTGTCTGAGAAAGACAAGCATGGAAAGTGGGGCGGTTTACCCTTTGACCAGATAACGCTCGTTAGATCTAGACAGCATCTTCCGCGAAACCGTTTCTCCTGGTGCAACGCCGCTTCTCAAGGCTTGAATCTTAGCCAAAGTTGCTCAACTGCACTTTGCTGTCTGTTTAGTAACAAAATCTAAATTACAGCTTTCCTCTGGAACCAAATGGTTTTTCTTTTTGTAAGCAATTACTAGTTCTACGTTTGCGTTGTATAAGGGTACGACGCAACAAGACAATCCACGGGAATGTGTCGTGTTCAATAATGGTGGACCATAGCTTAACTACGTAATCAATCTGAAGGCTGAGGTCGAACAGCGTTGACAACATTTGAATGTCTTTAGGGTTGTTGGCATAGCTCATCTGACGTCACACTGTTTTTGTGATAAGAGTTCTGTGGGTCGTCGCGTAGTTTCACATGGATTTGTATAGGAGGGTGTTTGTTATACATGCGCTGGAAAACGTAATGTGTTTGCGTACAGCTCAGGGGGGGGGGGGGGGGGTACCGTGTCTAATTTATCGTGTTATCAGTAGACTGCATGCAGAATGACTAGTAGGAAGCGGGGTGATATTTGCTTCTCTCCTTCAGTGACTGTAGCCGACTGCCACATGGAACGTCGAGAAAGATTTTTTTTCTGTTTGCTTGTGTGTGTTTTAGTTGGCGAGCTTAGGCATCTTCGGCTATGTTACTTCCTCGCCACAAAAGTTTTCGTCATACCTATACTTCCAAACCGATTTATGCTATTGTGTGAACAAAGCCTTGCCATTTATAAACGGGGTCAGTGTTCACCACTGGCATGGTTGTTATGAAAATCTACGAGTGACGTCAGCCGTGCGAAGTTATGAAGAAAGTCATCTGATGTAAACTTCGCCCAAACGTACCCTATACTCTTTTTACTATTTTATATTTTTAAACATTTTTGCTGGTTCAGCAGAGCAGCTAACGGAAGAATGCCTAGTCCGTGTGGTGGCAATAAAAAAATACACGTATGCACTTATATTTAAGCGCACGCTGAAGCACTCCAGGTGGTCAAACCCAATCCGTTGTATCCCACAACACTGTGTCCATGGTTATAGATCACAAATTTTCAAACTATGTACGAACTAAGGATAGCGAGTGTGTGGACAATAACGTTTGCGAGCTCATACTGAGGAGCTGTGTCCTGAAATATGTTGATTGAATTCACTGTTACCAGTCGCACGTGATCCCAGTGAACCACCACGCAAAATAATTGTAGTATGACAAGAACTTCACCATAAGCAGGTTGTCCTTGTCAGGCGCCAATATTTTAAAGATAATTAACAGAATCACAGGCCTAAAAAACCACATCCTGCAGTAACAGTGACAGTGCGGCCTTTATGAAACAAGGATTTCAGGTTCTTCTACCCATTTCCCATCTCCAACTACGGCGTAGACAATTGATCTTATATCATTTGAGCTTGAGCCTTTGGCCACTGTCTCAAGGACTTATGCACCAAGGAGTCACTGTATCAAGGACTTATGCACCTAAAAGCTTCTTAGCTCAAGCTGAAGACCCTGAATTTACGTGAGTTATGCCTTCTTTTAGATAATTATCAAGCAATACGTATTAGTGTCGCAGCCACAGAAGCAATACGAACAGTATCTTGTTTTCATAAATGCCGCAAAATCACCGATGCGTAGAGATGGCGTGGCACGTGCTTCCTTAAGAGGCACTGACGGCGCTTTATTGACGTTGGTGAAAGTAGAAATTATCGATAATTATAAGCAGGACTGTTTTTTTTTATGAACCGCCGTTTTCACAACTTATGCATGTGGTTGTCGGAACACTCCTTCGATAGGCCTATGTTGCTGCAAGTAACTAACGACTGTGAAATGTGAAGTGTGTACGGAGACATGTTTTCAGCGGTTGCAGAATTAGCCGTTGTTGCAGCGGTTCTTGTTGTTTTTGTCGTTTTCTGTTGCTGTTGGTGTGGCCGTCGTGGTCGTGACTGCTTTTTGTTGCATCTGCAGTCTATGGCATTCTTGGTGCTTTGATACAATGGGCGGATGGTAATCTGTAGCTTTTACTTGCGTCTTAAGAGATAGGGTGTGCGAACTGTGTATATTCGTTGCTGACGCACGCCGTCTGTCCTGCACCGTTAGGACTAGTCTCGTTTTCTTTGTCAGACTATTCATCCCGGTCCACTGAAACAACGTCAACGGTGGTCGTTAAGCCTTGTCGGCCGCTAACTTTACGACCGCGCACGTTGTCTGCTGTGCGGGATACTTTACATTAGCCTCTCAGCTCCAATGCCTTTAAGCCTGTTCGTAAAAATGCCTTTTCTATCGCGTGTATTTTGATCGGAAGCAGTTTACCGCCATCAACCAAACGCTTTCTGCCGCTCAGGTATGAAAACAAAATATTGGCCCGTTATCTTAGTTGCTTTACAACCATAGTTCGTCGACAGAGTCCAAAGAAACGGGAAGTCACATGGTGAACTGGGCCATCGTTTGTGGTCGATCGTGGTTGGACATAAAAGTTGAGCCTGCAAAAAAAAAAAAAAAAAAAAAGCAGAGAATAGAGCGGCTGAGGTCAATGACCTCTTGTGTTTCCAGACTGGCCACAACGATCGTGCAACATCGGCGTCGGAACGCAGTACCAAGGATTAAGCATTGAGAGGCGAGTCACCGACAAAATACAAACTCTCGCTGTCACTCACCAAGTCGCTGTCTGGCGCCGTCTGTGGTCAAATGCGTAATACACGTTACCGACTTGAGAAGTTGAGTTGGATATCCTTTCTTTCGGCTGTCGGGATTTTCAGTCGCACTTACTTTATCAACGCCGGCTTAGTTTAGTTCCTTTCCTGGACGACTAGGTCCTTTTGTGAAGATGTGCGTGGCTCTTATTTGCGGCAACACACAGGACTTCTCCAAGCTTCATGGTTAGCCACGTATGAGCTATCAGGATAAATTAGAGGACTCGGGAATCATCTGAGTAAGCTTTTGGCAGTAATCACTTCCATTGCGTTGCGCACTCTGTAAGCTGCAAGCGATTTCTTTAGTGATAAAGAGTGGGACCAGTTAATGAACGTAAATTTGAATTCAAGAAGACAAGCTACATGACTCCCGTGATTTTGGTGGCATTACGAAGGCCTTTAATTTCCTTCAATTTGTCTCCCTACCACCAGTGCTTATTATGATTAGATAACGCATCGCGGACCCCATTATGACGCTGATTGTTATGTGAGGGGCGATCTTCGTTTTCTCCTATTACTCGCCGTTTTATTGTTAGTGCCGAAATATCATACGCTTCTATTTTTCTTTTCTGGGGAAACGGGTGCTTTCACTCGGATAGATATTGGTTGCATGCATAAAATTTCGTTGTTTTTGTACGAGAAATCCTTCTGATTATGGAAATAACCCTTACATGTTTGCTGCCTAGCATCAATAACAGCATAAAACCATCGCCCTCTCTTTTGCTATTTCTCTCCCCAACCACAATATTCTACAGTCAAACCTCGGTATGAGGAAGCAACGTCGGGACCATAGTTTAGTTCGATATATCTGCTATTCGTTCGGAATATCGGTTATATATGTAATTCCGAATATGCCGGATACAAACAAGCATTATCCCTGGTGATATGGCATCTAAATGATCGCTAACAGTTGTGGGTAACAGATGAAGCGCGGAAGCCCTTCGAGGCAGCGTAACGCGAATCTATTGGAAAAAGAAATGAACGCGTGCTTGCAAAAAAAAAAAAGAAAAGCCACCTCTCTTCGTCCTCAAGGAAGTTATAATAGACTCACTCACGTGGAAGCTAATCTTTTTTACGTTATTCGCGCAGTTAAGCTGGAACGCCTTCCTTGTAGGCGCCATTCGCAATAACACTACCCATCCGTTTTCCAAGCAACTGATTGTTCTCTGCCATAACAGAGACAATTCTGCTATTGACTCGGCTGGGATGGCCATTAGCGTTTGCCAATGACCTCAAGCACGTTTCTCGCATAGAGTTCATGACCTACGGTGCGCACCACCGTGAACATTTAGGGTACGGATGGGAAGGCCGTCGTGGCGGCAGGGGTGTAGGATAAAAACAGTGTCATCTGTCACGGTCTTTAAAAGATGGACGACCATGAACCAGAGACAGATAGAGCCGGTCGGAATTGTCAAGCACAATTTGCGCTGCAGTGGACAAGGAAGAGATTATTTTCCTTGCTAGCAATGGTGTACTCACCGGTGTGCTTCGAGGTTGCTCGTTGTTTACGCTCGATACTATCTCAAGTGGAAGAGTGAGTAGTCGTTTGCATAGTTACGGTTGAAAATATTGATTAATTGTTATAGCAGAAAATAGAATGGAAATGCAGCGATCTCTCTAATGGCGCAGAACTTGATAGTGCAGCAGCGTCTGCTCTGACAAATCATTCATCGCTTTAGGTGCACGTTTACGGTAAATGACTAGTCGCTGTGAATGATCTTTGGCTAATTTGCTTACAGTTATGGACGCGAAGACCGGCTAGTCACCCCTCATTTACCATTGTCGTGACTGATTATGCCGTTAGCCAAATGGCTGAAAGATTACCTCGACTTTTCTGATATCAGAGACTAATAACTATTGACAGGCGTGCAGTTGAATGCGGAATAAATAGAATATTGCGAACGCTGTGCTTGAGTCTAAGAGCAAATGCGAATGACCAGTTACTGATGGTCGCGCTCAGAACTACTATTTTGTGTTTGTTCGGCATTTATAAGTGTTGTATGTTCCCTTCAGTATACTATGTCCTCAGTATGGAGACCAATGCACGTCCACTGAAAAAAAAGAGCGACAACAACAACAACAAAAGATACCACAGCCGTTTTCCTACCGGGAACAGAAAGCACGCGAAGCTTGTCCTACATCCGTGTGCCATAAAGAGTCGCTTAGCCTCAAACTGTGGTCCCACGCTGCAGTTAAATATGCATATATCGTTTTGTGGGGTTTAACGTCCCAAAACCAGCTCTGATTATGAGAGACGCCGTAGTGGAGGTCTCCGGAAATTTCGACCACCCGGGGTTCTTTAACGAGCACTGACATCGCACAGCACACGGGTCTCAACATTTCGCCTCCATCGAAATGCAGCCGCCGCGGCCGGGATTCGATCCCGCGACCCTCGGATCAGCAGCCGAGTACCTTAGCCACTAGACCACCGTGGCGGGACTTAAATATGCATATAATTCCTCACGTAATTCTCAAGAATTTTAACATTTATTTACTTACATTTAATTACCCATTACATTACCAATCATGATGTCTACGTCATGATGACATTACCAATCATGATGTCTACACTTACAAGAATACAGGTTTTCATTTCCTCGTTTTTTTTTTTTTTTACTGTTACTTAAGAGGAGCGTAACTTATTCCTGCGGATTCTTCTACGTTCATGAAATCACAAACGCTACTTCAAGCGACGAAGTCTATGCTCCTCGTGACGTTATATGTTGGGTCTTAAATACGGCTTCCTTCCGTATTTGAGACCCAACTGTGAATTCTCGGGTGCGTGCGGCGCACCAATTCTTGGCTTGCGTGTTCCCATGGTATCCTCCACGACCGGTTGGAATTGTTTGCAGGCTATATTAAAGAAAAAAGTGTTGCAGGTCCCTTTTTAGAAAAATGCCGCATATGATCATATCAGGCATTGAGCATATCGTGGTATGTACGCATGTGTCCGTAAACGGCCACGGTTGCGTTTTTCTTGATGGGGACACGTGCCATATAAATCTCGATATGAGTACATGTCTGATCCGAAGGTCGCGGGATCGAATCCCGGCCGCGGCGGCTGCATTTCGATGAAGGCAAAATGTTGAGGCCCCTGTGCTGTGCGATGTCAGTGCACGTTAAAGAACCCCAGGTGGTCGAAATTTCCGGAGACCTCCACTACGGCGTCTCTCATAATCACAGCTGGTTTTGGGACGTTAAGCCCCACAAATAAAATCAAAATAATGAGTACATGTCATACGAGGAATGGGGATTGCCTTCATAACCCAAACGGTATTTAGGGTGAAATAAACAAGTAATAAATAACTAAACATATGCCAAGTGTCCCTGCCAAGAGTGGAAAACATTCCAAGGGCGATACGGAGGATTTGTTGGGAAGCAGGCCCAGCAAGCGAAGACGCACGTTGAAATTCCACGATTACTTCCGCGATGTTGAGAATATCGAAGACTGCTCCCAAAGTGACAAGAAAGTGCATATTGCTACGGGGCGCCAAACATGCTGCGGTTCTGGATTCTCGACAGAGGAGCAGGGTAAAAATATAGTCTTACGCACGTGTTGCAATAGACGCCGCGCAAACGCCATGCATGCGCGACACGAGAATTACCATTTTTATGGGCTAGGAGTCTGCAACTCCCGGGAAGGGGGAAGAGCATGCTCTTCGGCATCCAGTAAGGCAGAGGAACAACAATCACACGGCGGATATGTGACTAAAGTCGGCCGATATGCAAATCGTACAGCATTACCCCGCTGTCGCATGCGGTGCGGATGGCTTGACACCCTTCCGCGATTCGCGCTTGAATGTGTGGTCCGAATTCGTGGCCCGGCGCATCTAAATTGCACCGACTTGACGTTGTTGACAGTTTCCTATTTAAACAGTACAAACTGTATTTGAAATCAGACAAAGTGACATCTTTGTTTTCTCGAAGGAACTTGATAAACAACTGACGCTCGACAGAAAGAAGGGCCGGCGATCGTAGAATTATCGGCATGAAAAACAACACCAATAAGAAGAAAAATAACATTACCTTAAGAAGTTCGCCAAGGGCTGAGACTTTTCAGAGAAGGAAAAAGCCAACAGCAAACGCTACAACCGTGCGCGTAGGGACATGGTTATTAAGGGCTTGTTGACAATCCCAAAGTAATAACAATAACACGATAACTTGGGCGAGTTAGTATTGGTTTATATTGCAGTGTTACAGCGCATCGCAACGAAACAGCCAGACTGAGAGGCAAAGAAATATTAGCTTTATGTGTCTGTGGTTAAAATCTGCATCACCAAAAAGACGCTGCCAGAGTTTGCGGACTCTGTATACTTCTGCAGTAAATCGTAATTTGTAAACGCAAAGAAGTCTACGGACAAGCTGAGATTCCCCATCGGCTCAAGAATATTTTGCTCGGAAGCCAACTCGAGAGCTGGCCAACTCAACACAATCCGAGAAAAGATAACCAGAGTAGCATTGAAACGATGAAGAAAACACTGCCTGTTCGGTTGTCCCCGGAGTCACGCGTAGATTTATCCATGATTTCAATAAGGAACGTGCTCGATCACTATCGGAAAAGCCGCCCCCAATACACCAGAGGCACCACTGGCGCGCAGTTGAATCCCGGCGGAGTTTAGAGTCCCAGAGGAACGCATGCGTTGCTCGGTTCCAGATCAATTTGGATCGCGTGAATTTCGATGCCGCCTCCTTGAGCACGTTATCCAAGGGAAAGCTTTTGCCTGTTCGTACTGCTCTTGGCTCATTTTTGAATATTTTAAAACTTGAGCACATTTTTGGAATCAGAGTTTCTTGGATCATGTTGATACGCTTCGATTGCGAAGAATGTAACGAAGGCGTCGCTATTGCACTTCAAGTCGACAAGTCATTGCGAGTTTCTGCTGGCAACTTGTATACGTGGTGGGTATCTTGAAGTGCACTCGCCTAAGTGCAGTCTTTTATATTTGCTTTTTTTGTCATTTTGTTCATTTCTTAAGTCCAGGATACCAAACCAAATGTGCATCTAGTTAGCCTCTATGTATTTCTGTGCTTATAGCTCTCCCTCGAACACTTTTTATATATTACCAGCATTAAGGAAAAAAAATGACTTTCGCCTGTTCGCAGATATTTTTTTCTATAAATGATAGTATATAAGGTCGTACAATGTACTAATCAATGAGATTTCTTCTAATCTCCAGTTGTTCATGGAGATCAGCAGGACTCGCAACAGACTTTGCATAACAAACTTGAATGCATCGCTGCGCCGATAATGACACAGACAACAACAACAACAACAACAACAACAACAACAACAACAACAACAACAACAACAACAACAACAACAACAACAACAACAACAACAACAACAACAACAACAACAACAACAACAACAAGAACAACAACAACAACAACAACAACAACAACTGTGAATCACTGCAGGATCTCCGTTTGTATTTCTATAATCGTCTGATCAGAATGCCTGGTAAGGCGTTAAAGGTGGGTGCTGCCGACTAGGTCCTGTTTTGTATCCCTGATAACAAACTTAAAGAAAATTCTGTTTCCTTTTTATTGCAACAAATTCGCAGTTTCGCCAGAATGGCGATGCAATTATTGCAATATCATCACACTGATAATACTATAGAAAGCAATGCGAGGTAAGATTTTAGGGGTGATGCGCTGCGGGTTTGTCCTGCCCAACCGCTGTATTCTGCTCGGTAGCTTACCATTTCTGTTAGGTAGCTGCACGTTGTGTTACTTGCACGTTGTGCTCGTCTGTCTTATCATAACGGACCGTTGTGAATCGGAGCTGATGAGATGGTGCAGGGAGAGGGGAAGGAAAGAGGGACAAGAAGCGGTCGCGCACGTCCTCGACATGACTAGTCACGCCAGTGAGCGGCTTATAAGCCGTGAGCGGCAGTGAGTGCGGCTTATAAGGAATCGAACCCTGTGCCTTCTCAATTCCGGCAGACGCTCTACCGTAAGATTATCATACAGGATTGCTTACCCGTTTCTCTTATTTTATTAGATCGTATATCTCTTCATTCCTTCGTCTTTATTCAAGCATGCGGTAGGCAACCATGCGGGGCCCTGGCTAACGCCACTGCTCTTTCGTCGTATCTACCCAGTGTATTTAATCACACACATATCAATTCATCTTTCAACCCATAGGTATATCTATGTGTATTTTTGAACCTATCCAGCTTTGTCCTGAATGCCCCTCAATCTACCTCTCCATCTACACGGAAATATGGTTGTTGACGTTGCTTGGAAGACCAGGAATAAAGAAAAACCCGACAAAGGAAAATGAGACATGCAAAAGCAAGTGCCTGAAGTGGGTCTATGCACTGTTGCTGGCGTTTCAGAGAGCAAGTGCGAGGGAAACAATAGTAAAGCGTCATTGCTACGTTCACGTTTGCTATTCACCGACCCAGCCACTTAACCGCCCAACCGCCTATGCGCCCCTCTGCCCGTTCTTTAATTACATTATATTACATGACACCCCGTAGCTGTTAATAAATCTGTTAATAAATAAATAAATAAATAAATAAATAAATAAATAAATAAATAAATAAATAAATAAATAAATAAATCACTTCGTCCGAGAGAGTAGGCCTTGTTTGCGGCAGCAAAGAGTCGCGCCAAACAAAAGCCCTTTCCTCTATAAGTGATGCAAGGTCAGCGACCCTGAGACCGTGAACATTCATTCCATTCCCGGAAGCGCCACACATTTCAGCCACTCGTGCGGTCTTGCGGCTTCTCACTAAATTGAATGTCTCCGCTGTGCTAACGTCGAAACGTGGTCGCGGTAATCTTAGCGCGACGCCCAAACTAACTCACTCACTTGCAGTACGCCCACACTTCCCGCCACTTCCGGGTTTCGCTGTCACTGGCCGCAGTAAGACTGTCGGACGGCCGTAATCAAAAGTGGCGTCCAGAATCCGCTGCTTCTAGACATGGTGCTTGATTAAAGCTTCCCACATCTTGTGTAGTGTCACGTTCTTTTAGAACCCCGTTACATTTTTTTTTCTTGCTAATGAAAATTTTGTGACCCGCTGACTTTTACATCGCTTATAAAATATACGTCAGCTGGCAAAGTGTTATTAAGGAAAGCCTCAAGCTAAACCAATGTGAAGAAAAGTTAGTCTCATAGAAACAAAACATTGCCTTCTCTGATAAAAGCAACTTGACATATATTTCTTTTTATTTCGGCATAGAACTACGCACACACCGCACTGGAGATAAGGGGACTACTGCAACTTAAGCATTAGGTGTACCGTACTCACTGAACTCCATATGCTAAACACTAGGGAAAATCCTTTACGTATATTTAGTTTCGACAGTGAACGTTCCTGCCTGAAAGTTGCCTGCCGCTGGCAGTGTGTACATTACTAATAGTCGTATTATGGCTCTTTATTTGTCGTTTTGCCGAATTAGGAGCATATACACAAAATGTGAAGGCGCTATTTGAATGTTACCGGCGTATACAAATACAAAGTAGTCTAGTGCCTTAAGTGTGCAGTTTCGCCCTCACGTTTCTTATCATTTACTGTACCTGTGCAGGCGTGAGACAATTAATTATAGCCCCGTCACGGTGGTCTAGTGGCTATGGCACTCGGCTGCTGATCCAAAGGTCGCGAGATCGAATCCCGGCCGCGGCGGCTGCATTTCGATGGAGGCGAAATGTTGAGGCCCGTGTGCTGTGCGATGTCAGTGCACGTTAAAGAGCCCCAGGTGGTCGAAATTTCCGGAGCCCTCCACTACGGCGTCTCTCATAATCAGAGCTGGCTTTGGGACTTTAAACCCCAGCAATCAATCAAATCAACCTTATCATATTGTTCATGTAAATTCACCGTAGTTCCGCTTTAGTTCACTTCATTATTGCTTCACTTGAATTGACATTTGAATTACATTAGTTCGCTTGAGTTTGTGTTTACTTGGCGTTACAGTTGACCTTAATTCTTTTTCCTATCCATGTGCGCGGATAAACAAGTATACTTCATACGTGAATTTTCCTGGACGCCGGGCAGCTGACGGGAAACGCCTGATCTTTTGACCCGTGAGTCATGCAGAGTTGTAGCCAACCAGAGGAAAACCAACATCAAACAATTATGGCACCGATGACCGATAGGAAATGCGTCGACGTCAATGTACATTTTGTAGACTCGCAGAACAAAAGCTAACCCTAACATTTCTCCTGCGCCTGTCTCATACTGTGGGCTCCGTTTTGTTCACCTCTGAGCCTTTGATTTGTCATGTCCTGATCTTTTTTTTTTTAGTACTTTAATCTGAAGGCCGCCTAAATTTTCGAAGGGAGCAGTCTTCCTTGAGCTCGGAGTACTGAACAGGGCGAAAATACGCATCCGGATATCTTTTGACCAAAACGTCATCTGGGTTGCAATACCCCCTTTCTGCCTTCTTGCCATCTTTTCATAGAGCTCGCTTTTATGTGAGGCAGAAACAGTCAGTGCTTAGCACGCAAAGCAAACAGCAATCCTTTACACAAAAAAATAATTGACACATTATAGCCCTCTTTCCCACCCCGATTTTTTCTTTGGCTTGTTGAGAAGTTTTTTCTAACTACAGTACAGCGTAAAAGCAGAACAACTGATTCAAAATAAGTAAATAACGGCACTGGACTCATTCCTCAGAATGAATATTCACATAACTGCCAAGCGTTTACGGTACATCTCCGTGCTTATGTAGAGTCGACAAGAAATGAACGAGGTTCTCACGCTCTTGTTAACAGATAAATTAAGCAAACTTCCTGTGCGGTTTTCTCGATAAAGACAACCTTTTCAAAGCCGCTTAAGCGGAGCCTATTGAAACTGCGGTTATTTCTTAGCCGGTTTGCTTTCCAGACTATTACTGTCTAAAAAATCGAAAATATTGATGGTACTTTCTTTTTGAAGCCGATCATTATAGACTGAGCCTAGCAGCTTGCACAAAAAATCTTGCGATTCCTTGTTTTTATCTCCATTTCCACAAACAACCAGCAACAGTAGTTCCACGTTTAATTACTAAAATGGCAACTTAATAGACGTGTGATGGTAAGTCTGTAGTTTCCTCCGCTTTGTAGTTAGGAACCTCCGCTTTGTAGTTTCCCTAGTTTCCTTTCGTATATTGTAGCATCTTTGTTTTTCTCATTCCCTTCAGAACCAGGTAAGACGCTTAAGAAGGATCGCGAAAGGCTTTTCATGTCTCGGCACGTGATTTCCATTCGCAGTCATTATACGTGCAGACAGCTAATCTTCTCTTCCGGCTCTCCTTTAGGAAATCCAATCCGGCCAATTCGGCTCCTGACGTTTCATCAGCGCGCCGTTACGAATTGCACACGTCTGGAACTCCATCCCCTCACTTGTATGTATTCGCGCTTAGAACGGTGCAGTACAGGCGGTATGCAATGAGGCGGAGCCGACAAACCCCTACCCGACAGGACCGAGGCCTGCGATTGGATGCCGCTTCAGCATGCGTCAGCCTGCAATGTGCTGTTCCTATTGCAGCGAGTGATCGAACTGCTAACCGTTGCCGACGTCTGGGATTTTCCGTTTGGTAAACGCTAAAATGTATTGCTTCAGGAACCCATTATACGATGTAAGAATAATTTATTACGTGTAAACATTTTTATGTGCTGTCCATTAGTATTCTCGACCTTTTTTTTTTCGCTCTATTTGCCGTATATTATTCTACTTTCTTTCTTTCTGTGACGGTTTTTTATTGCTTCTGTCTCTTTTGTTTGTTTGTGAAATTTTTGTTTGTAGATTCGCCCGCTCGTTTCGGAGTATATTTTTAAATAGAAAGACATATAAGCTTAGCTGCGTATTAATCATTGATGAAGAAATGTTTGTTCAGTCAAAAGATGAATAGTCTGATACTTCAGTAGCTGCGTTTTTTTATCACGCGCTTCCGGTGTCCTGTCACTAGCCGCATTTTCAATATGTCTTGTATACTGTGCATTTATTTTAGTGATTGATTGATTGATTTGTGGGGTTTAACGTCCCAAAACCAGCTCTGATTATGAGAGACGCCGTAGTGGAGGGCTCCGGAAATTTCGACCACCTGGGGTTCTTTAACGTGCACTGACATCGCACAGCACACGGGCCTCAACATTTCGCCTCCATCGAAATGCAGCCGCCGCGGCCGGGATTCGATCCCGCGACCTTCGGATCTGCAGCCGAGTGCCATGACCACTAGACCACCGTGGCGGGGCATTTATTTTAGTGCAACAGCAGTAACATTTTTTTCAGCGCTTGTACTTAGCGGCGTCGCCACAATTACAGAATCTATTCAATTAGAGTTGATTCACATGGACGCTCGATTTCGCATTGCCGAATAGTTCTAAATAGTGACGACTTCATAAAGTATTGAAATTAAGCGTACCCAACAGCTAACCGCAAGCGATTTAAAATGTTTTAGCAAGGAGTATATAATACAGTAGATTTGTATTATCAGGATGTGTTTAGAAGTCTTGAAGAGAAGCCAGACGCATTTCTTTGTATGTCTACCGCTAATGCGCTCAGTTTCTACCATTGGAAAACCTCCAAAACAACGAGCACACGTTCGTACACCAAATAATTCATTTCATTTCGTCATGTAATGCGTATTTTCAGGGAGGTCAATATCAGTAGATGCGATCTTACTGGCACATTTATGACACCCACTGTTTAAGACACCTGGGGCAAATAATAAGATTACGGGGTGGAAATTTCTCGGTTGTCTTCGAAATGTGTGTCCTACAAAACAGATATAAATATAGACAACGCAAGTACACTTAATCTAATTTAAGACCGAATAAATTCTGTATAACTTTTGATCTCTTGATGTATACGCACTACTTTGAGAAACTATGAATTGAATTTTACGAATTCGTTAAATGGATTGTTCCCTATCGCAGCCGGCTTAAGTGGGACACGTAGGTTCAGTGCATGTGCTGCGTCTCTCTCAACGATTGCCATTGGGATCACGGTTAAACGTGGCTTCGGCAGCGCTGCAAGCATTTACAGCACGAATTTCGGGTGACCTTGACAGGAAAGAGTAGGCAGCTTATGAGGTCAGCGGAAGGCGGTGCGGAGTCTTGTACCTCCGTCTTATATTTACGTGCCAGCAAATCCACCTATGTTCCGAATCTCAGCGAAGCCTGAGGTTCAAAGGCTTTATGATCATCCTTTCGTAATTGAGCGAGCGATGACTGGTCGCCTGCTGTGCGTTGCTACTCGCTTCCCTCATTAGCTCCCAGAATAACTGCATTACTCGATACGGAAGGGAATTAATCCTCTACATGCTATACTACGTTTCATAAAAATACCTACATGTGAATAAATGGGTATCTGTAGCATAATCTATAAAAGAGACGATATCAGGAAAAATAAAAAGTGGGCACGTGGGGCGATAAGGCTTCGCGCTTGAGGAAGTGTGGTTCTTTAGTGAATGCGGAAGATGGTTTCCTGGCGGCGTATCTGACATGCTACTGCTGATTCGCGGGAGAAAAAAAACAAGTTCGTCTACACAGTTCTAGAAGAATGCAGTGCACGATAAACACAGAATGTGCCCAAATATACTGCAAAAAAAAAAAAATGCTGAGATAATTTCATGAAATCAGTGTCTCTATGAAAGATCAGAAGTGTTTTTGTTGCTTGAAAGGTGGAGGCAGCGTTTGTCGATGGTATTAGAATATCGTACAGCTCAAGTGACAAATATCCTTTATGATTTATGTTCGGACATTAATTTTTCATTTTTCGATATTGGATAGCTTGCATAAACACAATAAGAAGCCTGTGCCTTTCCGAAGGTTGCACGTGTGGTATAGCTAGCTACCACCCCCTTAGCTTGATTACAAGTAAGAAGATTTTATTGTCAGTGGAATTTAGTCTAATTAGATGTAAGCATGCCTGAACACGTCCACTGAGACCACATTTGATACTGCTGTCTTCATTTACTCCAGATGACCATGCGGTACATGACACAAAATTCAAGAACTAACGTCTGCTCCATCTTATCTTACTGGAACTTTTGAAATTAGTTCTTCATAAGTAGTTTGTTAAACCAGCGCATCAATATCTACGAAGACTGTCAGATATCTCGGAGTGAGAAGGTAGCTATGCAGCGAAGCAATGCTGTGCCGCATACCACAGGCTTTGGTGCGCAAGTAGTTGATGTAGTAAGCGGTGCGAGTGTGGCTACGCTGTCAGTGTCCTTCCGGCTGTGTTCCTTTATATAGTGAAACATTCCTAGGAATACATCCCACTGAGTTTCCGAAGCCTGTGAGAATCGAGATTAGGAGTGACGCGCGGTAGCAATGGCAAGACGTTGAATGAATACAGAACAGTCATGCAGGGAACATTCGCTTCGCATGTGCTCAAAACAGGCTCCACTTAGTAAGTGGAATGCCCTTGCGAATGTTTTTCATCATCCACTTCACGAAAGACTGGAATGACACTAAGGGTGTACAGCAAGGTTACGGTATATTGGCTGGTGACACAGTGTAAGCACGTTCCTTAAAAGTGTTTCTACTGTATATAACGAAGCGAGTGACTGACATTATTGCTTAAGCAATCTTCTGGCGGAGCTAGTCCGTCTGGCGTATTCCATTAAATGTCGCCTGGCAAGTACCTGGCGCCTTACAAGCACGTTTCCGTTTCCTTACGCTCCCGTCGGGCGGAAACTCAGTCGGATTCCTCCCGCGGAACGTGCATAGCCAAGCGTAATTCTCAAACTTTCCATACTTCTTTTAAAGCAATATACGAAGTATCTTCGTTTGTCGGTGAACGTGAATGCTTCCTGCTCTAAGGATACTTGATCACACATGCGATGTCGTAAGTTTACTTTATTCCTTTCACTACATGTTTGTTGATCGCTATGTTGCTAAGAGCCGTTTGAAGTCCCGTACACGATGACGCATTACTCAGAGAGAGAGACAGAGACAGAGAGAGAGAGAGAGAGAGAGAGAGAGAGAGAGAGAGAGAGAGAGAGGACAAAACAAGAGGATAAATGACTTGACGTTAACCATCGTTACTGTGCTTTGGGGGCTACTCTGTGTGAGGGGGTGGAGTAGTGGCAGAAAAGAGAGGGAAGAGAGAATCTGTCCGTGTGGTATAGCTATGTAGTTTTTCAGGAACTCACTAAGGTCTTGTAACGTCTTGAAAGCAGTTAGACCGACAAAAGCCAAGACGAGTCTCCAAGAATTGTGGCTTCCGTCTGCTGGCGGGTGTCGATCTGTGAAGTATGGTTTCATTGTTTGCACACTGAAAGAACCATATTCCCAGTGAAAGTGCCTAGTTGTTTTCTTACGCCCTCGTGCTTCACATTCTAAACTTCTGAGCATTGCGGTGACGCAAGTGGAGGCATCGGAAAAATGCTACGCCAAGTCGTCAAATGCAGACAAGAGTTAGAGTGGATGAAAACATAAGTAGCTTTGCGATGGGACGAGAAGAATGATAAATCCCGAAGACTACAGTATGCTCTAGCTGTTGAGAACAGCTTTCTTCAGTGATAATTAACGTCAGAGAAAGCCTCACATACTGAAAAAAAGGTTGCTTTGGTCAAGAGCGTGACACCTTGTCTCAACAAGGCGACATGCTTTTGAAGCATCCGGTGTCGAGTGTACGCAACCTGCTGTACTCTGACAGTACGAGGAGAACCACTGCAGCTAAATATATTAAAGCTAACGAAATTAAATCAACTGTTGCGAAATGACAAATACTTCTCCTGCGTGCTTACTATGCAATGAAAAGTATTCCAGTAATACCTCTCTGCCTTCCGCTCATCCCTCCCTCCCTCCCTCCCTCCCTCCCTCCCTCCCTCCCTCCCTCCCTCCCTCCCCAACAGTACCAACTGCTTTGCCGTACTTGTATAACTCGCTGTCGTTATATATAGTCAGTTTGTTGCGTATTACGGTACAGTATTATAAGGAAAGGGGAAATGACAACGGCTCGTTTTTTCTTTATTTGTCACTCATGAAGCTAACAAACAGTGATGCCAAAGAATAACCATAAATAATCTACCAATTAGACAACGTTTTCTTGCTTTCGTTTACATCATTACGAGAACGAGAACAATTTCGAATATGCGTTCCATGACTGGAATCTGCATGCTTACTTTTGCGGAGAAAATTAATCGAGGCAATCACCTCGGTATTCTGATAAACAGGAATAAAATGCTTTCGAAACCGTCGAACAAGCTGTAAACAAACAACTGAAGCACGAGCGCTTCATGTGAACCGCGTCTTATCGTCTTGCGACATCCCTCTAGTGAAAGGGTTTTGACATAAAAGGAAAAATGCAACGATCTGCCAAGACTGAAGTGAAGAGTCGTGTTCCTAAGCTCCACATAAAGGAGTGAGAAGCCTTATACGGTGACCCTTATGTACCTTATTGGAAAACTTCGGGCAAGCATTTAATAAGGACCTCGATTCAACAGACATAATTGTGAATGGGCGCCTTTATTTGACAAGGAGCACCGCTAGAGATATAAAAGAAATATAACAAGCGAGTCATGACTTAAAAGACGTGACGTGAAAGATTTTCCAGTGAAGTTCTTTTCGTAGGAAACGAAAGGGGCGCTCTTAATAGCTGAAAAATTCTTCCGTGAGGATCATATGGCCATCCTTCCTTAGAGGTAAACACCATCGTTACGTGCAGAGAGTGGAGAAGTGTAGCGTTGAAATTTGAGAGGGGATGAAGCAAGAAGATGCTATAGTTTTGTAACGGGCATTACAAGCATGAAAAAAAAATAAAGAAACCTAGAAGTGTTGGACTGCGAAGGATGTGGGCATTTATTAAAAATAAGAAAGCATTGTTGAGAATCCTAGAATAGCCTCGATTCAACAGACATCATTGTCAGTGGGCGCCATTATTTGTACAAGGAGCAGCGCTGGAATTAATGTGTGAATGAATTAGTAAAATCCGTCTAAAAATCTTAAACTGCGATTTCACTAACACTTGCACACGTGGTATCTCGGACTGTAATTCTATTGTGTGGAAATTGTTAACTGAAGGAACCTGCTCGCTTGACGCCGCAGTTCTTGGCCAAGTTTCTCGCTGGTGCGAAGTTCACGCCGGTTAGCGCGGTCGCGTGATGTGAAGCGCAGGCCAGAAGACGTTCAGAACTACATTACTTAGATCGCAGCTCTGCTGGGCCGTTGTCTCTGTCGCTAGAGCGTCACATAGTACTTTACGCACCTGCATGCTTGCTTAATGAGCGCACGTTCACTACAATTCAGATTGTCCCTAAGGGTGCTATTCTTACTTCGTATATTATACGATGCATTACTATCGCATTCACTGCTTCGCCCTTCTGGCGAAACTGTGATCTTTCTTAAATCAAGATGGCGGTTTATCTGCTCAGAATTCTATGCTTACCCACCAACTATTGCTTATGAACAAATTTTTATTGTTCTCTGATCAGTATTTCTTTTAAGTGGAAAGTACGCTGATAGCGATGGACATATGCGGCGCGTGTGACACACTAAGCAATGTTACGTAAATTTTTTAAAAGGTCATGTTAATCTAATGGCAAGAGACATCATGTCGTATCTCCTACAATCCCGACAATCTTTTTCTTTTTCTTACAAAGTCCAGAATTTTGTCCCGAAATGTGCAGTGCAATGTTGTTACGCACTAGGCTCCTAAATGGCACTTGGCAAAATCCCGGCTGCGGCGGCTGCATTTCGATGGAGGCAAAATGTTGAGGCCCGTGTACTGTGCGATGTCTGTGCACGTGAAAGAACCCCAGGTGGTCAAAATTTCCGGAGCCCTCCACTACGGCGTCTCTCATAATCAGAGCTGGTTTTGGGACGTTAAACCCCCACATAACAACAATGACACTTGTCAGGCCTTTCGGAACAAGAGAACAGTGCATGATGTCCACCATGCGATTTTACTTCACCTATTTGTGACAGTTGCGCTGTAGAATGTAGTATAGCCTTGGTTTTCGTTCACTTTGGCAAAATGGGATAGTACACAGATGAAGCGGAAACACGCGGGAAAGGTACAGTACTAGTACAATTGCAAAAGAACGGTCTGTCAAGAACGGATGTGCAAAGAAAGCGTATCAACACCCAAAACTTGCGCCCATCTGAGTATGTGTTTTGTGGGACGTTAATGGCTTATGTTGCGTTTCTCGTAGGGATTACAAAACGATTCCGATTGACTGAAGCACGGTAGATGCGGTACGTGTGACACACAAGGCAACGTTACGTAAATTTTTCTTTAAAGGTCATGTTCAGCTAATGGCAAAAGACATCATGTCGTATCCCCTATCATGGCTTGCGCAAACGTTGTCGGCGAACAGCAGCTTACATAAAGATGGCAAGTTTCAGAATGAATGCCGGTGCTTCAACACCAGCGGCTTGTTCAGATTGGTCAAAGCACAACCTAACGCGATAAAAGGTTCACGACAGAGCGGATCGTCACTCGCAACAGAATACATTCCAAGAATACAGGATCAACGTTTATAACATACGACAAACAAGAGCGCAAGTAAATTTTCATAGAAAAATCAAGAAATAAAAGCCTATTTATTCAATCACTCTGTCCAAAAAATCGAAGTAAGCGCACCACGGCTCGACGTTAACCTGTACCTTACCTAGCGCCCAAAAAAGAGCGCGGAGCATCGTATACCACTGCAGCGTCCCTCGCTGCAGCATTGTTAATGTGTTTTCGCAATTAATTTCCAGACAACGAATGTATGCAGTGTCCCACAGTGCTCGCATAATTTTCGCATACCGTTTCCTCCTTGAACACAACATTTAAGGTATTAAAGGAAATGATGAGTAGCTGGGATGCTCACTTGATTTTTTTGGGGTTTAACGTTCCAACACCACGATGTGATTATGTGAGATGCCGTAGTGGAGGGCTCCGGAAATTTCGACCACATGGGGATTCTTTAACGTGAGCTGACATCGCCCAGCATGCGGGCCTCAACATTTCGTTTCCATCGAGATGCAGCCGCAGCGGCCGGGGTTGGATTCCGCGACCTTCGGATCGGCAGCCGAATGGCATGGTCGCAAGACCACCGTTGCGGGGCGAGTAGCTGGGATGTGAAAACTATCATTCTCGTTCTCTTCGCTTGCGTTCCCCGGTATAACGAGGCAAGTTTATTTATTTATTTATTTATTTATTTATTATCGATGGCCATCAGAAACACTAGAGGGGCAGGTCTACGACAGCTAATACCATACGACACTGTGTCTACGTCTGTGATCTGTACTGCGGCAGGTAAATCAGGGGCTAACAGGTTGCTCGTTCAATCAAAGGCACCGGCTCATTTGTACAACGGCTGCACACCCTGCGTACACCCTATGTTATGGCATACATGGTAAAACAGCTAAACTGTTTCACGTCCCTTAGCAACAGCCAAAAAAGGTGACCTTTCTTGGAATTACCCCTAAAATATGGGGAAGAGGAATTCGAAAATGCAAACATCGCGGGAATTCCTGGCAGCGTGTAATTATCAAATGTTATTAGTCGGAACTACCCCCGTTTATCTTAACATATTCATATGTCCACCACAATTTCACTAAGTATGGTAATCTGCATCAATTAGGAAAAAAAGGAACGCTTTAAGCTGCCGATACACACAATATCGCGCAAACAGGAAATCAAGTCTCCATCAACCCCAATGCCTTGCACGTTGCCTGCAACCAATACGAAAAACATAATAAACAATCAAACAGGCAAGCAAACCATTACACCTTCATCGGTTAATTCAGGTCCGTTATTAAAAGTAGGTTATATGCTGTAATCTCGGTAATAATCTAGCATAATTTGTACATTGTCGATGCTTCGCTTTTCGGTAAAAGTGTTTGTTCAGGGTCTTCCGGCAAGGAACTAAATACGGGTCTTCGCTAAAGCTGTTCAATTTTCTCGATAGCAGCACCCTGATGCGTCGCTCGAACGAAATTGCGGATAATTGTACTCAAAGTTCTTTAAGAGCGAAAGTTTCCCTTTGGATATGCGCAAGCTTAAAAGAGACCCATGCGGCACTCAATGTAATTATTGGCCATCGATGAAGCAGGTTTTTATTACTATTTTTTACCCATTATATAGCAATGAAAAACACCAAAGCAGCCTGCACGTTCTCTCACTAATGCATTTACGTCAGCAAGGCCCGCTGCTCTTGCTCTTCAGCCTCTTTTGTTTGCCAAGCAGGCTCCTTGTGTAGCCGTTGCTTCGTCCCTGATCGATATTAGCTCGGAGTAGAAGAACAGCTTTGTTATTTTAAAAGAATGTAGCTATTTTGTAAAGTATTTCCTGCGATGTTGTGTTATAACGAGCACGCATGATTGTGGAACATAGAAAAGGTTCGTGGAACAGACTGAAGTTTTCTAACCTTTCAGCAGCAGCGAGGAGACAAAGTTCTTGATAATATATCCAGTGTTTCCGCCAAGGTTTTATGCAACACTCAAACCTAGCGTTTCTTACTAGAGAACATTTTTTTTTCTAATATAACTGGTCAGAAGTTCGGGACGTCCATGTACACTAAAGGTACACTAATTTTAAACATTGAAGTTAGTCTACAGACATTTTCTTCCTCCACAAGTGTTCTGTAATTAGTTTTGCCATTTTAGGCTGAATGATGCCAGAGAAAGAAGTTCATGCTTGAACTTCGTACCCAAATTTAAAGCATATGACGCACGATATTCCAGTTGATTTCTTTTACATTCTTCTCAGATTAGTTCAAAACGCGCCGTGTTAGCTCGCTGGCTTCTCTGGAAGACAAATGATGTCATTCTTACTCAAAACCACAACCAAACCAACTCCGTGAAGGTCAGACAGCGAAGCTGTGGTCCTTTCTAACAGCCAACTAAAGATACACACCCCTGACAGATGTCGGAACTAGCAACTAATGAAATTTTATAGAACAGAAAAACTGAAACGAACACACAAATGTTATCAAAGTAATTGACAAAAGATATTCGCAAAAGTTTAATAACCTCGATAAAATATAACTAATCAGTATTGTGTAATGACCTTAATTCTTTGCACATGTAAACAAGCTAACCGATCCACGTCACTCTACGTCACTGAAGTTGGCGGAGGAAAGCTGACACAAATCTCCGTTTCTTGTTTTTTTTTTTTCAGGTTATTTATTTATTTACTCCTTCCAGGTCTCGTGAGAGGCACTGAGTAAGGCCCCTATTCGGTTTCCAACAATTACATTCGACATATAGTTCAATTATTTTGCTCACACGTGTGCGGAATTAAGGTCGTAATGCCCATCTTGTTCGTAAAAAGGTGCCAAATGTTCAAAACATTTTTCTTTTCGTTTGATAACATTCATCTTCATAACTTGCCTGTCAAAATAAGGACATTACTTGCGAGTCACCGCTGATTTTCTTCTTTTCATGCTGAGGCCTTGTTTCTGCGAGCGCTTCAAGAACAAGGCCGGTGCATACCATGCAGCCGATTTTGCAATATTAATCTCGGTTTTGTAACGGCAATTGAATACTGCTCGTATAAGGATTCCTATAGCCCTTGCCGGTATCGCTTTGCGAAACAAAATATCACACACGGGATAACTGTGCTATTCATAGAAAACTGTGTTTTGCTCGAATCGTTTCATAGGTACATTGACGCTGCGGTTGGCGTTCGTTCGCAACCAAAAAAAAAAAAAAAAAGGCGGGAAAAATAGAGCCATATACGGCGAGTTTCCTTCGCTCCACTTTCGTACTATTCACAGCTGCATGCAATTTCTTAGCGGCCTTAGGCAATTCAGAATGCCTGGTCAATGCCTCGAATCCTGCGGGTGCAAGTCTTCGATCTCCGGGCCTGAGAGATGTCGTATCCAAGAATCGGCGAATCATACGAAGACGGTTGCAATAAACGTCGATGCGCATTGGCTCACTGGGCGTGTCGGGTTAATGGTTTCGCCTGGCGAGTGCAGTCGGCTCTTAATAATTCGGTCGATGGCCAAACGAGGACAACGAGAGGATCTCAAGGGGCCCTGATATGTTCGTAACGTCGTTAGGGCGTACCTCTGGGAGAGATTAAGTCGATAGTGGGTCTCCTACATTCGGTATTCTGTATCTTACTTAAGCGCATATGCAACAGTTCCACTTGGGTGGCAATGGCCTTGTATATTTGTCGAACATTTTATATAGGATTCTTATGGTACGTTTCCTAGCCTCGGTTTGGCAATGTATCGCCAACCGAAAATACCACCGTCCGAAAAATCACATTGGTTTCATGATGGCGCGCCTACATTATAACGGAATTTGGCGATGAACTTTCTTAGAAGGTTGTCATTCTGAAATATTTAAATCGTTCGGCTCAGCGCTCGCGTGCTTTACCCAGAATGGCTTACTGGTGTCGATGATTGTACAATGGCGGAATTACGTCATGCTGTAGCGCATACTGCACGTACACTGCATTACGCTACTGAATGTAAGGGATCAATTACGCATTTTCGCACGTTCCAGTACACGCTGTCATGTACGGTGCTCCATATGGGAATTGTAGACTGGCTTGTCCCACAAGTTCACATTTGAAAACCAATGGGGCAGTTCACCACCGTAGTTGTGCTTTAAGTGTTGGTTGCTCTTGTTTTTCTTTGCTTTTTCGGAACTCAGATTCGGTGAACAAATATTGAAGTTTGAACTTCATATTTTTGGTCGCCCCGGATCCGTCACCATCCTTACATGGTTCAATCTTGCTCAGAAAAAAAAAAAATCTTCGAATACTTGTCGGAAGCTCTCTGCAGCTCACCGCCCGAAATCCTTGCTCAAATGAGGTTTCCTTTCCCGATGTTTATATTCATAGCCGAGAAGCCTACAGTCTGCGAGGACAAAAATTTAAGAAATTCCTTGTTGACGCAAGCAGACTTGACAGGCGTGCTCTCAGGGCGGAACGGCAGACTGTCAGTAACGGCTTGTCAATAATTAACGATCCCCATGACCTGAAACCGCCACATCTTGTTTCCCGACAACAAAACATCCCGCCTGCAGCATGCTAGATGTTCTATTAGTGCGTGTGTTGTTCACCCTATTCGAGTTACTTTTTTATCATCATCGCCGGACAGCATGTCGGCCAAGTGAACATCGCCCAGCACAGCGAAGTTCCTTATGGGCGAAGACATACCTCGATATGGTGCTTCCTTTGGATAAAGAAAAAGATAAAAAAAAGAAAAAGTAAAACTAAGAAAAAGTGACAAGAGCTCTCGTAGGTTTAAGAAGAGTATTCCCTTCCTGGCCTCGACAACGTCAGCCCTCGTTTGAATAATGTGCGGAAAACGAGGCGGCTGGAAGGCCGGCTACTTTACCCGCCGATCATGTCGCTTCGGCCTGCGTGGTGGCTTTTGTCCCATCAGCCCAGCTCCTTCAGAGCGTCGTCGTAGTTCAGAAGTGAGTGAAGGACGTGGCCCCTACACGATGCGGACAAGGGGACGCCTCTGTCCATATATGGAATGCGCACGAAAAAACAGTGTGAGAGCACAAAGGAAAAGTGGGTCACGAAGAAAGCACTTCGTCTGGCGCGTATAGTTCTTCCTGCAGAAACCTTGGCTTCCTCGCCATAGCTTACCATATTCGCCTTTATATTTGCAGGTTATTTGTCAAATGGTGCGCCAAGCTGTCTCAAATGTTAGCTCTCTTAACTAAACGGCATAGTTTGTATCTTTTCCATTAGACATCCGAACTTGTGATTCACAGATTCTTTTCGCGGATCCCGTGCTTAACTATTTTCCCTGTTCGTGTTTTCAACTGCAGCTGCAAGGTAACTCACTTCAGTTTGTATCTTGCGAATGTCCCGTATAAGTGAAAACTGATTCTATTTTGTCTGAAGTTATTTCACTTTTTATAACTTGCATAAAACACGCTCTTCTAGGTTCTTGTCGTGTGTTTTGCTCTATGTTTCTCTGTGTGTTTTGCTGTTACGCTAAGCACACCACTGTCTCTGCCTTGCAGTCTCGCTTTTTCGCACACCGCCTTAGGCTGGAATTGCTTCACCAACGAAGTAGTAATCACCCATAATGTCCCAAGCTTCAAAAGTGCTATACAGGAAACGAGCTCATCCACATCAAGACCAAAACTTTCATCGATTCCGTCCATTCCATATTTCCCGCACCTTACGTAAAGTCGTAGATTGGATCTTTGAAGAAATAATGAATACGTGATAAGTAAATTAGTGAATCTCTCCAAGCAAATTTATAGTTTTTGCGTGGAACATTTTTTTCCCTACGTTTCTTAGCGGTTATTGTTATCCTACATGCAGAATGTTTCTATGCTTTTTACAAACTGCTAGCTTAATGACTCCAACACATGAGCGCTGAAAAAACGTTCCAGTATGCCAAATATAAATACGCGATCTCCCGTTTAAATGTCTAGTGGCCATCGAACTTCGGTAAACATCCTCTTTTTTTTCTTTTTTCTTTCTTTTTTTGTGTGGAGGCATTACTCATAATACGCAAGCAGTTCTGTTCCACTTAACGAAGACGAAGTCGTTAGAGGCACATTACCGTCACACGTCTCCTAAATTTATTCTAGATGTAGTCCGCTAAAGAAAATATGCCTTCTCAAACATGAGGTACTCCATTAAAACTCATTTCACTAGAGAGATCAATAAAAAAAAGGGCGCAAAGCAGTACGGTCTCAATCACTTTTCACGAGCTCCGTACTGTTCCTTGTATATTCAAAGACGTTGTTAAGTAAGGACGACAACAAATCACCATGCCCGTCACGTGTACAGCAGAGAGTCCGAGGAAGGACTCTCTGAATAGATTGAGTTCTTTTCTTGTGCAGTGCTGAGTGAACACTTTAGTTTTGCATTCAAGTCTGCAGGAAGTTTAAGGTAGTGGAGAAGGGCGCTTAGAAAATATTTCTTTACAGTTTTTGACACAGTCACACATGAGAGTGTATTGGAGAATTCGTAAATGCAGTGGTAGGCAAAGATAACTTGTCTTTTATATTTAGAAGCCTCACCAGTAGGTGTGGTAGCCACGGAGAAATACTTGAAAAGTGAATTTTATTCGACAGTAAACATGAACACTAGATATAGTGAATGAGTTCTGCGAAGTATGTGTTCTACAGAAGGAGTTAAGGCTTTCTTGTGAACGTCCTAGGCAAGACGAAGCAGGAAGTTGTTAGGTATCACTTAGAAAGAGAAACAGGAAGTTGTTAGGTATTACTTAGAAAGCCATTTGCACAGCGGGCGTTTTCGATTACGAGGCCCGACAGAGATGTACCACATATCAAGATCGACGACCAACAGGTTGTGAGCGAACACTTGCCCTCATTTATTTTAGTAGGTGTAAAAAAGACAGCATAATGTGTACTTGATTAAGGAATCTGTGGGACTCAGTGCAGGTTGAACGAAGATAAAGACGACTGCTCCCTCGTCGGAAAGAAAGAAAGCAAGGAAATATTCGTGTTCGTACATTTCCAACTCAATTCATAATTCGCGTCGGGCTTTTGCATGTTTTTAAAACTACGCTTTAATGTTTTAGTTTTTGGTTGTTCCGAAACTGCTTGAACCAAGCGTGAAAAAAAAGGGGGGGGGGTTACAGTACGTAGTTTCCCTTTGTGGCTTCATCTGCCGTCTGTTGGGTACGCTTTTATTTTTACGCTTCCTTTTGTTTGCTTCTATTAAGGTAAAATCTTTAGTGCAGGAAGCAGCCGCCGGCGTATATAGGTTTTGTGGTTCTTACAATCTGGTAGCTGAGAGGAAGCGGTAGTTACTAATCGATTTCACATTGAAAACTGTCGTAGCTTTTTTTTTTCCCCTGGTACATTAGGTACATCTTCCTTGAAGACAAGCTGCTATATAGAATAGAAGAGCACCTGCAGAGTATTTGTCAGTTTTACCAACGCGATGTTAGCACACATCGTTCCTATTATTAAGCTCTGTCTGCGACATTAACTTGCGATTACGGAAGGTTTGTACGATCGAACACACTTCTTGAAGATATTTCCTTACAAGGAAAAGGGAGGAAGTGGGTGCGATTTGCCGAACTACTTTTGATTCTAAGGATGACGCCACGTGGCACTGCTTCTGTTGAAAACGCCAGGAAGTTACTGCTTGTAACTATCTCAACAAGGAAGGGGAGTTGAAAGCGAACGTTCGTCCGGATAATACGCGGCGGGGGGGGGGGGGGGGGGTACAATCATATTTCCGCAGGGTAAAACACGCTGAACAATTCACTGCGCTTTAAGAGAGGTGCTTACCGCAATGTCGCCAGAATCGCAGATCGGAGAGACATTATTCGAGGGCTGGAAACACGTAACAAATTCAACCTAAGTTAGAACCAGGAACTTATTAACAGAGGGTAATGCGAGAGAAAAGAATTTTTTTTTTGTAAGGCCAAGGCATCATTTTTCATGTTCCATAATTGACTCGCTTCTTCTGTGTCAAGTTATTAGGAAGTGTACACCAAGATACGCAGAAGTGAGTGATCAGTAAAAAATGAGACAACAGCCCTCTTTCAGATATGAGAAGTAATGCAGCAAATTGTCTATAGATCATGTTTCTGAAATGCTAAACTTTCCGTGCCAATACGAAGACCAAACAAATACACAACGAAGGTCGATCAGGATAGCATAATTACGTGCACACTTATATGGAGGACAATGACGCCGCCTCAGCAGAATGGGGCTTCCAAAACATTTCCCATTATCTGAAATTTACAACGACGTCGTCACGATGGCATCAATTTCCTTTTCACGAAGAAAATAAAAAAAAAGGTGGCCTCCTTTAGCAAAAGATAAATAAGTGCGTGTGTGAATAGCTACATCGCACACCAAGCAAGAGGCACGACAAGATGTCACAACACCCTCGGGCAAGAGAATAAGTGGAGAATACGTTTGCACGATTTCAGAATCAAAACGCACTGGTCCACCGGAATATAACGGCAACGTGCATTTTCTGTAGAGAGCCCGGATTTCAAACCCTGATATGAGGAATATCGTAGCGATGTCATTCGAAGTATAACAAGCAACGGTTCGAGCGTTCCCACGCATCTATCGTGCAGTGCCTGGGGCTGTTTACGTATTCCTTCCTGGGTTGTTCCATTTCCTTATGACACAAGAAAAGCAGGAAAACTTCACAGTAGCTGTTGACGGCCATCCTTCGGACGGGTATTAAAGAGTTCCCGTTGAAAGAAAGGCAACAAATACACGTATATTTATTAAGTGGTGTAACTCGAAGAAGCCAAGTGTCGAACAACATAGCTCTTCAGTTTTCCTTAATTTTTGAATCTGTCCATAACGTAACCGTAACTAATGCATCATGTAGGTCGTTTTGTTACATTATGTCCATGCAGTCCACTGGAAATCGCGAACACTGAAGCTCCTTCCACGTTAAGTACGTACACACGCGTATGCCCTTTTACTGAAAGTGACATCATTGCACTAGACTATTATGCTGCACCACTCGTTTCAATATCGTATTTCACGTAAGATCAACCTACGTAAATGTAACTGCTTTAATGACATTTTTTTTTCACGTTGTGGAACTTATTTACAGAACGGGGTCAGCAGTGCTGATGTGGCCATGCTCGCTAGTCCATACTATGTTCGTTTTTGAAAAGGGAAAAAAGAGGGGCTTCTGAAGGGACTGGGCAAGAAAGAGTACAACGTTTTTCCAAGCATGACTGCTTTAAAGGAAGTGTTTATGTAAAATGGAAAACAACATGCAAATGCAAATACAAAGCAAATTTATGCAAGTGCAAAACGTTGTACTAGTTCGAACGAACTGTACAACGTGTTGCACTAGTAGCATTGTACTAGCATACTGGGAAATATGTAACTACATGGCCATTATACCACCATAAGTCATCATCGCCTCCCACGCCGTCTGCTCCATTGCGGTCTCTACCTCTGCAACGACAGAAGCATAAAATACGTATTGATACTTCAAAGGTGTTTATTACGATTTCGCTTCTTTATTTTCTTCATAGCGCTTTCGACCCGCAGCTGATAGCGAGCAAAACACTTCAAAGCAGCACTCGCCCTTCTAAGTTGGCACCAAAGTAGTGTGCAGCGCAACTCAACCTAGATTTAGGCAAATGTGAGCGTGCTAGAGGGTGGGGGGGAAGCTCAGAATGTTACCGCGTTTACACACTCATACACAGCTGACCTCATATCAAAGAGATAACCGTAGCGCGTTGCCTTAATGAACCCCCGGCTGGTTTGAATGCGCCTCTAAAGAGCTTCGGCGCTTTTTATATTGGCCCTCCATGATGCAAGAGCTTCAACTTTACTGTGAAACGACAGGCACGCAAATCACGTATTTCCCCACCTCGATACCACTTTAGAGCTGTTTGGGAGCCTCTATGCCACCGAGAGTAATGTGGTTACAGTGACACTTTTTAAGGTGGCCCGATAATGTTGAACTTTACGCCTGTGAAGGAAAGGCACAAGCACCGAAACGTGACTTCAGCAGAGGCGTGCGGTATTCATTAATTCACACCGCAGGCGGTGACAGACGCATTCTCGAATGTCTGCTCCAGTGGAGGAGAACGTAGCCTTGGTATCGACTGAATAAACAATGTAAATATATGCATAGAAACGCGTGTGTAGGAGGCATAACGCTGCTTCATGTGTCAGATACTAGAGATCAGCTACTATATTTGGAAAGCCTGAACAACAGCCTCAAGCACTACGTGTCACTGGCATGTGAAATGCCTTTTCTTTTTATTTACTTTATACGTTCACGGAAATAATGGATGTTGCTGTTCACTTAGATGGAGCTTTTCGAACAGCAAATATTCACTGCTAGAGTGTCGTACACTCGAATAGTGAATCTCGCATAGAAAGCAGCGGGCGGTATATCAAAGGTACTTCATTCCTGACATGCTTTGTGCATGTGGATATGCTGGTGGTGACACTGGCGGAAAGTTTAATTGTTTCTTACAAATCAGAGCTTCCGGGCTCCTGCGTGCCTGATGCCTCATCATACGTCCCCTACCAAAACGATAAATACGTATTGCCAGCATTGATGTCGTTCACGCCTTACATGCACTAAGACAGCAGAGACAGAAAAAGAGAAAAATGAAGAGAAGAGACTGGGACTGACTAGACATTTTCGGTTGGCCGCTCTGTACTGGGAGAGCAAGTTACCCGCTTTAAGCAGCGCATCAATATAATGTCATTTAGACAACAATGACCGCATTCTCTACTTGCGATATTAGGCGTATTGTACGAGCCTGATGGACTTGAATAGTATGCCATCTGCGGATCATGGTAGCGATACGCGTAAAACAAACATAACGCGAAAACTACGACACGGCGCACGCAAGTCATGTAATTTTCCCTGTGGGGATAATTAGTACCGCTAATTTTCCCTTTTATAAACGTTACTCCACCTTGCGGGTTTCCGTACAACTCATTTGCCTTGTGTTCACGCCCTTGTGCTCCGAGTTGTCGATGGATTCGCCCTCGCGCTGTCAATCGCTAGCCTCCTGGTTAGCTCAGTTGGCAGAGCGAGCGCCCCGGACTAGGCGTTGGTCCCGGGTTCGAACCCCGGACCAGGACGAATTTTTCGGCAACTAGGAAGCTTTCATTTCTGAGAAATCCGTATGGATTTCCTTGTAGCCTTGCGCCACAAAAACGGGTGGATGCTAATTTTCCCTTTCATAAACGTTACTCCACCTTGCGGGTTTGCGCAGAACTCATTTGCCTGTGAGTCACGTAGCATGCACGAAGCTTCACTTCCAAGCGCCAGGCTGTGTCCGGTGGCTGATTGCTCTCCAGATGCTCGACGGGACGTCGCTAAGCAGAAGAAAAAAAAAAGCAGGCGGGGAGGTGCGCACGAAAGGCATTCAACCGACATATTTTATTCGCAAAAGGCGCACCTAGGGGCATCACCATTCGTTCTAATGAACGATTGAGCAGTTCTAAATACCCTTCCGAGCTAGAGGCAGCAAGAAGCAGCGCGCACCAGTTTTACGCAAGAGGATCACCGTTATAGGCTTAAGAAGGCCTCGCTCTAAAAAGTAGACGACGCTATCGGAGACTGGGCGCCGACTAACCTAAGCTTCCAACGCCCTACATGGAAATTCCATTTAAACTCAGACATATTGCTGTAAGCGGACCAACTAATCCGTCTAGCCTAACAACGGTGAAGTAACGTTAAGTTTTATCAAATATCTCGCCGCAATAATGCTCAAGTAACGGATGGGCGAAAGTTAGTTCAAATTATGTAAGGTTGTGTTGTCTTAGAGATTTTGATATATATATATATATATATATATATATATATATATATATATATATATATATATATATATATATATATATATATATATATATATTATATGGGGAATGACCTGGCGATACCGAAAGGCGTGTCCATATAATCGCTATCGCAAAAAAGACGAAGCCGTATTACACCGTTGCTTGAAAACCTTGAAAGACTCACATGCTATGCGTAACGGCAAATTGAGGGTCTTTCTTAAAGACCGTTACGCTAGCGTCTGATCTGGCTTCCGAGAAGCGTGACAAAGCGCCAAATTCCACGAAAGTGTGCTCGTTTATTTTTAACAGGGAATCTTGGGCAACGCGCGCCATTTCTGATATCTCAAATCCGAACATATGTGGGAGGCCTTTTAGCGCAGCGAGAGATATTGCGCAACCGCACCCTTGTGAAACCCTATAAACGCACGACGCTGCAACGCAAGTGGAGTAGTTTTCAGTACACGTTAGCAGCACCGCACATGTCGACCTTTAAGACGCTGCTAGCTGAACGCATTTAGAGCTATGTCCTCCAGGAGAGCTTGAAGATCATACCTCTGGAGGAACGCGATTTCAGAGTGTGCCAGCGTGCTAAACGCTCTTACAAAACAAGTTACGAAGAAACTTGAGCTATTATCGTCTATCCTATATGGTTATTGCAACGCTCCTCCAACGTCTAGATGCATGGACATAACAGCTTAGGCCCATTGGAATGAGGCAACACGAGAATTCGGGAAAATTGGTTTGGAGAGCGCGAAAACCGAACGACTCAACAGGACAAGCAAGAGATGAAACGACGTGAAAAAAAAAAATAAAGCCTCACTGGAAAAATAAACAAAAAAACAACAATTTTTACTTGGAATTCTGCTCATTCAATGACCCTATCCTATGAATCGATGAACAGATCGCAAAATACGATTTAGAACAGGGAATGTCGCAGGAGCCAACGCTTCTCTCCTAGTTTGGATTTCTATCCTATGAAGCGGCTCTACGAAAGAAAGGTTTCCCTTCATAACCTTGTCCTTGTTCTTTTGTCACGGAGGTGTGTTAAAAGCACATAATACATTCAACGAAGGTCGCATATAGCCACAGTTCCTCTGAACTGCGTCAGTCCTTCGCGTGTGATCGTGTTGCGTGCGTGTTGTGCAAAACAGGGGATTTTAGTTTGTCCCTAGACTCCTTTACTTTTACTGATACTGGTCTACCAGACTCATTTTACGGCAGAAGCAGAACTACTAGCTACATCTAGCGGTGATTTTCTGAACGGTGATTCTCTCTCTCTATCTCTCTCTTTTTTTAATCGTGTGAGTGTTCTCGTCCAAAGAAAATAGCACTGTGAGTTGCATTATCACACGGCTCGTGCATTACACTAGCAGTCAGAGAGAACGCCCAGTGGCAGCAATATTAGCTATGTGTGTCCCGAGTTAGGTTTCGCATCATCAGGTGTGTCTGTTGATCACGTACACTTTTCTGGCAACCCGGCATCCGCAAAAGTCTACGGACAAAAGAAAATTCTCTAACGTGCCCTTTTGTTCTAAGCATACGTAGTCTTCTATTCTGAACGTTGCATACTTATCTCCCAAGTTTAAATTCGGGGGTTAAGTATGAGCAGTCAACGGGACGCACCTTTCACAAACTCGAATAGTGCCTTGAATGTAAAGAGGAATGTAGTGAGAAAAAAATTAAAAGTAAAGTGATTTGGTTAACTAAACTTGGTCCTGTTTGCGGACGTGTGTACGTGGGCAAGTCAATTTATAGTTAAGTGGTTCTAGTGACTTTGGGCGAATGGGCTCTCTCTCGAAGCAATATGCGTGTGATGTAGTGGGGAAAAGACACGCCGTTATTTCACTTCTACGAAACAACATTAATTATGCCTTTCATGAAATTGGTTAGACTTGCGCGCCTGTAATATGCCCTCAGAGATAACACGACCTTAACGTTGGCACAGATTGGATCAAAAACATAGGACCGCAAATGCTGCGCCATCATAATTTTCGTCATCGTCCTAATAATAATAATAATAATAATAATAATAATAATAATAATAATAATAATAATAATAATAATAATAATAATAATAATAATAATCTTGTCCACCACCACATTCATCAATAACAGCTGCCTATTTACGCTCACTGCAGTACAAAATCTGTGTATGTGACCCTCGGACTCACCTTTACCGTTCTAGTTGACTGAATGTTGGGTTACGCTATCAATTTTGTAGTTTTATACCCTGGGCACCCATCTTGCTGCTCTGACAAGCTTGTCAAAAATTGATGCCAAGCCACTACAAGGCCTGCCCCATTCTTTTAACCCTCTTTATTTAGTAGATATTTAGGTCACAAGTTAAAGCAATAGAGAAGAAAAAATAAATATATTGAACAGAGGTTTAAGCATGTAGAAAGATGTACACGAGGAAAGAAAGGCAGTGACGTTAACAGGTCAGGAGTACGGTAAGCTACACTACACTGGGAAAGGAAGAAGGGGATGATAAAGAAGGGAGGTAGACAGAAAAGGTGTCTAAACGTGCAGGAAAAGCACTGCAATGTCAAAGGCGCTCGTATAGAAAGCGCAGAAGTGCCTTCACTGCGTTCTTAAGCGGTGATAGGTGGAGTCGGCTTTTTTATATTGTTCGCTCTTTCAAAGGAACATCGTCTAATTTCTTGAATAAGTTGGTCATATATTGTCCTTCCAGCTTAAACTGAGAAAACTGGCACAAAAGGTGGGTGAAACTTAGAAAGGCAGCGTTCAAGATTCAATAACAGCGTTTAGCGCGCAGGGTGCGATGTCCAACAGCCGCCAGATTTACGTACCAGACTACCGTGTTATAAAAGATCTAGGTTATGTAAAAGATTACATGCACTTTCGAAAATTCCGAACGCTAAGTTACAGAAAAGTATGAAAATCCAGGGCATTACGGATCCTGGTACGTCTGTGAAAAAACGAAATGAGTGCTTGAAAACGTTGGTAGGTATAGGTTACACTGTGGTGTAGTCGTAGTAACTCTGAGTCTGGTTTGCCTTATATTAAAGAGCGATATGTTTCAAGATGTCAATTTCATTGCCGCGTGCGAAGCAGGAGGACAAGCTTGAGCCTGACAGTAGCTTTGCGCCGTTCTGTAAATGGTATGCCATTGCTTATATTCACGAGAGTTCTTGCTTTTAGAGTTAAACCTAGTGGTACGGTCTGGAGCTTTATTTGTTTCATTTATTATTTTATGCAACAAAACATTGCACGTTTCCATCAGCTATAAGATGGTTCAATCTTGCTTCCTCTTTATCCCACAGCCGCCTGTTCTCGAATAGCTTCTGCAGAACACAAGACCCAGTACACAGATACGAATAATGAGCAGCATGAATGGAAACTTTCAAAAGAGTTGCAGTCTCAGCACACAAACACAACCACGCCAATTCTTCATAAACGTAGGAGGGTTCCGGCGCTCGTGATTTACGTTTGTTTGTGTCATGGCTCGTTTTTTGGTTGTTGCACTTACTATGTTTGAAGACTAAACCAGCCACCACTCACGGGCATGAAAACTTCTTAGTTAAGCAATTCGCAAAAGCAAGAAAAAGAAAAGAACGAATTTTTAACCTGTGCATGCGGCAGTACGCATAGAGCAGGAAGTCAGGGCACAACGTCTTTCACAGAAAAAAGAAAGAACGGAAAGGTTTCCCATCGCAGAGTACGCAAGAGATGCCGGTGCGTAATACTATACACAAGTCCCCGGATGTTCTTTCGTGGGCCGCATCCTTACCACGCAGTTTTACGTTAGTGCCTTTCATTGCAGAGCGCGCTTAACTGCTTTTGATAAAACTCGTAAACTGCAAGACTATATCCCTCGCCTAAACTTAGGAGTGGAGGCGAGCTTTGCGTCTAGAAATGCTCTTCAGGACCTCGCTTTTATGCATACTCCTTGGATTACATGAAATAGCTGCCAGATTCCTCATTCTGACTCCCTTTCTCATTATTTTCAAGAACATCCTAATCAAGAGGCAGACAATACTCTAAATTTCCACAGACCTCGCTGAAATCCGTATCCCGAATAATTTTTTTTTCTTCTAATACAAAGGAACTACCTCACGAATCCTCATGCCAGTAACAAAAGACTATACGTGTAGTGCACAAGATGCACCAGTTTTCGCTGCAAGTAAAAGCCATCGTTCACTATTTCTTTTCCGCCAACTGCACAGTGTAACAGCCTGTCCCATTATAAGGATGAACAGCGCAGTGAAGACAACCGCAAGAGAGGACGCACACAGATACGGGGCTGATATGTGCGTCTCCTCTCTTGTGGTTGACTTTCAATCAATCAATCAATCAATCAATCAATCAATCAATCAATCAATCAATCAATCAATCAATCAATCAATCAACTTTTATTTATCATTGAGAAATATGGGGCTTTATACGATATGCGCCAACTCGCCCAGCCTTCTGGTCTTGCTGCGTGATTAGCTGCGCTAATTTACTGTTAAGACGCGTTCACAAGTAGTATAACAAAGCTCGCAACCATTGACTAACTGCTAGTTGGTTCGTTGTCACAAAAAAAGCAAGCGCTTTAAGATGGGGCACAAGAGAAAAGCTACACACAGACAGCGCTGACTAACAAATATTATAATGATGCGCTCTGTATGCATGTGTGGTTATTCTCCTGGGTCCCGTCTTGAAGCAGTTGCTTTTCTGTCGTAGTGCGCATCGCAGTATTAATTTCCTGGAACCACGTATAGAGGAAGTAAGGCTGAGAATTCATTAACTGAGCCGCGAACCACTTTTCCGCGAACACCGGTGGACAAGCCTACGATACTCGCAAGTCTCGGTATGCTGCTATAATACAACGCTTATTAAAAACCTTGAAAAGCACCAATAGACGCGTCAGCTCATATACATCACTCTGAGGCACGAAAGTCACTTGCTTTGTTTTGCTTTCTGTGCTTGATGCGTTCTGAAGGGTATTACTATTCGGAGCGCTGTTTCTTTCTTTCTTTTTTTTTTTTGGAACTTGGGTTGAATGAAACTATGCCGACTGAAAGAAAGTACGCCAGCAAATTACGTTAGTGTCCCTTGTGTAGGTCGCTTTGTGTTCCATGAAAGAGTTAAACATAAAAAGATCAAGTGAAGTAAGAGCGACTGCGGAAAACATCTTTTTTTCCGACCACTGCTGAATCAGACAATGATGCTGAGCGAAGTCTTGAGGAAATGTTCAGCATCAACTGAAATGTTGAAAAGAGAATGAGAATGTTTCATTCACTGGAGCTATCATACTCTTACACCATGAAAAAAAAAAACACATGCAGAATAGACCAGGCGCATTTCGCCTCAGTGTGTCTGGTTTATCTGTCGTTTTTGTGCTGGGATAACAACATGGTGAAGTAAACAGAAAGATGCGATATCATTTGGCCCCATCGAAGGCTTATTCAGAATGATAAAAAGAAAGTGGGCAGGAATGGCATCGGCCTCATTAGAAATAATAACCCACAACTGTTGCCTTACGGGTGTGGAGTAGCTCAACTGAACTACGGCGAGTGCGCTTTGCAGCGCCACAGTTTCTGGGACATTTGCGTATATGCACTACGTACACGTAGTATGCATTGCCTTGGGCAAAGTGCCCGGCGCCCATCGCGGCGATAGTGTTGGACATGCAAAATGTAATTACGAAGGTGGACTGCACGCAAATTAAAGCAATAATTGGCCATGGATGCGTGAGTAGCAAAGACGTGGGAACGTTCTCTGCGTAAGTTGATTGCATTGACACTGTACTTCAATGATGCCCTTGGTAACAGTGACGGGCATCCGATAAATGAAAATAAAATATTAACTTATTTGGGCTCAAATGTTTATAAAGAGAGAGCGCAACCTAAGTTTTCTGCTTCTTCATACTTCACGACGGCTTTGACTGGGCTAGTTGCTGCATTGTCAAAAGAAAAAAGTACAGAAAGAACATGCGATGCACAAGATACAGTAAAAAGAAAAAAAAATGACGGGTTGAGCTGGAACCTACAACTGAACAAAGTGTAAGTTGAAAGTTTAACATACATCGGAAGGCAACCTTGCTCATGCGTGGTGAGAAATGTAGTGAGAATTTGCGGGCTTCTGCTTTACTACACTCCTGCTATTTGCCGTTTTGTCTAATGGTTGCTGATTTTACGAGCTTACTTCAATGAGAGCAACAGGAATGCTATTCCAGGCGCACGTGAGCAAACAATGAACGGGTTTGTCAGCAGTCACAAGAATGATATTTGTTCTCGCGTTGTCTTTCTGACATGCAGCTGTAACGCACGTATGCGCATGCGCTAGCGCTACAAATAATTATGGGCGTCGCAGTCATGTTACATTTTTTTTCTGTGTGAGATGCATCGTGTCAAAGATCATGTAGCAACAAAACTGTCAGAGTTAGTGCCTCCAAGACGACGGGAGACCGGCTGGTATCCCAATGCCAGAAAGGGATACTTATTTGAACGCGAATTCAACCTGTATTTATGTTTTTTTTTAGAAGACAAATACTCTTTCTTCGGCCCGTATGTTTCAGGGAATGTTCTCGATTTAACAAAACGGTTCACCGGTTGACCTCGATATTAAAATTCGTGTCTCACTTTATTGCGTGGCAAAGGTCCGCTCTTTCTCGACCCGTACGGCGAATAAAAGTTTCGGTTCTTTAGTGCATGTATTCCCATAGGAAGGCCATATTGCCTTTATATCGACAAAGTGACTGGGCTCCGATGCTTGCCTTAAGACGACGGAGTTTATTTAGACTCCCGGGGGTCTTGCAGAATATAGGTCACGCATTTCGGCGAAAAGCGAGCGTCCATTCGTATTTCGTTTTACAGGGAACAGCTTCCCGCAGTTCGCTCGAAGGATACGATAGACACGCGGTTACTGTGGTGCGAGGGAAAGATTCACGGTGGTCTATATAGACCGCGTATCAGGTGCACTTCGTCTCTATCGCTGCTGTTTATTTAGGGATAACACCGCAGTAATTTTGATCTCAATAGCTAACTGGGTCGAACTAACACTTATCCCTGCCTAGCGCAAGTTTTAATCGCCACATTTATTGTGTTTTCTTCATTCATGTCATCCCGAACGAACTTCGCGCCAACTTTTTTTTAATTAGCGTGTTACTTTCCATTGAAGTTCTTCACGGTCTTAAATGTTATGTCCACGAAGAAAAAAAAATGAAAAAGTAAGTTTCGCTTCGTATCTGCGGGATACAAAACTGGCACTTTCATAAGCGGCCTCGCACACTTAATAAAAAAAAAAACCACCATCAAAATTTCTATGCTGCGTCATTATTTCTCAACTTCACGATCACGATTCTTACGAACCAGTTATAATGAAAAGTAAAGGGACAGTGTGAACACATCAGACCCATTGTAAGCAACCTAGGTAAAATATTAGTTAGGCTGCTTCAAGATAAGTGGAGTAATGCTTCGTCCATGTATTTATAGTGACTGAGTTAGAAGACTTCGATTCTAAAAATAAAAAAAAAGAATACACGGGGAAGAAAATTTAGCAGTTTGCGAACGTGTTTTCAATTTTCTAAGTGCATGTCAGTGTGAAGCACACACAAAGAAATCTCGGAAACTCTTTAAAGCTAAATAAAGAAGAATCACTGAATGCTTCTAGCAACTCAGTCTGCATTTAAAAGAGATTGCATATGCTAAAGAAAAATTGCACGAGATGGCTTCACTTATAGAATTTGATCCTGTTCGCTACGATATAAAGCGATACAAAAGAAAGAAGTTGTACTAAAATCGCTTCCTCGAATCTAGTCGCTGCTATGGGGCTTCCTAGTATTACGACATTGCACTTATAAGGCTCTCAAGAAGTAGCAAAAGACCTTTCAGTACTTCACCGAGTGTGCGCACCCTGGATAAACGGAAACATGAAGCAGCCACTAACTGTCACAAGCAAGCCATCCGAGACGTGTATATGGTTCACTGAATATGGTTTTTGGAAAACAAGCCGAAATTCTGAAGCGAATTCAAGGTTTATTTTCTGTCCTTATGAATAAGCCATCGGTACCATATGCGACGAATCGCACTGGCATTTTACGCTCTACATAATGTGTGATGGAAGATTCAATCAAAATGAGCGCAAGCATCGTGGAATGCATAAGTAATGAAGTGGAGCCTATTTGGCTTCGTTTTGATGTGTATTCCTTGAGTTCACTTGCACACAGCTCACACTGTGGCGAATGTTCGTGCAAACCCCTGCTATGTTAGCGGCAATTTTAGCCGACTCCCACCACGATATGCCAGCGAGAACATTACCGACGAATCAAGGGAAAGCGTATGTAAGTAGCGCGAGGCGGTCTAGTGTATTTGCTGATACCCACTGACGTCTTCTGTAAGCGGCGTTTTTTGTGGTACCTCATATTGGGTATACAAGCATCACTACAAAGCGGCGCCATCTAAAACGGGTCTCAATTCCAGATTCAACTTGCAAGGTCAGTCAGTACACATGTGCACATAACTGATGGCAAGTATCCTTCACGTAGCACCATTTTGGTCGGCGTTCTGCTCTTGTGCTTTGGGTGCGGACGTAATACACAGAGAAACATCAGAGATAAAATTCAAAGTAAATCATTCATTTGATATTTAAACGAGCGTTCATGTGACTGCACATTCCGGAATGTAATAGGAACGATTGCAACCTGCGTAGAGGCGTGTGATTTATACGAAACTTATATTTTTCAAAGCGAAAAGCGTAGAGGTTCTAGAAAAGAATTTTTTTGTTGGTATACTTAATCTAACATAAACAAGTAGGTCCTCAAACAGTGATGCTCCTAGACAAAAAAGTTGGCTCAGAATATTTTCATAAGGATCCTGCGGCAGGATGCTTGATTTTAAGGCGTAAGCATTCTAGGTATACATACGATTTTGGGAAGCAGGCTTTGCATGTGTAAAACTAGAAAAAATTACATACAGTTTGTTGCCATTGGCAATATAACAGCACACAACCGGGCAGAGAGACAAACTTTCATTAGCGAGCCCCTGCAACCAACTGCGGTACATATCGTAAGTGAAAGCATTGCATCCGCAGTTGTAGCGGTGGTTGATTCACCTAATTATGGAAGCGTTGCGAAGAAGTGGATAGAACTTGCGTCCCATAATTATTGTATTTTTTTTTTCATCCTGCTGCTGTGCGCAGACATTTGAGCCGGTTCCTCACAAAGGACCGGCAACAACCACAAAAGAGCGAACGCGCCACAACCCTCAGGATTATGGATACGTGGTATGTCACCACCAGGAGACGGTGCTGTGGGGCGGTATATTACTTTTGGCGCACTGCTACACACAATGACAGCCCTGCCCGTAAATTGCATCCACTCGGACTCTTCTTCAAGTGAGCTAAGTAAACATCTGGACGAGTTCCTCATAGACATGTGTGCTACGGTAGAGCAAGATATTGACATAAGCAGCAACAGCTGCGGAAATGTTTGCAGTCCTTCCTGCTTTCGGCCTCCCTCTTTGTGCTAGGCTTGCCTGCAAGCCTAGATAAACTGGGCTGGACCACACCGAGGCACAGCGGATGAGCCCACTGTTTATCTTAGCACGACAGAATATTGAGGTAGTTTGGGGATTCGCGACAGAAAAAAAAAAAAAAAACGGGCTTGCAGACGCCGACGCATGTGCTGGGACAAGGGGAACTCAAACATCGGCTTCTATCTGAGAGATCGAGCAGTGACAGAAAAGATGAATACAAATACTTATCACGCGTCATGAAATAGTTGCTGACTGTGTTGATTGCTTCCATTGATGTTTGCGTATACATATCCGTCTAACGATTTCTCTGTTTGCCTCAAACTTGTGCTCCCTAAGCAATAGTTTGCACGCTCGAGCTTGTGTACCTGCATTACTAAGTTTCTCAAACGAGCTAACTAGCTAAATGGTTTTTGAGTATTTGGAGACGTGAGCTCAACTAAATTTCTCGCAAAGTAAATCAGATGTTCAAGGGGAAAGATTAAATGTTACTGTTGTGTTACTTGGTTGTAGCTAGGTTTAACTTGGTTGAACTGGGAAAAATAGACGCACACTTGTTGCTGTTTTTGTCTTATCCGATTCGACGATATTGACACCACAGAACACTAATGATAAAACAGTAAATCTTGCACTAGGCCACGCAAAGCTGAATAAACAGAGAAGTTGGCCGATCGTTTGCATCTCCTGGTAACAGATAGCTTGAAGTTGGTTGCAGCTAGGTTTAACTTGGTTGAACTGGGTGAGCTTGGTATTAGTTACGTTCGGCTGTTCCTATACGACCGTTCTACGTGTGCTGCGAAGTTATGCACAAACGCATAGCTTTGCAAGACTCTGTGCACTGGACAAATCGACAAATCGACGCACACTTGTTGTTGTTTTGGCCTGTGTGATCGTCTGTATTCTTTTAGATGCGAAGCAGCTTATGGCGGGGGCTCTGTCCCTCCCGCGGCGTCCAGCCCTCCCTCTCCACAGCGCACGTGCCTCCCTTCCCCTCTCTCTCCTCTCTTACGCTCCCCTCCTTTCTCTCCTCTAGGAATCCTCTACTCTACGGAGCGGCGCGCACGACAGGTGGTGCGACAGCTGCATACTCCGCTGGGGGCGCCACGGTAGTTCCGCGGTATGAAAATGACGTAGCGCACGGGCCTCATTCTCTCTCCTGTGCAGCGACGCAATGATCGCTCGGGCCATCATGCAACCACTGCGTTCTCTCTCTTCTCTTATACATTCTCATTTGTCCTCTCAATAAAGTTACACCATCTGCCGCTCAAGCTAACCATCTCGCGGCTTCTTCGCATCCCTACATCGTCCCTTGAGCGGGAGATGGTGTAATTTCATTTCTTCTGCTTGAACACGTGCGCCCGCCAGCCGCAGTTTTGTCAGTGTAGTAATGGGCTCAGGTCATGTGCGCAAGTGAAGATAGAAGCGCGCATGCCAGCGCCGCATTGCATAGAAGCGCAGGCTAACTAATGATGATGATAGTTTTGAGATATACCAAACAAATTATGAGAGCCAAAAATGCTTCGCATTTAAAATTGCTTATTCGCGCACCTTACCAATCAACTGGACTGCGGGAAAGGAGTACATACTGACATACACGTGGATCGATGAAGACAGCTGATATTCAGATAGCAAGGATTAGTTCGCTATTTCTCCTTGAGTGGTACGAGTTCGTTGGTGTTGGCCATGTAATGATCAACGGCATCCAATAATAATCTGCTGAAGGCGCTCTACAAATCAAGGTGTGTCTCCTGAATCCGACGGGACTTCACGAACGACTGTGAACAGTTCTCCTCTCCCAGTGTTTTAGCGATTTGTGCTTTTGTTCTCACCACCTGTCCTCCTGTTTATCTTTTCCTGCTCTTTTTTTCCTCTGTCTTATCTATTATTCCCCTCTCCCCAGGTGTAGTTTAGCGAACCAAGCCAATGTTTGCCTTTCGTCTTCATTCCTCTCTCTGCCTCTCTTTCTCTCAAACTGCGCGTGAAACGGTCTCAGCCACAAGTAACAGGAATGCGGACAACTCTCACCTGTAGCAGCAGCACTGTCTACTCTTGCAGTACACGGGACACCCAAGTATACCGATCTGTTCACTGATATTTCAACCACCACGGATAGGTCTGCAATATTGCGAAAACCACCAGCACGTAGATTGAGCTGTCCTCCCAGACGTTATCGACAGCTGCGGAGGTTGCTGTTTTTTAGAGCGCACTTCGCGTATTTCTCTACGAACCAACCAGAAAACGCAGCGTGTTCGGCGACTACTGGGCAGCTCTAGAAACCCGCAAACAACTAGCCCTAGAAATAAGAGAGCAGCTTCATTACGTCGCCAAACAAGGGTACATCACGTTTCAGTGTTTCTCAAGTAACTGTGTCGCAATGGACGACAAACATGTCGAGCAGCTGCTTGTGGTGTACCTGAAGGGGCCGTACAAGAATCGATGGTTCTCTCAAAGAAACAAATTCCACATCATACCGTGTGCTTGGAAATGAAGGCACAGGACGTCAGGAAACACAGCAAGCTTTCCATCCAACACGCTTGCAGTGACTGAAGCGATTTTGTTTGCTTCGCCCTCCATATGTACACTGTCGACTCTATACATCGTTACTTTGTCGACTGTGGTTGGTGTCTCTTCTAGAAAATGTTTGGCTCCCGCATCGAGAGGTAAGATGGTGCTGCTAGCGATCCCAACCATACAAAGGTTACCATGCAACTTGGCAGGCACATCAAACCAATCGGAACACAGAGCAACTGGCGTCACTTCCGCACGAAGAAACGTCACTTCCAATGCACGAAAACAATTGCTGATTTGAGAACCTGCTCTAGTAGAAAGGCGTGGTTTCTAGGTTGAAATAAAATTGCAAATGCATTAATCTTGGCCCCTTATTTTTGGCAGTGGTGTCACGGCATTCTGCAGTACTAGAAGTATCGGTGATGATGACACGCTTAATACGTATCGCCTTGCCCTCGTAACGTGCAACAAAGTTACGGCTACTTCAACGAAGACACGCTTCACTTTCCTGCCATGACCTGTTCCTACGAAAGGGGCATCACTTTCTTATCTGGCGACGCTAGATGCGCGTGGGCGGGCTCCCGGTAACAGAATGTTGCTTCATAACGGAAGACAGGAAGTAGGGGCAGCTAATTGGATGCTCATTAGTGTGTATCGTGACATTGCTTGGAAGGAAGGCAAATTAGGTACCGTGCTCGCAACGAGTGCTGTACTACGACAGGGAGAGCATAAGAGAAAAAATAGCAAAACGTGTCATTCAGTAAAGCGTGCGCGTGAGAGTTTGCGAGCGCCGCCGTTGATCAACTCTGAGAAAAGTTTGTGCTCGGTATTTAGGAGAACTTCCGTGAAGCTCTTAAAGCGTAACAGTGTTGCCATGCTTCCTGTTATGTAAGAGCCACGAAAGCAAAGCTAGCCGACCCTAATGAGAATGACCTTGGGAGGGCGGTAAGTACGAGATACATCCCTTCGACAACGATGGCAGCGCATGCGTTGCCGAAATGTTTCTCTCTGGCTCGGAATATAGTTGGAACCGTAAAATCAAACCGGTTAAAGCTAGATATCGTCCTACAAATGCTACACTTCGAAGTTTTTGCCCATGTAATCGAAAGTGACTCTAATCATGCATAAAAAATATAAGTTTTTACCTACATCCGACCTTCTAATACTTGCAAAACGTACATAAAAAGAAAGTGAAAGTAAACGATTCAGGCTGCTTGAGATCCCGCTACTGGCACAACAATTCTTAGGCCATGGAGGAAGGAAAGCTAAGAAAAGGCTCTCGCTATCTGAGCAGCGTAAGAAAAAGCATCGCTGAAGTCACGTGCTTTCGAAAGCGCTACACCATTGGGGACATAGCGAGATAAAGCTCATAAAAAAAAAGTTTATTCACCGTGCAATACACACCGGGACATGCTATGCATGGGCCTAAAATTCTTTAAAGTATTAAACACATAAAGCGTAACAACTAACGCATCAATTGCTAAACTTTTTCAGACGCCTCTTTAAATTTTACGTCCTCTAAACGTGCGCACTAGTATTATTGTCCCTTAAATATTGTTTTCTGTGTTTGTGCAGTGACGTAACTACCTATTCTGTTTTTGTAGTATGATTTTGCCTAGTTACAGTCCCCCATACGTTGCTCCGCGTTGCTCCATACGGCCATACGTTGCTCCGCGGACTGAACGAAGGACAGGTGATATGTATCTGATACGAATTCTATAACAAACACGAATGATTGATTGATTGATTGATTGATTGATTGATCGATTGATTTGAAGTGCTCGCAACGAACACCATATGACAAGACTTGCTAAACAATTATGTGAATGAAGAATGATGATTGATGTAAGGTGCGTGGCTGTGGGGTGCTCCGCATTAATCTTCAGCGCAAGAACGTCTTCCTGAGACACAGCCCTAAAACTGACAACGTTAGCATTTATTGTCTTCGTTTTAATTTCTCTTTGCGGAAATCAGTCCTTATCGTAGACTGGGCTGCTGAACTCCACAACGAATGAAACATCTTTACGCAATGACGCGACTTCGGGAAGCGCTACAAGCAAGGCTTGAGCTGTTTCGTGTAAGCTGAAGTTTCTTTCTGGAAGCCACTCGGGCGCTTCAAGTCGCGTTACAATATACAAGCATGAAATTTCGCAGTCCATGCTTCTTAGCAAAATATTAAAAGTGACCTGGATTCCAATGTTAGGCTGTGCGCCTCAACATTTCAAAAGGCTGGGAATGCGTTTGTTGTACACGACACTATACTGTCTAGCAGTAGCTGCGCAGAGACCTGACAAGTACTGTCCTGACAAGTACCAGCCCTATCAAGTAGTCATAACTAAGCAGGAACTAATAAATACGTCAGCATGAAATAAAGCAATAAACTTCAATGATGAATCTTCAGATTACATTTTTTGCATATAGAAATGTACCTCCGAGATTCTCTCCATAATGCATAAAGCCTTTACCAAGGGCATTATCGTATTCGTTATCATTATAATCATCATAATTATTCTCACGAGCTGTCACCATGATCGCCTCGCCACGGTTGTCTAGTGGTTATGACACTCGGCTGCTGATCCGAAGGTCGCGGGGTCGAATCCCGGCCGCAGTTGATGCATATGAGGGCCGTGGGTCGTGCGGTGTCAGTGCACGTTGAAGAACCCCAGGTGATAAGAATTTCCGGAGCCCTCCACTACGGCGTCTCTCGTAATAATATCGTGGTTTTGGGACGTAAAACGCCATGGGTCATGTCACCATGAGAATCATCGCGATGGCACGAAAGTAGTGGAATGTACACTTGCCCGATAGAGACATTACGCGGAAAAGAACGAAGACAGCATCATATACTCGCTCAGCAGCCGAGGTTTGCTTTTTACTTTCAATAACAGTACAATGAACATAAGTGTACTGAGGTTACGGGGGAAATAAATTAAAATACTTACACTGCAACATTGAAAATGGTAATTCGTAGTAGGGGGGGGGGGGGGGTACAACAGAAAACGTAAAAGGAACAGAAAGATTAACACGTGCTTGGTTTAAAAACGGCACGAAATATCGATGTCATGACACGCAGTTAATAAACACACAACTATACCCTAATTCTAAACAGGCTGTGATGACGAACTACATATCTTATTGTGACTAATATGTAGAAAAAAATTACATGTACGTTAATGCGTTCTGAAAGGAAGTCGTGCAACTGACAGCTCACGCACGCTGGTTACTTCAATCACCTTTGGAAGGAATATATTTAGCACGTGGAAGTATTAGGACGGGATACGTTAGTTCTAAACTGGGCCAAAGTACAGCGTGGATGACGCAGGCTTTGTATCGGCAAGCAGGAGTCACACGGAGGTCGATCCATAAGTTAGTGCTGTTCCAGGCCGCAAACCGAGCTGGCTTTAGTGCCGGCAGCTTGCAAGCTTTAGCCGTTAGCGACTTTGTGGTAAACAGGTATCGAATGGATCGGAGAACGGGATCAACGACTAGCGAACTTTAGGTGACAGCTCGGCCGTGTACTTAACTCGGCTAACCTGTTTACGATTGGTGCTGTGACTCAATCGGTTCAAGAGATGACGTCACTGCAGGTAAAGGACTGCACCTCTAACTGCTGTTCGGAATCACTTGCGTACATACAGATTCAGGTATTTATTTTTATTGAATTACGGCAGGAAAGGCACAGAAGGTCAAGGTGCAGCAATACCTGACGAAGGCCCCGGTGCCGGTTAAAAAAAAAGATATCTAGACGCACAAGTGGAGCTTGGAAGAAGACCAAGAAGGTGGGCTGACTCACGTGCGGCGCCGTGGTCTATATCTCGCTGAGCGAGAACCTCGCATTGATCTTGTCAATAAACGTCATCCATCGTCGCGGTTGTAGTGGAGGTGCTTGGTATCGACACCGGTACCTCCCCGGCAACTGCACTACCATAAATGACAAATACTTGTAAATTGTTCGTAGCATATAGAATTCTTTTCAAATGTAGGATGAAAAATGAACAAAAAACTCGATTACTTTACCATCCACTAACGGATTAAAAACAATACTTGAAAAGGTTCTTTTATGCAGAAGTATGCAAACAATATGCAAAGCGAGAAAATTCATGCTAAGTACACTTCGTATAACGCAGTATTGGTGGCTACAGTAAGAAAAGAAACACAAGTCAATTCCAATAAATGCATGGCAAGGGCATTGTACAGCAAAGAACACGCAGGCTTGTACACAATATTGGAAGTAACATGTATGTCATTGGGATAAACTGAAAGTGTATGCATGGTTTAACAACACCATTCTTGCTGTTTCTTAAGCAGGGTTGGACTAACATCGAAGCTCAAATCCCTTTCGAGTTTATTAAACACCGACATGGTTTGATATTTCAAAGATTACTCGCCATGATTAGCGCAAAGGTACTAAGCACGAAGATATTCCCACAGAAAGCATACTTCGCGATCCCGATACGCCGTTTCATAGATCCTGTGTAATGCTGTGGAGGATAGCGAGGCTTCTTCCAGTAGATGTGTTCGCACAAGGAAATAGTTCATTTCTTTTTCGCATCCACAGCGCGACTTTTTTGTGTTTTATGCCAAGCAATAAATCAGTATACTATTGCCTTAGAAATAAACAACTCCGTTAAACTGCTGTGAATATGTTGATCTATGTCTATGAGCGTCTCGTTGTCATCGGTCCCTTCTTTTTTTCTTTTCTTTTTTCATTCACAGTGAATCGCAACGCGTGACGTGCGTCCCCTTCCTCTGCTCATGAAAAGTTCAACTTAGCGCGATTTACACAGGGACACAAGAAGAAACGAAACAGACAGGACGGGCGCACTTACAACGACGAAATGTTGCGATGAGACGTGCGGAGCTGCACATTTTGCTGAACGAACTTCTTGCGTAGGCTCCGCAGCGTTGCAGCTGATGTATGAAACGAAGTATAACAAAGAACAAAACCCATCAGGATGACTCAGCGGATATGGCATTGGGCAGCACAGAACGAGCGCGCGGGTCCCATTGCCAGTTGCGGCTGCTAAATTTTGATGGATGCGGAAAGAAAAAACGCGCTCGCGTGCGTAGGACTCTGGCGCACATTAATTTAAAGAAACCCCAAATGATAAAAGTACAGCGGGGTCCTCTAGTTCGATTGCTTGATAAGAATATCCCAGTCCTAACACGTAAAACTCAAAAATTGAATTTCTGTTTTTCATGCACACACTATCAGCATCAGGCGCATACGTAGATATGTATGCACGATATATCTACGGCATCCCGGCTGCGGCCGCGGCTGCATTTCGATGCAAGTGTTGAGGCCGTGTACTGAGCGTTGTCATTGCACCTTAAAGAACCCCAGCCTGCACCTTAAAGAGCCCTTCACTGCGGCGTCTCTCATAATTGGGTCGTGGCTTTGGGACGTAAAATAACATAAATTATTATTGATACATTTACGCCAGCAGCGGACGCCCACCCTGTCGAGACTTGGTCCGGCCGAATGGATTCACTTAGGAATGACGGTATGCAAACTTTGCAGACAACCGCACTGGACATGTCTGAAAGCATTCTGATCTTCAGTGTGCTTACAGCGCATGCGCAGTCCAGATTAGCATGGCACAACGATGCCATCTGTTATGTCAACGGCAACAATTACCTCAGTAAAATTATCACAAGAAAAATCAGTGTCGTCGAGGTTTGCTTCTTCTATTGCATCAGTGCACACCGTAAAGCACGCTTTACAGAAGACAAACATTTTACGTGCTGCCTGCGCTGAAATAATCTTACTTGCCTGCCGTAGCCCTTGGGTGATGCATTCAACCAATGTCGTGCACGATGTTGACCTGCACAAGCGAAAGAAGGAAGGAAACAAGCTTGGCGATAAAGTAAATGCACACATTCATGCTCATACGTCGTTTTCTCGTAATTTATGTCGACGGCTGAAACGATAGGTTTATTTACAATACGTGAAGCACTAGGAAATGCCGCGGTCGCCTGGTACCTTGGTGTCCCGAGTTCGGTTCCTACCAACCTAATGCTTGGTAGGTTGACGCTTGTCTTTGTTAGTCCGCTTGTTATGCAGATTTAAGTCGCAAGCTACAATAAACAGGTGTGCCTTTCTCTTGCTTTCAACACACACACAGTGTCTTCTCGTGAAAATTTTTTGGTTGCTCATGGATTAACGTGAGTCGCGATCTTGCGCATGCCGGCATAACCCGGACCAACTACTACGCGTGTGAACCACACGTGATTGTATTTTCTTTAATCGTGACGTGCGGTAAGAGCATATCACTTTAGCAATGTCGAAATAAATCATTCATGTTCGCCGTACATTGGTACCCTACCATCCGAACCATGATATCCCCGAAGTAAAAGAGACAATTAGGAGAGCGCCGAGATGTAGGCGGCTAAGATAGATAGATAGATAGATAGATAGATAGATAGATAGATAGATAGATAGATAGATAGATAGATAGATAGATAGATAGATAGATAGATAGATAGATCCAACTTTTCAGGAAATGCTTCGCATTTAAAAGGCAGAAAGAGAAGAGGGAAGGTGGAACCAAGCTGCGCTTGCTCCCACATTCCCTCTCCTCTTTCTTTTCCTTTTTTTTTGAAAGGCAGTTCAGAAGTTTTGTCGGCGTATGTTATTTTAAGACAACGAAATGCTTTTACGAAACCAGAAACGTTGCTCAAATTATAACAAGCGCACTTGCGGATGCCGACATGGGCAAAAGTTTCTCTTCTTTGAACTTTATTTATAGTAAGACTCAATTAGAGAACAACGAAAGAACACTGAGGGATTTTTGGATTATATTAATTGAATAACTACTTGCTGCTCCGGTCGTCTAAATTTCTCGCTGAAGGGAACAGGTAATATGGAGCTGGCGAACAGGATAGGAATAATGTATTTCTTGCGAAGATACTGAACTTTAGGGCAACATTTCTTAATTTATCTCGAGCAGTGTATAATTAAGGTGTTGTCAAATGTGCACTGTGAAATGGAGAGCTAGGTATCTCGTTAACTTTCGCTGAAACTTACACAATACGCTCCGTGCACTGTTCTTTAATTCCCGGCAGAAAGCATGGGCTTTCCGGCTTTTAATGAAATCAGGTGCCCTTCTTAGTCCTTCAACCTGACCCCTGCATTGTGCGCACGCAACCCCTGCATTTACGCAAGCATCTACTAGTTGTACGCGCTGAATGACCTGACGCAGTTCCATCCCGAATCCCATGCATTGAGCCACCCAAATCACACTGCCAGTAATGCATTCACAGTGCTACAGAGAGGACCGCCTACCCGACATTGAACCGAGAATCGCGGCCGACATTGCGAGAACGCGGAAAGGGGAAACGCAGAGGAGGAACAGGCGAACGAAGAAGAAGTGAACGGGAGCCGGAAGTCCCGTCACTTCGAGGGTCATGTGCTCTCTTCGCCACTGCTCACGTGACTATTACGTCACGGACGCACTCTCAGCATTGCCCGAAGCGGTGAGAAGATTCGGTCTCTCTTTCTCCGAACGATCGAGTCTGAGAGTAAAGTAGGAGAGGGTAAGCGTCAGAGGGCTGGAGGAGTTTGAGAGTTAGAAACCCGAGACCTCGGCGTCTTCAGTGCCCAGTTATCCCGACGTGGGGTGCCCGGTCGGCCGGGTCGGTATGGGGAGCTATAAACTCGTCTCAAGCTGCGTAGCGTTTTCTCTAACTCGCGCTTTGCAAATTTTCGTACACCTAGGTGTACAACCGCGTGGCACAGCGTTGACAGTGCGTCGCAGTTCTACGGCGCTGGCTGACGGGGACGTGAAGAGGTGCGTTCTTGAAAAGAGCCGCGGCAAAAAACGGGAACTGTCGTTCAGAAAAAGAGAGTTACCTGCATCTACCTGTGGCCTAATATTTTTTGTTTTTTTTTGTTTTTGTTAACTTCTCAATTCGTGCATGTAGATATGGTATGAGGTGAGACGTACGAATGACATTCAGAATATCCATGTTACTGCTATCTGTTACCCGAATGGCACGGTCACTTCATACCCCGTTTTGTTTTCTGTCGCCCTCGGCCACTTTTGCCCTCTCGATTTTGTTGCTCTTATCCCGCCTTCTCACTAGGTGGCATGCCCATTTTTTCTCAATATCCATTAGAGTATCGGCTACGCCTGTCGATTCCTTGGTTCGACCTTCTGTCTTCCTATTTCTTAATGTTATGTCCATCACTTCTCATTCCATCACCCGTTGTTTGGTCCTTAGTTTCCTCACGAGTTTCCATAATAATATGCATGTTTAATCCATGAAGCCATTCGCCGTAGCAGCCAGCCTAGCCCTGGCATTAAGAAGGATGTGATCGGTGAAGACCCTTGTGGCTGTCAAACTAATTTTTAATAGTGATGTTATTCTCCGTCCTTTTGTAAAGGTGGTGGAATCCTGCGAGATTGTTTTGGGACCAAGGATTGAGCGCAATGTGCAGCTGTACGCTTACATGTCTAGTCAGCGTGAACTGTTTTTGAGGTGATTACCGATCGTGTGTTGAGTAGCGTTGGATGTTTATGCCGCAGAGCCACTTCGCTAGGACTTTGATGAATTTCTATTACGTAAAATTTTTATTACGTAATTTCAGAAGGAACCTAACACCGTGTGCTTATAATCCATCCTACCGCACTGCAAAGCTACGAAGTAAGTGAGCTCAGTAGAGTACGTCAAGCACCTACGACGTCTCGGTCATATCATTTTAATTGCTGGGATTAGTTCCTTTGTTAATTGTTATTTTTTAGGTTGTCAGGTCTTTTGTAATCCCTCACATCCTTTAGGTTTTTTGAAGTGATAGTTTAGGAAGGCTTTCGCATGCGCTTGTCATTCTAGTATACGAAAATAGGGAAGTGTCACCTCGTACGATAACCTAGACGTTCCCTGTGCCCTTAGTTCCTGGGCCGTGGGTGTCTACTCGGTCGCGCTGCTATGATGCGGTGTTGCTAGGGGGGCGTTCGTGCTTCCTTGTCGTGTGGCTGTAATACGAATGTGATGATATACGCTGGTTGTATGTATACTTTTAAACTGCTCCAATAAAATTCAGTTCAAGGCTGAACGCCTGTTCTCCGTGTGTCTCCTGTCTGTCCCCGTCTCTTTTAGGGTCCCTTTTATGTTTAAGCGCTCGCTTTTAGCGCTTATTTAATTGCCCAATGAGTGCTAAGGTTCAGATAATGCTGTTTGTTTACAACGTGGTGCGTCGAAAGGTTCTGCAATACGTTAATAATACTGTGTATGCAAACCACACACCTAAGATATTTTCTCTGTTACCGTTGATAATTGTGGCTACAAAATATGGCAGCGACCAGTGAGACTCGATGTCACGCATTGCTTTAATCCGAACCAGCGCATCTTATATACGTGTCCACTGCACTGTCGGCAATAAATAAATCGTGAAATGAGCCGCAGTTTGTGTTAACTCAAACTCAGCGCAAAATGTCATCCGTATTTCGTCGCTGCTATTGAGATAACCTGATATCCGATACCCTTCGGCATGCACAGTACATGGAGGCACCAACACGGAGTATAGTATACTAGCGATATGTCTTTTCGCCGGCTAAACTCTCTGCTTTTGAATAGAGTTCTCTCTCATTTTGCGAATAGGATTCATGCATTTCGTTGTATGCACACTACGTGATACTCTCTGCATATGCTGAAGAGATTTGCTTCAATCGCGTGAAATCAAATTTTGCTGGAATTTGATGGCAACTTAGCCTTAAAGAGGTAACGTGGAGCATGGTATAACAAGGGTAAGGTCAACATAAAGGGCATGACTCATTTGCAAACGGGCGCAGTTTAACTCTGGTGGTAACAAGCAAAGCAGCTCAGGAAATCCAACACGCGCCAACGTTAATGAGCAGAAGTGCCGGAGGCGCGAGCTTCTGCAGGTTGCACTATTTAAGTGGAACTCTGTACCACTTCCGTCGTCGGTGCCTTCGGGCGCTGGCAAAATGAGGCAGCATACCGTCCGGTGGAAAAAGAAAGACAACAATAATGACGACGTAAAGAGCGAAATGCTGCTGCAAATACGGCTAGGCTTTTCACAAAACTTCAATTTTTTCCCCTTGCGTTTTGCTTTACGTTATCGGAATACCCCGGACGAAATTGAGACGCAGTCACGAATCATGACAGCGCAAACTGGAAGCGCACGCCGATTCATTTGCTGAGGCGTAAGCTTTTTTTGCTTATTTTTCATTTAGTTAAGGCTTCATGTGAACGAAGACACTGTCGCAATGCATTTAACAATGGAAGGGCCGGAACTAGTGAGCACGCTTTTAAACTCTCCCTTTCTATCGTAACCTCTGGGCCATGCGCGCGGTGCTGAGGGAGAGAAGCACGATTTATACGCAAAAACAGGCACGCATTGCATATATAACGCGACTACAAGCCAAACAGACTGCGGCCCTAAACGTCGCTTTTATTTATTATGTTACGAGAACAGCTGAGAGGGAGGGACGTTAAGACGTAAATGCACAGAGTTTAAGGAAGGATGTGGCTGATTTGCTACCTTGCGCTGGGAAATGAGAAAAAGTAAGATATCCAAAAAACTTGTGGTGATGCTTGCGTTAGGTTGCGCAAGCTTTAAACACAGTGAAGGTGGTTGATGACACCTGGGGTTCTTTAACGTGCACCGACATCGCACAGTTCACGGCCCTTGACAGTTCGCCTCCATCTAAACGCAGCCGAGATTCGATCACGCAGGCGAAATAAGTGATCTTGAGTGCCTATGCTTTTGGTTCGCTACAGCCACGCGATCAAAAATGTATTGAAGGTATAGAGAAGGCGTTGGGGCAAATTATGAAGGAGCATATGGCTGATGAGTCGGAGAATCGGGCGATGACCGCCCGTAATCCTACACGAACACGAACAGCATCGCCACCAATTTCGGTCACTGTAACGATCTGATGATAGCTTATCGCAAAAAAAAAAAAAGTTACACCCCACATAACAACATAAAAAAAAATAAAATACGATTGATGGCGAAATTGCGAGGAGGCTTTCTGCAAATGAAGCCCACTCATGGTTCTTAAATTTTTCGCGGTCTCGGCAAGGAATGAAAACTTGCAATTGCCGCCGCTAGAAAATTATAAGTACAGATCGCTATACTTTCGATATATGTGAGTCGTGATGCTCCCAACTGGACGTGACATCTAAGGGACGGAAAATCAAAAAAGCCTCATCAGCACGAGGGCTGTACTATACCTACTCACTTTAGGGCTGTGCACATCCACACAGTTGTTTTACGTCAATTAAGGTGAAACTAACACAGCAGTGCTTCGTGCGGCATTCCATTACGTACCCCGTATTTGGTTCGGTAGATTATGTGTACGTTTCCTCTGCTTGTCTGAATTCTTTTATGGCTCGACTTATCGGAGCTGGCGTCTGGCTGCCTTGTGAAGAAGACTACTTCAACGCACGGAAGGTAATCGATCTGGGAATGATGAAGATGGTAGGCGCAATTATGGCTTTATTAATCTAGAAAATCCTCCAGTTAACTCATTCGAGTAATTTTTTTAAAGGTCCTGCAATCACCAAGATGAACAAGACCACTCTGCCGGAGTTTGGAAAAAATACCAGTTGAAGCGATCAAAACCAACGACCTGTTTTACTTGCAGAGAGAGGCAAGCTTCATCGTCTTCAGAAAACTCATTTTAACGAACGATGTGAAGTACGTCGGTAATACGACTGGGCGGAATCCTCTTCTTAATAACTGCTTGCTGCGTCTGGCCATTAAAACGGAACGATATCATGATCGGCAGTGTTGCACACCGGAAGCACAACAAGCTCGTTATGAGGTCAATCAATGGAGATATTCGGGCTTGTTCGTGAGTCATCTTACCGGTTCTCGCTTTCGCTGTAGCACAATCAGCACAAGGTCGCAGCTCTTTGTGTGTTCCCTGCTTCTGCGTCTTCGTACTCGCTGCACTACACACAAAGATTACTTCGAAGCACGCCATACTGAAGGGTTCGAATTATGTCTAAAGCGGAGCTGACCTTGAAAGGATATAGGCAATTGCCACGTCCGAAACCCCGCGTCACCCCGCATGCCCCAAGCATGTCACGTGGCCATGGCAAGCTCGTAAGAGCACCATAGCATCACTAGGCCTGTGTAAGGAGCAATTAAGAATTTTCATAGTTAATGCGTCGTTAATTATTATTCGCTCAATCAGTAACTATTTAATCTGCTCAAGGTCAGTGCTCTGCGCGGGTATGCTCTGCGTGTGATCGCGAATGTGCCGTACATGATTGCTAGTTCGGTAGCGAATTTGCAAAAGCGTCTTTAATAAGCGATGTCGTTGACTTTCGAATTAGCTTGTGATTAGTACAAATAAATATGGCTATTTAGTAACCTCCATCACTCTATCACGACAACGATCACAGGTAAAACATTAGAATTCAAGACAACACTCTGTTTCAAAGAACTTTTCCGTCAATTCTTATTCCTGCCAGTCTGTAGTAAGTTCAGTGGAAAGTGTGTGGGAAGACCAGATGAGTTGTTTGAGGAAAAGAGGGAGGTGAAAGGTTGTGTGTGTGTGGGGGGGGGGGGGGGGGGGGAGGGAGGGAGGAGGGAGTTGGAAGCTATGATTACCCTATGGCGTCAGCAGAACTCATTTCCTGCATCATGCTGTTCAGCGCTCATCATTTCGATTTTTTTAGGAGCTTTGCTTCGCCGGTCACCGACAAAAATAAAAAGGCTATTTGCATGAGCCATTACCCATCTATCGTTCCTTATGTTCTGACGTTGCTGTCTATGCCCAATGTCTTGCTCATTCCTGTCCATTACAACGTCCTCATTTCTTATAGGATACCGTCATGATCGCTTGCCACGCTCTTCGCATATTCCACCCGCAGCATTCTTTCCTTTTGGCTCTTGATGGTGCAGCAAAAAAAAAAGAAAAAAGAAAAAAGAAAGCTCTAGCGGCGTCAGTGTAGAAGCTGTAGTTGCGGAGTGAAACGAACGAGGATAAATGTCTGCTCGAGAGGAGAGAGTGAACTGACAGTTTACTTTAGGCTTGATCAAGCCTCTTGCTAGTTATTGCGATATTACTTTGTTCTTCAATGGAAGGAGCGAGGATCTCAAAGCGTGTGAAAAATGGGCAAGGAAACTGAATTCAAGCGATTGTTTACGCAGCGGCTCTGTGAACTCATAGTAAACTTCAACATCAGGACAAAGTGGGCCAAGGGCACGCCAGACAGCTAATCTCTTTCGTTTCCTGTAAATGTCATCGCTGCATGAAGAATTCAACGCTGTGCGCCGGGTTTCGCTAGTCTAGTTCGGACATAATTGAGGAATTTCTGCAGCAGCTATTTGCACATTAAGAAATCACACCATCGGCGGGTATGGCTCGTGGTGAAGTATCGTGGAAATGAGTGTGTGTGCGGTTGCGTTAAAGTTACATGAGCAAACGGTGAGGTAATTGAACGGTGATGTTTTGAATTATGGATGTGCTTTCACGTAAAGTAACGCGCCGAAGTGTTCAATAGGGAGCCTTTGTTCTTGAAGCTCACTCCGCATGCCTTTCTGTCTCTCTCTCTCGTCGTCTCCTTTCTTGAGCGGTGAGTGGTAGTCAACAACCATAACCTAACTTTTTATTGTTTCTATATTGATAAGTGTCTTTTTTTATCTGATCACCGTTGTTACGTCGCCAACACTCGGATGCGCTCAGAGATGGGGAGAGCCGAACGAGATATCTTAATGCACACTCGCTTGTCCTCTATAAATCAAATTCATCTGATGAATTCGAAAAAAAATATATTGGGGTTTCGGAGCCTACCACGTCTTATAAACATCCGACGGCGTTCTATGAATTCTTGAAGGTGTTCAGGAGTGTAACGAAATTAGTATATAGACTTCCAACAATATTTTATTCTGGAAAACGGCCACAAGTATGCACTCCGAACGTTACGTCCCAGAATGTGCGTCGAACCTAAGTGTCCTCAACTGAACAATAATAGAAACAAACGAAGACATCATGGTATAATCCCGGTTCAATCTTAGGTAGGTCTGTCTTACAAAAGCATAGCCCTTAAATACCTACTCGTTGGTTTGACGTCATCCTCCTCCGTAGTACCCCAGCGAAATTTATCAAAAGTTGACACAAGAGAACGTGAAAGATGGCGAGCACAGAGCTCAGCGGGTATTTAATAACGCTGATTCCGAAGAGAAGCCCCGTTGGTCGAAACTTCCGGAGCTATCTACTTCAGCGTCTCTCATAATTATAGCATGGCTTTGGGAAGTAAAAGCTCAGAAATTAATATTTATACATTTACGGCAGCAGCTGATGTCCAAGCTGCCGCGATTCGGTACGACCAGATTCACTGAGGAATGAAGGTGCGGGAATTTTGCAGACAACCGCCCGGCGCATGTCTGAAAGTGATCTGACCCTCGATGCCCTTACAGCGCATGCGCCGTCTAGCTTAACGCGGCACAACGATATTAACAGTTATCTCAAGGGTAACAATTACCCCGGTAAAATTATCACGAGAAAATCAGTCTCGTTGAGGTTTGGTTCTCCTATTGCACTATTGCAATCCGCAAAGCACGCTTTACAGAAGACAAACATGTCTGGGCTGAAGTAATTCACTTGCCCGCCATCTGAGGGCAACAGCGGGCGCGTACGAATAAAGTTTACTTCTCTTCTTCTCTCTGCCCGGGTAGCCCTTGGGTGATACATTCAACCGTTGTCATGCACGATGTCGACAAGCGCAATCCAGAGAAGGAAGGAAACAAATTTGGCGCAAAAGTAAACGCAGGAATACATGCTCATACGTCGTTTTTTCCGTAATTTTCGTCGACTGCTAATACGACAGGTTTATTTATAATACGTGAAGTGCTGGGAGAGAAGCCGTGGCTGCCTGGCACCTTGGTGCTCTAAGTTCGGTTCCTACTAACTTAACGCATATTAGGTTGACGCTTGACTCTTTGTCCGCTTATTACGCCTATATTTCAATCGCAAGCTACAATGAACAGTTTGTCGTTTTGCTTTCAGCCGGCTCAAAGTGTTTTCTCATGAAGTTTTTATTTGCTTGCCATTGATTAGCATGAGCTGCAATGTGGGGCATACCCGCTAAATACGGGCTGAGCACTACGCGTGTGAGGCACTCGTGATCGTATTTTCGTTAATGGTGACGTACGTGACAAGCATATCTTTTTTGCGATGTCTAAATAAATCATTCATGTTCGCCGTACATTGTTACTCTACCACCCCAATCTCGATATCCACGATGTGAAAAAGACGATTGGGAGAGCGCTGTGACGTAGGCTGATAGATAGATAGATAGATAGATAGATAGATAGATAGATAGATAGATAGATAGATAGATAGATAGATAGATAGATAGATAGATAGATAGATAGATGTTAAAGTTACGAAGGACCAGATTAACTGTGCGTTTGCTCGCGATAACAAAACAACCCGGCATGAGTTATCTGCAGCAGCAGCTCCATCCATTTACTTTTTGCCTTTTTTTCCCTTTCATCCGGGAACACGTAATGATCGCGCATCCAAAGCCAAGGCGATTTCTAATGTGTATATCCTTGATTTGATAAGGAAACGCGCCTCGTACCTTCTTCAACACTTGTGCCTGCGAGCCGCCGAATCGGCGTCGCGTGTATATATAACCCCTCCCATTAGGACCTATCCGGTTATGCTAATACCGCGTCAGACGTCCGATAACGATCTTCGAATAACTCAAGGAGTGAGTAATTATATCTTGCATGTTGCATGTGGCAAACAACCAGATGTGTCTCGGTGGACTGCGCTTCATTCGGATTGGTCGAAATTTTGTTGTCTCAGCGTCTTGCTTCGTGTGTGCAGAAGAAGCTTATTACACTCAATTTTCCCACTTCTCTATAGAGAAGAGTTTTTTTTACGTTGATGTATTCAGCATACACTGCTTACACTTGTATATTTTGGCACACTAAACCACGAATACAGCTAGCTCATACGAAATTGCGTGTCGCAGTTTGAGAGAGCAGAACCATGTAGAATATATGATATAATGATGTCGGCAAACGCTTCTTTTATATTGCAATACAGGCAGTGAAAGTAGTAATGTCACTCATTGCGAAATACGAAACTGTAATTTGGATAATGAATAACTCTGCGTTGCTGTTGTAGCTGTAATTTATGAATGATGCTGCGACAATGGTTCCTTGTATTCCTAACATCGTTTCCTCAAACGTCAATGTTAAACACATTGATTAAACCATGCAGTGTGTCTGCTTTAAATGACAACGAGTACACTGGCGCCTTCGTACATAAAGATTTCAGAAGGTTTTTATGACGACGCAAGCACAGTATCAAAACTATGAAACTCTAATGGCCGCTGATTAATTATTTAATGCCCTTGGTGACGTTCTGTTTTATTCACTGTCCTTGTTTGGTCAGTACATGGTGGTACACTAATTATTAGTGGTTGTGCTAGATGCCGCAGGCAAACAAGGTGCTATTAGTTCGGTGCGATGGGCGACGAAGAAATTAATTCTTAAGTCCTTGTGATCGTTTCGTTTTATAAAGTGAGTGAGTGAGTGAGTGAGTGAGTGAGTGAGTGAGTGAGTGAGTGAGTGAGTGAGTGAGAGTGAGTGAGTGAGTGAGGGAGGGAGGGAGGGAGGGAGGGAGGGATGGAGGGAGGGAGGGAGCGTTTCGACGCGTGCGTACCACGTATTAACTATGCGTCAACTTGTTCAGTTTATCCTAGGTGAGATTACACGCACAACACTGCCATACGTTAACTACCTCATTTCTGCCGTATGACCAAAGTTTGTCGACATGGGAATGTGGTGCTTTTTCTTGGGAGCAGCTGCACCACCTCGTCGTGAGTGCAGATAGCGAAAACAGTCTTAGCTTACGAACAGATTTAGCTATTAAAATCGAGTCAAGGGTCTATATTGCACACAACCATTGCAACTTTCTGGCAAAAGCGCCCCACCACAAGGCAGAAAGATAACCATAGAGTTCGTATGTCTGAGATTGCCGATGGGAGCCTTATCAGCCGCATTGTGAAACATTAAATGACACACACACACACACACACACACACACACACACACACACACACACACACACACAAACGCGCGCGCGCAGTATCCAATCCATTCAGAGAGGCCCGTTGCTCGTACGAACTGAAGCCGCCCCTTCGTCGCTTTATGTTGCGAAATTCCATTGTCCCCGAACTCCAATATTGTTTGAGACAGCGGCCGATCATTGAGGTGGGCCAATTTTGCGGCGAAGGACAATTGCTGAAAGATTTCCAAGAATATTCTTTCAGAACGTTCGGATGGCTCTCCATACTACAGACCATGGAGTCTGTCTTGATAGCTAGATCTGTTAGTCGGCTATATTACTGCTCGCCTATTTCTGATTCGGTGGTAGGGTGTCCCTGTGGCAGCCGCCTAGAGATGACGTCACGTGCACATCTCCCGAAATCCTGGGGAATGACCCTGTATATAGAAACAGGTATTACTGTCGCTACGCCTATGCCTTGGAGCCTGTACATTCAAGTAAATAAGCGATATCTGCCTAGGCTAGGAAACATGTTCATACAGAGCTCAATTTACTTCCCTCACTGGCGTTCGCACTGCGGGTGGTTGCGACGGCACTATAATGCGCAGCAGGCTGCACAGGCATCTTTCTTGCGCAAGATCTTCAGCATCTGCCAGTTGCCCGGATTCCATATTACCCACCCAAGTTGCCTACGATGTAATCAGCCTTGACGGCACAGCTCAGCATGAAACTGTAGGTAGAGCTATCAAAACGCAGAAAACGTTCCATCGTATTACGTACTACTGGAGCTATAATAATAGAAGATTTATTGCATACGCACTGATTTCCGTAGGCTTTAGCCGTTTATCATAGAAACGGTACGGTGACTTCAATTCACCTGGCGAAATTCGCCTGCTTGCTCCTCCATACGCAGTGGTCTATACAACAATAACCGTGGCGTCTGCTTCACTGTAGACACGCTAGCGTGTGCAATGTGCCCCTGCTCAGATTTTTATATCTTAGTTGTTGAAAATATGAGGCTTGTGAATACGGCGACTTCCTTACAAAACTGGCAAAAATATGAAATGATGGAGACGCCGTTCCAATGGTCGTAATCATTCATGAAGAAATCTCCCAGTTCGAACAAAACAGCACAAACTATTTTTGTAATGCTTAAATGTTAGTAAAATAAGTTTTTTAGGAGTTTTGAGTCTCATGTTTCAGATGCTAATCTAATAAGCCATTCGCCTAATGTAGGAACGTACTGAATGGTTTTATTTCTTATCTATAATATGCTAAAATGATATGGTGCTGAAAGTAAATTCTTAAGACTTTTTCCTTTATGCTAACCTAATGTTCTCCTAAATCGATGTATGTCTGCTGTCTTGAAATTTGTAATTTAATTGTTGCATGTATTCGCATTATGGTAGCGCTAAGAATTGAGATTCTTATAAATATATTTATATACGACCCTACTTCGTCTATAGCAAGGGTTCAAACTGACACATTGTGTTGTAGCGACTTTGCTCTGATAGCAACGATAGCAATCCTTACAGTACTCGCGCTGCCTCACTTTCCCATCTTTTCTTTTCGTGTTCCAGTTTTCCGTTGTTTCTCCGACAGTGGTCATAAAAGGCTAGCACGAAAGAAGTAACTTGAACAAGCGGGCCCCATGTGAAACAATAGCCGAAACAACAGCAAAGGCAATACGGTAAGTATAGCACGAGCACTGTGGATGCGTTGGCAGAAATCCCCTGTTCACCGCTCGACCCAGTTCCGTCCGATTGGGCTTGCGATTATTACAGTGTGTCTGCTTGTTACGTTACCCTGTCGCTCTTATATGGGCTTATCTACAGCATTTTGAGCACGGTGAAAAGAAAACGAAGCTAATCAGACTTGGACATGTCACGGGGTTACAAGAGAACCAATGTCTAACGACTTACGTCATCTGCCAAATCGCTCGCGACTACTCGGGCCTACACAGAGAAGCTCACACAGGGGATCCCGCGTCTGGAGGAGGACTCACAGATTAGAACTAGGAAATCTACTTCAGAATGACAACGACACGGTAGCGAAAGAAAGTTGAGCCTCGCAATGTCTGGATAAGAGGCGTCCGTGTGTTAGATAAGGATACTAAGCTCGGCTCCTGGGAAATCTAGATGAGGGGCGTCGTTCCCTAAAGTACAACCAGTGTTCCATGAAAGACAGCAAGAAATGTCACATTACAAAGGGAAGGAATATTTCGGTATGAGTGGTATATCAAAAAGAGAACATTCGTGCTTTTCCAAAGGGAACATATATATGCATTATTCATTATCAGCAATGTTATCATTATTTTTGATTACGGTTCAGCCTAGCCTGCCGCATGAGCATATGACCTACATGATTGGAATTCCGCCACGACGGCGCTGCCAGCGGGAGCACACTCTGTCAACTGAGGAAGTCAACCCGTTTTAAGTATGCTGGATTATTCGACGCTGCATGCGCTGCATTATAAGAGCCGCCAAGCCTATAAAAATACCTTTCTTTCTTTTTTTCGAGTTACAAGGAAAGCAGGCAGCCTCCGGCAGTTACAGAGATCGCACTTGGTAATAAGTGCCCAAGTAGGCTTTTATAAGGAGTTGAGAAAAGATGATAACATAAAGCAAATCACCGACGATCAACTGTGCAGCAATGAAACGCATTACTACAGCGGTGGGCAATGAGAGAAAATAGGATCCTGCAAATACATTACCGACAGCATCAGTGTCCAATATCACGGTGATATCAATTAATCTGTGTGTCTATCAGAAAGACACAACGGTCGAGGTTCCTGGTGAAAGAATATTGGGTGTGCAAGTTACCATTTTCACCAACGTCAGATAATATTTATTTCACACATATCATTGACTTCGGTAGGGTCCTGTCGCTCAGTGTCCTTACGTGTTTTCAAACACGTAAATTTAAGATAGTTAAACTAAGAAATCAAGCGTGCTCAGTGTCATAGCACTCCGCGCGCGTCGTAACGCCAGGTCAATGCTGTCTGTGCATCGAATTCAAAGAGAAAGCGAAAAAAACACAAGTATACAAATAGCAACGCTAGAAGACCGCTTATGAAGAGCATTTCCCGTGCTTTCTTTTTTCTCCAGTGACATGTTTTACGACGGTTTGCACATAAGAAAGATTGAGCGTCGTTTTTGTTTTCGTTGAATCATCGTGCTTGTAGAACGGGCGAGGCGCAACGTAAACTGTTCCGGTGAGAATTTGCGGCTTTAGGAAAATGCATCCAGCTCCTTTTGGAAGACGTACAAGCGGTTAAAAAGAAAGAGAAATCGCAATGTTTAGAGAAACGGCGCCGTAGACAGCGGACCTGCAGAAGCTGTTGTTATTGCGCGCAGACTGGGCACCGCCAAACTTTGGGCGAAACAAAAGGATGGGAACATAACAGACTGGACATGCAGGATCGGCAATCGTGCAACAATTGAAGCCACGAACGCCTGCATCTTCAAGAGAGGTCAACAACCTCTGCGTCTCTGCAACGTATAGGCTAGGGCACGAAATATGGCAATGACTTCGTGGTCCCCTTGTAATAAATTTCAAATTTCAGTTGCTTGTTTGGTCATAACGCGACAAACTTTTTGGCGTTGGAGTGTTATTACCGAGGCAAAAGAGCAAGAAAAAATCCCGAACCTTACATTTATTTTATTTATACATATTCTGCAAGATAAGTTTACCGTTACCGAAGATATACCGTGTCCTGTCAACGAACGTAGCGGTGTGCTTGCACGTAAACAAACACAATGTGTGACCTAGGAATGGCATGTCGAATAGGCACGCTACCCTGATGTGTTATTCACTTGGAACGAGCATCCCTGCTGACTCGTAAGCTGCGATAGGCAAACAATATTTCCTGGAGCAACGCTGTCCGGTAGATGAGAAACATGCGCGCAGACAGTGCGGTTTGTCATCCAGTGATTTTGCCTGAAACAGCCTGACGTAAAGTATGATATGCCGGACTCCATTCATAGAAATCTTATACGCTAAAGTAGCTGTCAAGTGAACTAATGGTCTTAATAAACCAATAAGTATTTGTAAACCAATAAGTGAACCAGTAAGTATTTGTAAACCAATGGTTATATGCAGGGCATAATATTACAGGAAGTCGCAGGCTAACGGCGAACCGCACTTCAAAAGATGTTCAAAGAATTCGGTACCTGTAGAGAGCGAGGTCGTAAGGTAAATGCAATTACTTCGACCACGCTGTGTCAGGTGGACTGCTTTTAACTGAGGAACGGAGGGAGGTGGAAAGACGAGGAAGAGAATATGTGCTTATGTAAAGGTGCGAAAGAATCCAAGAATATTTAGGAAGGTTAACCGCACTAATACGTATTTGGTTTTAAAAAGCACAAGAAAGAATTGACGTAAAGCAGCGGCTGAACAAATTGCTTCTTGTCCACCGCTACTCATCGTCAAAAGACATAGCTATATGTGATTAAATGCCCTTGTTAACTTCAGCCCTGCTTGCAGCCATCTTACAAACGCGTGCTCTGTTTTACTCTATATGGCAGGTTAGTTTCACGCGCGCCCACAAGATGGATGGATGGAGGATGGATCATGAAAAGACACAGACAGACAGACAGACAGACAGACAGACAGACAGACAGACAGACAGACAGACAGACAGACAGACAGACAGACAGACAGACAGTGACGACAACACAGGGCCATATAAACAGAGCCAGACAAACATGACAGGACACACAATGTTCAGATGAGCACATGGAAAACCTTTACAGACAGACAGACAGACAGACAGACAGACAGACAGACAGACAGACAGTGACGAGAACACAGGGCCATATAAAAAGAGCCGTACAAATATGACAGCACATACAATCTTCAGATGAGCACAGGGAAAGACCTTTTAAGTGTCTTTCCATGGGATTTTATTTTGTTTATGTACTATTATTTAGTAATAATTATAAAATAATAGTGTTGCCTCAAGGAATGAACCAACTAGTACAGCAACATGCCCTTTTTTCCGTTTATTCCTTTCTGACAGAGTGAACCAAAAAAATGCACCTCTTTTGCTTGCCCAGTGCGCCATTGGTGCATGTCCTTGATATGCGCAGTTTTCAGGAGCACGTGCACATCAGTCTAGCTCGTGGCTATACAGATGTCATGCATATTTCTTAGTAAAGTTAGTTTCTCGATCATTCTGTGTTGCTAAAAAACCTGCGCATACCGGACATTCGTTTACACTCAAAGGGTGCTATCTTTAACCGTCGAATGCATAACTTGAAGCATTAGCCTTGCAGTACGTCTAAGGGACAGCTTAGCAGGTGCGGGTCTCCCATTGTGGTCACAGGGTTTACGACTGCTAGCTCAATCGAGACGCTCTAGCGTTAGCGCTAACATTGCGTTGACATTATACCGCCTGACTTGGCGATGCAAAACGTCGCACGTACGTGTTCCGCACTCAAACACTTATAGAGATCCTTAAACAGGCAATCAAGTGAGAAACGAGTATATTCTTCTCATATTACTAAACAACCTTTTCACATTACTAAAGGCACCACTTTCGCGAGTACAAGGCGTTTAAAGTTCATTTCCCATTTGAATTCATTTCGCAAAGCGACATTGAATAAAGAATAACATCTGCCTGAACACTGCGCCAACGTTTCATCAAAGCATACTCGCAGAGAAAATAGAGAAACATCCGGCTTTCTTCATTTCTTTCTTACTGACGTGGTTGTTTTTGTAGAAAGTGTATTAATTTTTTGTGGATATTTTGTATGCTGAGTACGAGTTCTGTATGATTCTATTTTTCCCCGTACATGTATGCTATCGCTGCCTGCATTGTAGAGGTGGCTGCGGGCCTTTGTGAGGTTGCTTGTACTTCGAACGACTTTTTTTATGAATATTATTGTCATTATCAAGCTGGAAAATCCTGAAAAAGGAAGTGTGTCGGTGTTAGTTAGGTCGTAGTTTACGATTTTTCTGACATACTTTACCTTGAGAAATCCCGTTTTGTTCACTAACGCACATGTGCCGTGGTGGAGGGCTTGCTTGGTAAGGTGATACGGGAAACGCGCGCGGTAACTAAAAATAATAATTTCCGCCTTGGACACCGACACTGTTTCCTGGGCCGCGGCACTGGCTTTCATGCGACACGAACTATTTAACGCTGTCGCGTTAGTACACAATTCGTTTAGGCGACAGAAGCCATTATTCTTCGGACTGGTATGTTCACCTTTCGACTTGTTCACCCCCAGTCGCCATCCGCCTCGAAGACCTCGCGGTCAGTGACCGGTGCTAACGGGAATCTAATTAAGGTACCCGTCCCGAATATCATCTTTATGACTGAAGGAAGTTATGTGATTGCAAAACAAATACCGGAGAGTCTGCGGCACTGAACGGGACGCCGTTCTCGCTTGCCTCTGAACGACAAACTTGTCCCATCATCCTACAGAGTCGTTTATGAATATTTCTAGACAACTGAATCATTGTGCTAAGGGTGAGGCAGGACAGTGTTGTTGTTATAACAAGCGAAAGCAGACGTTTGCAAGGTGTAGCGAGCAGTTAGAATGCATTAGCCAGCAGTAGCCGTCCCTTGTCGTTGTTGGTGGTGTGCAAGTAACACTGCAGGCAGCAGGCTATAGAAGGTTTCCTTCTGGGACACGTTCATTGTGTTAGAGAAAGTGTGTTTAAAGGATTCAGTGAGACGGTTGCTTCTAAAACGAAACCGGGCTGGTATTGAAAAATAAAACTGTAAAGCAATGGATGAAAGCTTGGGCGCCCCAACATAGACTGCATTTCGCTTAAGTAGTGAGTAAACTCTTACCGGTGATGCCTGTTGTCTGATCTATTCGCCGCTTGAGGGCGGGGTCGCCACCACCGCGACATGTGCAATATTATTACGTTTCAGAATAATTTTTCTCGTCATGTCACGCCCAAACCTCGTTAATACTGCGAGGCGACGCTCTTTGGGCACGTTTGCTGGGTGCAGTTTGTCTGGATTCATTAGAAATAACCATCGCGTCATTCACAATGGGGCGATGAGACTTTCGGCAAGCACGGTTAAATTTATAAGCGCACGTAAAATTGTCATTACTTCACGTTTCACGGAGCCTTGTATTTATAAATTGCACACTTAAAAAAAAAGATTCTACGTGTGAGAATCGTCTCATGTAGAAAGCACGCCGCAGCACCTTGATAGGTCCGCAGGCACGCTGCCAAGAATATAAGTGCCAGTCCTCGAAAGCACTGGTGATTACGGCAACAAAAAGGACCTCGACCACGAAGGTGGAAAGAGGGTGATGGAAAGGGTAACACAAGACCAATCAGGAAAGCTCTCACTGGTGTCTTTCAAGAGGCCGAATTGGCCTTGTAACAATGGCTTAGTATTAATTTGAAAGAAATCGTGGGCGGGGAGACGTCTTTAATATAACGCAGCATGGAACTGAAAGTTCCATAACGGGACCGTTGACCTCAATTTTCTTTTATAATAACTCATCATTGCCTAATAATGAGGATCCTATGAGAACTGAAAATATGGTGTCGGAGCTTTACTTCGTCAAATAAACTTAGCGATTTGTCGTTCTGTTCTAAGCCAGATGATGTGGAGAGGTAGAGGGTGAAGTACATGTCATCCCGGCAACTGTTACTTCATTTCTCTATTCTATGTAGTAAGTAAGAAGGTTGGTCACCTCAAAGCGAATTAAACAAGCAAAGAAGAAATGGTTCTTGTGTCTCTTTAAAACGAATGCCTAACACTGAACGAAACAGCGGCCGGCTTATGGCCAGCCATATATTCTTTTTTGAAAGAACAGTTGGGAAACGAGCTTTGGGTGAGCTCTGTGAACTTTAACAAGATGGGCTCCACAGGCAAGCGCTCCTGCTCGATAAAAATAACCACTCTACAAGTTCGGTCAGCTTATATATGTACTTAGTTGAGAATTCCACGGCAGCAACTAATCAGAAAGCCATGCTTGTTTTTGTTAAGCTGCTCATCGAGTTGAAGAGGTCGCCGATTCCACTATTCGGGCAAAAGCTTGGCCTTAACGCTCTCTGGCTGTCTGAATCATGACCAGGTATATCTGGAGTGAAAGGTATAATCGCTTTTTCAGTCACGGGGGAAGCCTTTATGCTAGTATTTTTTGTGTTCTAGAGTGTAATACTGGGTTGTTTTTCAGACGCCTATGGCCGTTGCAATTTATTGTGTAAATATCACAGGCCATCGAACTGTATCTTAGTTACATTATAACGCTATCGCTTCCTACTTTCATTATTTCATGGTTAGTGAAACCATTGATCCTTACTGCCGCTGCAAGTTCACCTTGTTCGGTTTAACTCGGATATGGGCATCCGGAGAACATAACGAGTGGAACAACGTGAAACGACAAATGCTAATCGGTTGTTACAGTCTTCCATTTCACGTCATAGAAACGTATCTGGTTATGACACTGTGGATCGGTGACCGCTGAGAGGAAGATGGAAATAAATACAAGTTGGTGCTTTTAGCCGCACAACTAAGGCTCATGCCCAGCGTTCACGGCAAACACGAAATGTTCCGCACTGTTCGCGAGATGGGTGACCATAAACGGTTAGCGAGGCTTTCTAACGATCACTGCTGGCACTGACATTGAGTCGAGCGAAGTGAAAATACTTAACCAAGGGGTCAAGAAAACCCTTTCGAGGTGACGAAGAACGTCGAGAAATATGTTGGATCTGGGGAGGAGGTGAGTACTGATGTCACTGGGTGTGCCGTGCGGGGTTCTTGATACCTGATACACAAGTATTCAGAAAGAAAATAATGCTAACTCTTGTATTTAATGAAACTTTTGACCCCTGAGGTGAGAAGGAAGGAAGAAAGAAAGGAAGGGGAAAACAGAAAGGTGTGAAAAACGAACCAAGGCAAACACTGCCATTGCAGCCCGAGTGCATGCTTTTTTGGGAGCCCGGATTTTTGGCTTGCGCGAAGAGCTTTCGTTTTCGCGTTGAAGCTAATGCCTGCGGTTGACATTCACAGCCTATTTTTTACAGTTCAACGAAGACACCCTTTCCTTGTCATGCTAATGGAGATTCATGTTTGGTTTCTTTCTCTTTCCACTGCATTTTTTTTTCATTTCAAATGAACACGTTCCTTAACGCTAATGCAGTGAAAGTTCACAAAGCACTCCATCATCTGACCGCAGTTGAATGTAATCGACGCTGGTATTTGAAGAGTGGAGAGCCAAGATTAGCAATTATCACGCAACTTTCATCCACAATAAGCCAGCACTAGGCGACATTGGCAAATAAGTTCTGCGTCAACGCGCAACGTGGAGTAAAGTTTATGTGAAGGAAAACCGGCATCCACCAGCGAGGGAAGGCGCGAGTGTGCTCTTTCCTTCTGCGCAACCAGCGAGTTTCTTTCTTTCTTTCTTTCTTTCTTTCTTTCTTTCTTTCTTTCTTTCTTTCTTTCTTTCTTTCTTTCTTTCTTTCTTTCTTTCTTTCTTTCTTTCTTTCTTTCTTTCTTTCTTTCTTTCTTTCTTTCTTTCTAACAGCAATGCTGGAAGAGCAGCGGTGGAACGTTTGCACTCGTAAAGGTACTACGTTAAAGTTTATACTGCATGCTTGCTTCAGCGCACACAAAAGACGCCCAGACGCAGGGAAGAATACAACAAGCGCGGGTTTTTATTCTTCCCTGCGTCCGTGTCTCTTTTGTGTGCACTGAAGTAAGCACCCCATATGAACTCAAACCAACAAGCCCAGCTCTGAATCCTTTTGCGTTAAAGTTTGAATGAGCATGTGCAAGTGACGTGCATTGAGTTATCACTTTATCCTCATACCGCCTCGCGTGACCAGCGCTGTCTTTGCGATTATGATTCTCCCCAGAAATACTAATGCAAAAAGAAAGACATCCATAGACTTTCTGCATGCACATTCGTTCACTATACGTGTTTGCAAATTATTGATGCGTTGATAGTGAAGGCTATGCCTTAATTTTTTGACTCGCTAGCCTCAAAGACGGTGCTCAGACATTAGCGTGGCGTGCGTGCGAGAACCTGCCCGCTCTTGCGAGTGTGTGATGTTCCAAGGCGCTGACCTAGGCGTAGATCAGTGACCCCGTAAGATTAAAAAGCTTCAGGGCCTCCAATAATGTCCGTAGCCGTTCATGCATTTCCAAGGACTGAAATCGTCCATTCACACTGCCCATCAATTACGTACCATATACGAAAACAGTTGCGTTATTGAAGAGGCGACTTCAATGAAGTCGGCGAGAAACGGCGTGATTCGAGGGTCCTTCGTCTCTCATAACAGTGTACATCCTTGAAAGCCTTTGAAAGGCGATGAAAGTCCTTGACCGTGCTCCTCCAGTTGGCTTAAAAAATTGCAGCCTCTTTTGTGTACAAACCAAAGACGTTACGGTGTCTCTCGACCCCGTGTATTACCTATCAGTGCCGTCACAGCTGTCACTGGAAGAATGGGCCGGGAACTTTTGAATGTGACGTCGCTAATATAGCAGTGATTAATCATACGTGAAATAAGCGAGTGTCCCCAGCTCCCTTCATGTTGAATAACGCGCCATTGTGACATTTAGAATGTTTTACTGATACCCTACAATGCGGTGACTGGGTCATTGACAGTAAAGTGAAAGCGGGATTAAACGGAATGAGAAATCTTTGAGTAATTTTTGAGGCCGCCTACAGTTAAGTACAACGGTGGCCTATTGTACTTGCCTGGTCGATTTTTTGCATGAGAAGACGCGTAATATATTACTGCCATAGAGGAGTCTATTGACGTCTTTGCTTGTACTCTTAATCTTTACTTACCTTGGCGACTTCTGAAGATGACAAGCCAAAATGCTAGAAGATGTTTTCTATTTTGAATTAATAGCGTAGTAATCGTTCAGCCTTTCAGCCTCACTGACCACCCGAAGTACAGCGTTGCAGTGCGTATCCCTTGTGTGTGTGTGTGTGTCCTGCTTTTCGATTCAGTAGAAGGGCGAAAGTTTAACCCCTTCCTCAACGACCACCCATCTTGAACTGGTAGCTGCGTTCATACTGTGTGCGTGCGTGCGTGCGTTCGTGCGCTTGTCTTGAGCGACGTAGAGCTGTTCAGAAATATTTTCAAGGCAGGAAATTTGCGACAAGTAAAAAAAAAATACTACGAGCTCTGGAGCTCCATACCAAACCCAGCTGTGAACTGACCATCTACGGGTGCTACGAAAAGTGATTATTTGCTGAAATAAGTTCTACTTAATGCTTAATATCAGAAAGCCTCAAGTTACCGCAGTATGAATTTGTTTGATCGATTAAGGCGTAGCAACCGCCAATTTATTGCCGGTTTACTGTAATACCGTACATTTAAAGCAAACTGCGCTCCTGCAGTGTACAGCAGTACGGCTGGCTATGATACTGTAGCAGCACAGTATCGTACGTTGACATGTGGTGACGTCAGCCGTCGCTGTCTGGTTACTGTCACTGTGGTAGCGTGCCATATCCGATCCTGATTTGTTAAGCTTCTCTAATAATACCATTAATACTGGTCGCTAACGGCGCTGCATGCGTCATTGTACTAGATATAGTTTGTTGTTTCCTAAACTATTGGCCCATGACTATGTATGTCATATTCATGTGCCAATAGTGCAAATGTAGAATGCGAACCAAATTATGTTTGCTTTTGGTTTCATATTGATTGTTCAATTTCAAGTTTTATTGTTGTTGAACATTCCTTTTTGAGAATATACCTGAAATTGCAGTACATATCGTTGTCTCAAAGGCAACTAACAGTAACATTAAATTTGCTAATAATTGCCAAATTTTCCACCGGCGCGTGTGATTTTTATTTCCCGTTTTTAAATGCTCTCAGTGTCGCGTCACTTACAAACATTGAAAGCAGTTGTGTTTCATTTGCGAGTGTTCAGTCAGCCGAACTCTGCTAGCGAACTCGGCTGCACGTATTTCAGATTCTCTGCAGAAAAGGCATGTAAATGAAGTCAGTCCACCTTTTCTTAGTCTTTATGAAGCGAAATACGCGTGAATTTTACATTTCAGAATTCATAAACAAAGTAGTATTCAGTCTCAACGTGTTTTTTATGCTGGTATTCGTTTCATCGCTTCACGCATCAAACGCCGCTATTCCACTACAGCGAAGGAGGTTAATAATAATTTCCTTTTATATCACACAGCCACGATATGATTATAAGAGACGCTATGATTATACGCTACGATATGATATGACGATATGATTATAAGAGATTATAAGTGGAGGTCTCCGGAAATTCTAACCACCTTGGGTTTATTTAACGTGCATTGACATCGAACAGCACACGGGCCTCTAGCGTTTCGCCGCCATCGAAACCCAGCCACCGCTGCCGTGATTTGATCCCACGACCTTCAGATTTGCAGCCGAGTGCGAGAGCCATTAGATCACCGTGGCGGGGCAAGAAAATACGGTAAAACTTTTTTTACGCAGGATTGATTGTCGGAAAATGCAGGTCAAGGACAGCTGCTTCATCGAAGAAAAAAATTTCAAAAATTTTGTCTTGCCGACGCATTTACGAAACGACTCAGGCCCCAGTGTGCGCGGGACTCGCGAAGACTATTTTATGGATGCGTTTCGTCAGGACATATGGGAAAGGAAATCTGTCAGAGCGCATTTGCAAAAGTACGTGTTCCTTGCAAGGGCGTATATGAATACGTTCCCAGCTTTGAGCGAAGACATACGAAACACTCTGGTGTATCAAAAAGCCATTCATAAGCTCTTATTTCATGTCTTTATTTTCGCTTCATTCTCCTGGAAGACATCCAAACTCTCTGACATAATCCAGAGGCTTTTCAAACGTGATCTCTACTGCTCGCGATTTAAAAAGCACGACTGCATTATTGAGCCAATTTCACAGACACAAGTGGCAAACTTCTCTATACTGGACGCCCCTAAATAACTGAAATTATATGAATGAGTACACGAAATGCTCCATATAAACGCTGTTTGTATGCTTTGTCGACCGGGCTAAGACGAACACAGACGCCCCGACCCGTTGTTCGCCTTTTTTATGTAGTGCCTTATCTGACAAGCTTATTCGAATCATGGTGCTATATCTTGTGTGTACCACTGATGACTGGGTGAGCTGGTAGTCTCCAGTGGTTGAGACACCATCACTCTGACAATAAGGCTAAAAGCTAAAAAAAAACTAAAAATTAATTGCACCATAGGAGACAGATGGCAATACTGACACAAAAAATAACACGTAACGCCGATTAATACACGTATAGTAACGCTTAACAATAACAGCGCACAACGTTGTAAGTGATGATCACTTCAACGAAATAAGAAAGGCACATTAGTAAACGTTTTGTACGAATAGAGCTTTGGAATGTTTCTCCTAAGAAATCAGAGCCTAGTATCTCGGCATAGCGCGGTAGCTAAGAAATTCGTCTTGCTTCATTTAGGTTGTTAATATCAACATATTCTGATTAACACGTACTGGTCGTGCTCCTACGAAAAAATGCTGCTTTTAGAGCGTTGCCAAATCGTGAGTTGACAATTCAGAGGTTTGCGCGGTGTTTAATTGAAAAAAAAAAGGGAGAAACTTTCCAGTCATTAGGTATCACACATCACTGCGAAAAACATACTAAGACTTTGAAAGCGGTTGATACATTTATCGCGCATTTTCTTTCATAATAATTGAATCGTTTTTAACGATATTATTTTAAGAACATTTATCAAGCCACGGCCAAGCTAGAGGACAATATTTGTGTCCCCTTCCAGCGCGGACGTGACTAAAGATGCAATGACGCGCGAAAGGGCTTGTGAGGCTTCGAGCGACTACTTATGTTGTGAAAGGATTGGGCGTTTCAATACATTTGAAAAAAAAAACACAAAATAGCTGCGCCGCCTCTATAAGGTTTTAATTATTACGTCGCTGCTGTTCCATTCTTTCGATCTACAAATGCAATCGTTGTGCCGAATCGCACGTTAGATGAATAGAAAATTCTGGCGCGCACTGTCTTTTAGCAAAAACTTCAACGAACGTAATCCATTACGGAGAAAATCTTTAGGTTTCCCTGGCTTTTCCTTTCAACTGCCCTTCACCGCTGCACGCCCATTCTCAGATTTCCAGGAGCTGGAAGCCGAACGGTCGTGATCAATTGACTGGCGCCTACAGCAGGGCCTGGTCATTGTTCTCTCATCGCACAGCTGGCTGCATAATGAATGGCTCGGTTTCACGACGTGAAGGTCGTGGTACCGGTGTTGCAATAACTGCGCAAAGATCGCTGCGCTAACCGCTGCCATTTGAGAAGAAATGTTCTGGCAGTCTGCATCATTTCGCTCCTCTGTCGTGTGTTTTTCCAAGAAAACAAGGACCGATAGATTGTGGACACGTACACCGTTCATCCTGAACACGGACGCTCTCACGGCTCCTCGCAGTCCTTCTAATATAACTTCGCGCGCTTTAATGCCTAGGTAGTGCAGATATGATATTCCCAACCTCTATGAAACCAATCAGGTTATTGCATCGTCACCCACCAGCTCATTAATAAATTTGCTTCTCTGGCTACATCGAGCGAAGAGGTCCTAATAAGCACGTACTTAAAAAAAAGAGCAATCCATACACTGCATCTGTATACGAAAGGCGTAGCTTCAGTCACTGACTTAAAGGACAAATGGACATCCTCCACCAAACGATTACTATGCGCTTCTGCGCATGCTCAGACTAGTACTTACTGTGCTGATATTGAACTTCCGCGGTGGTTCTAGGCAAGCGAATGCCCAATCGCTCTTAGTGCGACTTTTGTGTTTGACGTCGCCATAACCGACAATAACACGTGTGTCGTAGTGCCCTCGTACGAGAACTCGTGGGTAGAGAACACGTGAGCAGGGAAAATTTTAAACCTTTTAGGGTAGCTTAGAAACTATGCTGTTGGCTTGCGAAGCTCGAGGTCGCTGGGTCGAATCGCCGACGCGGCGGCCGCATTTCGATGAGGGCAATGTACAGAAAAGGAAGAAGAACTACGCGCTCAGATATATGTGCCCGTTAACGCAACCTATTACGTTGTCAATATTACTCCTGAGGCCTCCACTGCGGATCGTAGTTCATAATCATATCGTGTTCTTGGCACATAAAATCTCATCGCTTATTATTAGCGACAATATTTATTACACGCACAACAACTAGAGTACGTTATATTTAATCTTACGATTAAATTTAGTGTAAGTCTTCAGGCTGATTGATATTTATGAGCACGGTATTCACAACATTCTTCTTTTGTAATAATAATATTTTATTGACCTACTTTCGGCAACCACCAGCTCGATGAGACGCTATTCCCCTGCTGAAAGAAAGTAACAAGATCCTATTTATTAACGAATGTTGTTTATGTCACTCAAGGAGGCAATGACACGCTTTGTACGCCACAATGCAATACCTTGGGGCGAATGTATTGTTAGTAGAAGGCCAGTACCGAATGGCGTCTTGTTCCAAGAAAAAAAGGATCGTGCAAGTCGATCGTTCTGACGAGTACACAACACCAGTTTTCCATCTTTCTACGGCCATTTCGTCCAAGGCTACGGAGGACGGCGTCTACAGCACGAACCACAATTCGTTGCGGCATATCGTGGTCACACCGCGAGCGTGGCAGCGACGATACGGTGGTCAAACTGGACTCGCAAGAAGCTCGAAAAGCGATATAAACACAGAAGAATGAAGGTACATGTTCGCAAATGGCTCAGCAAGCTATTGTGACCCAAATTGCTTCTCCGTGTCTCGGAACCCCAGAGGCAAGAAACCATCATCCTGGATCAGTGTCCCGGTGATGATACCCTGTACGTTTGTTTCTATGCGTGCTGCTACCTTATAGACGAGAGGCTAACAACACGGCGAGAAGTCTGGCGTCCCTCTACGGCAGGAGCTCAGTGACCCAGTTTTGAAGTTGTCTGCGTAGCTTATGAATGCGTTAGCCTATCTATCTATCTATCTATCTATCTATCTATCTATCTATCTATCTATCTATCTATCTATCTATCTATCTATCTATCTATCTATCTATCTATCTATCTATCTATCTATCTATCTATCTATCTATCTATCGCCCGAGTTCTCTTTCAAATAATGGCATCCAGTATTACGCTGCCATCGTTCACTACAGAGGAATCGGACCTAAAGGCACAAAGCAGTTGACGACTAAGTGCCACTCCTAAGGGGATGTTGCGAGGGAATAAAGTTGCGAGGTCATGGTTTTAGATGGACATTTTCTGGCAAACAAACAGCGTTCCACGCCTTCTGTTGGTTGTGTTGGAGCAATATGTTTATTATAGGAGATTCTATAATGGGGAAGTCCGGTGGAATTTTTTTTTTTCGGCGTAATTGTTTTGCTGAGGGAAATGTTTTCGGGGCAATGCTTCTTTCATCCAACAATAATGGCAACGATATTCATTTTGAAGAGTGACCCAGTATACTAGACAGTGTTCAGAAACGTATTGATAGCCCGATAAAATTAAGTTATGGAGACATCCGCGACAATCATCCTCTCATATGGGACAGTTTATTGGCTCATTTGTGCTATACAATTTTGGAAGTGACAAGGCTACACGTTAGGAAGAGCTTTAAAGCATGGAAATTCGTGCAAGGTGTCCACTTTGTCAGTCAGGATTTTAATAATGAACGTTTTAAGCTGTAATTGAATATTCATGCTGTCAGGCTACTTGCAGCTTGTAAAGAAGTGCAAATGAAATAGTCTAAACACACTTGAAAGCCGACACAAAGAAAAGCTTACGGTTATGTTTGGCATGCTTCAGTCTTTTTTTGCAACTAATACCTTTAATTCTTGACGTCATTCATTGATAATTAAGGCACACACCGAGAAACGCCCGCAGACCTGTTTCTTGCTCTTTCCTAACCGTCGGATGTGGTTGAAGAGCGAAATGCCGGAGCCACTGTTGCATAACGGACTAGTGTTGAGCGCGTTTGGTGCCTCTACCCCTATACGAAATGAGCACGTTAATATGTTTCGCCTGTAACCGCTGACAAAGTACAAACATCAGCGTAACGATGACAATCGCAATTTCACACCGCGCCGAAAAAGAACCCAAAGTTCTTGTACCACTTCTTCAAGTGAAGCAGGAAAAGAAAAAAATCAGTTTCTCTGTACCTGCCAGGCACATTTCATTATTTAAATAGCTTCACGGCCAAGGTCTGCCAGCTGGGCTTTTATAAACGTAACTTTCCGAAAGAAAATGACTGCGGGAAAGCAACGCGCGGATATATTGAGATTGAAGCAAGGTATGTTTCAGGCAAAATTGTTGCCTGAATGTTTTCGCGGAAGCGGAGAGAAAATAACCAGGTAGGTACCTATTCCCCAAAAGAGTTCCTGAAGCATCGTAGCTGAACTGAACCACAGCTGACCTTATAGGAGCTGAGGAAAGAATCACTGGACACAAAAAGGAAATAACTGTTACGAAATAGCCCGAGGAAGGGCTTGCTAGGATTGAAGGAAGCATCTGTGTGAGTTGAAAAAGAAAAGAGGGAAGGGGGGCAGCTTTGGCAACTGCACAGTGCATAAAATGAGCTCTGTAAGATACGAGGTTCTCCGACTACCAAAGCTTGAGTAGCGTCAGCCGCCGACTTAGTTATTTCAATGTTCGCCCTCTGTATCCTGTTTCGGCTTCTTTCGTCATAAAAAAAAAAGAAGGGGGGGCTTCTCGCTGGCACGAAGGCGTTACTGGCATCAGACTTGGCAATTGAAATTGCAGCCCTCGCTGGCGCAAGCCGCAAGAGTGGAGCCTGGAAGGTGCACCGCGGTTTAGAAAGCGGCGGAACCGGTAACTTTCCAGAACTCTTTCTTTTTCCATTCTCAAGTGACTTCGCCTTTCGTACCACTTTATGCTGTCGGAGATTTAGTTTAAGGAACGTTCCTTGCGGAATGGTTTACATTTTGCCGCGGTAACGTTTTCGGCGCCTCCTCTGTCCGTTTCCGGGAAATCCAACCCTACAAGATGGCTGCTTTATTTCAGCGGACGGTTGATGAACCAACCTTTGCCTCCTAAAAATGAGTTGTTAGAGAGATGTGAACAAAATGCAAAGAAAACGCATTGAGGGTAACCAGATTTGCTAACCCTGGAACTTGTGGAGGAAGTGCCAAAATATATGAAAAGGCCGAATGAAATGGCGTTAGAAGGTTTTTAAAGGTATAGCCCTAAACCAGTTAGATGATAACTATTAACTGAAGTAAACGTTAATAAGGCACTTCTCTTAGTGGGGAATTAGCCCCATCAAAATAGGGGATTATTCTACTATCCACATTATTCTGTCCCTTCACTCGCATGCCTTATCAAGCTAAATTTCTTTCAAACACGTTTGTTTCAGACATGTCTCCTTAGCAAACATATTGTAAGTTGTAACTGCAATGCGTATAGATTCTGTCGTGGCTCCGCCACGGTGGTCTAGTGGCTATGGCTATTGGCTACTGGTTAGAAGGTAACGGAATCGAGTCTCGGCCACAGCGGGCGCATTTCAATGTAGGCGAAATGTTGGGGCCCGTGTACTGTGCGATGTCGATGCATGTTAAATAACCCCAGGTGGTCGAAATTTCCGGAGCCCTCCACGGAGGCGTCTCTCATAATCATATTGTGGTTTTGGGGCGTAAAAGACCATAAATAAATCGAACTATTCTATTACGATATTGGCCCATAAAGACTTTTACAAGGTACCGTAGCAATGAAATGTTAAGAAACTGATGTATTAGCGGAAACTAAAAAACAATATTAGACCGCTAGTGCAACCTGGGATTGCCTGCTCACATCGTCATTCTCGAGCAATCGTACATATGCTGTACCACTTGGTAGGAAGCTGCATTAGCAAGGCTGGAAAGTGCATGTGATAGCAAATTTGACAGCACGTTTGATGGCGGTCACTATGGCCGCGATGAGTGCTGGCCATAGTGACAGACACCTGCTCAAGTATTTCATGAAGTGGGGCGAAGGAAATCGTACTAATGGCAGCTCAGTTGAGCTATACTATGCGCACTCTTAAAACAGCACCTATCAGTTCTTATTTCATGTAATGCCGATGTCACTTGTGCGTGCTTTCAATTTCTCATACTCAATAAAGCTTCCACGGTGGCCAGTTGATATGACATCGTTCTGTTTGCCACTCTACAATATCGTTACTCCAGGAGAAAATAAGACAGCAAAGAGGAGAAACACATGCGCGCAACGTGTCTGATCTCACTTTGTCTTTTTTGTCGTTGTCGTTGTTGTTCTGGTGTAAGAGTATAGCAAGTAAAACTTTCTCATTCCCTTTTCAGCATTTCAGCTGAAGCTAGACATTTCCCCAAAACTTCATTCAGCATCATTGTCTGTACGATTCTACAGTAGTCGTTGAAAGAAGATGTCCTCAGTTCGTCTTACTTTTATGCAAATGCTTTTACGCTTTCTCTGTGCTTAGTTAATTAATGGTACACAAAGCTATCTACACAAAGAACACTAATGTAATTTGCTGGTGCATTTCCTTTCAGTCGGCATAGTTTCATTCAACGCGAGCTCCGAAGAACAGCGCTTCGAATAGTTTATACGTTTCCGAATGCATCAGACAGTTCTCGATGCAAAACGAAGCAAATGAAACGTGTGCCTCGCAGGACTGTGTGAGCTGATGAGTCCAGTGGCGCTTTTGAAGGTTCTTAATAAGCGTTGCATTAGAAGAGTGTACCGAGCTTACGAGGAAAGCGGACGGGCCCAACTGCATTCAGGGAAAACTGAATCGCTGCTAAACTAATGAAATCGCTGCCTTACACGCTCTGTACGTGGTTCCAGAAAAATAGTATTACGGTGCGCTAGCCTTGGAAGGTCTAACATTCTAAAACATCGCGCCAGTCCTTGCGACAGATCTGTTAGCTTTCCTACCTCTGATAAAAAAAGCCTTTCAAGGCGGTGAACAACGAAGCATACACACACGCAAACGCGGCACAAACTAATAAACAGCATTAAAGTCGTTTTTAGTCGGCACAGTGTGTGCGAACTTCTTCCCTTCTGTCCAATCTTGAAGTACTGGTTTTTATTTGGTAGTGAACGAACTACCTTACTGGCTTATCCTGGCTGGCTTATTTTCGTTGTCTATTCTACTTGGGAAGGCACCTGAACATTGAGTTAGCGGAGATAATACGTCAGGCGTCGAATTACTTCCTTCTTTTACATTGTACAGTTGGTAAACTGAGAGAAAAACAAGTAGGAAAAGAAGCTGGCTTTAATTTGCATCCAAATATGTTGCAAGTTGTACATTTACTGTTTCGTCTCCCGTTACTGGGACGCTCATCTGAAGATTCGTGTTGTAGTTACTTTGCATTAGTGGAAAAATGATTGAGCAGAAGGGATTCGGGCAAGTTCGGGGGCTTATTATATTTTACTTGATTAGGCTGCTTTTGGAGATAATTAAACGAGGGAGGAACAGAAATGACTCCGGAGGCAATTTTGTGCGCTGCCAGAAAAGGCACGAAAACTCGGTACTTTAGAGTGCTTATTTTGTATGCAACCTTATCTCCATTCCTATATTTAGATGATGAAGCAAGCCTTTCGGTTTACCAGTTTTATCAAAAGAAGCTAGATTAAATTTGCTCTTCAAAAGAAGGTACGAAAGTAAAGTACACGGTAGGGATGCGGCCCACGCAAGGACATCCGGGGCTTTGTGTGTAGTTTTACGCACCGTCTTCCTCTAACGGCCTTCGAAGCGAAACCTTACCGTTTTTATTTTCCATTAAAACGTCATCGCATCACTTTTCCCCTTCTACGTGCTGCTGCATCTGTGGGTACAGAATCCAAGCTTTGGCTGTTATTTGTGCGATTGGCTTAACTAAGAAGTTTTTATACGCGGAAAAGACGGTTGGTTTAGTCCCCAAGTAAGTAAGTTCAACAAACTGAATATGAACTAGTGCACAAACGAACGTAAACTGCGACAACAAAATCCCTTCGAAGCTTTCGAAGACTCGAAATGTCTGTGTCTGCATGCTAAAATTGGAACTATGTTGAAGTTGCCACTACTACCGCACATTTTTCGTGTCTCTCTACGGGGTTGTATGGTCAGACGCTATGCGAGATGAGAGTGGTGTGCGATGAAGAGCTAGCAAGGGCGAACTATTTTCAGCTGACCCCAACAGGAGGAACCCTCGTGGATAGCAAAAAAACCTACCATTTATACAACGGCGCAGAGCTATACTCTCAGGCTAAAATTTGGTCGCTTGCTTATGTGCAGCAGTGCAACAGAAATCCTGGAACGGATGACTGTGTATTTTGAGGTAAAGGACACACAATCATTATCACTACCGCGCATCATATTTTGTGTGTACTAAGCTTTTCAAGCATTCAGTTCTTCTTCCTCTACCGCAGAGTAATGTAACGCAGTACATTCTTATGCTTTTCTGGAACGTAGCGGTCCGAATTTTCAAAAAAGCGTGCTATGTTTTAGATAATTTATGTCATTTATATCGTGGTAGATATGTTTGTGGCCCCGCCACGGTGGTCTAGTGGCTATGGCACTCGGCTGCTGATCCGAGTTCATTGCGTTTATCTATCGTTCTCTTGTTTGACCTTATGTCCTAAGCACATACTTAACAAATGTGCTAAATGTAAGGGGGCAGGCAATGCAACTTGTAGGCCACAATTTGTTGGACGTATGTGCGGTTTACAAGGTGGGTAGTGACGGAAGGAAATGTTGTGGAAGACATCAGGTAACTATAACGGGCTCGGGAATCTAAAGTTTGCTAATTTATTGTTTACTCAACTAGCATAGTAAGGACGTACGTAACGATCTTTTGCATAAGCTTTTGTCCTACAGCGAACATAAATTGGTTGCTTCCCTTGAAGAAGAAGAAGATCATGATGATGATACGGCGACAACTATGAGAATGCTTTATGATGCGCAGCAGTTACTGTCCTCTTTTCGGGATCCATCAGTGCCAACTTTGAAGTTGTGTTATCTCGGAGAGCATTGTTTAACAGCGTTGGGCGGTCAGCAGAATACAGAGGTGCCTGGTCAACGCGCATAACACAGACGCACACGCTTAAGCAGCACCTCGACCGGCAAAGTTCTTGTGAAAATACAAACTGAACAGAAACAAATGAATCAGCGTGAAACGTATAATAATAAACTTATCGGTAATGAACGTATAATGAATAATTAAAGAAAAATGGAAATAAAGGTTAACTAAACGTGTTGCCGTAGTTCAGATGAACTGTTCCTGCATGTTTTAGTAATCTGCGCTCAATCGTTCCAAGAGGACGAAAAGCACACACATGATGACCAGACACATATGTGGTTTTCATCTCCTTGCAACAGTTTAGTGGTGATTACTAAAGTATTTCATACCAACTAGTCTTCGTGAAAGCTTTATTGAACTAATGTGACGTAGTTTCACATTGTTTGACGCGTTTGACGACACCTCCGTGCATAAACACGAACGAGATAACGAAAGCCGCTTATCTTTCTTGCATCCGTTGTGAGAAGAGGGCCATTAAAGGAGCAGCATTCCAAGTAAAATTGTTCGCTTCTTCTTTTTTTATATGACTGAATTTCTTTTCTCAGGTCGTTTCTTCTCCTGCTCTCCTTGTTTTCAGTTTTATGTTGTCTTTGTTCTCTGATCTCACTCTACCTGATCTTTATGTTGCCCCTCTCGAATCTACTTAAGCTGTTATGTTCATGTATCTCGTCGCTCCGGTTTCATCGTAACGAGTTTCGCAACAGCGTTCAGCACGCTGTCGAACCCTAAATCACGTTTCTCTCAAGTTTCGATCATCGAATTGTTTGGAAGGACACAGCTCCCGATGCGCTCACTTGGCAGCTCCTTGAAGGGCAACGCGTGCGGGTCTGTTAACGTGTACTGAAGCCTCATCCAGTTTTGCTGTAACATGGTGCGCTGATAAGGTTTCATAAGGGTGATGTTGTGCAACATCTGTAGGTGAGCTGCGAAAGCTGCTGAGGTGTTCAGGTTTGGGTAATCGGAAACTGCATGTGTTCCATGAAATTCTCCGTAAAACCAAGTCGAATTTGATTATTCGTGGCGCTTCTCCGAAGTAGGATCAGGGACCGGCGTAGAGCGCTTTAAAGAATACTGTGAAATTTAACGTTGCGCGTCGCATGTGAGTCTTTAAATACTTTTACCGCTCCGCCGTTGATTCGAGCGACGCTGTAACAGAGCTATGTGTCTTTGAACTCGCTTTCATCCGTCCGGTACTCGGCCTCTAAAGTGCAGATATATTTAATGGAACTTAACGTTACTTTATCGTCATTATACCAGCCCGTTTACATTAATATCTCTGAGAATAAATGGAGGTTATGTGCACGGCGCTGGCAACAATTGTTAGTCGGCTCCCATGGTCTGCTGCCATGGGGCGTACCTTTAAGAGCACGTTCTTTCCTTAAAGCTGCAACGGCCATCCTGTTATACGACACGGGCGCGTCGCCTCCTGTCGCTGTTTAAAACTTTCGAGTTGTTCATAATTAAAATGGATGGGACGTTGTGCCTCTTTAGAACAAGTAAACAGGTTGAAAGCACTCTGCTCGTCATGTGACGTAGCGACATCTTGTTCAGAGCTACGCCCTTTAGCCTTTGGACAGGAATTATACCCGCCGGACTCAACTCGGTGCATGAAGGGGGAAAAAAAATGCAAGCCGCGTGATTGAGACCGTCGTGTCATTGGAGTTATGCCGTTCTGTTTCTCGCCCTTTCTTCTTCCATGCAGCCCAACAAAAGAAACTGAATATGGATTTAATTATTCTACCGGCACCTTTTCTAGCTAATGTTGTATTGTGTACCCTCTGTTGGCGTTGATGCGGTGGTCGTCACGGAAGAGCTCCCCAGAAAAGTGGAACCCGTGACGCCCTCTGCGAAGGGCCGCGAAAACCTAAAGCATTAGTTTCTTGCGGCAGTTCATAGAGGGTGCGCTGGAGAGGAGAAACTTGTTACCCGTGCTGGGTAACAACAACAACAACAACAACAACAACAACAACAACAACAACAACAACAACAACAACAACAACAACAACAACAACAACAACATACAACGATTTCTCCTGCCCGTGACAGGTAGTGCCTGAGACTTTCTCAGTAGAGTATCTCACCTCTAGTACCTTACGCATGAAGCAGCGATACGCCTACTCCACACGCACTCCTACGCTGATGCTTACTTTGTTCCTTCAGTTGATGCCGAGGCTACGTTCCGCTCAAACGTGGCGTACGTTCGAGGACCGCGTGCAGCCGCCTGCGGTGTGAATTACTGAATCTCACCCGCTTCTGTTGAAGTCACGTTTCGGTACTTACGCCTTTCATTCACAGGCGTAGAGGTCAAACATTATCGGGCCACCTCTAAAAGTGTCACCGTAACAACATTACTCTCGGCGGCGTAGAGGCCTCCAAGCCGCAGTAAATTGCTGCAGAGGTGAGGAAAGGCTTGATTTATGTGCTCGTATTTGTAAGGTAACTTTGAAGCTCTTGCATGTTGGAGGGCCACCATAAATAGTGTCGACGCTCTCAGAGGCGCATTCACACCAGGCAAGGGTTCGTTAGGGCAACGCTGCGGCCGTGATCTCTCTGACGTGATGTCAACGGTGTATGAGTGTGCAAACGTGGTAATATTCTGACGGCCCTCACACGCTCACATGTGCCTACGCTAGCTTGCGTTTGGGCGCCATCTTAGAAGGGCGAGTGCTGCTTTGGAGTGTCACGCTCGTTATCAGCGGCGGGTCGAAAGCGCCATGATCCTCAGCCTACGTGTCAAAGAAAAAAAAAAGAAGCGACATCAAGGAGATAAGAGGTCTCAGATATTAATACCTGCTTCATGCTGCCAGAGATATACACTGCAATTAAGCAGAAGGCGTGGTTTGGGCTGATAACGCGCTTCTTGCATATGGTTGTTATTGAGGCTGTGTGTGATGATCATACAGTAGCAAATTTCCCGCGGTGGATGATCATAGCAGCGCGATTCATTGCGGAAACGCAAAGGATGACGAATGACAGAAAGGAAAGAACGGGTGAAGCAAATTAAGCCTAGATTTGGACCTCTTACGGGGTCATGTTATTTAAGGCCAACCACAGCGGTTTTTAGAAGTCAATGGGTCTCAACAATTTTAGCTGGCTGTGTTCATTGGCACACTACCCTCATTTATGCAATATTACAGGCTTGATAGATGCACAGATTGCTGAGAACTCAATTTTTACTGACTACCTCAAATCGCCGTCCAGACATCACACAATTATTGCCGCATTGTGTGTCGACGTCATTGAGGGCAACGCGATGAAAGTAATGGCATCGCACGGGTGCCATCCGTGGCCCTCGACATATGCCCGCGCAAACATTGATGGTCATGGCCATTTCAAAGCGCTCTGCTACATTATCGCCAAGAAAGGGCGAACGCGCGGTCGTACAGCGGCAAAGGCGATTGATTGGTTTGACGTCACATGATGAAAGAACCGCTTAGTTGAATTTCGGTTTCGCGCTTTATTGCTTGCTAAAGATCACTTTCACACTTGCTGCGCCTTACTACCATCGGGAGCGTGATAGGAGCATCTGAGCAGCATACACTCGCATTACCCTGATATCTTAAAAAAACAGCCGAATTCGAAACTAGAGTTCGCTCACCACTGTAAAAGAAAAAAAAAAACGGCAATCTATCCAGACAGTCTAGATTCAGTGCCCCGGACCCTCTGCTATAGACGTGAGGGGCATGGTGATTATGTGTCGACTCGCTTCCCAACGTTATGCAATACGAGGACCAGCTCGGAATGATCTAAAAGTGTTTTTTTTAATTCAATCTCTCTCAAGTGAGCTGAGTTTAATGAAGTCACGCATCTTTGGGAAGTGCATCTTTTCGACGAGGGCGCATTCCCGATCAATCTGGGAAACGAGACGTACGAGGGCAACATGCCTCAAACGACGTAGCCCTCATTAAATGGAAGAGAGTGAAGTTAGTGCTGTTAGTGCAGTATGAAGTTGCTGCTTTCAGATGCAATACAAAAGACGTTTACCTACCTTGAACGGCCACAAGAGGAACTTTTAAACGGAGTATTGCTTAACTGCATGAAGCATATCTAAATGGTTTTCTTCGCTCATGGGTTAGAATAACTAAGGAAACTGAGTTCACGAAGCATAGAAGTATCCTCCATAAGGTATTATGGTGCGCGATTATGTACCTCTTCATTAGGTGCTCTAAGGAAGATCCGAAGGTTTGCTTATAATTTTTACAGCATTGTAGTCATTAATGAGGTGCACAGCGATATACTAGTAGTTTGGTAGGATCATTTTTAAGTTCTGCGTTTATCAATTAATTAATTAATTAATTAATTAATTAGCCAGTCACTCAGTGAATGAATGCATCAATAAATCAATCATTCATTCTTATTGGTCGTGTAACAAAATGTTGCGCAGTGCAGGTAAGTACGCAGGAGGAGGTCCCAAGGTTACAAACCGCAGGCGGTACATCCTCCACCTTTACCTATAGATGTATCTCAAATCAAGACATATGGTGATCCCCATTGTTTTTTGTATCTCTTTACTTAGAACATTAACGTATCTCAGCTGTCTTCTAAAGCGTAAAAATTTCAGTATGGTTTTTACTTTTTACATTGATATCCAAACTAGAAGAGAAGCTCAAGGGGAGATGGAGGCTTGAATCGATGAACAGATTGCTAAAAACGATGTAGAACGATATACAGAAACGAACACTTGAGCAGGCAGTTGCCGTCCTGATGAAGAGAAGAGCACTCGCCGAAACGTTGGCTGCAGCGACATTCCCCGTTCTAAATCGTTTTTAACGATCTGTTCCTCTATTTATTGCACTCATGTAGTTTTGTTCGTTTGTCTGTTTTTTACATGAACAGTGTGTCATGTTGGGAAATGCAACCGCTTGGCTGTGTCCGATTAACAACGATTTCGGGGGTTTCACGTGTCGGCAGTAATACATGAGGCATGTCGCAGAGGTAGGTTCTGGAAATTTCGGCCACCTGGGTTTCTTTGACGTGCGCTGAAAACGCACAGCACACGGACGTCTAGAATTTTCGCCTACAACAAAAATGCGAACTCGTGTCCTTCAAGTCAGTAGTCGAACACCATAAACACCAACATGGCGGACGGTGTACGAATAGCAAGCAACGAATGTTTGTGTTACAAAAAGGGTGCAAGGGAGCGATTTATGATTGCACCATGTTGTTACAGCCGAAAACGCGCTTTCGTAATAAAACTACCACAGGAAAAAAAATCACGAATTCTTGCGTGCACACGAGAAAAAACACATCACAAGTTTGGACAATAATTAAAATGGTAGGAAGCATACCAATTACTATTTATGCAAAGATGGCAGTGGTTGAGGCAGCATTTGATGAATAACCTGCAAAATAACGGCCAATATGGTGAGGCAGGCTTGGTTCCAACAGGAAAGGTCAAGCATGCCATACGAGTTCTCTTCGTGACCCACATTTTGTTTGTGCACTCACGCCTGCTTTCATACGCATTTCATGTATGGACAGAGAAGTCTCCTTGCTTGCTTCTGGCAGGGGCAACGTCCTTCACTCACTTCTAAACTATGACGATGCGCTGAAGGAGCTGACCTGAAAGGACGAAAGCCACCACGCAGGCCGAAGCGACATGATCGGCGGGTGAAGTGGCCGGCCTTCCAGCCGCCTCGTTTTCCGCACATTATTCAAACGAGGGCTGACGTTTTCGAGGCCGGAAAAGACATACGCTTCTCAAACCTAGGAAAACTCTCCTTCACTATGCTTCGTTTTATTTTATTTTCTCTTCTTTATTCAAAGCGAGCACCATGTCGAGGTATGCTTTCGTCAACGAGGAGCTTCGCTGTGCCAGGCGATGGTCACTTGGCCAACGTACGGTCTGGAGATTACAATAAAAGGAAGAAAAAGATGGAATAAAACGAAGGACAGACGCACTAATAAAACATCTAGCATACTGAAGGCAGGATGTTTTGCTGTCGCGAAACAAGTTGTGGCGGTTTCAGGTCATGGGGATCGTTAATTATTGACGACAAGTCGTTACTGCCAGGATGTCTTTACGCTCTGGTGACATGCCTGTCAAGTTTGTCCGCGTCAATGGGGACCTTGTGAACTTTTTGCCCCCGATGGCTGTACACTTCCTGGCTATTAACAAAACCATGAAAACAAAGAGCTTCATTGGAGGAAGTGGATAGGTGTGTGCTCGGAACTAGTACGCACAGGAAGCCTCCAATGAAAATTTTAAAATATTTCTTTTACCTCATGATGATGGCGTGTTGCATTGATGGTAAGGAATACCATCCGCAGAGGCGAATTAGCGATGACGAGAAGTACTTACGAAAGAGCAGTATAATATTGCGAACTGGAACCCCGGCATTTAAAAGTTATAAACTGACGAACCGCTTCTGTGGCCCTCCATTTTAACTTTGTGCGACAAGCCTGCCCACTTCTCACGCGTGTTGCATCATATGTGAAGCATGATTGTTACCGCTGGCTTACATTGCATAACGCAATGCAGTGTGCGCCTATCCCGCGCGATATCATTGTAGAATACTGTCATCATGCAACCACTGACACCAACAACATTAGTATAATGCGGGCGTGTACTGAGCTAAGCGATTCGAATGATTAATAGTGACGATCTAGTAAAACAGTTACCAGAAAAGTTCGACGTAATGTGCACGTGAAGGCATCAAACCAGTGCAAATCTGGACCGATTGAATTCGCATTGTTTGGCCTCACGAGATATTTCCAAACCGAGGCAAGAAGATGTACAGTCCAGGGGTTATATAAAATGCAGGACGAATGTGCAAGGTCACTGCCACGAAGTGGAACTGTTGCGTGTGCGCTTAAGACACAGAACGCGAAACGTGAGGGACCCCCTCATGACCTAATCTCACCCAGGGGCACACCGTAACGACACTACAAGCATGTCGGACGGAGGCTTTCCAGACGTTGCCCTTGTACTCGCCGGATATCGATCGGATTATTAAGGGCCCACTCCACTCGCAAGGAGAAACCATTACCTCGACACGCCCCGTGAACCAATGCGCGTGGACATCTACTGTGACTGTGTTCGTATGATTCGCCGGCTCTTCGATAAGATATCTCTCAGACACAGAGCGAAGACTCGTGCCCGCAGGGTTCGAGGCATTGACCTGGCTAATGTAAGTAGCCGGACACGGGTAAGCAATCGCGTGGAGCTATGAATGGTAAAAGCAGAACTGAACATATTTGCCGTAGGCCCCTATTTTCTCCGCCCTTTTGGCTGTGAACGAGAGCCAACGGGCTGTGCCAGTGCACCAGTGTAACAGATCGAGTAAAGGAAAACAGCTTTCCATAAAGGTAAGCTTTTGCTGCGCTTAATATACATTTCATAAAGTGATGCCTAGTTGAGAGAGGCTTTTGTCACCGCAAGAACGATAGCAGCCCCCATACAATGTAGCAGTGACTGATAATTATTATGTTGAGATTGAAGTTGAAACTGTGAATAAGTTTATTGGTACGTGCTGACCTTGTTCATGAAGCGCTCGCAGGAACAAGGTCAGAGGGAGAAAAGGGGAGCACAAGTTTTGGCTCAAAAATAATAATTTCTTATTAGAACTGAAACGCACTTCCATGCATACATGACCGTTATCGAAGGGGACGGGGAAATGAATAGGTCTTGAGCATTTCAAGCAGTATGCTAAAGACATGAGTGTCACGACTTTATTTCTTTACTATTGAGCAAGACAGTCAAACAATACGTCAGTCAAAAAGATTGAGGGAACCTTGTTACTGGTTGTTGTCTTTTTGATCAACAAGAAAAGAATAGGAATATGTCATTTCTCCGTCTTCCATCTTGAGTGACATCGATCAATAATCGATAAATCTTAGAGTGCGGGAAATAACTTGGTGGAGCCTAGGTTAGCCCTGGAGCATGGAGCATGTCGATACTATGTGATCGCCGATCGATAACTACTTGATTATCGATCAATATTCGACAAAATTTCGCAGTTGCCATGAATGACCTGGTGTGTCATCTAAGTTGAACTTTCAATTACTATGATATCCCATCATTGATAGACGTGAGTATCGGCCAGCTTCGATGTGCCTTAGGCTTTGCGGGACTTGGCGCAAACTTCCACGTGTCTTCTTTTTTTTGTTTGATCATTCTTAACAAAATTTTTTTACGCACTTGGCCATCTATGTTTCCCTATCTTCTTCGACTAGGTGCACTTCCGAGTGATTCTCCGCTCTGCCGAGAACTCTTTATCGTCTTAGGCTGTGTCTTAACCAATTTCAAAGAGCTGCTGTCGTTGAAGCAACGGCATTCACACACACACACACATTAAAAAAAACCTCCAAATCTCTATCTAAGCTGCTTTTCGGCGACTACGTTGTGCAAGCCATTACACAGAATATGAAAGGATGTCTGCTGAAACTGGACGAAGAAAATCCTAAAAAAAAAAAAAAAACTCACTCAACGTCCCTTACTGTGCCTTACATCGATCGCGCTTCAGCCAATGGGACTTGCTTTAGATCCCTTCGGAGAAACGCAGCATAAAGCATTAACGTCGCTGAAAACGCATACTTCGATCAGTATAGGTGTTCATATGTCTCCTTCGCACGTGCTTTCCGTACAGACCGTTTGTGTTATGATGAAATTTAGAACCCTTATGATTCCTTCACTCCCCCTCCCCCCTTTCTTTTCTCTTTCGGTCGCGGGATCGAATCCCGGCCGCGGCGGCTGCATTTCGATGGAGGCGAAATGTCGAGGCCCGTGTGCTGTGCGATGTCAGTGCACGTTAAAGAACCCCAGGTGGTCGAAATTTCCGGAGACCTTCACTACGGCGTCTCTCATAATCAGAACTGGTTTTGGGACGTCAAACCCCACAAATCAATCAATCATATACTATCCCATTCTGCAGCGTTTTCCTATTCTGTCAGCATCCTCTCACTATAGGGATGCCACAAGGCGTTAAAACGCAGTTCATATAAAGCGGTCGTGCTTCATTGGTCTGTTTACAACTTGTTCGGTGTTTTCGCAAGGTTTTCCACTCTTGTTTCTGAGAATCCGGACACCGAGTTACTCGATGGCTTTCCTGTGCGAAAATAAGTTTCGAAATTCTAGTTATACAACGCATACTCGCAATCTTTTTTCGCTGTTGGAATGGTGGAAAAAGAAGAAAAGGAAGAGTTGCCAACACGCTACATTATTATTAGTCATCACGACAGAAAGACAGAAGACGCTGCGTCTATGGAAAATGTGCGAGCTAATAATTCTGGGTTCTATGACAACGCATTTGCTGAAGGTCGTCGAGGAATAATAAGTCGGTCACGCCTAGAAAGAGGGCAATGATATCTGAGCAAGCACTGGCTGTTGCCTTAGAGAAGTGCAGCCTCTTCGCTTGTAAAGAGAGATAAAATAGTCGGGAGGGTTTGTAAGTAGCTAACAGTGTCAGAAAATAATGAGGAAAAGCATAAGGATAGTGGTAACATGCGTTGCTTCGAAGCGGACATGGCCCATTTTCACGCGACGGCAATATGGAATTGAGAGAAAGTGATAATCGGTCAGCGTCTTCAGTCAGAATAGCTATCTTTACGTGCTATGGGAATCGAACCTGCTTGGATATCGTTAACATTGCGTGTGGCTTTGTCAACCGGTATTTCGGCCCGAAACATCTGTGTGGTTTAAATTACGAACGTAAGGGTTATCCGTTGGAGTCTTGATTGAACCGTATGTACCAGCGTAGCACTCCTCCACCTAACCCCCACCACAAAAAATAAATATATAACGAAAGTAGGGGAAGAACACAACAAAGACCGAATACACAAAAACCTTATAATAACTGCGCGTGATAAAAGTATGTGAGGACGAAGACTACTGGTGCACTATATCATTGTATAGCAAGCTTGGGGATGTCTCGGTGCTCGTTTTACAGCTGCTAATTTTTCTTAACTCTGAAGCAGCATGTTGTAGTGTCATATCATTAAAATGCTGCAGATTGTGTCGTTTCGAAACGAAATACTTTCAAAAGACCGTCGCTTTGTTGAGACTAGCCGTCATGCTCTGGACGAAGACATTTTCTTTTTTCAATATTTGAACCGTCCTCTGGCATCACCTCTTACTGGAAAATCGCTGTTCTCGACTGTCACAACGCACTCGGGGTTGGGGGATGGTCATTCTCCTCATGGCACCGCGAAGTTATTCGTGGTTTCACCCAGCATGACTTAACTCTCAAGTATTGTTCATGATACGGTGTCGAGTTCGCTACGTCTTTTCTTGCCTCATCGGAATCACCAGAGGCCTAATGTGAAAGATGGAGGCGTAAAGAGACGAATGCTCAATTTTATCGTGACCGTCGCCGCTTCAATGCGCTAACGAACACACAATGCTCCGTAAAATTCAGGTCCGCTCCATTACGGAAGCCACTGCTGTAGAACGGCCATCTCAGTCTTTGTCGCCCCTTTCCTATGAAAATGCTAGTGGTCTTGCATTTTTTTTATTTTTTTAAGCTATATGACTGTAGTTCATGGACAGATTCTCTTTAACCTTCTGTTCTTCGAATCTCATCTGCACTTCTCCATCTAGTGCAGAGTGACCTTGGCTTGCCTCCTGTCATTTCTGTTCTTGTTTTCTTCTTTTTTTTTGTCTCTCTAATAAATGCATAAATTCCGGTACGTTACGTCACAAGAATGTTAGGCACAAGGTCGCACAGTGGTTGGCACAAAAAAAAGTAATGAAAGGACAACAAACGTGGAAACAAGGTTTCGCATGAACGGTCTAGTGTCGCTATAGCAGGAGGCTTTGCCTTTACGATCACAGACAGAGATCGTTGGTACACTGCAGCAAAAGCAGTATTAAAGGTCAGAGAATTCCGCTCGGCTATGCAGATTCTCGAGGAGGAATGACACTGAGATTCCCTCGATCGTGGGCGTAAGAAAACAGGAAGATCTGACTTTGGTATCAGTGTAAGGCGCGAGGTATTTTCGGCGCAGCATTTACTGCGACGCGCCAGGCGTAATAAATTCACCAGACGACTGCCTAAGCAATAGTACTAGTCGCTCGGTTCGAGGCATACGTGGGAGGCACTCTTGAGCGGCGCTCTTACATTGTATCATCAGCCAGTTTACCGTATGTCTGCTCCATAGCCTTAGTCTCGTACTAGATGAGCTTCGTGAAGTAGATCATGGAAAGACATACTACTTGCTAAGTGGAGCCTGTTTTGAGCCTATGCGAAGCAAATACTCGTAAGCGACGGTTCTTTTATCATTGAAAGTCTTGCCACTGTCACTGTGTCATTCTTAATCCTGTTTACCATAGGCTTACGCTACTAAGTACGGCGTATTCCATGGAATGTTCCACTATATATAGGAACACAGCAGGAGGGTGTACTGACAGAGCAGGAACATTTGCATCGCTTTCTCCGTCATTTACACCCACCGAAGCCTGTAGTATGCGGCACAGCTCTGCGTCCCAGTATAGCTGACCTCTCACTGCGGAATAGCTAGCAGTCTTCATGGATATTGATGCGCTGGTTTAACAAACTATTCTATGAAGAACTAATTTCAAAAATTTCAGTAAGGCAAGATGGAGCAGACGATAGGTATTGCTTTTCGCAGCACGTGCCGCATTGTCACCTGGAGTACATAAAATCGGGAATATCAAATGTGGCCTCAGTGGAGCTCTTCAGGCACCCTTACATCGAATCGAACTAAGTGCTACCTACACCGGATCCATAAAATCATGCTAGGGAGGTCGTAGACAGTTCTATAGCCTCAGTTCTACGGAGAGGCACAGCCTACATATTGTGCTTTTTCAGGCTGTTCAGTATTAAGGAAATGAACTCTAATGTCTGAACACAAAAACGGTCATAACCTGAGCGAAATAATTTTCTCCGGCCATCAACGAAAACTGCCTGTGCATTTCGTGGAACGAAAAATTCCGCTGATCTTTCTTATGAAACAGTGACTTCGTGGAAATACCTCCGCTCGTTGATAATCGCGGTACATCCGGGTATATGTTGTGTCTCTCGTGCACTGTATTTATACAGCACTGTAATCACCACTTCCGTGTTTATCCCCAGTCTGCAATAGCTTGTCAAGTTTGCCGTCGGGTAAACATCCTCTACTCCCATTAAAGAACCGCTCCAACCCTGAGCCTGAGGTCTTATCGCCACATGTGCTCACTTTTTTTTCCTGGTATCGTCTTTTTTTGTGGATTATGTTGCAGATATCCACTTCGCCGCTAGTAGAACTTTTCCTGAAACATAGTACAGCACGTAACAGATTAATTCCTTCGTATATCGAGTAGCAGAGCTATTTTGGGAGCCAATGAGGGCAGCTAGTGGCAACTCACAGCAGGAAACTAATCAGCTCTGATTCAATTACGAAAGTACGCCCATCAGGCCTTGGAACCTCGGGTCTCGCTGAGATCCACAGCGTAAGCGGATGTGATGGCACATAAATACAAGACAGATGTATAAGACTCCGCGCCGTCTTCCGCTGACGTCAACTTAAGCTGCTCTCCCGTTCCTGTCAAGGTCACCCGAACTGTCTGCTCTAAATATTTGCAGCGTTGTCGGAGCCACGTTTCACCGTGAGTCGAATGTTAATTGTGAAGTAACGTAGCATACGCACAAAACCTATATGTCATACTTGCATCGTATGCGAGAGAGTACAGTGCATTAAATTCAATTTACTGCTCAGGAGAAGTCATCTTGAATCCCGTCCGTCACAAATTTATATGAAGTGTATGAAGAGCCTTTTCCAATCTCCCTTACGCGTTCTACTTGGTTCTATAGGAAATGACGAAAAGAAATTCGGTACAGGAAAGGAACCTGTGGAAGCCCAAAGCGTGTGACTTTCACACACACATAGCTGTTCTGTCTATGTTGTGCAGTGAAGTGCAATGAAGTCTCTTTTTTTTTCTTTTTCTTTGAGATCTGCATCAGAACGTCGATAAGTTCGCCCACGTTTTGATAAGTCGCCGTACCTGGTGCTCAACCATCCAGCACTTCGTGCTGTTTCCGCGATATATTTGTAGTCACGTATAACGCGTTATGTTCAGCGGTGCAGAAGTAGCGTATCAGTCCAAGAATGTTTAGGCTTCAAAAGAACTAGAACAGAAGAGCTAGAGCAAGGCATCCTAGTCAAAACTACACCGTCACCCCGGCTGACGTGGTTTCCTTCCGTCGCTCTTGGTTGACGTGCATTTTTGTTCGTCGCCCTGGTAGACGCAGTTCACTTTCGTTATGGGTTATTAGCACATATACGGACAGCCGCGACTTTAGTAACTATATCTGCAGGTACTTATAATCTTTTGGGATTAGAGATACGCATTTGAAATCCTAAGCGTATTTTATACGTTGTATGGCCAACCCGTTATACTCGGTTTCCCGAGTACTGGGATTAATAAAAACCCTTCCACTTACGTGGGAATTCTAATATGGGAAACAAAGCGATAAAGGAGTCATCGTAAATCCGTAAGAACACTGCGCTTGTAAAGTTTTCAAGAAGCCGACATAATAGAGAAGATCACGAAGTAAATTTCCCTGAGTTATGTGTTAGCAGGACCGTGAGAGCTTTGTTCAGATCTTGTCGAGCCTATTAAACTGCAGAGATGAACCGTAAACGTCAGGGCGGTGGACTGGAAATTCAATTTGAGCATCGAGTTCCGGTGGCGCCCAGTTTTTGGGATTAGCTGCTTTTCGGTCATGTTGTAGAGAGGAAACTCACCACCTGTGTAGCAAGAAGGGGCTATAATGCGTTGATTACTTTTCGGAGACTGGATTGGTATTTGCTTTTAGTGCAAATCACTCACGGTCTCGGGCACACAGAAAGCGACCTCAGTGGATAGATGATCAGATGGGCATTGTGACCCAGATGAAGCTTTTGTCAAAAGATTTGCGGATGTATATTCCGCTTTTTCTCAGTGCGTGGAGTGGTACAAAGATGAGCTCTTTGTATATTTAAGCTGACTCGAGATGAAAGCAGTGAAGATAAAAAGAAGGATAGACGACGAAGTAAAGGTTCAGACATGAATGGAATGGAACCGACAGTATGATGCAGGCGCAGAAGATAAGTTAGGCTTAGCTCTTTTTGTGCGAGGGTGCAAAATGTCTATTAGAGATTCCGATCCGACTTTTCGGTCACTGGCGTCGACATTATTTGGTGCCTGTGGTCTTCAAGTTGGTGTGTTTTATGGTGATATATAGATATGTCATACGGGCCGAAAAATTCGGCGTCCGGCGTGTTCACGAACGGCACCGAAAATTCACATTCGGCGCTTACTTGCCTGCCCGCATGCATAAATAAAAGATGAAGTTAGGCCAACCAGGGCAAATAAACATAACCGAATTAATGGTACCCAGACGTATAGTGCTCCGCCACGGTGATGTAGTGGCTGTGGCATTTGGCTGCTGATCCGAAAGCAGTGGGATCGAATCCCGGCCGCGGCTGCTGCATTTCGGTGGAGGCGAAATGTTTAGGCCCGTGTACTGTACGATGACAGTTACACGTTAAAGAACCCCAGCTGGTCGAAATTTATGGAACGCTCCACTACGGCGTCTTTCATAGCCTTATCGTGGTCTTGGGGACGTAAAAAAAGATAAATAAGCCAGATTATAGTAATGTTAATCTAAAAGCGTTTACGTGAAATGAGGCGGAAGTAAGGTCAATCAGTTATAACATTGTTAATTAAGCGGTATATAAACGAATTCAACATGGAGTAACAAGAGGACTGTGAGTGTGAACACATTTAATGAGCGTCGTGAGAGGATACGCCTTCGCCTGTGCTGTTATTAGTGTTGGTTAAAGAGCTGACCCGTCGCGGAGGTGTAGTGGTTACGGTACTCGGCTGCCAACCAAAAAACGCGGGTTCGATCCCGGCCGCGGCGGTCGCATTTTCGATGGAGGCGAAAATGCCAGAGGCCCGTGTACTGTGCGTTGTCAGTGTACGTTAAAGAACCCCAGGTGGTCTAAATTTCCGGAGCCCTCCACTACGGCCTTTCTCTCCTCTCTCTCTCTTTCACTCCCTTTCCCCACCCTCACGGACGCTTAGCTGTGCTCCCTACATGGGCTGCAGAAATGAGCGTCCTTTCCTAACCGAACCACAATCATCATCATCATCGGGCTGACAAACGTTATCTTTCCGTTGCGTATTTGACACTTCTAAAGTATACACTTCGGTGACGTCCTAAGTTTTTCCCTTGCTTCAAATAAAACCTGAACGCAAACGTCTTTTGGGAATGCGGTGGAAGTATCTACACATACAAAAGCTTTTACTGCCATAGAAAGAATGTTCTCATCTTGTTGAAAAAACTAAAAGAGAACAACTAAATTCTCAGGGCACTGTTCGCTTGTCTGTAAAGCGATAGCGGTGTCGGGGGTGAAAACGGGCTGCGCTCAACCTCCAGGAAATCGGGTTCAATCAAAGACGTTTCCGGAAAACCAAACTTATACTTGGTTCGGCATTCCAGCTAACCGTGCCCCAGGCGAAGAACTAATGTTGAACCTCGTCGCTGGTCGAGTTATACGGCTGGCACGATAAAATCTACAGCTAAAACTTAAAAACAAATAAACTGAGGCCGGTTTCCGGGCTTTGTAGTCTGAGTAAACCGTGCAACGGGCAAGAAAGCGCCACCACCTAGCGAACGCAGACTTGTTTCTTTCTTCGTATAACTGCACAATCTTCTTTCTTTGATATTTTCTTTGCTTACTTCTCTCTACATCATCATCATCATCGTTCTTCTCTCTGTCACCGTTCTTTCTTTCTTTATGTTTTTATATAGTGCGCTTTCTCCTCTTCAACCTCGACGTCACTTCTCTTTCCTATCCCTTGCTATACTGAGCTCTAAATGGGTATGCAGTGGTTTACCTCTCACCTACTTCTTTTCCTCTTCCTTATTTTACATCAGCCCTCTTCACCTTCACTTCCCCTTCGAATCCCGTAGCTAAACTGTATTGTAAGAGGAGGCTTTGCTATTCTTCACTCTCTCCCCTCTTCCGTGCCTCCCTTTACACAGGCTCCATTTAGGGAGCCAGTGTTGCACTACCTCCCCCCCCCCCCCCCCCTCCGCTTCATTTTTTTTTCAGTCGCTGCATTTGCTGGCGAATTTAAAATCAACCATACAGGGCGGAGAAGCCGCCGCTAAGTCAAGGATAAACGCAGCTGGCAATGCCAGCGCGATGGAGTCGCTACGGTTCAGCGACTTATTCGAGAACTAACGTTTTGACTGCTGCTTCCACAATTAGCTTGACTTCTTGTTCTTCTAAAAATGCAATGGAGGCTGGTTGGTACTTCATGACTGATCGCGCTGTAAACGATTGACAAGAGTACGAGGTAACAGACGCGCTGCACACTGTGTGTGTCGGTTTCCTCGTACTCTATCGTATCGTTGACAGCGCGATCTGTCATGAAAATTTTATTCGTACTTCACAGCAGCGAGACGTGAGTGTTCATATAGATAGAGAAATGCGATCAGTGTGCATTTGCTGACTAGACAAGAAAAAGTTATCCTTTAAAATATCAGCCAATGCCGAATGTCTGTAGCAGTGCAGTGAATAATGAAAAATGTGATGGCGAAATTGCGTGGTATATATACAGGGCCACCCTGTATTTCTGTGCGTGGCTGATATTCAAGTGATATCTTCACGTTTTACTTATACGCTGTAAATGCAGCAAAACGGCAAAAAGAAGTCCCAATACGAGCATTTATAAAATTCACACTACAAGCGGGAGGCATCTTGCAAGTTTCTTTACTGTGCAAGCTGGATATCTGTACAAACTAAAGCTTTAGCACTTCACTTGGGATGTTCAGTGCGCACGATGTACTTTATGCTTGAATTGTCGCAGTCGCCTACGACAAGGTTGTTCTTCGTCGAAATAAAGAAGAAAGGCTAGAAAGATTACACAATTTAGGAAGCGAATTATAAATGTAATAAATAGAACACAATTCTAAGGTGCATGTGCTTAAAAAAATTTAATTTATGTAATGTACTTAATGTACTCATTGTTTTCAGATCACATATCAACTTGTATGTATTTCAATATATGTTAAATGGTGCACATCACAGTGCATTCTGCATTTATCTCTGAGGAACAGCTTTGTTTGCATCTTTATCTTACATTTGTCCAATTGTTATAGTATTCCTCGTTTATTTATTGTTTGTATTTATATTACTGTATATTCTGTACGCTGTCATGCTGTACCTGCCCGAAGTGAGGGCCACGAAGAGTGGGCCAAGTCAGGAGACACACTCTCCTTTTGCCCCCTTCGTGGGCATTATGTGACAATGCCTAAATAAAATGAAATGAAATGAAACGTGAACGTGCGTTTCTCAAAACCAGCAATGTTGTTGTTTCTCTGACGCTGATTAGCTGAGATTTTCCCGAATAACGTTTCGGCAGTTGTTTTATAGGTGATGGTAAAGTTATTGCGCCACTAAACTTTAATGAGAAGGGAAGGGAAAGTGGATGGATTCTAAACAAACAGGACGCAGCGTGTGGAGAGCTTTAATCAAGCACGACTCCGAGCAGCAGTAAATTGTAGACGCCACTTTTGATTACGGCCGTCCGACAGTGTTACTGCGGCGGCTGGCAGCGGAACCCGGAAGTGATGCGAGGGGTGGGTGTATACTCCAAGTTTGTGCACCGCGCCTAGATTGCTGCGCCCGTGTTTCGACGACACCACGGCAGCGCACACTTAATTTAGTGGGAAGCCGCGAGACCACACGAGTGGCTGAAATCTGTGGCGCTTCCGGGAATATAATGAATGTACGTTGTTTCAGGGTCAATGAACTTGCCGTGGATGTAAAAGGAAGCGTTTTTCTGGATCGAGGATATGCGCGACGACAAATCAGACCTTTTCTATCGGACGACACGAAAACGACGAGAGTGGGACGGATTGATTGATTGAGTGAGTGATTAATTGAAAAGATGGGTGGGTGGGTAGCGAACGTGAACGTAAGAAGGACGTCTTAATAATTGTTTCCATTGCAATTGCTCTCTGAAACGCCAAAACTGTTCAGACAACATTCACGCGCGCTGCATTCTAAAAAGAAATAAAGAAGAGAAAAAGATAGACTATCCGGAACGGTGGGGCAAACGAAGCTTGGAGTGTGCGCGTATGACCTTCTACTGTTCTTCCTTCCTTCCTTTTTATTAGCTTTTATAAGACAGACATAACAGACAGACAGACAGACAGACAGACAGACAGACAGACAGACAGACAGATAGACAGACAGACAGACAGACAGACACGGTAAAAGTGACGTACGTTCACCAAGAAATGCTCCGCATCTAATATCTACAAATGTTAAGGGCAGGCTGAGTGCGTGTTGCATGGCCGAATCATGTGGTTTAGGATCGCTTTGCTTGAAGGACCAAATTTGCAGTCTGCCGTAGTGTGCATTCTCTGCAACTTTCTTAATATGCCTTCATATATCTTTTTTTCTGATTATTTTTTCCTTTCATATATCTTATTCTGCAATTGTGGATCCTGCTTACTACCAAATATCATTTGTTTTTCACGCTTCTTTTAGAAACCGCAGCGTGGCAGGGGCCTTTGGTTTCTAGGGAAATTCTCCTGCCCTTCCCTTAGAAAAAAGGAAACAAAAAGGAAATCTTTGTCACGGGAGACTTCGAATATAGCTTTTGTTGTCTAAGAAGGAAACTGTAAACAACGCCAAGTCGGTGCAATCCAGATGCGACCGGCAGCGTATTCGTGCCAAACATTCAAGCGCGAAGCGAGGAAAGTGTTGAGCTTCCCGCAGCTGCATTTGACAGTAGGCTAATGCAGCACGATCTGCATATCAGCCGGCCTTACAGATCCACCAAGCGAATGTTGGTCTGGCTTACTGGACGCCGAAGTGCATCTCCTCTGCTTGCGGCTGCAGACTCCTAACCCATGAAAATGGTAATTCCAGTGTCGCGCACACGCATACTTCACGCTGCCTCGATTACCGCACGTGCGAAAGACTACATTTACACCTCTCCGCTATCCACATGAAAATACCACCGCATGTTTGATGCTTCGTGGCAATGTACATGTTTTTGTCTCTTTCCAGGCGATCTTTCATATAGCGAATGTCGTAGAAGTAATCTTGGAATTTAGACGTGCTTCTGCGTACGCTGCGTGTGCTAGCCCGCGAATCCTCCATATCGTCCTTGGAAAATATTCAAATCTTCGCGGCGACGCTAACTGTTGGCGGATATTTAATCGTTTATTTGTTCACTTCTTTAATTGCCGCTAAGAACGAAATGGGATTAAAGAGTGATTGCATCACACAAACTAACTGCACAGCAAAGAAGTCGATGCAGTCAACTACTACAAAGAGGCGTGGTTAGATAGCGTTAGCGAAAATATCGCAAAACTTAATGTCATTCATAGTGATAACACAAACAGGAATTAGGTTGGATTCCTGTGGTCTAGGAGTCAAAATTGAGGCCATGAAGATGTCTGATTTTGTATAAATGTATGCTTCCAATCTCAGTGGAGTAACTACTATTATAGGCTCCTGCGACATTCCCTGTTCTACATCGTATTTTGCGATGTGTTCATCGATTTACTATTATATGTGTATTTAATATCTAATTACTTGTGTAATTTTTAGGGCATTACATTAAGAACTGAAGAACACAATGTCTCCACGATGCATATTGGAGTGCTGTAAATGTCGCATTATTACAGGCAGCAAGATGTCTTAGCGGTGCCTAGAACTCATTATGAAAGTTTCAACCGTAATGGCTATAAGCAGGTAGCTTGTTTCACATGAGATGAAGATGTGACTTGTCGATGTCAGAGAGTAATTAGCGATAATGATATGGACTCGCTTCATGTTTTCGGGCATGCAGGCGTTCTTCTTTGAGAACCATCAAGAAACGTCCGAACCTATTGTGGTAGACGGATCTCGAGTGTAGCACATGCTTCAAAGCGCTATTCCAAATGCGAACTCTCGTTTATTATCATGGATCAGACGTGGTAGTTGCTCGATGATAATGATCATAAACCCAATTATAGTCGTGTGTTTATTACTCTTGTGGAGTATCAAGCAAAGCAACTTTCAGCTTCAGAACAAAACTCCCATCTCAAGATCTGTGATATATTCAGCAATAGAAGACACGAGCCTAGACATATACCTTCTACGCGCGTTTTTTTTTTTTTTCAAAACGTCCAAGAGACTCAAAAACAGTGACCTGGTATACTGAAAGGAACATTGCACACTCTTTAAAACTTAAGAAGCACATAGTTGTAGTTACAAAAAAGACAATCAATATCTGCCTTTTCGTGTTTACTCTAAGACCGTAACGCATCTCTCGTGATATTGCATTTACATCACGTTACAACTTTGGCCATAAAACTTATGGTCGCTTGGCGCAAAAAAAATGAAGCACGTAGGAATCTCCGAAACTCCCAGACAATGTCTTTCGCTCGTTTAACGCCACAATTAGTCAAGGGAATGTCAAAGCAGAGGTGACAAGCCGCGCTGCGCGTACAAAAGAGTAAGCCAATTAGTAACGGTTCATTTAAAGCGTGCATCTGTTTGCCATGAAGGAACTTCTGAAGTGAGGAATGATTCCTTTGAATCCACGATGCTGCATCCTCAAGTTTTGTGACCGTGTAGAGATCGCTGCTTGTTTATTTGAATTTCCTTTCTGAGGAATTAACCGAAGCTTTGCAACCGTAACTATGTAAATGACTACTCATTTTTCGCTTGAGATAGTATAGGGCGTAAAACAGGCAACTACAAGGAACGCTGGTGCGAAGACCACCGCTAGCAGGGAAAATATTCTTTTCCTTGTCCATTGCGACGCAAATTGTGCTTGACAATGCCGATCGTCTCCATCTGTCTCTGGTTCACGGTCATCCATCTCTTAAAGGCCGTTACTGGTTGAACTGTTTTATCCTACAAGGCCTGCCGGCACATGGACCGTCCCATCTGTACTCTGAAACTTCACAGGTGCTGCCCTCACGTAGGTCATGAACTCTGTGCGATAAACGTACGTGGGGTCATTGCCAAGCACTAATGGTCATCTCAGCCGAGTCAACAGCAGCGCTGTCACCATTATGACAGAGAAGAGCCAGGAGATTGGAAAACGGATGGTGTTGTATTGTTAATGGCGCCAAAATGGGCCGTGTTCCCAGCTCAAGTGTGCGAACAACGTGACGAAGATTGGTTCGTTCGGTCGTGAGCCCTTTATAACTCCTTTGCTGCAAAACGAGGTAGCCTTTGTCTGCGAGCGCGCATTCATTTTCTCTCTGTTAGATTGGCATTAAACTGCCTCGGGTGCTTCCGAGGCAAAAAACAATCATTTAGACCCGATATCGCCGGAGGGACTGAAGAGGTAGTGGCTTTATTTTACAGGGAAAGCTGGAAATTAATGCGTCTCCGTTAAATGCTTTTCAAGTTCGTCATTACGAGAGGCTGTACACGATAGGTAAAATTTATCATAATAGAATAGCGGAGTAATTTCGACCACCTGGGTTCTCCGACGTGCTACTAACTCTAAGTATCCGGGTGTTATTGCATTTCACCCCCATCGAAATGCGGACGCCGTGGCCGGGGTTCGATCCAGCAAGCAACCTCGAGCTGGACAAGACAACACCTTAGCCGCTAAGTAATCACGGCTGGTTGAAATTTTTCATGAACGCGTCATAAATAAATTCTCGCTTTTGCATGCTGCGAGCCTGTCACGGCGTTGCTTGCATTTTATCAGATCTGAAATAGCTGGCCTCACTTTATCCTCTGATGGTTGGAAAAGCTCAGGAGATGACACAGACGACAGCTTGCTTATGTGCTTCTTATCTCTCACTCTCTCTCTACGTTTATGGTTCCGACGCAGTTTTATAACGTGGTTCGACTGTGCGATATTGTAGTAGTGGAAAGAATAAACAAAGAGGGGGCAGCGATTTTCCGTTGTTGCTGCCGTTGTTATATAGGAAGCATGTCGAGGCTATCAGCTTGGTGTGTAACTCAGCTCGGTAATTAGTGTGGGATCAGCACGGAGTGTGAAATCAGCGTGTGTGAATAAGCATGGTGTTTCACACAAAACCAGCAAAATTTTGTACATACCTGCAATAGTTCTCTTACAAAGCGCCCCTATTTTTCTAGAGAAGCAGTGGAAACATACACTAATCGAATGTTTAAAATATAACGAGTAGTAAAGGAAAAAGAAAGTGGCCGCTCAGATACCAATCAAAGAGATAATATTAGGCGTCATAGTGAGACCTTGAATGCGACGGCTGCTAATCATACTAATCAGGGACGACATTAATTAACACCTATCCCCAATTGGAGACCATCGTAATCATCGAAATTGCATAAGTCGTGTTACTCTTTTTATTCACTTTAAGTTTACGTTTATTTACTAATGTCACTCCTTACTATTTCGTACAAAAAACTCGCTCATTATTTTCAAAGGAAACTGCACGGGCGCAACTAACAGTGACACGCACGGGAGAAACTCTAATGACATAGCCTGTGTGTGCCGTTATTATTTGCGCCTGTGTAATTTACTTTAAAAGTACGCGCCAACTAGCCCAGCAACGAGTACTGTTTCTGTCATTATTTACGGAGTGCGCAACGCAATCGAAGCAATGATTGCTAAAAGCTTACTCAGATAAGTCCAGAGTGTCGAGGTTATCCTTATAGCCCATACGAGGCTCACCATGAAGCTCATGGAAGTCTGGTGTGCGGCCGCTGATAACAAAGCCAAGCGCACCTTCACAAACAACTTGTCCGTCCTCGAAGGAACCTTTTCCCGGTCTTGATAGCAGCAGCAGTTCTGAAAATCCTGAGAATAGAAAGCAAAATGTCGAACTCTACTCGGCAATGAGTAAAAGGTGCTTTACGCAGAAGCGACGCCAAAAAGGGCCTCAGTGAGTCACAGTGAGAGAGTTCGTATCGTCTTTTCCATCACCCGCCCGTCAGTGCGTAATCCTTGGCATTGCGTTCCGACGCCCTTGTTGCACGATCGTTGTGGCCAGTCGGCAAACACAAGAGGTCATTGACCGCGGCCTCTTCATTTTGCGTAGTTTTCGCCTCGATTTTTATGTTCGGCCACCAACGACTTCGAAAGATGGCCCAGTTTGCCCCTTTTTTGTTCCTATATCCTTGTGCAGCGCTGGAAGAATTATGGTTGAAAGTAATAAAATAACGGGGCGTGTATGGTATCTTGCCTTCACACAGTTTTCCGCTTCCTGACTGATAGTATGTGTTGGGTTAAGGGCGGCAAACTGCTTCCAATCAAAACACTCGCAATAGAAAACCTTCTTGCGTGCTGACTTTAAGGCATTGGAGCACAGAGATTAACATAAACAGAAGTGTCCCGCACCATACACAACGTGCGTGGTCGTAAAGTTAACGGCCGGGAAGACTTGACGACCATCGCTGACGTTGTTTCGATGGGTCATTGAGAATAGCTGCTGGAAGAAAAAATGCGACTGAACAATTTCTAACAGTCCCAAGCAGATGGCGGATGTCACTAGAAAACGCACAGAGCACCTCTGCTTGCACAGCCTGTCTTTTAAGTGCCGTGTAAAAGCAGCACATGATTGATTGTGCAGACTATACTAAAGAAAAACAGTGTAGACGTGAGAACAGCAACAAAGAGCATCACTGCGACAACAACTGAAACAGCAACCGCCGAAAAATAGTCTCCGCATACCCTTCACAAATGGCTCTTGTTGGTTGCTTACAGCTCCATAGGCTGGTCAAAGTAGCACTCAAATGATGGCATGCAGAAGACAAATAAAAAGCCAACCATGTTTTCAGTCATCAATAGACCTTGATTTTATATATGTCGTCCAAGCACCGGCAGCGCATCGCTTCCAAGCGCAATTTATAGCTCGTTTAAATATCGGTTATTTTGGAGTGTTACTGAAGAAGAAAGCACGGTTAGCTTCGTTTCTACCACTGTTGTTTCACTACGTAACCGCTAAATAAATACGCTAATAGACCGGAAATAACAGGTTATCGCTTCTGTGTAATCGATGTCTTCAACTTTATTTGCTAAATGTTCAAATGCAGGAAAACTTTAAGAACACAAGCGAAGGGACGGAAGGGAGGTTGAACGAACGCCTTCTCGGTTGACTATCCTGTGCTTGGGGATGGGCCCGTAGGGTGAAAAGAACTTGAAATCTGTTATGTGTGAAGGACTCAGTGTCACTGTTACTGCATATGTTTTTCGACATGCACTTCTGTTTTAGGACAACCTTTTGGAGACATAACATTTTTTTTGTTGATATTGGTGTAAAAGCAGTATCGTTACACTTAGGTACTATTTGATGGTTGTCCTCTGTGATCGCACCATTTAGTTTAACATTTGTCGTTTAGAATGCAGTTCCTCATTAGGAGTTTGCAGGCGTCTCATTGTCTACACGCTAGGTATTCCTAATACCGCCCCAACTACGCACGTGCACCTGTGTGTAGGTGCTAAATCGCTTAACTAAACTGAGTTGAAGCTTCGGCCGTTGAGCTTGTACTTCCCGCTAATATTCACAGGAACTGAAGTCACAGTCACAAAGCTCGGTCTGAGCGAAAGAACGCCGGAATTTCATCAAATTAGTATCCCTGTCGAGAACACCCACTGTCTAAGTTACAGTATGACATGGCAGAGTAAGGAAGTATTGAGAAGGGAGTCTTGCAATAGCATTCGCGGCTTATCTCAAACATGATGCAGGCACGACAGCGTGCACAGGTGAGCAGTATAATTTGTTCGGCGAGTTTATGCACGGGTGACCAATGTAATGTGGCGCAGTGTGATAAAAACATCAACCTCAATTATGATCTAGATTCCGATGTTGGCGCTGATTCCTTGATGTTGGGGTTTCGTGCCTTGCTTGATGTCGACTGTTGATGGCTCAGCGAAGTACAAATATACAGGCTAGTGCACGCTTTGTCAAATTGCACAGCCAGGGACGACAATTCCTTTAAAGCAAGAAGCCGGGTACACACACACGCACATACACACACAAAACAAAATCGATAACCTGCTTGATGCTTCACGTGGACGCTGTTCACAGACCCTGTTCCCGATTAAGTATCTCCACAAATAGTGTCGCCGTCGCCCGTGGGCTCACAGTGCAGTTATGACGTGGATGAAGCGCATTGCGCATTCGCCGCTTTTTCACCTTCATTCTCTATACAAAGTTTCTATGCATGCTTTTCTCCCCCCTTCCTCCGATATTGTCAATTAGAAATTGTGGGGTGAATGATGTAACTGCAGTCAACGTTTCAGCAAGTGAAATCGCCCTCATCAGCGTGGCCCTGACCACTGCCGTCCCGACGAAGACAAGTCCACTTGATTGCACGTTGGCTGTAGCGACAGTTCTTGTTCAGAACTTTACAGATGAAGTCCCCATCTGCGATTGAAGTTATATTTTCTTTAGGTTTCTTGCTTAACGCATATGTGAACGAGCCGTAACTGAATAATTTATGAGAAAAGTTACCGCAAAAGGTCATGCGGAAGAAATAGAGAATAGTCGGTTAGCCACTTCGTCAACCACTTCGTCAAAATGCTTCATGAAACGCTTTGTGCCGTCTTTTCTTCTTCAGTGTGTTTTCTTTTTTACTTTTCTTGTCTTTATATTGTTGGTCACTCTTCCTAACCATCAGTCACCATTTGGTCTACACCCACACTCTTCTAAGGAACTATAGCTACGCTTCATTGGTAAGCACCCAGGTGTTCCTTTATGGTCGATTTTCTCTTCTCGACTTGTCTGTAGCAAGCTATTTACAGTTGAAACTTCGATTTGGTCGATAATAGAGTGAACGGTCTTGCACTCTAATATATGCACTACGCTTTTTTTTTCCCATTGTGTATCCTTAATTTTTTTTAAAGATCAGCATCGGAGCCCTGCGAAATCTTGTTTCGTTTAGCTTCCTCGACAAAAGCGGAAATACGTTGCTTTGATGAAGGCTTCTCTGCGTGTCAGCATGTTACTTACGCAACATCCATAAATACGGGAAGCGGCCCGCGGTGACGGAAGATGAGAGAAAACTGCTGAAGTGTGCGCGAGATAGTTTTCTCTAAGTGCAGGAGAAGTATGCTCAAGGACTCAGAAAAGCGTGCCCAACTTTCAGACTTGTCTGGAGAGGTAGTAAATAGAGAAAAGAGCTTACGTTGCTCAAGTTAAAAAAAAAGAAGGGCTGAGCAAGTATAACATCCCGGCTTTCTGGATCAGCGGTTCGCCCGTTGAAATTCTAGTCACCCTCTACACACACTGTAGGAGAGAATAAATAGGGGGCCTGGAAAGTTGCGAGCGAGTGTACGGCATTTCTTTTTTTTTTTAAATAAAGCTGGCAGCGTTTTAGGGGCCCAGGCTGTCGGCGTGTAATAGCACCTAACATCCGGGGATTTGTGTACTAAAAGGGCTTTTCGCAGCATTACCTAGGGCAGAAGTTTGTGTTGGCTGGCATTGAGAAAGATCTGGCAGAACGTTGATACGGCAGGCGCAAATAGAGCTTCCTCAAAAGAATAACTTCGCAGACTCATCCCACTGCACCGGCGTTTAATATTACAATCAAACTTTTACTCGCCAGCAAGGCATAATCAGGCCGGAAATAAGACAAAAAATAAGAGACGAGTTATCGCAGAGCACTTAACTTATATCTCTAGCGGCCTTTCGGAACGTTTTATGTGCCCTAAGGTTCTGCATTGAAATGGAAATTCCCAGTTGTAAAGAAAACGTGTTTTTGTGCAGTACTGAGAATAACCATAGCTCTTATTACAGTTCTACGAACACGGTTGTGGTGCTGGGCTGCCGAAGAAAGAAAAAAAAAAACGCGGGTTCGATCCCGGCTGCCGCGCTCGCATTTTCGATGGAGGCGAAAATGCCAGAGGCTCGTGTACTGCGCGATGTCAGTGCACGTTAAAGAACCCCAGGTGGTCGAAATTTCCGGAGCCTTCCACTACGGCTTCTTCCCTCCTTTCTATCTCTTTTATGAAAATCCCTCTCCCCCGCCCCCACGGACGCTTAGCCGTGCTCCCTACATGGGCTGCAGAAATGAGCGTCCTTTCCTTATCCGAACCCCAATCAATCATAATTAGTTCCTGTTCCGCTGCTGCAGTAATTAGCAATAAGAATTGCGCAATTCGTTTTATGCCGGCTCTCCAACATTGTTGGTGCCGTTGAAATGCCATAGACACCTAGAGCTAGTGATTCATACAAGGCGACGTCGACGTTTGCCAACTGGTCAGAGAGCTTGGCACGCCTGGCTGCGTTTTCCCTGTGCTAAGTGATGGATTGCACCGCCTTTAAGGAACTGGCTGCATGCACAAACACACCGGGACGCTAGGCGTGTTTTTGCATCAGTGATCTGTTATAGCTTGAAATTTACGTAATCATCTAATTGCATTTTGTGAACAGAAAACCATTTCGTCCGCAGAAAAGAAAAGCAGGCTGAAATGGACAGCAGAGAAACGAGGCTCGAGGTCTGTCCGTGCGTCATTTCTAAATCCTGTGTGGGTATGCGTCACAGAAAGTGGGTACATCCGAAGCAACACCTACGATAACATTGTCACGCATTGTATAGCATGGGTATGTGGTGGGAAAGGAAAGCGAGGGGGAACAGGAGTGATGTGAGGATGTGAGGAAGGAACGGAGAAAAGGTTAAAGTCCATGGGCGCTGTGGGTACTGTAATAAAAAGATCAATAAATAAATAAATAAATAAATAAATAATAAATAAATAAATAAATAAATAAATGCGCAGTATGCTTTGGCAAGCGTCTGGGAAAGAAAAGTGAACCACTTTCCTTTCCCATATCGTGAGGAAGAGGAGAGAAAGGAGGAGGCAAGAGGGTAAGTCATAGCGTAGCCATATACGGTATATTATAAGAAGGTGGAAAAGAGAAGCGATGTTGGGGAAGAGTGGCGCGGAGATGAAGAGAAGGAAAAAGGTGATCAAGTGGAAACGAAATTGAGAGAAAGAAGGAAGAAAATGTAAAAGAGATGAGAAAGAAGGAAGAAAATGTAAAAGAGATAAAGAAAGGAAGAAACAGGATGAAGATGGATATGGTTATTTTCCTATTTCTGTCACTCGTGGTGAATTCGGGCTGGAATTTCGAAATAAATTCAGGGAAACGCGACCAAAATCATGTTTATTGTCCCTGTAACTCAGGCACAGGGGCATTGATTGTTGGCATTGAGCATGGGCTCCTGAAAGAAGCCAGCGCTCAGGTAATGAAACTTCAAGACATTCATGACGCCGTGCAAGGTGCCATCTCTAAGCTACCTGCAATTAACCAACTAGACATATTCACCGACTTGCAAGCAGCTGTATGAGAACTTGGGAATCTGCACAAGGCAATGGAAATCTGCGGGGCCATACACGCCATGAATCGTAGAGCAGCTACGTGCGTCAAGGTATACTAGATACAAGGAGATTCTGCGAGCCTCCACAACATTGCTGCCGATCACAAGGCACACTGCCCTTCTAATCTAGATCCCCGATCCATTCCCCTCCTACCTCAACCCCTCACCTACCTCTGCGCCCGTTAGAACTTTTCCGGCAGGACACACGCGCTCTTATCTCACTGTCTTTTCTTATCCCACATGCCCTCTTATCGCACTGCGAAACAGGACACATCTATGTGCAGTATCTCTGGTAGTGCAGTTAACATCGTTTGCAGGGAACGAGTAATCGTTCCCAAAAAGAGAGAGAGAGAAAGAGAAAGACCAGCTTTCTAGCAAGAAATGTGTGAGCATCATTTCGTTCTTGAAAAGGCAGCAAAGCGCAGTTTAATATCGTTGGCTAAGATTCAAGCTGCTCAATCTAAAAGAAGTGCAACTTAATAAGCGCAAACGGTTTCGCGGAAGGAGCCCTCTAGATCTAGTGAGTGCTATCTAGTAGTAGGGCGAACCTCCGGACTTTCCGTGCTTCTCGCCCAGAGACCCCAACCAGCAGGACGAGAGGAGCCGAAATCCATTAGGCAGCAAGAAAGGGAAGCTTGCATTGTTCCCTAATGGAACAGCTCGCCCTGCATAACGAATGGCTGGGCATTCTGACATGAAGGCCGCGGCGGTGCAGTTGCGTCGCCGGCCTGCTCCTTGCTCAATACGCTAACTGCTAGGACTTGAGAACGAATGTTTTCAGCAATTCGTATTGCGTTATCGCTTTCTTTAGTGTTTCTCGCATCATTCAACGAATGAGAGGATGAATTGGAGCTCTACTGTATTCACTAGACACGTAGCGGTCCACTGTGGACAGTTCTTTTCCCGCGTCTTTCAAGGTTGCATTTGGGCGTCTGCGCGTGCTTTAATACCGCAGTAGATGCACACGGCCTGATGCACGTTCAAGGTCGCTGCTATAAACGGGGTTTGTGTGCACGAAGTTGCGATTACGGCGAAATCATGGTTAACCAATGTATTCCTTGTACGGCTCTCACACTATCGAAAAGCAACTGGTCACTCACTCACTCACTCACTCACTCACTCACTCACTCACTCACTCACTCACTCACTCACTCACTCACTCACTCACTCACTCACTCACTCACTCACTCACTCATCACTCAATCAATCAATCAATCAATCAATCAATCAATCAATCAATCAACTTTTGCTATTACACACCGACACTACTACAGAGCGCCAGTGGTAAAACAGCGGCCCCAATGTAAGACCCAGATGGACCTCCCGCTACCACTGGCGTGCTGTATGTAGTCTACAGCACCCAAACTAAATCAATAACGATGGTGCTACGCATGCTGAAGAATATCAAATAAGTTGCGCCCTGAGGCCACGCGCGCCTCCTGGCACAAAGCTGGAGGAATAAACGCCAGAGGTGGCGGTAAAGCATTGCGTCCAATTACCTCTCGCTGTAAGTCCCAGTACTGCCCGTGATAGCTTAGCGGAGTAAGCGCTTGCTTGTGAAGCTCCAGGTCGTGGGATCGAACCCCGGCGATGGCGGCCGCATTACGAAGGGGGTAAAATACAAAATGAAACACCACCTGTGTTTTTACGTTGTTGCTGCAAATAAAAAAAACACATACGTTCAAAAACACCCCGGAGCCTACCCCTACGGAGCTGCCTGATAAACATACCGTGGTGTTCGCTAGTAAAACCTCATTAGTTAATACTATTTTCTTCCAGGGAACAGTGATGGTGAAACGAGAGAAAGGGGGATGACAGGAATGAAGCTGGGCATATAACCCTACCTGATATTTTGCTGCTGCTCTACGAATGTAAGCGGTGGAAAGGCCTGGAGATTAGAATAGAGAGAAATAGAAACTAATTTATGGAGAACTGATCCACTGCTCAAGTCTGGATGAAAAGTGGCTTATATTCTGAAACATCCAGGTGTACTGATATCAGCATCGTATGTCATGTTATTTTTGCAAATGTGGGGTTGGTGGCATGAGTGTATTGCTTGGAATGCGCAAATATTCCTGTAAAGCGTGCTTCAAACTTAGCAGTAGTGCATTAGAGGAAGCACCACAAATGTTCACACGTGCACTAAACATAAGACGTATATAAACTGGGCTAAGCAACAGGTCCCATATCTCTCCTTCTACATCAATTGCTCCGCAGTACGTTTCCATTAGTTGATACTTGCAGTATCCAAGACTTCCAGTTCACGCATGCTTACGAGCATTCCAGGCCTGCGCGAACTACGCAGCTCGCATAAACTCATTTAATTAACTTATTTGTAAGTGCTGAGGGTAGGCAGTAGTGATTTTATGGGGACACTGATATAAAAGGACCGCAAGTTGACTCTTTGTCATCGCAAGAGTACGTTGCGAAGGGCGTGCAGTAGGACAGTAAACGTATGGTTGTTTATAAGCGCAAGTTTGATGCTAGTCAATGGAATGATTGTTGCATATAAATTTATAGGCCGCCAAAACCACACAAACACACACACACACGCACACACACACACACACACACACACACACACACACACACACACACACACACACACACACACACACACACACACACACACACACACACACACACACACACACACACACACACACACACGGCGCTCGTCACTGCTTTTCGTGTGTGTGCGTGTGTGTTGTGCGCGCATTGCTTTTGTGTTCCTATGTATTTTAAATTTCCACGCAACGTATTGCGCGCTCGCCGAGCACCAGTTTGTACCGGACAGCTCAATTGCATTTGGGAAGACCGGCCCGCCGCGGTGGTCTATTGGTTATGGCACTCGGCTGCTGATCCGAAGGTCGCGGGATCGTATCCCGGCCGCGGCAGCTGCATTTCGATGGAGGCGAAATGTTGAGGCCCGTGTACTGTGCGATGTCACTGCACGTTAAAGAACCCCAGGTGGTCGAAATTTCCGAAATTGTATTGGTTTCCCAGGTTTAAAACGCCTGCCGATTGCGCAATTCATGTGGCGTGACACGCGTATTTACGCTGTGTAAATGCCAGGCGATGTCGTTGGGGCTGTTGCACCTGCTGATGATGATTATGATGGATATTGGCTGAGGCCTTTGTAATGGGTGAGCAGCTCTCACGCCCCCCCCCCCCCCCCCGCTTTTGTTACGCAATCTATATGTCGTGGCACCCAATCCGATGCATGCAATAAACCTGTCAGATAAAGTTTATAGCCACGTGACTGCATGCGTCACTTCTCGGGTGATGAAAGGCCGCTAGTTGATTGCACTGGTGATTACGATAATAAATTGTGGCATAGCTGTTCGTATTGAGCAGGGAACCGTGTTGCCTTTTCTTATAGTAGTGAGCTTCGCGCTTGTTCCTGTCATGGGCGCTAATTAAGCTTCTCAACTCACCGCTCACCTGAAAGTAAGCACTTGCTTCTCGGACATCTCGAAGCACGTGGTGAATGCGAAGCATATTCTCCAGCTATGTCCCAGTGGGGAATTTCCACACGAGCAGTGACAAATATGTGAACCTTTAGAAACTGCATTGTTCCGCCTTAGATGGTTGGCGTAGGAAAAGTCGGGGAAAACTGATTCCTCTGATTCCAGAGGAACAGGTGCGAAAAGGCGGTTCCGCTCCCACGTCGGCCACACCGAAATATATACAGGGATCTTTCAGATGCGTTTTTTGTTACCGCAGGCATACGTTTCCTGGTTTCAAAAACAGGAACATCACATCCCACGCAATATCGATTGCGCCCGGTGTTCGGTCGTGGGCTGACCATGAAGTATGCGGCGCAAGTGAGAAACTTTCAGTGCGACCATTACCGCAGATGGGTGAATGAGTTCGTTTGGTGACGGAAGCTGGCGAGGAAGAGCCCCCCGTGCGTTGCGCCGTAATGCCACGCAAAACAAGGCACAAATGTGGTAGCAGAGTAGGAAGTTCTGAGTGGGTGGAGTAATCCCGTTGTCTGAGCACGTTCGCGTAGGAGTACTTCAGAGTGGTCCGAATACGCGAGGCTGATGAGGAAAGCCTAGTTTTACAGCGAAGCAGTTAACGACAACACCGCAACGGCTTTTATTTAGCGGCGTTGTACGTCGCGGCCGATAGTGAATTTGAATGCAAGGGAGCATTTGTTCGAGCTCCACAGCTGGCTTGTGGCGTATCTCTCGACAATAAATGTAAGGTGACCTTCTGCATAGCACTCTCGTACAGAAAACAACTCCTGTGCCTGAGGTTTTGAACAAGCAATTAACAATTAGTTCCTCACGTGTGACGTGAGCGACTTCGCATTGATGCCGCACGCTTACCCAGTTCGTTAGTAAGATCTATCTATCGTGGAAGAGTCATGTTGAGGACAATTCAAATACACGTCGACCACGAATGTTCATATAACATCAAGAAGCTTCGTCAATAAATGACCAACAAAAATAAGCACTTAAAGGTTGATTAGAACGCGCTTTGCGTGCCTTAGATACTTGAAACTTAATGAGCAAACAGACAATGAAGCCTAGGAATGACGCCGCCTTGGCCACGAGTGGCGCTGCCTAACACTCCCAGGATAATACGTACATAAATACACAATAAAGTGGACGGGGGGACGACCGCCTTTGTAGCTCAGTTGGTAGAGCATCGGACGCGACATCCGAAGGTCGTGGGTTCGGGTCCCACCGAAGGCAGGTTTGTCTTTTCGTCCACTTTAATTCCTTTCTACTTTCTCCACAATTACAATACCACAAGTAACTTCCCCTATATTTTCCTAGGCTTCATTGTCTGTTTGCTCATTAAGTTGTTTCTAACAAATAAAGAACGAGCCCTTGACCCCTTCCCTTTCGTCATTAGATACTTGAAAGGCATACCATTTGTGCAGGCAAACACACGCAGACAAACGTGCTGTAATGACTGAACTCAGCCTACCACGCGGTAGGGAGTAATTGGCATCCAACACGAGTCCCCGCGGTACCAAACAAGCATGCCATCACTGGTTTTCGCAATAGGCGGTTCCCAGTAAGTTCCGGTGTGTGTTAACCGCTCATATAAGCAAGATGATATAGAATTCATATGTATTGCTTTCGCTTAACAGGCTGTTGTACCGCTTTACCAAAACCCGTAGGAATATTCCAAGGAACGGCGCTTATGATACGCTCATAAGGGCACCGTGACATGCCTATCTCTTCGAAAAAGCACACGTCTTTGCACTAACCTTCACGGACACCACAGCGCACCAATGTGCACCACAGTAGCGCCGACAAGCCTGGTAAGCCCACTTTACTCACACAACCACGAAAGAGAGAAAGAGAGAGAAAAAAAAGCAAGAAAAGGCAAGGATGTTAACCAGAAGTGCGTATGCTTTACTACCCGGCGGAAGTCGTTTGCTGAGTTTGAGGTGTGTATGAGTTGGCATGACGTTCGAACTTGGCGCTGTTCGTCGAATAAATATTATTGATTGATTGATTGATTGATTGATTGATTGAAATATCACATCATTAAGTTTGCAGAAGGACGTTGACGATGGTCGACCGCTTCGCATGACATTGTTTCCCACAACGACCCGGATCTGTCGGTGCTTTTTTTTTTTATCTTTCTTGTGTTGCGCAAGAATGGTTCGCGTGTCTGCAGAGAGTTTCTCACCAGTCCACTAAGAGAAAGAAGAATATATAGATAGTAGCGTGGGAAAGAAAAAGAAAAATATATCCAGACTAGAAGTCATGGACGTCAGTGGTTATATAAAGGAGGCAGTGAAATCTCAGCACAGCAGTCGCACCCATTAGAGTAACTTGAACGAGAGAGGGGTTTTTTTTTTTTTTGCAGAAGGGGGTGGGCCTTGGCGAAAGCGTTTGTGCCATAAAACTCTTCGATGACGCAAGCCTCGCACTAGTGGCGCAAGTCGTTCGGCACTCTGCCGTCAATCGCCCGCAGTCTGTGCCGCGAAAAAGCAAATAAGCGAAGTAAAAGGAAAAACGCTGTTAACATGCGGAAGTTCTGACACTGTACTATGCACCCTCTGCAGTGCGCCAACGGTTGTTTAGCGCCGGCTGACTGGGCGATGAGTTCAGCAGTTCGAAACGAACTTGGGCATGTGAAGCTGGAGTTGAAGGACTGATTGCCCTGAAACTTTGTGGAGGGCACACTTTGGTGTACAACGTCGTGATTCCCTGCAGTATGACCGAACATTTACGACATCGTTAAATGTTCTCGGTGAAGCGGCTAGCCGACGTCTGGACGCTTCTCTGACCGAAAGGATCGGCATGAAGACGTAACAGTGGGCTGCTTAGCGTGCATCGGTGAACCATGCTGGTATTGTGGGTTCGGAATTGCGAGTTTGTTCATCCCCCAATGTGGAAGCTTGTAACAGTTTAACTTCCCCGAACGACTGCGGCAGCACAAAAGTGACGTGCGATATTTTGAAAAGCAGAAGAACGCTCTCGCGGAACACAGCGACGTGCATGACCATCGCATCTCGTCTGACAAGTCCAAGGTCATTGACGTAGAGACCAACCTCCGCAAGCAGCTCTTTGTTGAATCCAGGCACATCCAGTCGACACCCGCAAACATTAACTGGTCTGCGGGTGCACTGCCGAGAGCCTACTTCAAGGGACTTCACCGCGTGTTCCAGCCACCAAACTAAAGCAGCGCTGCCATATAAACCTTGCTCTCCAGCACTGACCCGTCATACATGAGGAAGGGGCCAGGCTGGCCTCGGAACGTCGGAGTTTTTACGTTTGTGTGTTGCTGTCACCTAATCTCAACTATCATTATACTGCCCAGCCAGTCAGATTTCTGTCAAATGTTCACGTTTAAGTGGGGTGACACGCATTTCAAGAATTCCCCGACTGTGCTCGCTTGATACCACTTTAAGTCTTCGAGCCCCAACTGTGGTTGGGCGTTGCGCTCACAGATACCTATGCGTTTCGCATAGGAATGGCTGAGACCGCGGCCTGTGAAGAATCAATAGGGCACAATAGGGCACAATAGGGCATAGGGCATGAAGAATCAATAGGGCACATTTTGTGCGGCTGCCCACAGTACAGTGCCGAGGGCCAATCCCTTCGCTGTACACTCAACAAGCTGGACCACCGACCACTATCGGGACAATGAATTTTTAGGTCTCTTTCTTTGTGTGTTGTCTCGTTGCGCTGTTTTTTTACGAATATGTAGTACCAACTGGGCCAGTTAACTACGCTTCTGGAATTATAAGGTATCGCCAGGAATTTACGTGCAGAAGAAAGCCATGAAAGCGCTACAGCGCTTCTTAAGATCTACCGGCCTTTGTAGACGCCTCTAACTGGAACGCCCTTTCTGTGCGTGTGCGTGCGTGCGTGCGTGCGTGCGTGTGTGTGTGTGTGTGTGTGTGTGTGTGTGTGTGTGTGTGTGTGTGTGTGTGTGTTTGTGTGCAATTCTGTGCACCCTCTCACTGTCGTTTTCTAACCCTGCTCCCTAGTGCAGGGTAACAAACCGGAGACTAATATCTGCAGCGTTAACCTTCCTACCTTTTCTCTTCATCTCTCTCTCTCTTTCTCTCTCTCTACGTCACGTTGTAGCACGGTAGAAAGGCTGCTCAACATATATTCGTGTTGTTTTCGGGTTATGTGCACAAACTGCGGCGAACTCATTTCGACGAGCAATCGCTTTGCAGCGTATTTCTTTATTGGACTATTTATTGAAAAAAGATGTGTCTATCGCTACTGCGCGTAGCAGAACCGTAGGTATGTACGTGGATATTGCAGTCCGTGCGTGAGCAGGGACGCTACTTCCGACATCTTCAAACGTATGCCAAAGAACTTCGTTGACACAAGTTCGCGCCACGTGGTAACACTTAAATTGTTGAAAAAAAATATGCAGGAAGGCCACGCAGCATAAAGGTTGTGGAAAGGTGTCTGGTAAACATTTTGGGCACTCGAAATAGGAGGCGCACTAGAAAGACGTGCAGGAAATAGAATATCGTGGCCTTGGAAAGGAAAGAGCGGAGGCTCTGAGCAATGGTGTGCTGTCTTGCAGATAGGATTTTGTGGAACTGTTTACAGCCGATGCCATTTTGGGCACTCTTAAGGCTGTACCTCAGTCCCCTCGGTGCATAAGTGTCAGTTTGACAAAAATTTCAAGTCGTGGCGAGATTGACCCCTCGCTACAACTCGTGTATTCCATTTGCCAAGTGAAATTGTTGTCGTGTGACTAGAAGCCAAGAAAATTTTCATACACCTATACGTGTAGCAGGATGACTTTTGCCTTCCAAGGAATGTAGGAAGAATGAGTTCGCTTGCTCAAGGTCTCGACAACCAGAGGCTGACGATTTCGTGGACTGCGGAGTGCGGCGTTGGCTCAGCCGTACGTCAACAAGGACAGACGTCCTTCGCTGCGAAAAAGAAATAAAAAATGGTCTCACCGCGACAAGGCGCCCTATTTTGCCTACCACTGTCAAGAAGATGAAGAAGCTCAGACGTAAACAAGTTTGCGATGCATGACGCCTCTTCACTGTGCGAAGGTAGCTCACAGGCACTTGACCCCGAACGATGAAGCAAGATATATGCTACGCCTTGACGTATTCGCAAGGATATGCTTGTCACGGTGGAGAAGTCATTTGCGCTGACTCACACGCAGTCAACACGAAGTCCTGATATGTGTGTCGCGCTGTTTCCACTCAGACTCTTGAAGTCTTGAGGGGCTGCACGTGCAATGAATAACCCCAATAATAACTTCGGAGTCTCAAACGTTGTAAACGTTCATGACGCCGGAGAGATTGGTAAATGACCGGATGTGATGGGAATGCGTAAGGAGAAATCTAAGCTGGTCCCCGTGGAAACCTGCCAGTTTGAAGATGCAGAAAATAGCTGCTGGTGCAAGGTGCCGAAACCGCAGCAATGATAACAGTGGTTTGCAACACGCATTATGTTTGCCTTTCGTATTTCTGTAGTGTCGGAATATTGTGCTGTTTCAGCTTGAACGCGCACTAACTGCTCGTAAGCAGCACGATTCCAAGGCCTAAACACGTCTGCATCGTCATTTTCACTACAAAACATGAGGGCAGACACAGAATGGATTCAGTCCATAAATAGCTCGCCTAGTAGAATATAGTAATGGACAGCCGCCTATAAAATAGCGAGCACAAGGCAGACACGCCATCGCATGCTCCGACGCGCGTTTATGACGCTGTATATCAGACAACGCTTCATATAGTGTGTCAAATTATTTTGGGCTCGAACAACTATGGCTTTTTTTTTTTTTTGAGACTTCGAGGGCTTCAGTGCTGACGGCACTCAGTGGTTTTCTTCTTTTTCTAACGGTGGTTGAGGCATCCGGCCTTGCAACGGTTGGTGTGTGTGAGTTCATGTCTCGGTACACTGGCTGTGGTGTATGGCTGCTCCCCCGAAGGACGTTTTGATGCATCAAGAGATTTAGCGAGCCTTCTGTGCTTATCACAGAAAAAGAGTGGCGATTTCTATCGCGGCTTCGTTAACTATCGGGTGGTTTAGTCCTCTGCTTATAGTTTGGGCAGTATCGCGGGATAATTGCCTATAAAAACCTGGATGCCTCATTAAATTGGTTGCTAGTAATCCGGCGACCGTGTGTGCGCGCATGTGCCTTTTCTTCCGTGTCCCGCTATGTTGGCTTTCTTCTTCTTTTTTTTTTCAAATAATGCCGTTTTGATGGCGGCGAAAATGCGAGAGGAACGCAGTGCTGTGCGTCACCAGTACACGTTAATGAACCCCAAGTGGTCAAAATTTCCTCGAGCCTTCCACTACGGTGTGCGTCATGATCAGATGATGGTTTTGGCACGTAAAACCCCAGCAGTTACTAAGTTCATGTCTCCAGGAACTGGCCTCTCCTTTAAACTCTTTTATCTCCTTCATTTCCTCCCCCCCTCCCCCTCCTCCCAACTATTGAAGAAGAAAGCACGAAAGTTCCGTATCGCGATAGCGTTAAGAAGGCGGTGTCTCAGAAAATCTGGTGTCGGCGTAGGCGTCCATGGCAGAAATAATCATCTCGGGCTAAGCCGCCGTTTCCCGAAGTACATCACCACGCGAACCCTCCGCCATAGCACAGGTGCGTTAATGAAACAGAATTCATTTTCTCAATGTAAAATGCACCAGAGAAATCGTGACTTACAACTTAACACCTACACGCGTGATAGTTCGGAGTGTAATTTGAATGTACGAGTAAACATAATTCTGTTACGAGGACGCGATGCGAACGGGACCCAATGACGCTATGGCGTTCACTCTCCTAAAGGAGAAGCTTAAGGGTCCTCGAACATCTTTCCCGCACTAACTCCACCTCGTTCTCTCTCTCTCTCTCTGTTATCACAGATGCGTCTTACAATAAAAAAGAGAAACCGAAATTTCTATTGCCAAGCTTCGACCATATCGGAGCCCTTTTCCGCAAGTTAGAATAGGATAGGAAGTTTATTCCTCTTTCACGCGTTAAAAAGCAGCACAGAGAAGAGGGGACACTGGGTGAAAACCTGCTAAAGGCAGCTCGAGAGAGCACCCAGTGCCCCAGGTACACTTGAACAGCGATGGGTGGGTATATACAAGATTTGCATGCAACATTTCTGAACGGAAAAGCGATAGATAGCGCTTTCATACACTACAGAAAAAGAAAAAGACAACGAAAAGAAAAGAGAAAAACTGAAATAAATAATGTCAGCCTAAACATCCGCAAGTTCGCATCAATTGCATGTTCCGCAAGTTCACATAGCGAAAAAGAGTAAAAATAAAAGCTGGGAAAGGAGTAGGTGGGGTGCGGAGGAATCAGGTCAGGATAGGTCGACATTACTATCGTGACGTGACTAAGTGCCGTGCCTTCGTGTTCCCAAAGCACAACTAGGGATGAGTAAGGGACTGGGACTTCTCCAGTCTTGTAGACACCGTAAACTTGTCAGGGAAAGCCGTATTAGCGCTGGCAAACACTGCACTACATGGCGGCACCCACGCAGCTTGTCGGCCGGTGACCGAATTATTAAGAGGATTGCGTCCTCGTCGCAGTGGGAAGTAAGCCTTTAGTCTGGCCCCCTTAGGAATTTAGTGCGCTGACAGCAGCAGACTGGGAGTCACGCACTTCTGATCTTCTACGCTGCTTAACTATCTATTCTAGTTTTCTTCACCGAGCTTAGCTCCACTCCGGAAATTTCTTTATTCCTTCGGGGTGGACACATATCTTTTTTTCAAGAGAAGTTTTTCACGTCTAGCCTGTGTCGGCGTGCGTCATAACGCAAAAGCCCGGCAGTTTGCGCGAGCACTACTTTTGCGCTCGACCCACTCTTTCCCCCACTACTCTACTAAATGAGGTGGTGACATGACTCTCATTGAGGGAAAAACTAATAGGTCTAGACAAGGAAAAGTAGTAAGTCAAGCATGCGCCCGACAAGCTTTGCTCATCCTAATTTTCTCGACAGGGGAGCGGTTGGGGATTTTTTTTTTCATCCATTCTCTTAACTATCTTGGTGTGAATATTATGTCCCATAATTTCTTAGTGACCATTATAGCCCGGTGCACGAGGAGAGTTCGGTTATTGCACACTTTCGCATTGATGTCAATCTTAAGCATTGACTACGACTGTTACGGTTTCGTTATCTGCGTGCATAGTTGATAGGCAGGACGACGTTGGCTACGTTGTAAACGACTCGATGTGGCATATGTATTATTGGCTTAATGACGTCAGGTTGCGAAAGCGCGGATTCCAACCAAGCGATCAACCGATAAATTATTCAATCAATCAATCAGTCGGCCGATCGGTCAATTAGAAAACAGTTATTATTTGTTACGCTTCTACGGCATCCTTCCTTTATGCGGGCCGTGCTCCAAGACAGCGCAAACTAGACTATTTGTTGAACACACGACACACACTAACCTTTTCTTGCAGACGCCCCTTTTTGTTTGTTTTGTACTAGGCGCGGATACTGTGCTATGCAGTGAAAGAATAGAATAAAATACAGCAGTTGGCTGGGAATTAGTCCGTTTCCTGATCCCTAGCATGTAAGAGAAATATAGACTTCTGTTTGTGCAAAGGCATGATATTTATTTATTTATTTATTTATTTATTTATTTATTTATTTATTTATTTATTTATTTATTTATTTATTTATTTATTTATTTATTTTTGCTTTACCACTGTACAACCTTCACTCGGGCTTTGTAATAATGTCGCACTGTGTGGTTCTAGAGCGTTTGTTGCAAAACTTGCCTGTGTAGGGCAGCAAACCGGACGCTCGTCTGATTAACCTCCCTGCCTTTTCTTTGCCTTCTCTCTCTTTCTGAAGGTGCTAATTTACTTCCCATGCATCTGAGGCAAAACCGCAAAAGACCCTATGTCCTGGTTCGCCATCTACATGGAGCCGAGCTGCTTCGCATCTTCGTCGTTCACTCAATGCTGCGATGCGCACAACGCGACGTATTCCTGGGCTTCTTGCACTCCCTTTGAGGAAATGTTATAAGGTCTACCGCGTTGGCAATAATTCCTGACGATGCTCACGTCAGAGATCTTAGGATATAGGCGGAAGTGAAGTCAAAAGCGGAAGTACATTAGGAGACCAAGAGCTGAGACCAGCGCAAGAGGGGAAATGCGTAACGGGAAGTCACTTGCGTTAGGCAGCAGCAGCCGGGTCACAAAAAAGGGTCGCTTCGAAAAATCTTTTTAAAGAAGTTCTGCGCCTGGGCGCCCTTCGTGGTAAAAACATAGCGCCAGAAAACGACCTGCTGAGAAAAGATTAAAGATAAACTTTTCTAGCAAAATTACAAAAGCGACAAAGTCACGTCACAGGCCACATGTGTTCGACGCCTTCCATCCGAAGAGGCCTAAAAAAAAAAGAAAAAGAAAACAGGCTTACACAGTGAATCCACCACCCTTCCCCACACTGTTTCCATTTTTTTTGTATTTTATACCAAAAACGAGTTGTACATTTAACAAATAAGGCCGTAATGTACACTATCGCCTCAAAATTTGAGCAACAGCAGAAAGCATTGCTAGGCGCACCATTTTGAGCTATTAACGCATCAGGAAAATAAAATAGCAACGCATGTAGCTGTAATTTTGAAAATGGGAGAGAAACGGACTGCGGTCACAAGATTGGTGCGCATTATTAAGTCTATATATCCCGTTCCAGAGACTTGTTGTAATATCCTGATGTTTTCTGCACCACTTATGCCGGTGGCGATGATACTAGGTTCGTCACATCCGAAAGCCGTATTGAGCCCACACTGCTGATTGTCCAGGGAGTGTGCAGGTAGTAAAAAATGTGCAGCAGGTCTCTTTCTGTTCATCTAAAAACCTTGGACCTTTTGTTATCTGCGCTAGCAGGACAACCCCATGAACGATCGTTGCTACTCATAGAAAAATTCGAAGTTGTTGTTTTGTTTTTGAGGCTATTCCAGTGCCACTTTTGGCGAGGGGACATAAACACGTGTCTCCAACTGTGCCTGTCCAAACAACCCCACACGCTGATTCATCTGAAAAAAAAAAAAAAATGAAGGCACTGAGTCAGGCCCGTAGGCAGGAATTTTTCTTCGGGGGTTGGGATGGAGAGGGGGGCACTTGCTGGTGGCCTTGACTATTTGAGAAAAACTTCTATTTTTCGTTATTTATTTTCGGTAAAAATCGCAGTATGTACATGAAGTTACTTCTAAATGTAACGTCATTAATAGGCTTAAATTGTAAGTTAGGGGAACTTAACTATACTATTAAAACTACCCCTCCCCTCCCAAACAAAATTTCGAGAAGGGCCCAGGCCCCTTGCTCACCCCCCCCCCCCCCCCCCTTCCGCTCGGCTGCGGGCCTGTACTGAGTGCACGCGCATTAAAGAAACGGTAGATTGGGTGAGAAGTCGGCAAATTATCACAATAGTCTCTTTTTTTTTTTATCACACAGCAGTAACCTTGCACTAGCATGCAAGGTTACTGCTGCGTGATCTGGTTCTGACGCTATTTATCGCGCCTCTTCAAATGGTTGCTTTAACAAATAATGTATCACGAGGTAGCCCCTCAACGCGTTAAGTATGACGTGCATCCCGTGAGCAGCTCTTCTTTCATTGGAGAGTGCGCCTTCCTGGCGAACTGGTCGGCTCGGCTTAAACAAACGGGAGCTGCCACACGGATAAGAAAATGATATATGAGGGCTATCTCTATCTCTGCCCAGCAGCACATACGGAGCAAACACGCTTCACGGTAAACATAATGGATCAACAAACAGCCATGAAACAGGTACTACCGGAATCTGGCGGCAGCATTAACTATAACGGGAAATGTACGAAAGCGGAACTACAGACAGGAAGGAAACAAAGGTTCAGTGACCTCTCAGTAAGCCCAGTGTTCGGCTGCAGTATAGTTGGATTGATAGAAGAGTGCCAAGAAGCTTGGGAACACGAAGAAAAAATCAGGCGTTTAATAAATACAGCCGTGTGGATGTGTCGTTACTTAGCGTTAGGTGTTTCCTTTGAACCGCAATCACACGCCGGCTTATCTGAGAGTGAAGCTAGGCGCCATACGTGAGTATTGAGAAGGAATCATCCGTCATTTACCGGAAGCAGTAGCCATGATGTGTGATCACTGCTTCGCGAATTATTGATTTCAGGGAGTCGTTCACCCCGCAAACCACAGTCCGATTTCTAAGCGAGAGAGATAACGACAAAAATTGCGAAAAAAATTTTTTTTTTGCTTTTGCGTTTTGTTGTTACCTGATTCGTGTGAAGGGATTCAGGTACGGAGTATCTCAGTCGCTTCAACTTACCTTTTTTTTTTTCGGCTGCAGGAAACACGCATACGAAAATGAGTAATAGGAGTCCAAGCTAATAGGTTCAATATATGAAGACGCAGGTTTTTATTTTTTTAGAGGAACTGATCCATTTATCATTAATTGTTATATCGCCAGCGCCCAGCGATATCACGGTCGTTGCTTTGCACCTCTGACTCACCCTCGATGGAAGGGCTTTCTGGATCATTTTTTTACTATTAATTTTTAGCCCTATTGTAATACTTTCATGATTTCGGTTATCAAACATGTTTTGCAGTTGCCACCGTTATTGGTCAAGAGCACAATGTCGTTTGAGAACCTCAAATTACTGAGACATTCTCCGTTAGTTCTAATTCCCTTTCCTTGGCAGCGCACAGGCTTCAACACTTCCTCTAAACATGTAGTAAATAGCATTGGGGACATAATATCACCTTGCCTGCAAGAGTGCTCCGTTAAGGGGCGCTGCAACACTTTACGAGCATAGTCTGAAAACCGTGCCAAGAAGTCGTGGAGACAATGAGATGTGATATTTTTATTCGAATTGTATGCCAGGCAAAACGCCCCTGAAGAGCATTGCAAACACGAAAGACCAGGGACTTGCTTAGTTCCCTTGCTGATTTTCTGGGTGGGAACATTGTTAAAGAAAAATGTAATACCAAATCCCTCGTTACAGGGTGAATCAACGTAGTTCCTTGTTGGCTTGGTGCGCCCACTCCCGTTATTCTGTGTTGCTTATTTGTCCATGTTATACTGACATTTCCGTTTCTCTGCTGGTTGTCTTCCCTTCCTGTCTTTGCACTGTTGTTACTTCAACGCTGCTGTGTCTAAAGCATTGTTGTAATGTGACTGGATTGGTAGATTCCATTCAGGCCGTTGAATGTTCAGGAATGGGGGGTAAGTGAGGGGGTGGTTGGAGGACCGTCGTCGAACAGTGCGAGTTGAGGCTCACGGGATGTGTACTGTTCCGCTTCGCTGTGCACGTCGCCTTATCCACGCGTCCGCGCTGAACTTTAGAAATGGGATACTATTTGCTAAAATTTCATTAAAGCTGGTGTCCGGGCAGGGCAACTGAATGCATGCCTCGCAATGCTTGTTTGGCTTGAATCTAACAATGCCTTCCTCACACTTCTTTAAGAACGCACAAGTCGTGCAAATTGCCTCGACCGAAGGCACACCTTGGAGACTCCTTCAGTTTCATTAGCGTGTCCGAAACGCCATTCAGGGCGGCTGACTACTCGCCGTGTCATCAGCGCCGGCAAGCCAACATGTGACCTGATGCTGAGCACTGCAGCATTGTCGGCTGTGGGCTACTGCTTGCAAGGTGTCACTCTTGTAGGTCGTTGCGCTGTTATATGCAGACATGAAGTCGGAACGTGATAGAATAAATGATGAATTTAGGAGTCCTACCTCTATCATGAAAATACTGGCAAGCAAAGCTTGGTGGTCACCCACTGTGGCGACCCTTACAAATCGGCTTTACAGTCGCTCGTATTCAGCAGCCAATTCGTAGCGTCTTTGGACCACGCTGGTGGGCACGTACAGAAATCCACGCTGGTGGGCACGTACAGAAAAACTTCAACTGCGCGAGGGACACCTTGTATTTGAACTCTTGCATCTTTATGTGAGGTTGTAGATAGCGGCTTACTTGGGAATCTGCGTCGCAGACTGCTTTGAAAGGAAACATAAATGACATAGGAAGGTAAAGCGCACTGAAAATAACCAAATAAACAATTAGATTAGGCTTGTTTGTAAGGATCTATTTTCTTGGGAAGCGCAAAACTTGTCGGTTGTTTAGTTTTGCGTTTCGTAGGAAGATGAAAATAACCACAATGACCGATTTTCGTATGATGCTAGAGTTCTTTTATCGAAGACGTTTCTCATGCTTACAGTCTCGTTCAGTCGCGTTCCGTAATCAAACGCTTAGATGTTAAACAAACGACAAAGAAAAAAAATATTTTTCCTTTTTATGTTCCTAGTGTGGCTAATTTCAGCTACTGCGCGCTAATTTTCACTTACTAACGGGTCGACTCAAATTGTTTTTCTATATGACCTGGTGTTTCGTGCAGTCACCCTCCATTACGACGTCCAGAGCCGTCGTTACAAAGTAATTACGAGTTAATTACTTTCGATAAGAGAAGCTGGTTCTCATTTATTGATCATTAATTATTGCCCCCTTCTCTCGTCCAATACGCCCTAATTGTTTCGGCCACGGTAATAATAAAATTAGTGCTGAAAATAGCCGTCGTGCTATGCGTGGCTCGCATCGATGCAGCACGAGAGATCGATGGGTGTTTAGCTGACGGGACCGGATGCGTGCGTGGCGGGGCGGTTGACTGGGTACTGATTGAACAGAACTCGTGGTCATACACTCGTACATTTCTCAATGACATTTTATTTGATTGATTCACGGCACTTTACGTTCCAAAACCACGGTTTGTCAGTCAGGTCATGCATGGTGACCTGTCTCGTCAGAGGCTGCCTCGGGATGGGCAGGATGTGCAACGACAATTTGAGGTGTCCTAAGGAGTGGGCCGACTCTAGGCAAAGCACAAAAATTGAACTGCACTTTCACGGTGACGTCAATGAAGCAGGATCACCGGCCCAAGGACCCTGAAAGAGAACGTGTACGCAGAATCACGTTGTTAAAGAAATTGTGTTCGTCATTCCGTATATTCGCTAGCCCATCGTACACAGCTACGATCGGGGTTTCACCGTGAAGTTATGTGAAGATGAGACGAAACGGGAACTGCAGTGGTAGTCTAGAAATACGCGCTAATTTCTAGCTGGTGCATTATATTGAAAAAAAAAAAAAAGGTGGAAGGGGAGTAGGGGGACGGGGGGGGGGGGGGCGACATGCGGCCGATGGTGAAGAAGGATAATATTTGTCCTAAAGTGCAATTTGTTTTTACTCATACCGTAGGCGAGTGAGTATGCGCTATATTTATCTTTATTCGTTGTCGTTGAATGGTCGTTATGACATCGTGTTTGGTAGTTATTCCCTCTGCTGCACCAGTGCACGTTATCAACGAAAGCGCGCAATCACGCACATTATACTCTGGGAAATTGCGATGGGCGTACCTTAATTTGTGTCACCGTTCGCAGTCCTCTTTCTTGATAGTAACGGGAGAATACTTCTCGCATACGCTACATTCTCCAGCCCCCGTGAATTCCCACTAGAGAAACGTCAAAATGCTCGCGAGGTAAGAGATCACCACCTCAGTGTGCAATAGGAGGAATGGGAAATCACTGCTGCCATCTTATCTGTGCTTTCGTGTACACCGCTTGAAAACATGGAATTCCTTTGGTCTACCTTGTTCGAAGAGCACTACCGCCACGGCGAATGTAATAGCTTGATTGCGGTACCTTGTGACCAGTTAACGTGAAAGAGGGCACGTGGACATATCGTTGGCACGATGGTTTCTAGGTATGGCAGTAACGCGATAGGTATTTTGCTTTTCATATTTAGGGCAAATGAAAATTGGGGTTACGATGAGATGCTTGTACCTCTCAGACGAATGGAAGAACGCTGGGCCACAGACAGAAGCCGTCGTTTCAAGTCGTTTGAAGCTGGGATTTTTTTTTTTTTTTTGCAGATTGCGTAGCCTTGTTACAGTCAAGAAGAACGTAGCAAGACGCCTTGCGTTGGTGTTGGCATCACATCTGAGAGTTGGTATATGTTACTTCCACCGCAGTTACACACACACACACACACACACACAGACACACACACACACACAAAAAAAAAAAAAAAAACGCGCGCGCGCTCGCGCGCTCGCTTATAGAGTGTTTTATAACCACTTTGTTGTTCAGGCAGGTATATCGAACCCCGAAGCTCACTTTATGCTTCCAATAAAAATACAAGCCTTTAACGTGCCTCAAATTGATTGCGCTGTTATCACCGGCGCTTCATGTTTGTAACGAAACTGCCGCAATTTTTGCTGAATTTCACACAGAACTGTCGGAATTTGAGCTTTTCAAGGATCTTTTTGCGATGACGTATTACGACTGTAACTGCACAGTAGTTAATGCGCTGTGAGTGAGCAGCTTGACAAGGAAGAATGTCGGCTATTGCGTCTGTTCATATTGATAAGGATGGCTACATGACCTACGGCGTAATGTGTACATATAGGTTTGTACATACGCTGGAAAACCACTATTGGGCCCGAATTGAAAGAGTCATTCGCTTTATTTATTCACGTGTGCTCGGAAACCGCCGGCATGCAATCTTGACACTGGAGAAGGCCAGCTGGCAGTGGGAGGCAGTATCGTTGTTATTGGACACCTGGAAAACGCCGCACAGGGTCGGAGTTATCAGCATCCGTTGCGGCAACGAGGTGTAAGGAACACGCTGAACCAATTATTTCTTTCTCGTACACATCGAAACTTGTATTCATATGCGTGTATATGACTAATCTTGATGTTGGGGGTCCCGCGCTCGCTAGGAGGCCGTTTTGCAAGCTGCTAAAATAAGCACCGAAATTCTTAGCGCAAACATTACAGAAAAGTGTGGCGCGTATGCATAGCATGTGGAGAAGCTTTAGGAACTAGGGGAGCGCTGAGCCGACGTCAATTGCAAATGCATGGCACGTTGAAGCCTCATAACAGCCTCAAAGCTGGACTTCTTTCGGCGCCCGTAAAAAGCTAGCGACATTTGGAAATCACGAAAACGTTAATTTGTTCGCGTCTTCACAGATCACGCTTAAAATTTCAAAAAGCAACATTATAAATTTGACCGGAAAGGATGTACTGTAAATTTCGATTTGGTGGCGCCTTCCTCTGCTCCCCCAGAGTTCGTATTTTTTGTATTCGGGAAAAGCAGTGAAAGGGGGGAGGGTCTGAAAATACGTGTGCGGGACAGCGCTGCATTTCCCTTTTGATAATTACAGTATTTGTTGATAACTGAGTAATGAGAACTGTTACCGAAGAAAATCCAGCTATCGTTTGTTTAAGTAGCTATAGTCACAGATTTGACGGGATATTTAGTATATTCAATGTGCAATCCAAGTAAACATCGTTCTGTACCCACTTGGAACAAATTGCGGATTGCTGCACTTCTATGTTCAAGAGCACTTCGTGACTCGTACCTTTCAGAGAAGTGCTGCAACGCCCCGTCACGGTGGTCTAGTGGCTATGGCACTCGGCTGCTTATCCGAAGGTCGCGGGATCGAATCCCGGCGGCGGCGGCTGCATTGCGATTGAGACGAAATGTTGAGGCCCGTGTAATGTGCGGTGTCAGTGCACGTTGAAGAACATCAGGTGGTCGAAATTTCCGGAGACCGTCCACCACGTCGTCTCTCACAATCAAATCGTGGTTTTGGGTCGTAAAACCCCGGAAATCAATCAAGACCCCCAAGGCACAGGAAAGTGAATCGCTTGATGTTTAATTGCCACTTTATTTCTTACGTTTCTTTCTTTCATATTTTTTTTTTTGTACGTTTAGAGTAAAGTACCTAGGGTGGTGTCAATAAGTTTCAAGCCTAACATTATTTAAAGGGATACTGAACAAAACTTTCCCCGTCGAGATAAATGATCCAATCGAAAGATTGGGTACTGGAATTTGTTTCCACAACCTCCATTTCAGCGATAGACTAGAGGAAAATATTGAATTTAATGCATTTTCGCAAATTCGCGCGTCTAGCGGCCGCGCAGTGAACTAGAGGAAGTTGCGTGACACCCACCGGATGCTGACGCGCCGACCAGTTCGCGACGAGCAACTAGTGGTTCTCTGGAGGAGAGTAGGAGAGGGAAGTGGCTGGAGGAGAGAGGGCGCCGGTTGCATGTGACGTCACGGCCGTCAACAAGCTCACTGGCGCGCAGCCGCCGCACTCTCACAATCCGCTAAAAATACGGCCAACCGTTCGAAATACGTAAAATGAACTCTGTTACTCGGAATGGTGGCGGCTTCCGAGAAGGTTTTCGATGTTTTCGCTAGTTTGCCTAATTTTTGTTCAGTGTCCCTTTAAGGCATTTATTTTTTTTCGCTACCAACCCACACGACTACAGGTTGTGCAAGACCACACAAGATTCGCGATACACAGGCAAGCCCATCTAAACGAGGCGACGAGCTACATTTCCTAGAAGCTTCTGTACTAGAAGCGCCGGGGTATGAAGTCTTATATCTTATCCACGAAAGAAACTGTCGGCACATCTTGACGCCTCCCGAAATCCTCCGATATCGCCACAATGTTATTCTGAATTTACGAGTTCTCGCATATTGTAGAATCTGCGTTCAGTTTCAGCTTTCTCGCCATTTGATTTCTTCTAGTGCCCTTTCATGTTTGAGAAGATGCGTATTGGCGCACTTCCTGGTCCTCCTTGTAATACTTTTTTTTAGATTTTAGTTGTCTTTCTTACAGCATCAACTACTATTCCTGGTTTAGCCACTTGTTTACAAACAAGCGGTCTAAGTGTAGCCGAACTGCGTAGGCAGGAAGAGCTCTAGAAACCTAGCTACCGCTCGCTTTTCGAGGCGAACATTGGAAAAGGCATGCGACTGCCGACGGCAACATGGTTTTGCTTTTAATGCCCGGAGCATGCCCGGAGTACGTCGCCAAGGTTTTTGTTAGCTCTTTTGCTTTCCGCATTGTTGACAACGACATGTGGACCATGTACAGTTTTGACGGGGTTAGGTAAGTGCGCACAACAGCGTTGTACGTACCAGCGTTTTTGTGTTGTACGTTACAAATAAATGTACTGAAATTTACAGATAGGCTGCGTGGATATAAAAAAAGGGGGGTCGGGAGGGAGACGGGTGGTGGGGGGAATATCGAATGAATGATGCGCTTTCATAATAATACAAACATAATATTGAATTAATTTTGACATATTAATTATCAAGACCACAAATAAATAAATAAATAAATAAATAATAAATAAATAAATAAATAAATACGTTTGTAATGTTCATCAGATATTGACAGGCTTCTTCCACAGGAAGTACTGAAACCACCAGGAGGTTGAATGATGACACCGACCATCAAATGTGTCATCGCCCTTTTATTGATGGCATCGATGTTCTATCTGAAAAAGAAAAAAGAGGGGAAAAATGATCTTTCGTAGCTGCGATTGACTTCGCGATTGTGAAATTTGTATTGCTGAGCCGATGCTTTCGACGGGCGTCGAATATGAGCGCTGCTTTCTGACGGCCCCTCAGAGGCATTCTCATACAGACATCCCCCCCCCCCCCCCCCAGAAAAAAAATATAGAAGAGAGAAAGAAATGAAAGAAAGAAAGAGAAAGGAAAACACTCCGTCTTCGTTGTTGTGGCTACTGTTTTGTTATTGCGAGAAATGCAAAGTAAATGAGAAGGACGAGCTTGAGCTTATCAGCGTCAAAATTTGCGTCAAAAGTACAGCGCGAAAAGCATCATCACATGCACTAGCATCTGTTCTGTCCTTATTTTTCGTTGCTCCAGAGGTGACGGGACTAACGACATCACTGCCAGGGCGAGTTAAACGCCGTTGAAGAACACCGCTTCAAAATATATTTATTTAACCTTACCAAACTGTTCGCTTAAGAACCGTGCATTACGATTCTCCTCGACTGAAACCCTGGGGCAATGCTTAGCCATTTGGATTTGAAAGGGCGCGATGCCGTTGCCCCTTTAGAGCACTGTTCTCCCCTACGTTCGCAGCATGTGGCCGCAATCCGTGCGAAACTTTATGTTTCGCACGGTTTGCGACCACTTTATGCGTTATGCGTTAGACTGGTACACTATGCTCACCGCTTAGCTACCATGACCTTTACTTCATCACCCGCCGTAGTGGTCTTTCGCGCGCTCCTTGTTTATGTACGAAACAGATCCAATGCGAACGTCAAGTTACGCTCTTCAATATTAGCCTCTGGTTGTGACGTGTCCTTCTCTACAGCTGCGACCAGTCGAGTCACTCGCTAATTACCATAAGGCACACTGACCTGCACTGCTGCGGTCGCGTTCACGGCGAAGTACGGGTTCTGTTTGCACAGATGTATAAGTGACGTACAAGAGTAGCAGTGGTCTGCACTCAGCCGTAATGTATTTCACGTGCGCAGCAGTGTAAGCGCCTTGCACACAGAAAACAGCCTACGGTTGAAAACGGCGCCAATATTGTATTCATCGAAGATTAATTAAGCATAAAACCTCGTTAAATGGAGGATCAGCTCCTGTCTTTCAGTGCTCTTACTACAACGTAAACGCGCACCAAAATAGGGTGAATCTGCAATTTTACACAAACGGCTACAACGAACTCACGCGTCTTAGTGGTAAAGGTTTTGGCGCAGCTTTATTAGTGCAACCGCGTGGGTGAAACAGCCTTCGGTTACGTTACGTAGAGGAGAAATGATGAAAAGATCGCACAATACGATTTAGAACAGGGAATGTGGCAGGAGCCAACGTTTCGACAAGTGCACTTGTCTTCGTAAGGGCCGCGACTGCCAGGGCGGCGACTGCCTTGTCTTTGTCAAAGCGGCGACTGCCGAAGACAAGTCCATTTGTAGAAACGTTGGCTCCTGCGACGTTGCCTGTTCTTAATCGTATTTCGCGATCTTTTCATCGTTTCAAGCATCCATCTTCACCTGAGCTTCTCTACTAGTAGATTAGAAATGTCATTCCTGAAGAACATCGCTCGGTTGTAGGCGTGGATGTGCGCCAGATAGACGGGTGGCGCTCCCCTTCCTGAGCATCCGCAAATACCTTCTGTGCCTACCTTCTCTCTCGGCATAACGCGACTTTTTGTCGATCGCGTTTTGATGTCTGATTCTCTTGCGCCCGAATTTGCTTACCGCACTTACGTTGCTGCAGTTCTTACGAACAAAACATCCGCATTAAGTCCTGTCCTGTACATGAAAATGCCATCACGTGCTGCGAATAGCAGTAGTTATATTCTTGGAAGGGTTTTTTTTGCATGCTTTCATTACCTTGTTAAGGAGGAAGCATCATGTACCTCATCAGACGGAAAAAAACCAGTCTGCCACGGCAAGTGGTACGTTACCCCTCGTTACAAAGGCGCAGTTAAAGACACGAAAGCCACGTTACATTACCACGTAACGACACAAATGAACCTACATTCACGTCCTCGTATGTATAACTTTGGTGACAAAAGCACAAATGCGGCATCTGGTGGAAACAAGCAGGCCCCTCATATCCACAGATCTGTTCAGAGTCATGACGATGCCATCATTAACAACACGTGATGACGTCGGCATAACGTAGCCCCTTGACGTCACTCAAGGTGCTTAGCGAAAACAGTTTAGTTAAAATGCCGGGTCAGTTGTTAACAGGCATTATAATGACACTACTACTATAGTAACGGGATAGGGACGTTAAGAAAACGATGGAGCAACGGTAGCCCAGTGTTCTTACGTTACGTCCCCACCTGTTAAGCTTTCAGTCATGTGTTGTCAGTGATGACGTCATGTTTCCACATCACGTGACGTGGACGACGAGACTGCGTGGACGACAACATGGTCGTCACACTCGTACACGCAGCGCTTTCGCATTAATAGTGACCGTCAGGAGGCTTGAGCATATCCATAACCTTTATCTTTCTGTTTCTCTTCTGCATGCCTCGTAAAGGTAACAAAGAGTGTTCATCTCCGTACCTTTCTTTCATCTCTCTATTTCTTTGAAAGATACGATGACGTGCCACCCTCATGCAACCGCATGTTATTTATAACGCCACAAGATACAAAACAAAGGACACGCCACCAAGGCAATGCTTCACGATGGATGTAGTTTTTGGCGTCGTGGTGGGCGCATGAAAAGAACGAAGCCTTGGATTTCACCCGCTCACATTGTAAGCGTTCTGGTGCGAGCCAAAGCTTAGCATACCTTTGCGTAGGTGAGGAAAAAAGAAAGAGAGGATTCTTTATGCATGCAAGACAGGACGACGAAAACAGGACGCGCCACTTCGCTAAAGAAATGGCTTCTCTTTCTGTTCTCCAGTGATATTCTAGTATAAGAATGGAAATACGCAGTTCACAGATTTCAGGGAAGCGTCGGTTCTGTCAACAAATGGTGATACCGGGTTCTATATTTAAATGCACTCGTATTAGCATACTCTTACCGCAGCGTTTGCGACGGCTTGAGGAAGTACCAAGACTGTGCGCATACCTGCGCCTGCTCTTTGAATACATGTACTGTTCAATGCAGCGTCATGTGATTCTGCTTTTTGTCTGTTTTATTTCAGCAATACGGCAGCACTTTTGCTTTTCCTCTTTTTTCTCACGGCAGTGGTGCTTGAAGTCGCCGTGGAACAATTGCTGCTCTGGAGAAGTGCGCATTCGAGCAGAATTTTCAAGTTTATTTTTTTTCCATATATGTTTGTTTGTCCATAGAACTTGAGTATTTAAAGTTCTGCTGGTAGCTATCATTCGCTCCGGCTGCATAAGGAACTTTCGAGCTATTCTTTTTTCAGAAAAGGAAACTGACTGCCTAGCAAGAGACTGCCTAACTAATCGCCTAACAAGAAGTGGCTGTGTAAAAAATATTACCGAAATAATTGCAGTGTTTTTCCAACAACGATTTCATCGCTTTTGTACTTTAATTCGGAGCAACCGCGCCTACACTGCCTTTAATGTACTAAGATTTATTTCTGTATTATAAAAAGAATCAGACGCATAATCTACACTGCACCATGATTCATCCATTAAAAGACGCGGAAAACATCTGCCCCTTCTACCGTACTACACGAATGAATCGATTGCGACGGTAGGTACGGTAAAGTGAAAGTTCTAAAGGGACTAGTTAATCCAAATGTCTTAAGCAAGGCTGGTGCTGAATAGACAGCCTTAAGTTCTCTTTCGCTGCCAATAATCTGGAATGAGCAAAAGAAGTAATTATAAGCGCCTCACTCCACATTTTGAGATTAAGCTTGCGAAGAAAATCGCTTCATTAACAGGTATGCACGAGCGACCAGCACTCTGCCGCTTTGATTGGGCCTTTTTTTTTTTTTTTTCATACGAACAACCTGTAGGCACACTTTCGTAGCATACTGGTGGCTACTAATTACCGACGCGTCGAGTTTCAGTGAATCATTGTGTACTAATTATTGCATACGAGTAGTGATGCTCCATACTGAAGCGCGTAATAAGCAATATCAGGCGTGCTATAAATGTTGAATAATCTTCACGCACGGCTTGATATGAGAGAGGATTACGCGTTGAGCAGACGGTCGTTGAACGTCTCAGGTGAATGAAGGAAAAAGAAAACAAGGCGAGAGTTCAATTTCTTTCTTCTTTTGTAATATCATTAGTATGATAGCCGTATGGCAAAAACGCTGAGAAGAATGAACAATTGGTGAGAGCGAGCTCAAACTGGCATCAGCGTTTTATCCCTTGAAAACTGCCAATTATTCTGCGAAACAGCTAATAGATACTCAACACTTGACGTGCTATTTCGGGAATGTAACCTCTGTGTCACTGAAAGGCATAGAATCGCGGCTTGCAGGATATGACCCAATTTAAGCGGAGGATTGCATGTCTTCACACTAGTGGAGCTGCGCTAATACGGTGTCGAGAGCTATCACAACGTGCGTTTTATTGCTTCATAAAGCTAATTAATTACTACTCAAAACGCCTACCCGTTAATAAAGCGAACATGACATGCAGAAGTACCGAATTTGTCGTTGTAGTTTACGAAGTTTATTGCATAAAGGAAACAGAAGCTTAAACCGAGGAAATGTTCATCTGTTGCGGTAATTTCTAGGACATAGAAAAGTAATCATAGAGTCTGATCTTTTACCGTAACACATTTATGCGGTTATTTGGCACGTCGTCCGCGGATTTACACTGGTCACCTGTGGTTGCTTAAGATAGAAGTGTATGTAAGACCAGTAATAGTAATTCATGGCTAATTCATAATTTTTTACGAGCCCAAACCAGCTACGGTTACAAGGCACGTCCTCTAGTGGAGTAATTTTTCACCACCTGGGGTTCCTTACCTGCGCTTAAATCTAAGTACACGGGAGTTCTTTTTTTTTCTTCCCACACCCACCGACATGCGGCTGCCATGGCCGGGATTCGACCACACGACCCCGAGCTTTGTAACGCAACACCTAGCCGCTAGCCTACTCTACATGCTGCGGGTGTGCACATAAGCAGAATGGTGCTTTTGTATTTCGCTCAAGGAGAAATGTGGCCGCCGTATTAGATAACCATCATTCGCAACCTGTACTCCGAATAGGAAGTTCGAAGACGTAGTTTTATGTTATATACGTATACTTTTTTTCTTATTATAGCTGACCTGTGTACACGCCTTGGGCAGGAATGGGTAATAAATATAGTCAAAAATAGTGTAACGTACATCCTGCAGCACAAGAAAAGTAAGTAAACTGCGTGTCAGATCCTACATGATGTGCCAACACGGGCATAAGAATACGATAATCATATTGTTTGCGCTAATTATGCAGTTCATCGTCTTCATCTGTGTATACCCATCATGCCAATCATCATCATCGCTGCGTTTGGCCGCTGCTAGCTGGGAGGCTGTCTCGCGCGCCATTGTTCTAATTAAAGGGTCCTATACCGCTGTACTGGACGTCGCCTCACAATATATTTAAACAGTTACCATATCACGTTTCCTTATGAAAGGCATTCCCTGTCATCGAGAGGTGCGTCATGTTTATAGGAAACTTAGTAAAGCAAGCTTACTATGTGAAAGTAGACATGCAACTGTATGTTTCTTTTAGTGGCAGTGTCGCGCGTCCTTAAATAAAAATCCAACTTGGTGCGTGAAATCCCGATAATGAAATGGAATTGTGGTGCTTTTCACTTTGCTAGGAAGCTGTCGTTCTAGAAAACAACATCAGCTCTAGTGTCAACAACTTCTTTTACATCGTCGGTTTCTTTCTCCCTGAACTTTACGGAAAGGTCACATTCTATTTCCAGTAGAACTATTACTACAATCTCATCTCCTTTTTGTGTGTTTGTTCTTTGGTGTAAACTCTAGAATTAAGCTGAGAACGCTCCCTTTGAGGACACTTTCAAGGACAGTCGTCTGTATTGCGGCGGAAGTAGCAGTCAGAGAACGTTCGCGGTGCAACTAAAACTGCGTCTACTGCGTCTACTGCGCCTACAGCACAACAAAAGGCGACTTCCCACTCATAGATAACATCTGGGACTGTGCCGGCTCTGTCCAAGTTTTTGTTTTGCAAAAGTATCTGCTTTTAAATAATAAAGAACGAGATAAACTCAGTCTCCTCCGCAAGACATCACACCAGAAAAGCAAGTTCTGATGCAAAGACATTTTGGGACGATAGCTCTCTGTCGTGTGTAACCGCTGCACTCTCTACACTCTCAAATTGAAGACGAAGTCTGATGAAAGACTGTAAGGTGACCGTGTTTCGGTGCGGCAAATTTTCTTCCAGTCTGGTTTTTCATGGCCATGTGAGCTAGCATATGACTAGCTAGGATATGAGCTAGGATATGAGGTTTCTTTCGGCTATTTTTTAATCAGTCTCTAGTTGGCTTTCTTGAAGCACTTTTCTTCTACAAATAAATATTACGCCAGTTGATTGTGGAAGTTACAGGAACAATTTGTTTTCTTGGTACAATAATAGTTACACATTTTTGAGAGGCAAAGAATACGCGTCGAAGATTTAGGACGAGTGTGGATATTTGTGTTTGCAGAATTTGTCGAAAGTTCCTTGGATGAATTCAACTACGCAAACCATCTGATAGTTCATTGATGTAAAATGCACAAACATAAATACAATGATGTTTCTTCGCTCTATCTCGATCAAACGTGGGTGCCACGGGCGAAAATCAAAGCCATGTCCTAACTACCATGGCTGGAGATGCAGTCGCAGTCCGGCCTTGTTTGCCCCTGGTAACTGTTTACCTCGTTAGCGTATTTGTTGTCCTTGTTTACTTCGTGTGCTTTGGAACACACTAGAGACCCTTCAGCGGAACACGGAATGCACCATTCTTCAACTGCCGGAAGTTTATTTTCCCGTCGTACTGCCTTCGGGCGAAAACAGCAATGCCTGTTTACTCTTTTTGTTGAGTCAACAGGGGGAAGTTACACTAAGGGGAAGTAACGAGCAGGATGGTAATTTATCGGTAGCGAGCATGAGCTTTGTCCCACCGCTCCGAGTCCCGTACCTTTATTATCTCATTAGACTTTGAACAAAGGCTTTACGTTCTCCTCAGCAAACGGTCCCTGTATCAACTGCATCTTTCCTGCAATAGTCAGTGTGGTTGCTGTTGCATTTCAGCATCAATGTCCGACCTTGCATGACGTGACGATCCTCGCATGAAAGGGACAAAAACGCTTTGTTATTAAGCTAACGAAATTATTGCTGACTGGGAAGCTACAACGACGAAGACGCTAGCAATAATTACAAGCGATACTTCTTTTCCGAGTATCAGTGAAGAATATAGGCTTTCTCTAAATGGTAATGCGACACATGCCCAGCAACTTTATTTATTTATTTATTTATTTATTTATTTATTTATTTATTTATTTATTTATTTATTTATTTATTTACGAATGTCATGTGTTTATGAAGTACCACAGCAGAGTTGATAATGCAGACAGTCATTGTCAACAAACCGTACTAGGAAAGCCTAGGAATTATATGTCAATTATTAAATTCTTGGGCATTAAAAAAGTACTTTTATGATCACGGTTGCATACGGGCATGCGCAGCAGAAGGACGGGACATCACCTCGAGAAAAAAAATATACTAAATAGTCCGATAATCAGCACCAACATTCTTATTGCGGGGATGTCCCTAGCAGCAGCACATGTGAAGTAATTCTGGGCGCATTACAATCCTAGATATACGAGTACGATTCTTTCATGCAATAGGGAAAAGACATTTAGATGCGTCATACGCGTTTAGGTTAAATACAATGGTGCACGAAAAAACACGCGTCGGCAGCAAGATTTTCTCTTAGACATGTCTTAATGCCGACATTCGGAAGCAAATTGGCACGGAAGATTACCAGGAGCGAAACGTTCTGTGTTAGTTGTCCTACAGCGGAACAAACGAACATCCTGTACTGAGGAAAAGCACGATATTAAAAAAGGACAGTACTCGTGTAGGAAAAGACAATTCTACGAGGAGAGGCGTGATTGGGAGTTCGGAAGCGTTTCCGTGTTTCGCGCTGGCAGAGACGTTAATGAGAAGCGTCCGCTGTGAAAGCTCTTAGGGAGTCTCAAGGACTCGGCGAAAATCTCTGCTCGCCCAAGGTCAGTGTCCTTGCACTAAGACGTGTCACCGTTGCGCTTCGAGTGGGAACACGATAATATATATCTGAGTGTTTCGTTTTGTTTCCTCTGGCAGCCAGTCTGCAAACTTTGTCGCGTAGCGTTCGGTAGTTTCCTTAATGGGCTTGCAGTACGGAGTATGCCATTAACCCTTGCCCTTGCGAACGAGAGATGCTGGTACAATGAAGCGTAGGACGCCTGCGCTCCTTGATTGCCTTACGTGCAATTTGTACGAGACATCATAGCAAGTAGAAATGAACAGTCAAGCTGTCCAAAAGCAGCTTTTAGCCGGTGAACCCACCCAGAACCTGTTGGATTCTGGGAAATACAATGATTTCATTTTATTTGATTCCATGATTGTACGCGCAGTACTTTTGGCAGTTGAAGGAATACTTCGCGTTCTTATTTGAGCCGGAGCTGTAATCTTAAGCGCTAAAGAGAGGCAGAAACAGTGAGAGAAATCAGAGGAGGAACCGGAGCAAAAAAAAAAAGACAAAAAGAAATTCTGGTGTTGTAATCTACGCTGGTGGAACAGAAAAGAGCAGGGGACTGAAGTTAGGAATGTAAAGATAGACAAAGAGCGAGCACAGGCACACTTCACGATGGATCAATACTGCAGTCGTCGCCAGTCACCGCGTTGACCCCGTCTTGATGATAGGTCGCATTCGGTTGTCAAGACCCTGGAATGCAAGTCTTAGAAGCTGGCGCACGGGAAATCAATGAAGGCATTATTAAGGCTTTCTTTACTTGTCGGGACCTATGGAGAGACTGGCATGCTCTGGTTTATCATCTATTCTACTAGCGTTCACATGCTTCGTTTTTGTCTCCCCCATTGCTTCCACCTATTTCTCCTCTCCTTTCTTCTCCATAGTGTGAGGAGGTAGCGAACCGGAAGTTCTCTTCCTGTTGACGTGTTCGTCTTTTCCTACTCTGTCTCTCATCTCTCGCTTCCTCTATTTTGAAGCACGCAAATTGTTCAATCAGTTTTTCTCTAGATGCCTTCGGTCCAGTATTAGTCCATAGATTCTGCACACCGTAGATACTTGCGGTATTATTCAGCTCCTGCCCTGTCGGAAAGAGGGGGTTAATAGATTCGTGCTTTTAAATCCTATGTTTATTTTCTTTTTCGCGCATTGAATAGAAGAATGCATTAGCGTAATCACTCGCGGCCAAGCAATGAAAACGCGAAACAGACTAGCATGTGCGCTGGTTAGCGTTGGTAATCGCCCTAAATGACTCAGGTCACGTAGGGAGGTCTTCTAGGCTAGGACAAGGTGGTACCACTTCATTAACGTTCGTGAGGTGTACTATTTTGGAGCTGTTGCACACTGGCTGAGTGGGCCTTCGTAAGTATCGATTTACTGAGAAAATGCGTAAGAGTTTACTTAAAAGTACTATTTATGTTGCAGTGTACTCAGCTGAATGCATTATTCGCATTCCTGATTTGGTGCGAAATACGCAGAGCCCCACCACGGTGGTCTAGTGGCTATGACACTCGGCTGCAGATCCGAAGGTCGCGGGATCGAATCCCGGCCGCGGCGGCTGCATTTCGGTGGAGGCGAAATGTTGTGGCCCGTGCGCTGTGCGATGTCAGTGCACGTTAAAGAACCCCAGGTGGTCGAAATTTCCGGAGCCCTCCACTACGGCATCTCTCATAATCAGAGCTGGTTTTAGTTAAACCGCACATAACAACAAATACGCAGTGCATATGTCTTAAGTTTAGTCAGTTTCCTTGGTCGCTGTTAATTTAATTGTAGTTGAAATACGAGGACAGTGATGAAACTAGAATGTTTACAGCTACACCACGTAACCGAGCTGGTGCAAGATAAGAGCAATCGCACATCACCGGGATAGAGCTTTGTTGTAAAATGAGCGTAAACTCATTATCGTGAAAATGGGAAACTTGATCACGGAGAGGGACGAATCTCCGTGAACAAAGACCCAGGAAAGAAACACATACAGAAGCAGTGGCGCTGAAATACTGAAAAGATGGTTAAAAAATGAAATCTGCCAAAGTCATGTTCGCCCCTAGGTAAAAGAAAAAAAAAAGATATTTATTGATTGAAGCAACATTAAAAATAACTTCGAAATGCACGCACATCGTTCGCAAGAGGTGTATCGAGTGACCGTCTACAAGCAGATTACGAAGAGGCCCTCAATTCTGTTTGGGAGGCTACAACCAGACTTGTATATGCCACGGCAAGAATTTGAGATCCCACTTTGATGTATGGCGCGAAAGCTAGACGTACACAATTTTGCTGTTGTGCGATCCATTACAGCAAAAATTTGCTTGAATTACAATGATAGTTTCTCCGTTGCTAGGACTCGTTCATGCACTCGCTGTGCGGTCGCTTACAATTTTTATACTTACTACACATCTATTCAAAATACCTCGGTTTATTTCCTCCTTGCTTGCGTCCTATCTCTGCTTTTGTTTGCTTTGCAAACGTGTTTGTAAGCCTGTAGATCATAGGGAACTGTTTTATGCCCAGGTGCCTACAATGGTCTTAGCTTAGAGCAGCGGTATTGAAAATTAATTAATTAGTTAATAATTAATTAATAAAAATACCTAACGCACGACTTTGGGGAAAATGCTTTGCAAGCCAGAAAACGCGCAAAAATGAAAGAGACGTGGCGACGAACCCTGAGGTTCTTGCACTAATGCGCGTGACTTCCTAATCTAAGTTACGACGACTGTGAAGGCATGCATGTGTGCTCATTATTGAAACGTACCTAGTGGAACTCGTTGAAGGCTTAGTGTGTCGACTATTCTTGAAATTAGCAGGAAGCGCGAACAAGTCGAGGTTATTCGTTATGTTCAAGATACGCTGATGATGCTACTCATTAGGGAGATTACGCTGACTGCGTTAAAGGTCTGAACCTGTTACTCCGGGGCAGCCTACTACGCATCTGTCGCTTCCGTCTCCTCTGAATTGACTCCACTTGGGAGTTAACAATCTTTCGCCTCACACGTTCTTTTACCCTACCGCACGAAGTCCACCTTAGATGATGAACGCTAGAAATGCCGGCGAAGTTCCTATGTCAACACTACCAGAGCTATCCGCGAGGTTTCTGGTAGAACAGATTAAATTGAGCCAGCAGTATGAAAGCTGGAGACGCTTTTTCAGAAATGCTCTCAACGCCGTTCCGAAGGATTCAAGTGCGTGTTTTCTGTAAAAGAAATATATCTCGTTCGCTTCCTGCGTTCGTTGTTCGAAAGAGCAATATTTCAACGACAAGATGAAGGTCGTGCGGATGTTTTGAAAAGCGCTCCACGTGCCGAAGCCCTATCATCAGTGGAGTGTGGGTGCTGACAGAAGTTAAAAAAAAAGAAAAAGAAAAGGGGGTGGTGGTGGAGAAGGGGGTAGTTTTGTCCAGAGTGAGCCACTTCATACAAAACGCAGCTTCGAAACAAAACGTTCTGCTTGGATTCAATTTTGCCCACTGCGGGCAAAATTGAATCCAAGCAGAACGAATGCTGTCCTTGATGGATCGTGGTTGTGAAAGGAGTGCGGTGGGCGAGTAAGCTATCCCCTGTTGTTTCGTGGCAGGGGCTGAGGGGATGACCGTGCGGCTTATTCGAGAATGCCTCGCCACGTGGACATGTCTGTTAGGCCACTCCCCGAGCGCCAGGCTTAGGTAGCCGTCGTCAAGCGCCACTTTATCGGGCAGGAGCGTTTAAAAGTATTCTTAAAGCGCTTATGTAAACATGGGAGCCTCGTAACTATAGTTTCGGTAACGTCGCGCTTGCTCAGACTCAAATTAGCTTCCTTCAGGAATATTCGTACGAACGACAGCGGGAAACGTCTCAATCCGACTTCTCATCAGAAATATACAGGTGGAGTTCGTTCGAGTTGGAAGAGAGAGAAAGACGGGCCTGTTTCTGCCACCTATTTCGGCTTCGTAATCAGCCAAGAACAGCTTGCGCTGTTAAAGAAAATAAGTAATCGATGGACAGCTCAGTCGTAGTGTCGGATGAAAGACGCCTAGGTGTTGTGGGAACTGATATCTGAAATTAGCCAAATACTTGACGTAGTACTGATGTGCGCTAGCGAAGATGAACTGGGGGTTAGCCCGCGCTCTCGAACGCCTGACAGTGCGAAAGAGGGCTGGGAGTACGTAAGTGTGATGCATGTTCTGCGCTCTTTCATAAGCTTAATCATTACCCTAAGCAACAGGCGCCGTTTTTTTTTTTTTTTTGCCAGAACATATATTTTGCCGCAGCATTTCAGCCACTGTGATAAATATGGTGCTTCTCTATCGAACTGAGGAATTTTCCCAGTCCTTTTCTTTTCGCAGAAATGTATCTACAGAGGAAGGAGACTTAAAAGAAAAAAGAAATATCGCCTCCCTCAGTAAAAGTGACTTCTTCAGGACCCCAATAAAGTTTATCACTTACCTATCCGATTAGAGCTACCTCTCTTCTGTGTAAAAATTAACGACGAATGCCTTGCTGATGAAATTTAGGTAACGTCCTTAGAACGAGAATTGTTGTTGTACTTTGATAACACAACCGCTAATTTTCTGCAGAAGCTCGTGTGCGTTTACATAAGTTTTGTTGATTTTAATCATGGCGTTATGCTTACTTCATGCGGACTGTATAGATTCCTCGTGCATTGCCTTCGATGCTGAGGCTATAGCTATTATATATTTTATTGATTAATATTATTAAGTAATAAATAAGTTATCAAAATGCTGTAAGTGTCCTCATCCTTGGCAATGTTACCGTTTGAATTAAACCGCAGTCTACTACGTCATATTTTTTCGTATTAAGCTGCGTTAGGATTGGAGACTTCCGTGTTTAGCGCGTTTATTATAGCCTGCTCCCACTTACCTGCTTTCTTCTGCGTCTTGAATTCGAATTTGTGTATTATACCTGATGGCTCGCAGGTTCCTGCAGCTAGTTCATTTGCTCAGAGAAATAAAATGATTCTCGACTGGAAAATGGAAAGCGCTATTTTCTTCGGGTTGAAATAGCTTGGCGTAAATAGGAAAATCGTATCACCTTTGTTTAATTTTATGAAGACTTACTTTTACTAAGTTGTGTAGTGCTTCGAAGGCATGGCCATCTCAATGTCGGATTGATTTGAGGGGTTCAACGTCCCAAAACCAGCTCCGATTATGAAAGACGCCGTAGTGGAGGTCTGCGGAAATTTCTACCACCTGGGGTTCTTTAACGTGCACTGACATCGCACAGCACGCGGGCCTAAGCATTTCGCCTCCATCGAAACGCAGCCGCCGCGGCCGGGATTCGATCCTGCGACCTCCGGATCAGCAGCTGAGGGCCATATCCACTAGACCACCATGGCGGGGCCATCTCAGTATCGGAGCGCGCATACATGCAAAAAGAGGTAACATAAACTATACAGCGGCAGCACTAACCCTGCCCTTATCGCCAATTAACTGTCAGCATTTGTTCGGTCGTCATCAATTTGCGGTTCATATAGCTTGTACTCAGTTGTTTATATATCCCTACCGTTGTTTATATATTATTATATATATATATCCATATAGTTGTTTATATATCCCTACCGCAACTGCAATGACGCAACACTTTCTGTAACCAGACGTCACTCCGCGCGGTGTCGCGGCATTTGCCCCGAACGGCCAGCAGACGGCAGCAACGCCGCGCCCGCGTTGCAGACGATAGCTTCCGCAGAAGTAAAATTGCGGTGCTGGCAGTTGGCTTTGTGCGTCGGAAGCGTTGGCTCCTTGTGCAGGTGCGTATGCAACTTAACATAGTGCGCGTCCAGCTCTCTTTCATGGGCCTTTTCATTATCCTATGCTGCGCTGCATGCGGTCAATACAAGAACACATTATGTATTACACCGTGTCGACCACCGCATAAGCATGGGAGCCATCGATGTAAATCTGTGTGATGTCATCGATATTTTTTTCAGCGCATATGTATAGATTGTAAGCACCTTTCCACTATTATTGTAAAATTAACGATAGCAACGTTCGCGAAATTTGAACGAATGTTGTATGGCGAGAAATGACACAACTGATAATGGAGGAAGAAGGTTCTGTGCATTTCATTGTGTTTGTTTATTGTGTATGCACGATATCTTCAACAACTTTCCCTCCATGATGGCTCCAATCTTGAGGGTACAAAATAACTGATAATTATTTAACTTAAAAATCTTCTGCCGTGTTTTCATTGTGCCTTGTGGTCATGTCGTGCGAATGTGAGCTACTAAATGCCTCAAGTTTCTTTCATGTTACGCTGCGTTCGAATTTTCAGAGAACACTCACCGTTTCTTTGATGCGTTTCTCATAACTTGTTTCCCCGATAACCCGCCCAAGTTTTTTCTTCTGTGCGTGCTGAATTCGAATTTGCGACTTAATTACCTCGCGGCCAGTCGAATCCCCACACTGACCTTACTCGAAAAGAATACGTCTGCTAAATCTCTACCGGCAAGCGAAAAGCACGGTTTTCTGGAGGAATAGAAACAGCTTGGTGCAAATCGGCAAATCGCATTACCTTTGCTTCACTAAATGTTTATTTTAGTCGGCTATGGAGCGTTACCAGAGCACGGCCATCTTCCGTCTCGGAGTGCGCGAACTTTCAGAAAGAATAAAAAAAAAATGTGCCGCGATAACACTCACCCTGTCCTCATCGCACGCTAGCTGCGAGCGCATTTGCTCGCTCGCCATGAATTTGCTACTTATCTAGCCTGTAGTCACCTTGGACGTCTACCACCGTCTCTTCCGCCGCCGTTATCGCAAGTACAGTGACGCAGCGCTTTCTGTAACCATACGTTAGTCCGCGCCATGACGCGGCGTTTTCATGGAACTGCCAGCAGACGGCAGCAACGCTGCGCGCGCGCGCGTTCCAGACGACAGTTTCGCAGAAGCCGTGGTGCTGGCAACTGACTTCGCGCTCGGGATGCATTGGGCCTTTCTGCAGCACCACGTTCCCGTAGTAAGTAGCCGTCGATGCCATTGTACTTCCGAGCCGTCGCAGAATGCTAGTCCGTGTCGGCTGATTCTGCAAATAAGAGGTAGGCTACTTGCCTTCAATAATCGTTTATAGAGCTTAAGTGTCCATAGTAGCAAGCAATAATTATGCGAATGGAGCTGAGGTTACGGCAGTCTTGCACTTTGAGAGCGAATGCCGCCGGAATAGTTGTTTTGCATGCCTGTTCTACAGTAGTCGTTCTGCTACCGAACGTTGAAGGCGACTTCTAACAATTCCTTGCTTGCTCGTTTTTCAAGTGCGTCATGGAGACAGTGTAAATGCAAACATGAACACCTTGGTGTTTGCATGAGGTGTCCGAATGCAGGGATTCCTGAACGAATAACTCTGGTTGCTGTTACGCGGTAGTGCCAGGCTTCTAATTAGTGAGTGAGTGAGTGAGTGAGTGAGTGAGTGAGTGAGTGAGTGAGTGAGTGAGTGAGTGAGTGAGTGAGTGAGTGAGTGAGTGAGTGAGTGAGTGAGTGAGTGAGTGAGAGTCCGCGTGCGCTTGTGTGTTAATATGTGGGTAACCACTTAGGAGAAGTTAGTGCCGCTTATTTCTAGTAGCAGTTATCGTTTGTTGGTTATCCGTTTTCGGTGAACAATTAATCACCTGTGATGTGCGTGTTCCGTGCGGAAAATGGAGACAGAACTACTTCGGTAAAACATTCCTTGTATTCCCATGCCTCCTCTTCCGTCTCTTTCTGTCTCCATTCACCCCTTCCCCAGTGCAGGGTAGCAAACTGGATATTTTGCTTTCCGGTTAACCTCCCTGCCTTCCGCCCACCATCTCTCTCTCTTCACCAAGGACATGTCTGTAATGAGTTGGAGCTTTTTCTTCTGTCTCGATTTCTATTAATGCATCGGTCGTCGCTATGGTACAGTCAGCCACGAAGGTTTAAGGGCCATGCGATCGCGTGGTTAACAGCGTCTTCGCGACACTTCTGCCCCGCCTCCAGAGGCCGACAGCGGTGCCTACGTTCAAGAAGCATCCCTCCCTACGACCTGTCTGTTTTGTAACTGCGCACAAGTATTTTTCGCCTCCATCTTTTTGACGCGATGCCCTCTTTGCTATCCGAGACAGCGCTGTTATATCTCGATAGCCCTTCGCCAAACTGATATCTCTTCATCGCCAAGCCGGTCGATGCAGGCCGTGACGATGCAGGCCGATGCAGGCCGTGACGCTTTCGAGGCAGATATGTGGCGTCCTGACCGCTGTCGAGCGCTGTGCGTGAAAACAACAAACTAAGAATGCGATTCGCGGCACTGGAAAATTGACATGCTAGCGAGTAGCAAGAACACTCACTTCCGGCGGAACTGTCCGGTCGCCGTTAGGCGCCGTACCACTAGGTGGCGCCGGTAGTCCAGTTTGGCATACGCTCGCGTGGTCCGCGAGCTTCTGTGGTTGATTGTACACTGGTTATAGCTCTCGCCTGCTCACCCGAAAGGCGCGGGATTGATTGATTGATTGATTGATTGATTGATTGACTGACTGGCTGACGTCGTAGAGGAGGTCTCCGGAAATTTCGACCACCTGGGGTTCTTTAACGTGCACTGACATCGCACTAGTACACGGGCCTCAACATTCCGCCTCCATCGAAATGCAGCCGCCACGGCAGGGATTCGATCCCGCGACCTTCGGATCTGCAATCGAGTGCCATGACCACTAGACCACCGTGGCGGGGCGGAGCTTACAAGTCTGGTCTCAACATAAACTAGCGCCTTTGTTCCATGACCTTAAATGTCTCTGTGCTGTTCTGTCATTTCGAAGGCTCACGTTTCGGGCTATAAATTAAATACTCGGCGCTGAAAGCCCTTGTTTCGTTTAATGCACTCGTGAAACTGGATGTGCTGGCGATGCTCGAATGATGCGCCTACGCAGTGTACAGGCGCTGATCCCTGCTTTTAGTTAATGTTCCAGGTTCACCTAAAGCTACCTAAAAAAAGAATGTGAGTAACACGTGACATGAGGGAGGAGTAGGAGCAGGCTGCGTGGGACGAGATCCTTGAAAAGATTTCTGATTCAGCGAAAGTTCTTGCTTTGTAATCTATTTGGGAAGGGCTTCACTATTTCCCACAGAAAGGAACTCGTCGCCGAAACACAATAACCGAGAGGGTTTCCCCGGGGTCGATCTTTTTTTCGCGGCTTCTGTGTACAGGCATCTTTTCGTCACAGCGTTAGCTGTAGCTGAAATACGTTGAAATGTTTCGTTTTGCGAGGTGGCCCTGATCCAAAGAATAAGATAAGGTACCGTAAAACAAATATTGCTCTTTTTTTTCTGACATACAGATATATAAAAATATCTCAACTCAGTTATACGGAGTTTTCGAATACGAATAGAATACGAATATTCGGCTTCGTCTATCAAATCGAATATGGAACGCCAAAACACAAACGCGCCTCAGGTACTAATATATTACTTAACACAATAATAATGCTAACATAGTATACTAATAAAGTATCAACGCCAATATATTGATATCAGAACACGCTGTCTAGAGCCAGCCTGTCATATTCTGAATATTTTGGTGAAATACCACAGCATAAAGCAAGTGATCACAAAGTACTATTGGTTCCACATAGTAAGGCCGCTGCAATGCCCGCCGAAGGGATCCTTCGCTATAGGATGCTGTCACGAATGGCGAGACAGCACGTTTTGGTTGTCCGTTAAAAGCGTGCAGTACACCAGCGTGGTAAGATGAGCTCGAGGAGCACTTCCGCACGTGTAGTTGGAGGTGCTTATCGTAACGGCGCATGCTGGCGGCAAGTCCTTAGTTCCTGCGCCCGCGTTGCTGGCCGCCATTACGCCTGCGTCTACTACCTATGCTTACCAGCGTAGGTACCGCCCGTCTCAATGGCTTGCGTGAATGCGCAGGATCGGTCATTTTTCTGGCAAGATGAGTGGGTTGAAAGAGATTTAAAAAAATATTGCTGGAGTGGAGATTTTTCAGACAATACAAAACAAGAAGCAACACGCTTCTAACACCTTTAAGAAGGTCAGTTTTGCTACATAGATGTTGTTCAGTGTGTCTGTTTGTGATGCGGGTTTTTGGAAGAAAGCTTTAACGTCATAACAATGTGACTGCAAGGTGATTGCATTGATACTCACTCAATGATGATATTTTAATCCAAAACAACTTGTATTGCATTGCAGTTATTCCACAATTTGCAATTGCAGACCCAGAATGCTTGAACTGGGACTGGTTTCTGGCCACATTTGCAAGAATATAGACCTCAACCATGGGCACAAGCCGGCTTCACCCATCACGGTAAGCTTCGTCGGGCGTTGCCACTCCTGCAATTTTTTTTTCTGAACCTCCTTGAGAGGATCGCATATTCAGTCATTCCGAATATCCGAAAATTTCGAATGCCTTCTTTTCGCATCGAATACCAACATTGAAAATGCAACATTCAACGAATATCCGAGATATTTCAATATTTTGACACCGATATTTATTGCTTATGTCATGCTGTACTCGCGAAAGCGTAACCACAGTCGATATTCGGCAACAAGCGGGGAGTTGGTAAGAATTTTGTACGTGCACGTGGTAAATAAATCGCGCGAATTTGGAATGCATTTCATTCCGCTGAATTCAATTCCGGCAACGCCGAGAACAGGTCGTGCAGATCGGCCATATTGCTTTCGGTAAGGCATGTGCTGGTCGCTGTTGACAAGCGAGCTGGGAATGTATTCTCGCTGAGACGTCCTTGCCCTCTTGTTCCACGGCTGCTGAGACCTTGGATGCGTAATATAGTGTCCTTCAGGGATGCATTGAGTGAAACCGAAGCGCGTTTGACGATTACGATCATGGGCATTCTTATGATCTTATCGTGCGCAAAAAAAAAGAGCTAGGTCATGAAAAAAATTATAATACACGGCTTCTGACATCGAAAGCACCCCTGTATGAGCGAATGTATGTGCGCGCCTAAGTTCCAAATGAAAATAAGGAAGAAAAGCAGCATAGTACTTGCTGTTCGACAAGGCACGTGATTGGAAAATTATGCGAGAAAGTTCTTCACACGTGTAAAACAACAGAAGCTGTGTTTTATGTTATTTCAAAATCCAGGTGCCATGCTTGTGGGTCAATATTCCTTTTTTTTTTTTTTACAATCACAATATAGATGGTGAGAATAAAGGCGAGGCTCTTTTTTTAAGTAGGGTATTATTGTTTTCTGGATGATAGATTGATTGATCTATGGGGCTCTACGTCCCAAAATTGCAATCTGATTATGCGAGGCGCCGTAGTGGAGGGCTCAGGGAATTTCGACAACCTGGGGTTCTTTAACGTGCACTGACATCGCACAGTACACGGGCCTCAACATTTCGCTTCCATCGAAATGCAGCCGCCGCGGCCGGGATTCGATCCCGAGACCTCGTGTTTCGCAAGAATAAACTTCGCGGCTGAGCTACTCCGGCGTGCGGGTACAAAGACAACAAACTCTTTCACGTGGAAGCAAAAGAGCTGAAGCCTATTCCCCGAGGGAATGGAAATCTTTGCCTAAAGCCACCGGTGCTATGATACGTCATCCAAAACATCTGAATACAGGGTGTCTGGGATTTGCATGAACACTGCTTTTTGTGCGCGTAAATTAATTGGCGACATGTGCCAATCGTCTAATTGGTGCTAAAGATTTCTTTTTTTTTCCTATAAAAAACCCGGTCAAGAAGGAAGAAGCCACCGAGAGAGAGAGAAGTAGACTTTATTTATACACGCCGGCTGTTAGCCTCAGATGGCGGCTCGAAGTCCTTGAACTCGGGCGGCATCTTGGGCTTGCCGGACGGCCCAGAGCTGTTCCTCCAGCTCTGAACTTTTGAGGGCCTCCTCCCAGCGGCGGCGTCGCCGGTGAAGAAGATCCCCGGCGGTCCCCGCAGCCGGGGCGACAGCGGGAAGGAGCGAGCTAGTGGCCACCGAACACAAAAATTTAGCCCTTATAAGCTTCCACTCTCTTTGACTACTCACAGCCATGGTCTACTCGGTGTGCTGTGTATTACTAGCAATGACTCAATCACTTAATACGTGGCGACTCCTTTGCTGAAGTGGCCGAAATTGTTCCATCGCTTAGAGAGTGACGCAAGTACGCTCGTACTCACGGACATATTCAAAACCTACAAAGGCATTCTATCCCGTCTTCTCTCGTTTCTTCCTTCAGATTTGCACCATGAGCCACTCTTAAGCTCCTTAGGTAGACGATTATATGACGGATTATGACTATGTAATAGGGAAACATCGGTGGGGTCTTTTTTTTTAACCAGCAGAACCTGCAAGATCGTGCATACGAGTGCACTGCAGGGCAGAGGTTGTGAAGTACGGTGCTGCAATCGCTGACTTTAACTTCAGATTAGGCTTCTTGCGGTAACAATGAAACATATTTTGAATTAGTTAAAGGTCAAAAACGGTGATGATCGCTATTTCAAATTTGTCGGCAACATAAATGTTGCACGCAGAATTACACATTATGTATGTATGTATGTATGTATGTATGTATGTATGTATGTATGTATGTATGTATGTATGTATGTATGTATGTATGTATGTATGTATGTATGTATGTATGCATGCATTAAGACTCACAAGCATGGCGCCTGGGACGTGTTCACGCAGGTGCGCGTCATTACTGCCATAACTTGAGCAACGGCATGACCAACCACAGCGCACACGAAATCTCTTCTCCGCAAAAAAAAATGAAATAAAGAAAAAGAACGAAAGCGGAAACCTAGCCAGGCTGTGCACCGCAGTCGGATATGGCGCAGCAGAGACTCCGCATTTAGGTCACGGAGCCGCCATTCTGACAGTCAGTTTAGCGCAGTCCAATTTCTCGATGTTGCCCATTGTCGCGTCGTGACCACAGGGCATTTGACCGTGGAAGGGAAAGTCGCAGTTATCGGCTAGCAGCTAATTAGCTCTTCGTACGGAAAGATTTGGCTGCTGTGGTGTGTGTGGTCATTCTTTTTTTCTCCTGAGAAGCAATAGAGCATTGCGGTGAAGCGAAATGAGAACGCAGACGATTTGACCCCGATAGCGTGATTGAACCTGCGTGTCGGCCGGTCGCATCGTTCGCGCCACATGGCGGTTTTAATTGAGTCGAGCTGAGTGTACGGTTTGGGGTCTTATTTAAGGGAACTCATTGTTTTCTTTTCATTCGCGTTTTATACCGGCCTTCAGATTTCTTTTGAGGGCGAGTACGCCTTTAGTTTGCGCGTAACGTTGATTAAAATAGAAGGTTCCTTTAGGTCACAACATAAAAATATTCATTATCTTCTCATTCCTTTGCGCAACGATTATTAATAGATGTAATGTGCCGGAGATTCGAGGGATAATTATATTTTTAAGTGGAGGTTACGTCAAGTTAACTAAATGTATTACACAAGAAAATTTACTGTTGCTCTATTCATAATTGTACGTGGCGGCGATGTTAAAATACTGAATTTCTGCTAGCTATGATAAAAAAAGCAATGTTTGCGACGTTAATTAGAAAAATAACACAGACGGAAGAGCATTTAACGAACAAATAACGTAGGTAATAAATGGTGAGATATTTTAACAATACGTGAAAACCGAAGAAAAGGAAATTTGTCCAAACTGAAATTAATACTGCCTATTGGAAGTAAACATAAAACAATTATATAGATGACAACTTGTGAATGGCAAGTTTATGGTAAGGCAACTGTGAAACTTCTTCGTAATACTTGCGGCATGTTATTGGCAGTGTAACAAAACAGTTATGTCATTATGATCAATAGACCAACCAAGTTCTGTCTTAGTGGCAACTGGAAGCTCATTGAACAGTTTAGGTTTAAGGAGCTGCGTTAGGTGTTCTTCACATACGTCATTTACTAGCGGTAGATAAAACTTTCGAGTCGTAGCAGATCATGGCCATTGCAAGGGTGAAAAACTAGGCGAATGAAACCGGTGATACCAGCGCATCGGAATATCAGTACTTTAACTGTCTGCTCTTTCTTTGCATTACTCTCCTCCACTGTTGACTAAGGCTTTTTTGCGTTTTCTTTTTTGAATGACTTATAACGTCAACGAGGATGACTGGGATCAAAAGGAGGTAATTGAAAATGTCATGCTACCCTTTTTTCTTTTAATAGATGTCATTGAAGGAGAGGTTGGTGCCCATGTGCGCCGTCTACTCCTCTTCTCTTCCTTGATGAAAGGGAAGATCAGCATCCACTCGTTTCGTAGCACAAGGCTACAAGGAAATCCATACGGATTTCTCAGAAATGAAAGCTTCCTAGTTGACAAAAAATTTGTCCTGGTCCGGGATTCAAACCCGGGACCAACGCCTGTTCGGGGCGCTCGCTCTGCCAATTGAGCTAACCAGTAGGCTAGCGATTACCAGCGCGAGGGCGAATCCATCGACAACTCGAATCACAATGAAGTGCGGTAACCTTGCGCGTTTACGCAGAACTCAGTTGCCATACATTCACGCCCTTGTGCTTTGGTGCAGTTTTGGTGCAGTTTACCTAGCCAAGAGAGAGGTAGAACAGAAGTATACTTAAAGGTAGAATGTTTATTTTCCCTACAACGACCAAGTACCCAGCATTCTGAATGCCAGAACTAGAGAAAATTAACAAAAAAAAAACACAATTCTTTGAGTGTAACTATGCCGTCAAATAAAATTTTGATATGCTTTGCAGGAGCTGATATATGTTCAGGCTTTAGACGAATTCAGTATTTTGGTAACGAATAACGCAAGTACGCTTCCTTGCACTGCTTTGTTAGCTTTCAAGTATTACTTAAGCCCGTTCACTGCTACGCTTTCCATTCAAAAAAGCAGCAGTAAATGCACCTCACATATAAAATTATCTCCTGAGAAAGCCGCGCTAAAGCAGTGGTAGAGTCCCAGAGAGCAGCTAAAAAAATCTCGAGTATTTTTTTTTTTTGAGGTTATTTGCTACGTTAGCACAAAAGAAAAATTGTTTGCAAGGAAATTAGTTCTGCCTACCGATTCATAGCGTTACCTATTCCTATGAACAGAATTCCCACTTGAGATATGTTGGCAATCACGCTGGTTCTCTGAGCACGGGCAGAATAATATGGTGAAAACAAATAGAAAATGCCAAAAAGAAAGCAAGGTTGGGAAGCGAACAACCGGACGAAACTATGCTAACAAAGAAACGGGTAACTTCTCTCCCACAATGGAAACCATAACAAGATCGCCTGTCTTGATCAAATTAATCATCTGTAGGAAAGCAAAAAAGTAGCACTAACCGTCTCGTAGCAAAACATCTTCATAATTGAACTTCCTTGCTTGATATCATAGCGGGGTAGCGAAGTTCTCCGGCGTGAAGCAATGGTTCTTCCCCTTGTCGCCGTCTTCCACACATCGCCGTGCAATAAAAGGATGTAGCAAGCATGTCGGATTGGCCACGAGTGCTTTCCGATCGAGTGGCCCTGGTTCTGTGAAATCCAATCTGGCCGATGGTACCCCTGACGTTTCGTTGGTGCAACGGTGCAAATGGAACCTCCGGGGAAGCCCACGCATTCGCTTATCCTTCTTCCGAGTAATACTCCTGCGCAGTACTCCTGAAGGAAGGTGTGCTCAAAAACGTATGTGTGTGTTTAAGCCGGGGGGGGGGGGGGGGTGTAGTGTATGAGCAGTAGGAAATAGTGCTTCCAGGTAGCCGTCAGTGATGAGCGTAGCTTTGTGTTTTTGATTGGCAGGGGGAAATCTTTTGCGCACCTTGGAAGGATGCAACAACAAAACGAACCTGAAGTCTTCAAATACCCGCAGGTCCCACGCATTATGAGAATACGCGTGATGCTAACTAATCAGCGAGGAAACTGACGTTCAGCCAAGTGTCACAAGATAGGGGCAGCACCTTCTGTCCGTATTTATAAAATTCGAAGTATTGGCGAAATGAAGTCCCTTTAGCCGTATCTATCTATCTATCTATCTATCTATCTATCTATCTATCTATCTATCTATCTATCTATCTATCTATCTATCTATCTATCTATCTATCTATCTATCTATCTATCTATCTATCTATCTATCTATCTATCCTGCCTACGTCTCGATGCTCTCCTGGACGTCTCGTTCACCTGGTATACCCCAGTATTTGGGAGGTAGGCTTGGGAGGTAGGGTAAATATGATGAATGCGGGGAATGACGAATGACTTATCTTTACATCACTAACATGATATAGCCGTCACGTACGTCACGACTGACGATACTGCAATCACGTGTAGCTCATATCCGTAGTTCTCGGAGCACGGTGTGCGGGTATGCGCTCCATGTGTTGGAATGTTATAGAGCCTATGTCAATCAGTGACCGACTAAATTGACATGTGAAAAGCTGCGGCTGTGGTATATAGACAAACGAAACGCCGCGGCTGCGGAGGATCGAACCCACAACTTTGAGCGAAACCTGAATTTTTCCGCACCTTATAGGATGCATGGCTTCCAGGCTCGGCCTACACACCGGACGGCCTGCTTAAAGAGCTCTGTTGTCAAAACAAAGAGAAAACACCGCTTATCCTCGCTTGCGATTGAAATGTAGACATAAGCGCTTGCGCACGCACGCACGCACGCACGCGCACGCACACAACGTACCCAGTGGTTGGTTGGTGTCGAACACGGGAGCAACAGGGACCAAGCAAGCAAGCTATACCACTAAGTTACGGTGGATCCTTCCACACTGTATATAGAGTAAATAAATGTGTGCCCCTGCGGTTGTAATGATCTTGTTTTCGTGGAGTGAACTGCGCTTCTAATTAGTGCGATAAGCGGATATCATTGCAACACATATACGCTCTGCTACCGTTCTGTATGCTTTCTTGCAACTGTACTCGATCCCGTAGCAGTGCTCAACGAACGACTCTTATGATAGCACATCAACGCATCGTATACAGTGCATTTTTCTTCAACAAAACAGACGTCTGTGCTTTGGGCTAACGTGAACGCCAATGTTATTTCTTGCCATGAGCTACGATTCGGTCGCCACGACGCTGTCGACTTTTCTGGTTAGCCCACGTTTAGCATACTCATCGGTGTCATGAGTGGATTCTCATGTGCTTTGCACGAGTACCTTAATTCTTCTCGTCACGCTTCGCTGAATACCAAACAGTACGTCATAGGTAATTTGCTCGTTGACTGCTTTGCATGACACCGATTGCCACAGTGCGTGGGGTCTCTAGCTGAGTGTTTCTCGTATGTCGGTTGGGCACACTTACCCGATTTTCAACAGAACTCAGAAGTAGCTTTCAAGTATTCCTACCGGCTGTAGCAGTTTTATTTTCTCTTCAATGATAGCTATTTCAAAGTACTATTTCCATATTTGAATTGATCATAACATTTAGGTTCCTTTATTTTCACCGCTTCGCTGTTTTCATAAAAGCAACATCCTTAATTGCTGTCGTCCATAGCAGTGATGTCGCAAAAGGCGGGCTTGGTTTCGCAGTAATGGCTGGCAATGATGGCTGGCAATAATGGTTCCGCCTGGGCTTGTGATGCATTGACAGCTGGGGCGCGTCACCACCCGTCTTGAGCAGTCCAAGGTCTCCGATAAGTGTAATCAACAGTCGTAAAAACTCATTGCTACAAATAGTTCCTGCCTGTTCGTGCTTTGGCGCGTACCCTTACTTCGAGAGTGTGCTAATGGGAATCGCTGAACGATCGTACATATTCCCATAATGATATGAATTCCATCGTTTTCTTTCTTTATTTGCTGCGGCACAAATCAAGGGTGCTTGCAAGAATCATTAACTAGACAGAATGCAGCTCAAGAACACACGGGCGAAAGGGCCCATTTAATGATGAAAGAACTTTCCGAAATCAAAGTCTGGCTCGGGAAATGTTCTCAGCCCGGTGACCAGCAAAAGTAAGAGAAAACAGTAAAAAGAAGAGCAACAGAGTCCCGATACACACGGTCATTAAACGTGCAGAGCACTCAATTTAGAGACTTCAGCCTTGTTGCGATTGAAGAGGGAAAGGGGGTGGCGGTGTTATTTAGCAGTCGGTGTGCGCGCATTTTTCACTGAGCGAAGTTTTTCACTTATCAACACGAAAGGTTCGCGGGAATAGGAAGCCTACTTTCGCATTAATTTTAAATTCTTCTGGGGAGACTAGTCTACAAAAGGAACAGATCTCCTAATTCGTTGAAAGTGTGTGGAGCGTTACAGAGTTATATGTGTCATTTGATCTACAGTTTTAATTTTATTATGCTTCGCACGGTGGCATAAGTTGTATGTTTGGGCTCTTGAAACTCCTCGCTTTATTCAGCACTTTGGCGCTTTCCAAGTTGATTCGCTATGCTTTTGTCTTTTGTCAATGCAAGGTTATCGAACAACGTATGTGACAATACACCTTTAGTGCAGGGGCTTGAATGATCGTAGCAGAATACAATGTAGCGCTGAAACAAACGGCTCAATTTGTTGATGTTAAGAATTATTCTTGGAGCAACGATCAATAATTTCTTTCATGTAACGCGTTTTTCAAAAACCGCCTTCAGACCGGAAGGGTTCTGCGGAAGTCTGAGCAAGGAACGCTTGAACGCATTTATTTTGCGCTTTTTACAGGAGGGAAATCAGGCGTTCTGGGAACGAAATTCGACAATCTTGCGACATATGTCATTACCAGGTTCCAAGGGAGCTCAATATCGATTTACAATCGCAGGATCGAGTGTGGTGGATGAGATGAATAGGATATTGCACACACCTTTGCCCGTTACGAAACCAATGCAATCAACGTTAGACGCGTGTCAGCCCGAAGCCGGGAAATAGGCCGAGCAGGCGCTGATGGTCAGATCAGGCCAGGTATTAGGTAATGTTAGATCCTGCCTATATAGCCAGACTGCGTTGGCGATGGTTTGGCGAAAGCGGCGTGATTGCGGCACAGGTTTCTGGGATACGCTACATGAACACGTGCGTTTCCATAACAACGTCGCTCGCCGAAGCTCTCTGTGCTTACCGCTTTTCGAAAATGGAAACAAGGTGGCGGCGCTTTTCCTTCATTTAGCTGTCCTGTAGTGGCTCTCGTACCCTGGCAGTGGTGTGCCTTTGTGTCAACCACGTGTTCGAACGTGCTGCTCTTCTTCTCCTCTCTTTCTGAAGGACGGGGGAGAGTGTGCAATAGCGTACATGAACGAACGCTGGAGAAGGCAGTCGCCGCCCTGACGAAGACAAGTCCGCTTGTCGAACGTTGGCTCCTGCGACATTCCCTGTTCTACATCGTATTTTGCGATCTGTTCATCGATTCAAGCACCCATCTTCCCCTGAGCTTCTCTTCTAGTTTGTGTCAACCAACTAACTCTTGCCCGCGGCTTACTGCTGTACGATGGTGATGCCAGTTTCCCACGCTCCTTTCTATTTTCCAGTAATTCTGACAGTTAAGCGCATCTCCAGTATGAGAGACCTATGCTCTGACATTATACCTATTATATGCAATTCTTAACGTGCCCTATTCTGTGCTGTGTGTATCATTTTTATATTTATCTTTATTTTCGTAACACATATTATAAAGCCTTCTTATGTTTGGGGTAAAAAAGGTTTAATGGAAGTGCTGGAACGAAGAAGAATGTCACTTGATACTCGTTTCACTAAAGGGACCCTTACGAAAATGCCATATATGGCACATATATAAATCATATGTGGCCACATATAAGTAAATGTGGCCAGATATGTTGCCATATATGCGCCGGAATAAGGCCATATATGGCGCATCCATCCCATATATGGCATCAAATGCAGCCATATATGACATCAAATGCAGCCATATATGGCATCAAATACTGCCATATATGGCACGGTCGGCCCATATGTGGGGTCAAATGCAGCCATATATGGCATCAAATACTGCCATATATGGCGCGGTCGGCCTATTGTGGGGTCAAATGCAGCTATATAAGGGGTCTGCACTCATGTACCATATATGAACTGCATGTCTAAATCGCCCAATAAACACGTACGTGGCACGCATACACACACATTACAGCTGTACCTATCAGACAAATTGTCTGACACCATAATGAATACATGATGCACGAGGTGGTCCTATTGCCATTAAATTTATATACACACAATCATCAATACCATATCTCCTGTCATGCACGTACTATATATGCACGTCAGTTCCACTTTTTATAGTCTTAATTTCTATTAGTGCACGATGCACGCTTAGAAGCACGCTAATTGTTTTCTACAAGAAAAATAATATATCAAGTTCAAATGATATTGTTTAATTGTTAGATGTCGAAGGTGAAAATTTGTGCAGGTGTAGGACAATGCTTTCAAAATTAAAGAAAAATGTCCCAGCAGCTTTGAAGCCTCCATTTATTGACATTAAAAAGATTGAAAGTTCACTGCATGCATGCACCACGAGCTACAAAAACGCAAGCCCGGCCGTTCACATTCTTTTGAGCTATATACGGCATCAAACATATATTGCAACAATATTAATATCCAAACTAGAAGAGAAGCTCAGGGGAAGATGGATGCTTGAATCGATGAACAAATCGCAAGGTACGATTTAAAACAGGGAATGTCGCGGGAGCCAACGTTTCGACAAGCGGACTTGTCTTCGGCAGTTGCCGCCCTGACGAAGACAAGTCCGCTTGTCGAAACGTTGGCTCCCGCGACATTCCCTGTTTTAAATCGTACCTAACAATATTAATAGAGATTCGATCACATGCTCTGTTTATTTCTCTTGTTATTGGCAGCATATACTAAAGGAACTCATAAGGAGACATGTGCATGCGCACCACGAGCTTTTGATTAACAGCAGAATTACCGATCAAGCACCAGAACTTCAGCAGAGCTTTCATATTTGTTGAAGAGACATTTAGACAACTAATGTGCTGGCAACATAACATCTTTATTTGAACAGTAAAGCCACCATTCAGAACACATACAAATTAATGACACAGCAGCACAGCTGAACGGTCAATTCAGTAATCTCGCCCACATGGAGACAACATTTTTGGTGCATGCATGTGCAGGTCTAATTATGGGGCGCATCACTTTATGTTATGAATGAGTGCATTCATTATATAACCTAGTGAACTCACTGGCAGCAGAAAAATTTAAAACAATGAACACAAAAAACACACATGTTTAACAAATTTATACATTCTAGCTTCATGCTTGTCGAAAGTAATCTACTCAAATATAAATAACCTTGCAAAAGTGCACAACCAGCTACCTACATTTCGCACAATGTTCAATTTCCAAAAACGGTAAATCAGGTATGTATAATAAAAGACAAAGACATAATCATACAAGATCACCTGGAGATAAGTCTATATGGCACGATAAAGCCATTAAAAATTTGCTCAAGAGTTTCTTTTTATCACACTAAAGTGACACTGATAAAAATAACAGAGAAATCAAAACAAGTAGGCTAAACTAGCAAAGAAACAAAAATATTTTACATTTATACAACTTCTGTACGAACTCAAAACTCATGCAAAGAAACGGAAACCTCCACTACGGCGTCTCTCATAATCAGAGCTGGTTTTGGGACGTTAAACCCCACAAGTGAATCAATGTAAAGAAACGCCCTTTGTGTACCCGCTCCCTCCATGCATTCATGTAGAGGCCCGTGTGCTGTGCGATGTCAGTGCATGTTAAAGAACCCCAGGTGGTCGAAATTTCCGGAGCCCCTCCACTACGGCGTCTCTCATAATCAGAGCTGGTTTTGGGACGTTAAACCCCACAAATTCATTCATTCATTCATTCATTCATTCATTCATTCATTCATTCATTCATTCATTCATTCATTCATTTTTCGTGTTTCAGAAAGCCTGGTGTCGGTGTGGGCTTCCACGGGGAAAGTAATCAACTGTAGCTGTACCGCCGTGTTTGTCGAAGCGCTCGACCGCGCAAGCCCTCCATCATGTCACAGTTGCGTGAGTGAACAAAACTAAATTTCTCAAGGTGAAATGCGTCAGAAGAATTGTAAGCTATACCAACACCTACACTCACTATAACTCGGCCTGTAATTTGAACGTACGAGAAAACGTAATTCTGCTACGCGGAGGTAGTGCGGACGGGACCGAATGACGCTATAGTGGTCACTCTTCAAGGCGAAGCTCAAGCGTTCTACGACTTTTTTTTTTCTTTTTGGGAAAATGTTTAACTTGAGAGGTTTTCGCGAAGACGAGTCTTAGTCGCCTTCCTACTAAAGCAGGCATGGACGATTGTCGCTTCGAGTCAATTCGACAACGCAACCTCTGCGAGCTACCGCAGTGGCTTAGGAAATTCCTATCAATGAAGAGTAACCGTTCGTAAACGTGACCTGGAGCCTGTAAAAGAAAACAACCATTAAAAAGCACACTTCGCAAATGCATACGAAATATTGACACTTACCTTTGAGTCCGCGTACACTGAGATGTATTCTTACAGTCATTTTGCGGGTCATTTTATTTAAGAAGCCGTTATCAGATCTTACTTCTCCTTTGCGGCCATCTCTCTAGGCAGAAAGAAGCGAGAAAAGAATAACACCGAAGCGAGCGAAGAGGCATTTTGGACAATAAGAGAACGCAGTCACAATTGTTCCGGGCGATCTTACTTAAGGACCATAGAATTCTTTCCTTAATGAATTCATTTTATGAACCGCAGTTGCTGCAGGCTACAAATATGATAAAAGGAGAAAAAAAGTATTCGGTTCAAAGAGAATGCGTTTATCTTTCAGTTTATCGGTGTGGTTTACTTCGAAATCTCTTTTTTTGTTAATTGTTATCACGAAGTTCAATATTTCAGTGCTTCAGGGAAGAGATGCATCCATGGGATCGAATCATCCCTTAGTGAAAACCGCTTTCTTCGAAAGGGTTCGCGAATATTTAAGACTCCCTGCCACGACAGCGCTTAAAAGAGTTATCGCTGGCAGCCTCTTCAGAAGCATTAACTTCCTCTTAACGTTTTGATGTTTGTTTAACATTTTGCCGTTATATTTTCCACCATGAAAGAGCAGACACCGTTCCCCAAAGGCGCAGCGATTTGCATAATGGAAGCTGCCACATCAGAAAAGCCGAGTTCAGTAATGTCTTATGTATAATATACTGCGTAAATTATGCTTGAGTGGGCTTTAAAGAAGGTATTTTTTGTGAACGTGCGCGTTTCCTCCTCCGTTACATGAAACATGTGATAGTGAGCATTGGTGTTGGTTTTCAACGTGTTAATTTCGCACTGACACAGGTATTCCAGCAGCGCGGCTTGTCGACTGCTTGAAAGCACGAACCTGGATTCACAAGAAGAGAAATTTTTACGCTAGAATTTCGCGTAGGAGAACATTTTTACTTAATTCTGATGCGAGGTCGATTGGCCAACGGCAAAGAGCTCTTACGAACTAAAAGCATTGCGCATAGTCCAAGCCCTGAGTTCTACAACCGCGATCTCTCACAGGTAGAGAAGTTTCAGCGAACATCGAGCTTGTTTGGGTGGATGTTGCTTTTCAGTTTATGTATGAGCAAACTCCAGTTCAACGCCACCTGTAGAAATCCACAGTTAAAGCTTCGCTCAAATACGCACCATGTAACGGAAAGCGATGGCTGGGAAACGATGTAACGAAACGATGTAACGAAACGATGTAATTCGGTGTGGCCCGGACTTCATTTTGTATGTTCATCAACCTGCGTTCCTTTTTCCTCCGTTTCCCTGCGTTATCTTTGTTTTCCACTGCTTAACTCCAACGACCATACGTGCGTCTGGTGAAACTTTTTCTATGTCCTTCTATAGTATTCTCTCTTGCTCGTCTACTTCGTACATCCACGTGCTAACTCTGACGAGACCGTATATGGCACGGGCGGGACTAAGCGTTAGATGTAACAAATTAGGTCATCGTGACCTAAATGACGTCTCGGCGTCCCGTGGAGTCTCCGACCGGGCATCTGCGAGCGTTTCGCCTTGTCTGTACCGCCATCACGTGGATGTCGGGAACATTAAGTGCAGATTGTGGCTGTCTTGTTCTGCCGAATGGGCAGGCAAACGTCACACATTGACCTAATTTACCGTCGTCCTAGACGCAATCGTTATCTTAACGTTAACTTACTGTACTGAAAAAGAACAGGAATCACTCCACAGAAGTTTCAGTCCTGTATATTCCGTACAAAACAAAAAAATTACACCATCTCCCGCTAAAGGGGACCATGAGGCGATGCGAAGCAGCACGGGGAGTGCACACCGCGTTTGCATCGGTCTAACTAGGTGTTTCCGTTAATGGAGTACCTGCTCATCATGTGTTGCACTGTCTAAGAGTTCTTGTAGATGTCCACGTTGAAGTCTCCCACCATGATGAATGGGCCGTTCTTGTACACGTTGTCTTATTCCACAATTGCTCCTTGTACGTACAATTATACGTTCCCTTTGCAGAGGTTGGGTTCCAAGTACACTGTCATGATCACGACACTGTCATGATCACGGGCTAGGGAAGCCCAGCGCAAACGGCAACGTCGACGGGCAACTGCTACGGATGAAACGCGGGCTCGGCATGCCGAAACGCAACGGCAGCGTCGTCAAGCAAACCCCGCCGTACGCAATGCCGACGTCATGTGGAGAGGGGGAGTCGAGAGGAGGTGTGTGGAGAGGGTTTGCGCATGCGCAGTAAGGGTGGTCACGCCGCGCAGCACCACCACCACCACCACCACTACCGGATTGAACTCCGCCATAAGCTGCTTCGCATCTAATATCGTACAACCAGAATTCCCTTTGTTAAAGCGCTGCGTATTAATATACACTTCAGCCCGTCATCGAGGTCTAGTGGCTATGGCACTCGGCTGCAGATCCGAAGGCCGTGGGATCGAATCCCGGCCGCCGCGGCTGCATTTCGATGGAGGCGAAATGTTGAGGCCCGTGTACTGTGCGATGTCAGTGCACGTTCAAGAACCCCAAGTGGTCGAAATTCCAGAGCCCTGCAATACGGAATCTTTTCCAATCATGTAGTCATTTCGGGACGTAAAAGCCAAGAAATTATTATTAACTATATACACTGAGAATCAATTAGCAGAATGACATTGGATATAAACTGAGAGACAACTAGTGTTTCGTCCTGCTTTTTGGATATATATATATATATATATATATATATATATATATATATTCCCTTGGGCGGGTGGCTGAATCGTATGACAGACAGACAGAGAAACAGAAAGACAGAGCAAAATTTCTGCGTTCAAGTATCCCAAGAAAGACTATCGTCTTTAAAACGGATACGTTTGCACTAAGTTGCTGGTAAAAGACGGGGCAGCAGTGTTGTCCACGTATAACTGCTCAACCAGATGTTATTCTCTCGTACGTGCACATTTTATTTTCCGAGAGGAATTTCGCCAGCTTTAAAATGAGGCTGTGGAGCACTGTCGAAATCTTATATACCAGATGCTAAAGGTCCTTCGTGGAGTGCCATCATTTTAAAGGCGCCAGACGTTCTCGCGCGCCCACGTATATGCCGTTCGCGAATAGTCTCACCCACGCACTGAAAAATAGCGGGACCCCAAGAATTCGAGTTGTCACTGTATCGCCCTTCGGGCAAAGATGCCCACTCTCATTTTTTTTGTGTTTTTGCGCGCTTCTTAGCCTGATGGGAACGCTGTGATGGGTACTGCTTCTATTCTGTGCGAAAAGGGACAACTGTACGAACGACGGAAGAGAAATGTGTTCAAGAATCGATGCTCTTAGGGAAAGCCTTTCCGGAAATACCATCCGAGAGGAACTGGGCACCCTTTTCACTTTGTGTCTGTCGTCGTCAAGTCTTCTAGTGTGCGCGATGTTAAGTGAATTGCAGTGAAAGGAACAGTCGACGGTACTCAGAGATGCTGCGGAAGTGGAAAAAGGGGTCCATTTGCATCCGTTGCATTTCTTAGAGCAAAGAGAAGAAATTTTCAGAAAAGCTTCACCGGTGTCTCATTGATTTCTAAGAAGAATTGGCATCGAAAGCCACTAAGCGTTGCCTGAAACGTTATTTTATGTAACTTGTTTCATTTTTATTTAAATTCTTTTGACATCTCGTGAATTGAATTTTCGCAGTTTCTCTTAATTTGACATGACGTGCATGTAGTTTCAAGTGGGCTGTGTGTTAACACTCAGCCACACGAGGCACATAGCCACATATTCCTGGCAGGGGAATGTGGCTATGCTCCAGGGTACAGCTAGTACTCTGGAGCAGTACATTTAGGCGGTACAGTTAGTGTACGTGTAGGGTTAGTATTAGAAGCGATTTTAACGACTCTCTGTTAATGAGCCCTGGTTGTCGGCCTCTAACGTCGTCATCGTCGTGGCCACGGTAAAGCAAGCCCATTAGCAACGACTGACGGTTCTAGTAACAGTGCCTGTTTTCCATCGTTTTCAATTATTTCTTTGTCAGTTGAGGCCGCCATTATATCCTGAACGTATGTTCTTGTTTGGAGTTGTACTCGCGCTGCTTTTGCATGTAGTACGTTGCCAAGAATTTGCGTGCTATAACTAATCCAAGCGCGCGAACACACTCGTTCTGTGTCAACGGGAGCAGTCTATACTGCATAAGATTTAGACCGTGTTTGGTATAATTTATCGTTACACCCTTGGGCTACCCGACACACAGGTGCACTTATGAGAAAGTGTTCTGCAGCTACTTTGTTCGGTTCTTGGCTCGTACGGTAGATACGCTTATAATATGACGGGATTCAGAACAAAAAGAAAAACAAATGTCATGTTCTCGCAAATGCCGTTTTTCTATACGTTCATGTTTCCTTCGGCTTTCTTATGCGTAATTCATTTATTTATTTTTACTGGTCCTTTACTATACCACGTCGCATTATTTATTACGGGTGTACAAGCCAGTCGCAATTTCTTGTACGAACACATGACAACCGTTTACAGGTAATTCTGTTCCTAATCCTTCAACACTATTGGTTTGAATAAGTGATTCTGAGTGCTATCATTTCTTGCTTTGCAAATGCGATATTTGTAGAATGCAGATGGTGGTTGTTTACCGCTGCTAAATTTTACAGCCGGCTTTCATAGCCGACTGCATTTACATGAGTCAGTCTTCACTGATCTCATTAACCATGCTCAACACTGCTTTCATAACCAAGCCCAAACTCCATTTCTAAGTAATTCGTGACCGAGTTTGGCAGGTATTTATCTCATTATTCCTACCCAATAAATTAATCCTGACTTCTTTTTATTTACGACTACTCCTTTCATCGATGGTCAGCGCGGTCATTTGCGGCCGTTCAGATTTACAACCTAGTCACTATAACCGGTTCGGTTGACGCAAATAAACCAGCACTGCTTTCGTTCGGCGCTGTTGGCGTAGACTAAAATCAGAGTGCCATTCGGGCGATTTAGACTGGATTAGATGCGCTATTTGAGCGTCTATGGTCCACCATGAGAGATAATAATATCTCGAACTGAACGTATTGCAACTGGAAATGACGAGGTACTCGTTGCAAGACACTCGAGTGCAGACGTTCGAGTGCGCTGCTCGGTATTACTCTAGTCTTAAAAGTCGAGCGTTGCCCCATTTATTGAAACCATTTTACGGCGACGTGAAAAATTGAAGGTTGAGTCAGGCGTCGTTGCCGTAATGTGACGCAAACTACTGCGTTTTCGTGCCTTCCTTCCTCTTCCTTCCTTCCTTCATTCGTTTCTTTCTTTCTTTCTTTCTTTCTTTCTTTCTTTCTTTCTTTCTTTCTTTCTTTCTTTCTTTGAACATTTCCACAGGCTTAATATTCTCGACTGCCGAGCAGGGAGGGGAGGCATTATGTGAATTTCCTTTTTGTCGTTTCAGCACTATAGTAAGAGTTAATCGACCGTAGCAGGGGAGACCCGTTTAGATGCGCATTTAGATATTCAAGAATGCACAGTTTAGTGCCTTGGCTGGCGTTCGCGCGTCGCAAACTGCGGGTGGGAGTGTAAAAGCGATGGGTTGAATGATTTGGGGCATAGAGACGATTACTGGCGCGAATGCGCGAGTCGAGAGCTTGCAAAATAAGAGGCAATTAAAGACTTATAACTCGGCTTTCTCACTCTTGAAGTCTTCTCTGTCGTCATAGGCACCACTTGTCGCTTCTGCCCGCTGTCCTATTCATTTTTCTTAGTTGGAGCCGTTTGATAGTACTTCGTTTCATAGCATGTGAATTTCCCGAACAAGCCAACCACTCCGCACACAATTACGCACAAATTTTGCTATTATGTTGCAACGAAGCACTAACTGAAACCATCTTGAAGGCTACATAACCTCGATGACCGATGTTAATACCTACGATACAATTAACAGCGAAACTGTTTAAGCCGAAGGCTTAAACAGTTTCGCTGTTAATTTTCCTTAACAGTTTCGCTGTTAAGGAAAATCAACCAGAAACCTTAACAGTTTCGCTGTTAAGGTTTCTATAGAGGATGCTAATATAACCTCGGTACTCGGCACATGCATTAAGGCGTGCGGAGTTATATTTTAAGAACCGCGAGGACAGCTCGATCTGAATGGAAAATAGTACATAATTAACGGTCTACGTGTCCACAGTCTATCATTTTTGTTTCCTTGAAGACACGCGCGAGAGGGGAGCCAAATGATGTAGATTGCCAGAACTTCTCAAATTCCAACGGTTAACGCAGTGGTGTTATAAGCAGTTACGGGAACACGCGTACCACTGCGTTTGCGTCGTGAAGCCTAGCAATTCATCATGCAGCCAGCTGCCCGGTTAGAGAATAACGAACATGCCTTTCTGCAAGCTCTTGTCCATCGATCTCGGCCGTTCGGCTCACAGTTTCTGGAAATGTGAGAATGGGCGTGCAGCGGTGAATGACAGTGAAAAGGAGGAGCTGTGGAATGACGCATGGAGATTGTCTCTATAATAGAATACATTCGTTAAAGGTTTTTGCTGAAAAGCAGTGTGCGCTAGAACTTGCGATTACTTGAACATGCAAGTCGGTACATGGAATGCTTCTGGAGCTCAACAGAATTTAGAAGCACCGACGTCATTGTTGGACCTCATAGAGGTGACGCACCTGTTTTTAATAATTGAGGGGATTTCACGTCCCAAAGCCACGACATGATTTTGATCCAGGGAGGCCGTAGTGGGAGCTGCGGAAGTTTCAACCACCGGGGGCTTTCAAAGCGTTCTGACATCGCGCAGTATACACGGGCCTCAGACATTCCGCCTCCATCGAAATGCGGCCGCTTTGGGCACTTACTTCACCAACCTTCGGTTTAGCATTCTAGTGCCATAGGCACTGGCCGACCACGACGGGCGGTGATATTGCAGTTTAAGGCAAGTGATTGAGACATACAGCGCTCAGACAGAACTTTCCATCATGTGTCGAATTTTTATGCCACTTTTGCGACATTAGCTGATGCGCACTGTTGGCAGTGAGCACAAGTTCGTGATCTTTACGAAACCATAAGGAGCTTTGTTGAACACATCTATATGAGAGAATGCGTAAGATACAAAGATCTAATCGCGTAAAACGTCTTCTAACGTACACTTTTAATACGCTAAAGTGGTCACCACCTATATAGTTGCCTCCTATTCTTTTTAATTAGGAGTCGTTTCTCATTGGTGCTGCTGTATTTTTCCCTTTCGGGATGTTTAATTTCTTGTTTCACGTTATTGTCGTGACGCCATGACGTAACACTGAAGGTTTGTCAACCACAAGAAACTACCAGCTCGCCTAGTTATCAATGCTGCCCTGAAGAATCTACTACGCTTCGGACAATCTTGTAACATAAGGCACTGTAGAGAAAGCCGAAGCGCGCATCGAGACATCTGTGCTCAATTGCATGCAGACTCCAAAGTTGTAAGCGCATTTTCTTGGAGTATTTTCTGCGCTCAGTGCATAACATTTGTTATTTTTAATATGTCGACTACGGACAGTTATGCCAATTGCGTTTTAAAAATTTTCTTGCTACGCCGCAGCCATGTATCTTTGTTCAAAAGCAATCGAGATCGCTTTTCAAAATCCTGTAGAGCACGTTCGAGAGGTTGGAAGCATGCCAGACTAGTAAAATCAAAATAAATCGTTAAATAAACACGCGAAAAGCTTTCTCATACGCCAGAGCGCTCCATGTGATATCACTCAAAGCTGGGAACGTATTCATATACGCACTCGCAAGGAACACGTAATAGTACAAATGCATTCCTATTGCTTGCTTTTCCCATATATGTCCTTAAGAAAAGCGTCAATAAAATGGCCTTCGCGAGGCTTCCGCGCACTAGAGTTTAAAGTGTTTCGTAAAGGCACCAGCGAGACGAATGCATATGGAACCTTTCTTCGAGGAAAAATGTTGTCCCTGACCGGGATTCTTGGACAATCATTCTTGCGTAAAAAAATAGAATTGCGCCTCTGGAAACGACATTGAACTCCTTCGCCAAAACTTTTCTTATTATCCTCGTGCTTCTGTAACTTGCAGCTCACAAAAGATAAAGTATTTTGGTGCAAAAGCCATCACTTAAGGTTAGTGAAAGCAAACATTTTAACGTACTTTCTTTAGTCTTAAGAGGGTCGTTTGATGTGTGAAGGTGTAGAATTAGGATCGATTATAAATATGAGAGGATAAAAAGTACAAGCGTTAATTCGTTCACATTCAGTATTTTGTTTGTAATATCTCTCAAATGTAAAATATTGAAGGAGGCGAATTGTTGGAGGCCCGTCTACCGTGCCATGTCAGTGCACGTTAAAGAGCTACAGGCGGCCCTAATTTCCGGAGCCCTCCACTACGACGTCTCTAATAATAATAATATCGTGGTTTACCTATAGCCCCAGAAATCAATTTAAAAAGTAATGCAATATTTACGTGCAGTTCTTAATTAAAAAACAAAAGTAAAGGTGGACTGACATGAGTTGGGTGATCTTTGTACAGACAAGCTGAAGTACATGCTATTAAGTTCGCGAATAAATCTCGGCTGGCTGTTGGAGTCGCATAGGAGAAACAGCAGTTTTTTAAAGTGCCATGACAATGGGGGCATTCAAGAAAGATGAACGATCTCACACATTGGTGCACGTAGCGTCGAGGTAACTCTAGCAGTGCTGCATAGAAACATGATATATTTTTTTATTATTAAAGAGCAGGCCGTACACATTGCAAATAAAAATAAAATACTTCTCTTCTTAAATACGTAAAATAAATTATCATATCATCGCCTTAAAATATAGGCGTGCTCAATAAACGACTAAAAATTATTGCGTATAGTGTATCTCTTTTTTCATATTCTCAAAGCAAATGCTTTCTTTGTTCTCAAGGAATGTTTTCTTGAGCGGAATCGTTAGTAAGAGTACAAGTGACATTGTTATCCTTCCGTTGAGGCTACGATGTGTGTTGCAGTTTCAGACGCGTTATAAAGAAACGAATGCTCGAGAACAGTACAACTGAACTTTGATCTGGCGTATCTAATATGGACGCAATGGCTAAGAGAATTTGATTCGTATTTGATTGTACACTTGGTTTATAGGTCCGTGAATATGGTAGGAGTTAGTTCGCTTAGAAGACAAGATAGCTCGTAAACATTGGCGCATTCAGTGCTGGACGCAAGTGAGATTAATGCTATTATTTTAAAAGCTTGAAACTCAGATATGGCTGAAACCCAATGGTATAATGCGCAGTACAATAATGACAGTAGCAGAACGAGGTTAGTTTAGGTCTTCAGGTGGCAATGCGTGAAGATGTACTCTATAGTCTAGCATAAATGCTTTATAGCAGCATACTTTGCTTTAAATGTACGTTAATAAACTGAACCGGCAGTAAATATGCCACTGCTATGCCTTAATTAATACAACGAATTCGTTTGTTGTGGTAAGCTGAGGTTATTTCAGTAGACTATTGAAGATCATGAGGCACTTCTCTACTGCATAGATTTGTTCAACAAGTATAGTTATTTTCGTAGCAGCCGCAGATGTCATTTCACAGCTCAGGCTTCTAATCCCCAGAGCCCGCCGTAGGATTTATTTGTCGTGCAGTTTCTGCATTTGTGACCAACCGCGCAAGACAAACACCAAGTACGAACGGCACCTCGCGGCCACCAGCCTGGAAGTGCTGACGTAGTTGTAAGCGCCGTTTGCGCATTCCTCTGCTTGGGTAATACTGAGAAGTTAGTGGCCAATTAAACAGCAATAAATCGAAATGGTCGCTCTCAGACTTTGAACCCTGGCTCCCCTGAGATTTGCGCGTTCAACCTCTTTCCCAGCATACTGTTACTACGCGAGACAGAGCTGGTGGACAGCAGAGCTAACAAGTTAAGCAATACTTATCGCTATAAGCTCCGTTTGCTCGGTGAAACGCCGCCTCGTTTCTTGTGTAACCTCAGCAATGCCGACGTTCTTGACATCCCCAGCTGCAGTAATCCATCTGTTGAGTTGCATTACAGTAATACCTGACATGAAAGAATACAATAAGATGACATAGGGAATAACATACAGTTGAACTTATCGTAGGTTACGTCCACCAGCAACGGATTAAGTAACCAGTTGCAGAGAGAAAAGATTAGGTAGGCGAAGCCTCGCTTCAGGTCCGAGCTCTGCAATCGCGAAACTACCCACGAGAGCGCATTATTCTGTCTTCCACCCCTTTCAGGACAACGTCACCCTGAAAGATAATGAATTTAGAATCTATATCTGTCTTTCATTGAGGGCAAAGTGGCGTGACGTGAAACATGACTTACCACAACCAAAGGGGAAAGTAAACCTGACAACACTATTTTACTTCTGTTTTCATATTATGTGTCACTTTTTCTTGTATTTGCAAATTAGGCCAATCAATCCGCATATCAGTACCTTGGTGAGCTAACATGGTTGCACTATCGTCCTGAAGACGCGTAGCTTCGTGATAAAAATTACCAAAGTAAACATTCTGAAATCGCACTTTTTTTTTGTATAATCATGTACAGCTTGTCTGCTTATGAACATACAGGCTGTGTAATGACAAAGCCTCCCACTTTTTGCTTACATGTTTAACAGCTAATCTTGCACTGATCTTTCTCTGCATAGAATGATATATTTCTTTTTTTGAGTCACAAGGCCATACTCGAACATTATTCGTGTAGTTTACTATTTCTTCAAGAAGTGACTTTCAGAGAATTTTTCGCCTTCTTTCCGACACCTTCAACTATATTGCATTCTTTTCGCGTTTGATTTTTTTATGCGCATCGTCATCTTGATTTCCGCTTTCATTTCCATTTTCCAATCACTAGGCATAAAAATTTCGCAGAAGTCATTACAATTTGTAGCCTCGTTAATGCCTTTCTTTTGAATACTCAAGTTCTTGGACAGGTGTCCAAAAACAATAAATATAATTTTGTTCAAGGATTTCGCCCCGCTTACAATTACTAATATCTCTAAACGCTAATAATTACTCCTTGACATTGGTAGTGCTGCGTAACTATTTTATAATTTTATACTCAAGGCGATAGGACCTTGCTATAAAAGAATAATGAGATTAAGGCGACTGGTAGTGGTGGCATATTGAGACTGAAGATTGCTGAACACTTTCTGTTGTTCGTTTTCCACTTTTGAAATACCAACGTTTATTTCATTCAATAGCGGTTCAATGAGGGAGCATCTTGCCAACTTTCATTGCATTTGCCTTATGGAGTGTGTTCATTTGAGAGACAAAGATGTAGATAAAAGAAAAAGGAACCTAAACATAGATCTGCATTGCATGGCAAGGAAGAGGCGCTTTCGGAGAACCGTAAAAAAGTGCTGTTGGTGTCGATCAGATGCTTTTGATTCACCGCGAGATCCATTGTTTCGCATGAGCATAAAGTAACGGCGCCCACAAAGTTGTGCGCTCCCTAGCACGATAGCATCATCGGGGGTAAAAAAATTACATTATATACGAGCGTTGTTAGCATTATTTTTATTTTGAATTCCTTCCTATCAGGCAGTGCTAACTCAAGGGCTCACCCGGTGGTATTACTCATACCCTCTCCCACCTTCGCGCATATTTCTCGAACTTTTTCAGCTCTAACGTGTTCTGTTGACCTCTCCGTGAGTCATCTTCCCCTCGCCCAACTAAATATTCAGTGTCAGCTGTGGTATTTAGAAAGCCTTGCTAACCGTTAATTTTACGGTCAACCACCTTGCTAGCAGTGCAGAGTCTTTTGTGTATGTCGTGACCACTGTATTACTCCCAGTTGCGCGGCTAACAACGCATGTGATCGTACTTATTTTCGCCTTTGACTGAGCGGCCACCCACCCGCAGCTCCATGCGCAGAAGTGTTTATCGGGCATGAAACGGAAGACTGTAAAAGAAGATTATAGTATTTATTGTTTCACGTTGTTCCAATCGTTATGTTCTCCAGAGGTTTATATCCGAGGTAACCCTGTCAAAAGGGAACTTGTAGTCGCAATATAGGTCGATCGTTTTAACAACGATGAAGCAATGAAAATAGAAAGCGATAACATTATAAGAGAACTTAAGTTGTAGTTCGATGGCCTGCGATATTTAGACAGTAAACTGCAACGGCCATGCCGTCGCCATCTGAAAAATGACCACAGAATTACATTCCCAATAGAACAAAGAACGACAAGCGTAAAAGCTGCTCCTGGGATTGAAAGCGCAGTTATGCCATCCGTCCCCAAATATACCTGGTTATGATTTCGACAACCAGAGCGTTAACGTGAGGCCTAAATAGTCGAATCTGCGAGCACTTCAACTCGGCAAGGGGCGTATCAAAAACAATCACGGCTTTCTTTTTAGTTGCTGTGGTGGAATTCTCAAATTGGTTCAATATGTGCCCTGGTCGAACTTGGAGAGTGGTTGTTTTTATCCACCAAAAACGCTTGACCGTGGAGCTTAGCGTGTGAAAATTGAGAGTTCATCGAAAGCTCATTTCACAGCTGTTATTTCAGAAGAGTCCCGCGTTAAGTTGACCGCTGTTTCGTTCCACATTAAGCGTTTCTTTTACAGGGACACTAATAATATTGCTTAACTTGCGTAATTCACTTTGAGGTGAGCAATCTTATTCGTTTATATTTTTATTTTTTTAAAGCAGGGAAATTGGGTAGCCACGCAGTGATAGGCTATACCTCAACCTTCTCCGCAGCAATCTAGTTACAACAGAACAACGCGATACTAAGTGTACTTGACGAAATAAATCTCCAGCACCGCAGTTGCAGATTTAATTGGACCCTCATTATATAGAAATGATTCGCCACTACAAAAGAAAATTGACGTCAACGGTCTTGTTATCGAATTGCCACTGCCACACTGCATTATAGTAAAGGATGACACTCTAGCCAAGATTTCTTTAAAATTAATATTAAAATGATAGTTACTTAAAATTGTTATTAATATTAATATTCGGTTCAAGCAAGAACGACGTCCCTTGCAGTGCCGTGGACCCTGAGCTTTACTTTGCAATCACCTAACTTCTAGCCTTCTTCCGTCATAAAGTTGACGTCCGGGTGGGATACTTGAATTAAATTCCCGTTAGCACCGGCCATTGACCGTGAGGTCTCCAAAACTGATCACGACTCTGGGGGGAAACAAGTCGAAAGGTGAACGTACCAGTCCAAAGCCTAATGGGTCGCGTCGCCCAATACAATTGTGTATTGTGATTGATCTCTTCCCGGAGAAAGACCGACGATTGTGCCCTAAAGTGTTCTGAGATTGTGAATGCAGTTATCTAACAAGATTACTGTTAACTTTATTACTCAGGCTTTGAAAATGCACACGAGGCCTTAAAGCAGGACGGTCTGCCTGCAATGCTCTGATATAAGTAAAAAGCGCTTGCCGTCGCATCCGTATATAGTCATATAACGCCCATGTAGTCAGATTTAGTTCCACGTTGAAGACCTCCAGCTTCCAGCTAGCGAAAATTACTCTGTAGAGCTCCTCTACGGGCACGCCTCATAATTATAGGTGGTTTCGGCACGCACAACTGCATCAGTTATCGTTCATAACTATGCCATCAAAACAAAGTGAACTAGCTATGATTAGCCAGTTATTTTCGGGTACTTTTATAAGACATGGTCACTATGCCGATGAACAGACTGTGAAAAACGATGGAGAACAGGGAACGTCGCTCTAGCCAACGTTTCGCCAAGTGGACTTGTCTTCGTCAGGACGGTAGTTCTTGAAGAAGACGAGTCCACATGAATAAACTGCTTTAAACGTTTGCAGAAAACGTGGCATCTCGTGTTTATGTAGTATAATAACACTGCTCAAAACGTTGCCTTTGGCGTGGGCATCTTTTAATTAGAAACTCCGAAGTATCCAGCTGTGGCGGAGGGTGCGATTTAGACAGTATAGATATATAGTACGGCTGGCCCCAAACACCACAATTTGCAAACGATAACATTTAGCTTTCTAGTATTTGTTTAAGAATTGTTGCAGCATTGCGAAATAATTTATTTACATCGAATTGTTTGTCATTCTTCGGGAACTACTTCCTGGGCGGCTCAGAGGCATGAAAAAAGAGCGCTGTGAGGCTGCGATGGCGGGGCTTAGGTTATAACGGACTATATAATCGATTATGGGCTTCTTTCAATAACCATATGTGCTTAACGTCTCTTTCCAGCACTCGCACCAGCGAACCGTCGTGTCGGCGTCACGTTTCATACACATTTGCCTGGAAAAAGTAAAGGTAGAGCTTGGTGGACCGCGGGCTACCGCCCCATTATGAAGGGGATGCTCCTAACACCCATCCATCCATCCATGCCTGTAGCCTATTAGCTCGACACATTCGGTCAAGCTAATAGCGTGGACGACTATAGTTAGGAAGTTGCGCTTGGGAAAACGTTCAAACGGGAGAAAATTACCGTATTCCACGCATTTCTTAAATATGAAAGAGGTAGAATACCCACTTTTGGCCAGAACCTAGCAGCAACAACCTGACTAATTTTTACATTTGGTTCATTTAGGGCACCTCTGAACCACTATAACATTTCATTTGTTTGATTCAGCTTTCATTGACATTCAACTCACCTTTAGTCTACTTAACGTGTCTTTGATTGACTTCAATTCTCACTCGGGCCACCTAATTCGTATCTGTATTTTCTGTATAAGAGTCACTGCTCCACGCCCTGCACGGCACCGCAGTCGTCCTACCGCTGTGTAACGATGCTCTTGTCGTTAGGCTAGCAGCGTGACGACAAAAGCTTTGTGTCTAACAAAAACCAAGCCCAGGCTTAGGTTAACACCGTTAGGCTGTCAAAAGGCGGATGAAATCTTGTCTAGTTGAGGAATAATATACTGATGAAAAAGGAAAGCTCCACTGACACGAGTGCAGATGTATGACTTTAAAGGGCGTTCCGGCGCCCATACGCACCCTTGTTCAAATAAGATCAAGGGCGACAGGTTCTTTATTCAATTATAAGGTATTCGTTGAAATTCTTGCAGGCAGTGCGCATACATGAGCCAGAAGACCGCCACTGCTCCTGTCCAGACATACTCACTGGTGCAGTCTCGCTGTTTTCGATAAACAATACAAAATCTAGAAAATATGCTTTGATAACTGTCACGCGAATATGGCGGAATTATTAAAATGCATCTAAATTTTTGACGTCGCATTGAAGTGTCGGTACTACTGCTTTTGTTATTAATAATTTATGGATCTTTAAGTTGCAACACAGCGATATGGCTATGAGATACTTCATAGAGGAAGGCTCTGGAATTACAGTACATAAATTAGGTATCTGTGATACATCTAACCAGAAACAACCTTCGATGGAGGCCAAATGTTGAGGCCCGTGTATTGCGCGATGTCAGTGCACATTAAGGAACCCCAGGTGACCGAAATTTCCGAATACCTCCACTACGGCGTTTCTCATGATCACAGCTGGTTTTGGGACGTTAAACTCCACAAATCAATCAGTGAAACAACCTTTGACTAACTGAAACAAACAAAATTCAGTCTTAGAACTTTATTTCTTTGAGTTGGTGCTGGGAGGTTGGCTTTCTCTCTTTTTTTAGTCTGTCAGTCAGTCAGTCAAGAAATTTATTGAGGTCCTTTTCCATCTCAATGATATTTTTTTCTAATGTAAGGGTACCAAATTACGGATGAATAATCTGAAGTAGGATTAACAGTTCCCTGAAACCCCATAAGACAAATGGCTGCAGCAGACAGCTTGAGAGCACGCCTTAGATAGAAGAAAAGAGCAAAGGTGAGATGTTGAAAGATGGCATACTAATTGTAGTTGGCTTCTCTTTCTGGAATTGGGAAAATGGATTTTTGTTGACGCATTGCAAGGGAGTGTACATTAAAATATATATGTTGGATATGTTTTGCCCCAGAACGCATCGATAGTTCACGGGACGATAATGGTGTTCATAGAAAGAGAGGCTTTTAACACAAGAGCGACAAAATTCGGTTTAATGTGCTTACCAGGCACTCGTGATCGATGAACTGAATTAAAAAGAAAATAAATTGAACATGTGAAGCGAACTTGTCCAGAACATACTCCCTAGAATACATTGTTGCTCAGTTCATACGAAAGCATAAGTGCCAGTCCGTGTTTCCATGTTTAAGTAAAATAGTGCCGCATAAGACCGATGCCTCATAGTTCGCCCATTTAGATTTAATGCAGGCATCATTGCCGCGATACTCGAGCTCACTCCGAGCGGCGGAGGCGGACAGCGCAATTTCCTAATATGTAAGCGCATGCTAAAGCACTTATTTAACAGTGTCCAAACTAAACGAACGAAACCCGCCGCTGAGCCTTGAATTCTTCATGCAGCCATGCCATTCACAAAAAAAAAAAAGGGTGAGAGAGTGCAGCTATCTGGCGTGCCCTTGGCCCACTTTGTCTTGGTGCTGAAGTGTACCAAGAGTTCAAATAGCGTCTCTGTGTAAACAACGGCTTGAATTCGGTGCCTTTGCTGCATTTTCTTTTCCACTTTTCTAGAACCTCGCTCCTTCCATTTAAAAACAAAGTATTGCGGCAATAACTAGCAATGCGCTTGATCTAGCCCTAAAATGGAGTGTCAGTTCATTCTCTCGTCTTGAGCAGAGACTCATCCTCGCTCGCTTCACGCCGCGACTATAGACCCTACGCTGACGCCGCTAGAGCCTTTCCTGCTTTACCATCAAGAGCCACAAGGAAAGAGTATTGTGGGCAGAATGCGAAGAGTGAGGCTAGCAATCATGACGGTATCCTATAAGAAACGGGGGCGCTATAATGGACAGCAATGAGCGAGATACAGGGCAAAGACGGCAACGCCAAAACATAAGGAACGATTGATGGGTAGTGGCTCATGCAAATAGCGTTTTTCGTGGTTTTGTCGGTGACGGCGGAGCTGAGCTCCGAAGAAGACCGAAAAGATGGGCGCTGAAGAGAATGAGGCGAGAAATGAGCTGTGCCGCAGCCATACGCTAAGCGTAGCCCATCTTTCAACCTCCGCCCCTTCCGACCCAAACCCTTAGTTCTTCTCTTCTTTTCTCAAACAACTGATCTGCTCTTCCCACACCCCTTTTCGTTGAACTTCATGCAAACTGGCAGGAAGAAGCATTGACAAAGAGATATTCGTAGCAGAGCCTTGCCCAATGCACTCCAATGTCACTCCAATGCTACCGCACACAACGTACCATCTGCGCGAAGAAAAAGGTCTTGGTCACTTCCGGGCATACATGTTAAGTGCGTAGGTACGTTGAGGGACGCGATATGCTGGTCTCACCCAAGGAAGTAAGCTGGGAGCACTTAATCGCGACGTTAACACAGCGTGAACGTAAGAGCAAGGGACGAAGAAGGAACATACACACACAAAGGCGCGGGCTCGATATTGTTTCTTTTAATGCTGAGACACATTAAGCGGCTATAGTGAAGAATTTTCCCCCCAGTCGAAGTGCAACGACGCGCTTAACATCATTCGGTAAAATGAGTTGTATAGAGACAAAGAAGCAGGGCTTTTTCGCTACAAGCAAATAGTTCATTCGTTCTGCTGGTTTCTACTGGTACTTTTTAATAACACCAGCAGAGGCGTTCTGTTTCTCTTGCCGGCAGCAGACGCATTACAGAGACTGAGTTAACTGAAGCGTTTTCCAGACTAGAGAAACTGAAAATATAGCTATATTTTGCATCGTTTCCAGATGGATTGCGTTCCGAGCGTTGAAGAATTCTTTACCAAAGAGTCCGACGTTAACTCCGGCACTCCGAGCCATCGACTACATCAGGCACATGTAGGAGAACGTAGACTACATCTGCACAAGCAACGACACGGTACGTAATGCAATGCCACTGCGAAATTTACTTCGCCTTTATTGACGTAAGCCAAATCACGACAGAGCTCGGTAGTGAGTGTATTTATTAACACTCCTGGTGCAGCGCGTACCTTTCCTGATTTGCTCTCTCTGAGATGACACGTGCAGTGAGAGTCGTAAGCACTCTGGAGTGTCGCAAATTGAATGACCGGGACTTATACTCTTCTAACGGGAGCAGTTAGGAGTTTTGATTACCTAACTAGACCGCAAAGTTTTCTTATGAAAACAGCGAAATGGCTATGGTTCTCAGGACGCCGCCTGGGAAATTAGCTGTCAATCGAAGCCTCTATTTTTACGCAGGACGTCACTGCGTTATCTTCAGCTGTGACCTCATCATAATTACGTCGGATGACGTCAGTACTCGGTTACACGACTCCAGCCACTCGTGTTCACTCGTGTTCTCACGGGACGGCGAATGACGGACGCTTAATTTTTTTTCTTTGACTTATGAGACAAAAAATACTTCCGCATTAATCACTCAACTTCAGTGCTTTCCGTACCCTCAATATACAATTTCTCCTCGTTGCTGGAGCTGTCAAGAAACCTGCCTCGAAAAACCGCTTATTTTTCCAGTGTGAAAAATTCTTTCAGTGCTTCTAGAAATTGCCTATGCGCTACGTGGCAAGGTCAACGCAGGTTAATGAACAGCCGTTATGTCGTACGCGCCATTGTCAAGCACATCCTAGTTCACTGAACCCTCCGTTCTTGTCGCGTGGTCCAATCAACGCGTTCAAGCATGCCGCGTGATGAAGCGGGCTTGTGTGCTGAGTGGGTGGTGTTCGCCGCCATCCTTTGAAATCGAGGTAACGTGTAACAAAGGTGTGCGGAGACGCTGGGTCTGGGAAGTCTGACGCCTGGATGGCTTGCCTTCACGGCAGAACTCTCACTTTCTCGGGCTCTTTGCGATAACACGGGTGTCTTGAGCTCGAACGCATCGGAGACAAAAGGCTACTTGTTTATCTCGAGTTCGCCGTAACTTGCGAGCATCATCGGCCTGTGCTGGCATCGCATGCACGCAAGCTCTTCGTGAGACCATTGAACTTTCACCAGTGTCACTACACTTCTTGATAATAATTTAGTTCACACGCAGCTGATAGCTTTATGGAAAAGGTTATATTAAGTGAACTTTTCTATGTGTCCCGAGATTTGATGTGCATTGCGCTATGGAATTACGCTGTGTGTTCTGGTCAGTTGATCATGTTGTGTGTACCTGACGCATTATTGTAGTATGAAGACGTCAGACAATGAAGGCGAGGAATGGATAGGGGGCTTTATTCATGCATTTTAAACGAAGGGCAGTAATTATGACATGAATAAATGAATCTTTATTTCATCTTGAATACTTCTTCAAGAAAGGCACAGGAGCTAAAGGCGAGCAACGCCTGACAGGGGCCCCTGCACCCGTAAACATGTTAATACACCATATTGCATTATATAATGGTAGTTCATTGACAGTGAACGAAAAAACACACAAAATCGTAATAATTTGCGATACAATTCATCAGGAAAAACAGAAAGACTTACATACCATTACGCTCGCATAGTTATTGTGCTACTATATGTAAAAAAAAAAGAGAAATGCTGATAGGAGGAAAAAAAACTAATATAAAAACGGTAAGATGCAGCGCTGAACATATAAATTACAACAGTATACATAGATGACAATACGAACGTAAGCATATACATAATTACTATAGAAAAAACCATACACATTTATATATATGTGCACATACACACATGTACACACATATATGCACACACATACACATATTGTTTTAATAATCACTCTCTTAAACCCTGTGTTAGTAACATTTCCTTTACATTATTTTTGAATGCATTTCTAGTCGTATTGAATTCAATATTGCCTTCTTGCTTATTTAGAATTGTTAGCACTTGGTAGCTGGTTGTTTGTTTACCATAGTTAGTCCTTGTTTTTAGTGTCCGTCTTCTCTTCAGTCTCATATCGTATGGGACTTCGTTACTGCTGCCATCTACATGTAGTGCATTGGTATGTATATGCTGTAATAATTTAATATCATAAACTTGGCTTGCTTGGAGCATTCGATATTTTAAAAGAGAAATCTACTAAACACGTCGAAAAAAGAACTAGCTTCCCGTTGGTACCGGACCCCCAACTAAGTGAAAGCTATATATTTGATTCCCACCGACTCCGACTAAAACAGATAGAGTAAAAGTGTAAAACAATCATAGCTGTGGTGCGAGTGCTGTCTGCGATGGCAGACAGTGTTCCTTGGTAAGTTCACGTAACTTCATAAGTGCGTGTGGCTTTACCTGTTACTGCAGATTTGGAGATTACAGTCGGTCCTGACTCGTCTTTGTGATGTTTATAACTTTCAACTACGGGAGAAATTCGTGTGTGTGTGTGTGTGTGTGTGTGTGTGTGTGTGTGTGTGTGTGTGTGTGTGTGTGTGTGTGTGTGTGTGTGTGTGTGTGTGTGTGTGTGTGTGTCGTAAATCATCGAACGCGCATCGAAAATCATTTTGTGGGCTATCCCGCTATCTACCACTGGTTAGGCGGCGGCATAGACGGATGAGTTGCAAGAAAAAAAGACTCAAGGATAGGACAAATATTAGTTGTTAGTGCGCAGTGCGTTTCGCTGGTCATTTCTCATCGCCTGTTTTGTCAGAATGCCTACAACGCGAACAAAAGTATGGAACAGAAACGCGACGTCGCGTTCTACGCAAGTTACGTTGTCAATATATTGAAAACTCTACACATTTGATCTTCAGTCCTGTGCCAGTGATGCTCATCTCCCCCAACTCCTCTTGTCTCTCACCTCGATTTTTTTAAATTTACGAACTGGTTTAGTGCCTGGTGAGATTTCTCCTGTGCGTGATTTCTTAGAGGAACGCTACCAGCTCTCAAAGAAGGAGAACGCGCCCTCACCCGCGAGAGACAACGTTGGCGCAGGCAGCGTCTCCTAGCGAGTTTCTTGATTGAGAAATACCGACTGCTCGCGTTGGAGAAGCGTTCACCGGCAACCCATATATATATATATATATATATATATATATATATATATATATATATATATATATATATATATATATATATATATATATATATATATCTATAGGCACTGGATCTTGACTTGCAATGAAGTGCCGGTGGGAGATTTCACTTGTGCATAGTTGAACCATGAGGATTCGTAGCATGCGCGTTAACCAAATTAATCCGGAACTCGGCACGATCTACGATGAACCTCCCGAGCTTCGCCCACTCATCATCATTCACTCCGTGGATATGCTGTAATTTTTTTTTAATGTACGAACTGGTTGATAGCTGACCCAAAAGACGCGGCTTCCGTCGAAAATGTATTCTTAGAATAACTACACCTATAGCGCAACACTTCCGCTATCGCACTAGGGCTTTTTGTTGTTCGCGGATCGCATGCCTGCATGCAGTTTTATGTAAATGCTGAACCTAGGAGAAGAAAAAGATTCGCTGACCTTGGCCTACCCCTTCTTGCATGCACAGCGAAATTGTTAAATATGATTGCACCATACGATTGCATATACTTCGAAGTTTTGTACCTCCTGTCTGCAATAACATTTATTTATTTATTTATTTCGACGTATTACGTTTCTGTGCCTTTCTTCTTTCCTAGTGTAGGGCGGCGAATTCGCCCTGTCCTTGGTCAAGTTCTCTGCATTTCCATGTCAAGTTCTCTCTCTCTCTCTCTCTCGCTTTGTCTCATCGTCTAGAAAGCTGAGCGACCTTGAGAGCTTTGGTCTAGCTGGCGTTTAGTCCTTTTGTAACCACTGACGCGTGCGCGTGTTTCTGTGAACCTTTCTCCCTTTGTTCTCCAATTCTAGCGGCCGCAAACAGCACGTGTGTGATGCAAAGCGACTGTTCAGAACAACGCATGTCGGTGACGCCCCTCCCGCTGTTAACCGCATGGTGACAGTGTGATTGTGCAGCTGAAACGGTTCTTCAACAAAAACGAGAGGTAATGTACTTCTACAAACGAACCGAGCCACGTCACCTCTTCCCGTATTCGTGATTCGTGCCAAAACTACGATTGCATCCGCGGTACCTTTCCTTAACAGAGCCATCATCATCATCATCATCATCATCATCATCATCATCATCATCATCATCTCCGGCATCGAATAGCGAAAACTGGAGAATCAAATTTCAAAAAAAAAAAAATGTTTTTGAGAAGTTTCAGGTTTTCAGAAAAAAGAAAAGCCCAATTAAATTTGTAGTGCCATTTGGCTCTAGGCCTTGTCATTATTCTAGGTATTTCTTTTTGCTTTCTTCCGGAGGACGCTTCCTGCTTTACTTCGACAGCGCCCGAGGGCACTGACCATGAGAGCAGTGCAGGCTTCCATTTCATTAGTGCGCCGTGCAGCAGCTGGTGCCTCCGGCTCTTCTGCTCATTAACGCCGACATGCGTTGTATTTCCTGAGCCGTTTTACTCGTTGGTATCCGAGTTAAAATGCGTACGTTTGAAAAAAGAAGGGTTGTGCATTATATGAGGATCCCACCTTTGCTATCTTATGCTTCACGTTAGTTCTTTAAGGCTAGGTCGCTGTCGTATTGAAGTAGAATTTGTTTCCACGGGAGTGACAGGAACGTTCTTTATAAGGTGCGCAGAACTGCAGGTAATGTGCATAGAATGAAGTTCACGAATCATCTTGAGCGAGTGAGCGAGAACTTTATTGTGAAGAAAGGAAGTTAAGTCGGCTAGAGACAACGCTGGCATGCTTGAATACGCGTTCGTGCCTTCACTTTTATGTGCTCTGGGTATGGAAGGGTGTCGAGTATAAGTTGACCTGAGTGTGACAAAATAGTGACAGCATATTCGTGGCGCTTCGTCATCAGTGTGGATTGACACGAATCCACGGGTGGTTTCACCATGTGCTTATTGCTTACAGGACATTGGGCACGTAGGAAATGCTATAGTCTCTATTGAAGCAGCGCATGAGATCGCGTCTGCATGGGCGCTGTTACGTTACTTTGTAAGAACAGTTCACGGCAGAAGCAAGGAATATTATCAAAGGTATGAGATATACACGCACAGCGTTATCGACGTATCACGTATCTCTCTGACGCAGCACGTGGCAAAGAAACACCAATGTTTGAACTTCAACAAACGTTGGGCAATTACATGTGGAAGCTTGTTTTGCCCCTCAAGAATTGGGCTTGCTGGTATCTCGTACGCCTGGTAGTGCGGCAAGGTAGTCCTGAGATTGAGCTTAAATACGCAGTGCAGATCTTCCCTATGAGGCTAGGTAATAGGAATTCACCGTAATATGAATTCGCCGAAGTCCTAGGAAAGTATGTCTTAACAGTGATACTTATTCGATGGAGGCGAAATGTTGAGGCCAGTGTACTGTGAAATATCGGTACACGTTAAAGAACCCTAGGTGGTCGAAATTTCCGGCAGCCCTTCACTATGGCGTCTGTCATAATCAAAATTGTGGTTTTGAGACCTAATCCCAAAACCCGAAATCAATTATCAATAAATAAACTCCCAACGCTACTCCACACACAATTCGTACCAGAAAGAAAACACTTCACGTTACGTCGACCGTTACACGAGCAGCGGTATACTACTTTCATGACGCGGTTGCAAAGCCGTCTCTAAGCTTTCCGTTGAGCGCCTGCTGCTACGGAAATCCAGCAGAACATCAATGATAAAATGAGGTTGCAAGCGCAGGTGTTTGAAAAGGGCGTTATATGAACAGTGGTTTGACAGTAAGCAGGCCAGAATATTTACTTTAATACTAACGTAGCTGTTTTGCCTTTTGCATACATGTCCGCGTATTGCGGAAGGTTTCACGTGTTGAGTTCCAGTACCTGCGTAGTTCTTATTTTCCAAATGTGAAAGATGCATCCAAGAGACAAAGATGCTCAAAACCGCATGTCACATGGGACATCTGGAATATTCACTAAAAAGTTCGTTCGCCCACACGAAAGAAGGGGCCTGTGTTAAAATCGAACGGGAATTCAGACTTTCAGATTATAGGGTTTAATCATATGTTGTTTAGTGGATGATCATAACGAAAGGTGTTAGCCGTGACTCGCGCTGTCGCTACACAGTACAACATCATGCAATAACTAGTGAGGCAGTAGCCCAAACAAGGAAAGAGAGCTTCCATTTTTCAGCGGGATATCTCACTGCGCCATTACATCCGTTTCCACCGATTCTGTTTTGCATATGAAAAGCTGGCAAGAAATTATGTCGTAATTCTGGGAAGTCTGGTTGTTTGCGTTTCTTTGCTTCGCGTCATTAGTTCGACCATAGATTTCTTCACGTTTACAGGTACCGAGTTGCCGGAACCGCTGCTGGCCGATGGATGGATGGATGGATGGATGCTATGAGCTTCCCCTTTGTAACGGGGCGGTGACATGTGCGCCACCAGGCTCGTAAGAAGATTTAAGAACTTTTTTTTTCTCTTTTAATTTTCCTGATGCCTTTTAAATTTACTTCAATCAAATCGATCATGCCATATCAAAAACGGAATTTCATGGCCCAGTTCCCTGCCCCTTATGGCAGAAATTCCATATTTTTCCCTATAATTATTTTTGTCCGTTCTCTCTAGTTTTCTGCCACCAGTATTCTAACCGTCTCTTACTTATTTCAATCGCAGCTATGTTCAGCTTCCCGTTGTTCGCCCTAAAACCCAAGGCTTCATGTAGGGTGGTGCCCAAACGTACACCTGGGTGGATATTGCCGCATTCAATCAGAACATGCTCTGTCGTTTCCCTATCTTCCTCACAGCATGTGCATTTTTCTTCTTCTTTACTGAATTTCGCTTTATAAACACGCGTTCTAAGGCAGCCCGATCTCGCTTCAAACAATAAAGCGCTTCCTCTTGAATTATCATAAAATGCCTCCCTCTTTATTTCGTTTTTGCCCTCTCGGTAGTTATTCAGAGTCGGTTTTTTTTCCATCGCTGTCCTCCAGTAAATCTTCTCCGCCTCTCTGACTTTTCCCTTTACGCTCTTTGTTGTCAATTCTCTTAGAGCCGTATATTTACTGGTGAGCCTCCTAGTTCTCTTTCTCCACTGCGTGTCAACGCTCTTTCTATATAAATAGCGGAACACCTTCACTGCCCACCTAACCTCTTTCATATTCCTTAGCCTTTCTTCAAACCTTATTTTGCTCTGCGCTTCCCTTGCCTCAAAACTCGCCCATCCCATATCGCCCTTTACAGCCTCGTTTGTAGTTTTCCCGTGAGCACCCAACGCGAGGCGTCCCACAGTTCTTTGATTCACATCCATTCCCGATTGTATCTCTGGCCTCATGCACACCACTGAGTTCCCAAATGTAAGCCCCGGTACCATTACCCCTTTCCACAGACCCCTAAGCACCTCGTACCTATTGTGTCCCCATAACGCTCTGTGCTTCATTATTCCTGCGTTCCTCTTTCCCTTTGCTGCCAAGGCTTTTTCCTGTACCTTCATGTATCTATCCGAAGCAGAACTGGTAACGACATCTCGCGGTGGTTCGCCGAACTACAATGCATTCGATAATTATTTTTCGGTCGCGTGAATGTTCTTCTGGCAAGAGAAACCCAAAAATTATGCGAGTTATCTCACTGTAAGTGCTTTACACTAGCAGTCAAGTAAAACACGTCAGTCACAGCAAGGAAGAAGGAAGAAAAAACGGAAAGATAGGAAGGTTAGCGTTCAGTTATAACGACAGGCTAGCGTGTTGTCGCAGCAATATTAGCGTTGTGCGTTTCTAGTTAGGCTCCTCATCTAAACGTGTCGCTAACAGCGCAGTCGATCACGCGTACACGTAAACTTAAGAGATCTATGGACGAACTAAATCCCTCCATTGAAAAGTTGGAGCACGAGACATTCAGGAGATAAAGCGATCGTCGCTCCACACGCTCTCCGTGGTATATATATATATATATATATATATATATATATATATATATATATATATATATATATATATATATATATATATATATATATATATATATATATATATATATATATATATATATATTAGTGTTCAGCAGCACATGTTTCCAGCACCAACTGTGCACGCGCTACATTCTGGTCTGGCGGAAGTCCCCTTAGTGCAAAATGTAAATATCCAAATATCAGTTGCTGTGAGAAGGCAGGGTTTTTTTTCCTTGTCTGCTTCCAATGCGGCACTCCAAAAGTTATAATTTTTTTCTTTTTTTTTTACGTCGCAGTCCTGGTGCATATGCGGAAGGCATACGCCGCATTCTACTTCTGTATAGAGGGAGTTAACGTAAGTGGGCCAGCATGCAGGCTGCGGAGAGACTGCGAATGCCTTTTCGCCGACAGTACTAATACAATTCTTTCCGTAAAGAACCCGAGGTGGTCAAAATTGCCAGAGTATTCCACTATGGCGTGCCACGTAGACACGTCGTGGTTTTGGCACGTAACACCACAGCAATTATTACTGTGCGATACGCAAAGACAGCGATGCCAGAAAGACATAGGTGCCTGCACGCACCTATGTTTTAAATTTGTATTTTCTTTTCATGCCGGCGTAAGCATTCTCTGCTGCGGAAAAATCTGTAATGGTGCTTCACATCAAGGATACCATCTGTGCTTTTGTGAAAAAAGAAAGAAAAAACTATCAGCTTGCTGTATGAGTCAGGTTATGCGGAGAAAAAAAGTTGTCACGATTCGGTGAAGCCATAGTAGGGGAAGCTCTTTCGAATAGGCCAGGTCGGTGAGTTGATTTCACGTGCTTCTAATATGCTGTTAGGGAGCCCACGTGCGTTACTTGTTAGCGACTTTGTGGAATAAGGTTTTTCTTGGAGGGAATTAGGACGGCGCACGGCAACGGATATGGAAGGCGATCATCGTGTTGTATTACGCGGTTTTCTTCCTTGGATGCATTAGCGGTACTGGGCGGACTAGAATGAAGACCCCACGTAATATCGACGACGATAATTTATTTGTAAACGGTTAGAAAGAGATAAATGTCGCTAGAGCCAACGTTTCGACAAGTGGACTTGTCTTCTCAGGGTCACTTGTCGAAACGTTGGAGCTAGCGGCATTTCACATTTTTCACCGTCTCCAACAATCCATTAGTGGCTTCAGGATTCCGCCTTCACCCGAGCTTCTGTTCTTGGGATATCAATGCGGCCTAATACAGTAAATGTACATTCTAACAAACGACAAGCGGATAAGGCATCTCCATTTACACAGAGAAAATCGGCGCAAGATATTTCAAACTGAGCTTGATGCTACACGTCGAGGAGTGCGGCCGCGTCACCGTTGCGACGCGCCGCAGGCCTCACTCCTAGAAATCCGGCAAGATGCGCTCATGGCGTCCGCCGGTATCTAGCAAGCCCCAGCTAATATCTATTTGCGCTTTTAAAGACGATAGTCTTTCTTGGGATACTTCAACGCAGAAATTTTGGTCTGTCTTTCTGTTTGTCTGTCTGTCACACGATACAGCCACCCGGCCAGAGTTTAAGCACTTGCCTAACGCCCAGCCAGCTTGAAATGGTAGCTGCGTTCATACTTGTGAACATTGTCGATCAGAAAGCATATCTGAGGCGCAACATCAGTACGTAAGTATTAGGTGGTGTGTTCCTTCACTAGAAAATACATAGATACGCATACTGCTGCGCAACCATGCATGTCGAACGGACCAACCCAGGAGCCAAGGAGCAGCCGGCGCCTTATTTGTGCGCCAACATCTCATTAATCATATGAATAAAAAAAATTCTAAAGACCCTAGTGTTTGTTAAGCCGCGCTAAAAATGCGACGCTATGCACGAAAAAGGCCTCTGCCGACGATTTTGTGTTGCCACCTGGCAGTTGCGCAGGAATTCTGCACAAGCTCTTGTTTCCCGACGGCGCTGCCAGATGGCGTCCGTATCTCACGCAGCGTAGTACGGCCGGCAGAAGACTATCGTCTTTCGACGACATTTGCAGCGAAGCACGCAGATACGCGGCCAATTTTTTTATGTGCGCGAACAACTGGTCTTTTACAGCTCTTGTTCTCATTTTCACCCTGCCAGGCAGTTCTATCTGAAGCGCTCTAATCCTCTCTCATTCAGTGGTTTGTGTCTGAAACTCAAGAACGCGTCCATACTTGTTTCTTCTCATAAGAAATATTGTGAAAGATGACCACGGGCAGGTGCCGACTTGCATTACGAAGAGCGACTCATTAGTTTGTTCAGTCTGCGGATTCGACATTTTGCCATTTAGGAGGGAGCGCACGATAAAGTTTAAACGTTCGCAATACTTGTAGGATAGTTTAATAAAACTTCTCTCTATAAACTTTTATAAATAAAACTTTTGTCAGTACGAAACAACAGGAGGCCATCGAAGAGCGAAAAAAATTGATTGCTGGCTGAGCGGTCGATTTCTCACATGTGCTATGGCTTATGCGCCGTGCAGTTGCACACAGTACTATGACTGTGTGCAGGGCCCGCCCGTTTAGCCTTATTAGCAACTTTAACGATGTTAGGAAGAAGCGCACACTTGTGTTTGTGTGTGTGTGTGTGTGTGTGTGTGTGTGTGTGTGTGTTTGTGTGTGTGTGTGTGGTGTCGCTCGCCACATGTCTCAATTTAGCCACGCTAGTGGCATTTAAGGGGGGTTTGCCAAACACAGAGTTTGCATACTGAAGTTCATATGAACAGAGAAATCGCGGTAATCAATGGTTTGTAGAAACAGCTATCTATAAATTCACAACAGCCTCCTGTTGTCGCAGCGTCTAACTGGAGACGGCACCCATCTACCCCGGGATATTTCCAGTTTAACAGAAAGCATCGAGCTGGAATCTCAAGCTCCACGAGCGTTTCTACTTGTGTGCTGTAGAGAGGAAAAGCGGTGCAGACATTAGACCCGTTATGAGACCAATGAGCCAAGACCAAGATGCTTCGCAAGGCACACAGGCCGATGAGGCCAGTGCTGCTCCAACACCTCCTCTGCGTTGTCGAGTCATCGACACGGTACTCGGTGCAAGAGTGGAGGCATTCCTGGCGCTTTACTTGGTGTCGCGCTTCATGACTGCCACTCCCATACAGGTACGTGGGGATTATGTACTTACAAGTTAAAATACAACTAGCTGCACTATATATAAGGTGAAGACTGCGACGTCTAAGCTGCTACTGCTCTAAATGGAAGCTGAAAGCCTCATTTTATGAATGGGAATGTCTTTGTGCATGTTTAGAGGGTACGGCGTTACCAGTCTACCCTGAAATACAGGGCGATTGATAAAGAAGTCGAATGTCACCTTACCGGAGGCCACAGCCGCGCGAACTGCCGTGATACATTGTACTGTAACCATGTGGCTCCGAGCAGCGTATTTGGTTCGCTCATTTTCGTTTTCTCCTGTGGCAGTCGCTCGTTCGGGGCGAAGCTAATAGCTGGTGCAAACTCCAACGCTCTGCCCTCGCGAGATTTTCATCGTATAAGCCATTCATTCCCTCGGTTACAAAGTACGAAGCAAAACCCGCACAAGGGTGCTTAGCTGAACTGCGCTATAAAGCTCCCGAGGCCTCCTCAGCGGCACGTCTCGCGACAGAAGTAAACAGTAGCTGTAGAACGCAAACCTCAATAACTGGGTTCCGAAGTCCGTGCTTTGTTCAATAAACCAAACTTCCCAAACTGCACGGCAACGTGAAAGCACCGAAATCCGCGTCCAATCGATGCGATATTGACAATAGAGTTGGGAGAACCTGAAGCGGTGTACATACCAAGGTTCCTTTTCAGGACCTACTTCTTCGCAAGGCCTGCCTCAACGAGCTCGGCGTGAACGCCACCGTGTGCGCTCGCTTGGACGAAGACGAGTTGGTCAAGGATGCAGCCGAACAGATCTCGAGCGCAGCGAGCACGGCGCAGAACATCGTCGCCATGGCGCCTTCGTGCGCCGTCGCTATCTTCATTGGTCCCTGGTGCGACAAGTACGGCTACAGGATGCCGCTAGTCGTGGCTACCCTGGGTTTCATGGCGACTACGGCTCTGAACCTAATGACGGTGTACCGACTCGAGATGCCGCTGTACGCCAACATCCTCTCCTCTCTTCCGGATGGCCTCTGCGGTGGCCTCATCACCGTCTTCGCAGCAGTGCATAGCGTGGCGGCTGTCACGACAGGCGTGAAGGGTAGGAGGGCAAGATTTTTCGGGCTCAGCATGGTGATAGTACTGTTCATTACCCTGGGTGGATTCCTCGGTGGACAGCTGTACGGCCGCTACGGCTTGGTGACTGTGCTCGGAGTTTCTCTAGTCCTGGCCAGCACGGCTGTTCTGTGGGCCTTCTTCGCTATCAAAGATTCAGTGAGGCCCGAACACGCGAGGGACGGTATAGCACTCAAGCTGCGAAACCTCGCCCAGGCGAACAATCTGTGCGACGGCTTCAGAAGCTCGATAAAGCCCAGGCCTAGGAAAGGCAGGGCGCAGATATGGTGCCTCTTCGGTGCGACTTGCTGCATCGTCATCGAACAGTCATGTGAGTATCTACGTGTGTTCGCTAATGCGCGACACGTATGTTTATATTTGTTGCATCGTGGGCCGTGATGCAATCGTTAAGGTTTTGTAGCGTTAGCCGGCCTCCGAGAGGTGTTCAGCTTGTGGTGGATCTAGGGGGGTCCTAGCTTGTGCTAGAACTTGTATAGACCCATCGCCGAAGCAAGGATTGCGGAACCAAGGCTCCTTGGAATGAGATCAATCATTCAGGGCTAAAGGAAATATCTGTAAACTGAGTTATAGTGTATATATGTATATATGAGTGCGTGAGTAAGTGGGACTGTATGTACGTGTTGTGTTACACGTGATCACTGTAAATATCATAATCACCGCTAAACACCTGGAGTAGCAAGCCAGGGCATTAACCAGGCTAACATCTCCGGATTCATCCATAAAATATTCTCTCTCTCTCTCTCTCTCTGTTCATTTGCTATTATGTGTTTCTTTCTAGCGTCATTAGGAATCTGTAGTGCGAAGACTTTCTGGCTCTATTTTACAAAGCTTGATGCTACAGCAGCTCGTTACGTATTGTTTGCTCTTGCTTAAGCGTGTTTGAAACGACGCTAATGTATAAACAAAATAAACACTCGTACATGCCCGTTCACACTAAACAAACACATTTGTTGTCTCAGAGAATGATAAGTCACTAGGCAGTGTTCGTGAAAACACAATGCCTGACATTTTCAACCAGTGCAGTGACAATTCCAGGGAGCCAAATATGCAGGGAAATGACGCCGACTGCCATTTCTATTGCTGAAGGAAAGCCGATTGGGTGGGCATAATGCTTATCAACAAGGGGATAATTTTATGGCGATAAAAAGTTCAGGACAACCAGGAAATTGCCGCGCATGCACGATAATTTTGGCAACGCCCAAGTACACGTGAGTGACGAATTAAATTTGCCGGATGGTTTGTTTTATTAATGCCTCTTTAATTTTTGACTGCTGATACCTTTCCACCTGATTAGATTGCTAACCGTTGATGCTAAGGCTAGTATTTTTATCGTGTTAAATTTGTGGCCAGTGCATTATGCTTATTACTGTTGCGCGACGATTTATGTGTATTACTATTCCGTTTGTGTACCATGTGGGCTTGTATGTTGTCTAGATCAAATTACGTGGCTTGCGTGGCCGTCCCCCTTCTGTAATGCCGAAACGCCCTAACGGTAAAAAGAAATACGTAAAGAAAATGTGTTACGGCGTCGTTTATGGAGAAAACCTTGTATCAGTGGATATGCATGAATGAGGAAGAGGGGCGAGCGGCTGAGGAAACAAACGCCGGTTAATGACATCTTAGTAGGAGTCAAGAAGAAATGTAAAAGGGCAATACTTGTACTGGGAAGGCAAGACAACAGCTGGTAATCATGGGCGATGGTGGTAGCGACATGTACTAAAAGTTACATCACACCTCAGAATTTCAGTGCGCGACCGTGTTAGAACATTCTTTATTTCGTCACAGGATAAAAATGCTTCTAAAAAAAGTTTGCTTGCTCCCCTTGTATTCCGTTCCCACAGCCAAGGTTATCGACTACTACTACGCACGCAAGATGTACTCCTGGAATGTCGCTCACTACACGACCGTGAAGACGGTGTCGTCACTGGCTTGCTTGGTCCTGTACGTGCCACTCATCTACCTTTTCCTGCGCGTGTTCAAGATAAGCGACCCGGCCATGGCGTTCGTTGGAGCGGCATTTGCATCCGGGCAGATGGTGGTGCTGGGACTGGCCTACACGGAATGGCTATACTACCTGAGTATGTGTTCGTCGCTCCTCTACTTCGTAAGCAACCGCAACTTCTTAAAAGGGTACCTGAGACGCTTTTTTTTTATTTAGCTACGTCATTATTAAATCATTCGCACCATAAATACTGTGAAATATGTTGAACCAATAGCTATGGGCTTGTTTGTGTTGTCTTTCTTCTCGCCACTACTGTTCCGTCTTAACTAGCTTATTAGCTTTCGGTGCGCGCAAGCGACCTCTGTGCCTTACCCGGCAGCCGCTGTGCCGAGGTCTCAGTAGCGCGCCGACGACGCGAATGTGCGCCGCCAGCTGCCGGAAATGTTTTCTCCGGTTCGCATGACGTCAGTCGGGGTAAGCCAATCAGAATAAACGTTGCGTGCCCATTGCACGACCCATGTGCAGGGGCGGTTTATGAGTCTTTACGTTGGGTAGCATTGATATTTAACGATGTGCATAATGGCAACCTTGTAGTAATTTAGACACCTAATACAGAGCGTTGGCATTGGATTGCCAGTGATCGAGAATCTTGAGCTACTGGCGCAATTTATTTGTAAAAAATCAGAAAAAAACCCATCTCGGGATTCCTTTAAATCGAGTGGGAGGGACGCGAAGACACAAGGGCCGGAGAGCGTTGGGTTTTCTTTTGTTCGGCCACTAGAGGTCCATAATTACAAAATGAAATGGAAAGCAAAGTGTTATACTTCTATTTCGCACCGATTTTTGATTGATTTGTGGGGTTTAACGACCCAAAACCAGGTATGATTATGAGAGACGCCATAGTGGAGGTCTCCAGAAATTTCGACCACCTAAGGTCCTTTAACGCGCACTGACAGCACCGAATTTTCAGCACTTGAATACTATTGTAACATATATCAGTCTTCTTCGTCGCATTTGTCAACGCGGTCCGCGCGAGATTTCCTAGAGCTTATGCGACAATACGTAAGTGCCACCCTTGAAATACAATGGAACTCATTTTTTGCTGAAAGTGTTACGTACGCAGCAGCAAACGAAGTCGAAATATTTGACGTTAAACAAACCTGGTGTGGGAACACCCGTAATTCTGCATTATTTTTTTTTCTTTTGCGCGTTACGTCGCTTATTAAAAACGTTTTCGCGGTAAAAGTGGTGCTTCGCTGTTGGAAAGGGTGCTAAGTAATGTGAAGAAAATTCTTTTGTGCCCTTGAGTTCCTTTAGAAACATACCGAAGAAGTGCCCTAAATGAATCCAGGTTGACAGCTAAGACGCCTGAAATCCGGAATTAATCCCTTATCCACGAATACAAAGGAACAAAACGCACACCTTATAAGGCCTTTGTTTACGAGGTTTTGTGGTTGTTTTCGGCATTAAGGCTCTGCGAAACTAATAAATTTACTATGAGGGCCCCAATTAGATCTTTTAATAAGAGATTGCCCAAAATTAATATGTCCCTTTCACGTTCCGTTACTTATTTCCAGGCCAATTGGTGGGCATACCGACATTTTTGGCGAAAGCCGGCATCCGCACGCACCTGTCGAAGATCGTGGGCAAAGATGAAATGGGTGAGTGTCAAGGCATGGCTATATGTGTTCCTAAACCGTTCAGGAAGTGGTCATGGGAAGTCTTGTCTTTGTTCCTGGGAACGATTTGTGCGGTCCATTAACTCGATACGAGACATGCTGGCCGCACAAACGTGTATGCACTTATACATACCGATAGTATGAACAACGCACCCTTATATAGCCAAATATCATGGGGCCTATACCGCATCATGAAATACAGAATACTATTGCGCGCTTGTCTCCCCTGAGTGGTGGATTCTGCCTTGACAGAGAGAATCTACTAATACCTGACCAATGCCGAATCCATGATTGGTCAATCCTGCCGTGACCATCCGAAGTGGCCTATCAGGGAAGACCGGCACGGAATACCGTGTGTAGTGGTGCAGTATAGGAAGTGAAGTAACTCCTATTGGTCGATTCGCGGACGCAGTTACTGTGGTCGCCGTAGGAGGCCGCCACGTACCCGAAGTCACTATGGCGGCGCTTGCGTCACCAGTGAGGAAACGAGAGTACGCTCGAATAAAAACAGAGAAAAAGAAGAGAAATTTTTCAAGCCTGCTCAACGTCATGGCGCACGGTAGCGCAATTTCTGCGCCCTTTTTCGCACCTCCTTTCTATCTTCCCTCCTCGCCTCCCCCTTTTTCTTTCTTTTTTTTTTTGTCTCTGTGTAGGGTCAAGCGCGCTCGTTAGGACGGGGAATGAATGCGCTCGGACAGTGAAACTCCTCTAAAACTTGAGGCCCGTAACATCGGCACTACCGAACGTATTTGGAACATTTTTGTGCCAGGCGACTTATAAGGTGAACGTTTCCTTTGGTGTTGTAATTGAAGGATTACTTGAAAACGTGTTGCAGGGTCCCGTTAAACTATCCGAACGGTCTACATACCGCTGTACGGATTGCATATAGAGTGCGCAGCGCTGAATATATTTGCGCGATTGATAGCCCTTGAATTGACACGTAGTTCGTCGCTGGCAGGACGTGCTAAACCACGCGCATTATCTGAAATGTTATGTAAAACCGTGTTTGCAATTAAAGATGGGTTGCGCGAACTTGACATTAAGATGGGCTGCGCGAAGTTCGCGCAACGCATCCTTAATTGCAAGTATGTACCAACTCGCCCACCAGGAAGTCTTATAAAAACCGTGCGCCGGAGTCATTTGCTTTATAGTGGCTAGGCCATTAACCAAATGATGGCTTATACTTGGTTGTGAGAGCTACATACTTTCACTGCAGGCAAGGTGTTTGCCTTCGTTTCTTCCTTCGATTCTGTGGTACCGCTTGCGGCTGACGTGCTGCTTACCTGGCTATTCAACGTGTCCATCACTTTTCTGCCAGGCCTCCCATACTTAGCAGCTGCCGTCATTGCTGGTATCGCCATTGGTCTCATGGGGTATGTTATTCTCAATGCATTGCTTGCTGATAGATAGATAGATAGATAGATAGATAGATAGATAGATAGATAGATAGATAGATAGATAGATAGATAGATAGATAGATAGATAGATAGATAGATAGATAGATAGATAGATCTAACCACTCGAGAAAACAGAAAATTCTAGTAATCTTGAATCATTCCATCAAGTTTGGAAATGCCCAGAGGGAGCAAGATTGTTGACACCTCGAAATTTACTTGCCTATTTGTGTGGATCAGTTTGTAGGTCGGGTATGGAGAGCTGCTGTGTGAAGAAGTTCACAATATATGTTGCTCCTTTGAAACTTAGCGAATTAGGTTAAAGGTTAAAGATCACTTGAAGGTATTCTGAATATGCGCTTGTTAATATTTTGGAAGTTCACCAGATGGAACATAAGTTGCCTCAAGGTACGAAGTGAATTGCTCTTAATCAAATAAACATGACAACTACCAAACGTGAATGGCAACTTGATAACGATAATGATTTTGATAATGATATATATAGGCCTAGAAAATAGCGTGTGGCTTTATTAATAGCTGAATATTAGACGGTTCTTCCTTTTCCGGCCCCGACTTTACGATGCATGAGCAATTTTTTTCATTGAGCTTATTTCAATCTGTATCAAATATGGTGGTGACTTCAGCTCAACACTAGGTGCCTGGAACAACGATTCCATAAGCCCTGATATTCCATAAGCGAGCACAAAGTAGCAACAGAAGCGCACGACGAAGGCTGAATAAACGCGGGCGTGTTTATTCGCTTTCGATGGAAATTAGAGAGATGTGTCTCCTGTGTTCTATTCGTTATCCTTCTCTCCGCTTTGTGTTTATTCAGTCATGATATGCCATTTATTCTACAGGAACGGATTCGTAGGTAAGATGGAATTTTAATCCTAAGGTATTCCAATTTATCAAAAGGAAGAACAGATTGTAAAATCCTGCCTCTTGTTTGTTTCGGCCGGCTGATAAATCTTCACGGTCGTCCTGTCCTGGTGAGCTATTCAGTAAATGTCCACACATTTTACTGCCCAACTCGGCTGTGGCCGATTGGCTAGAGCTCGGTACCACGTGGTATCGCAGGGAATTCGATGGCTTCTTATTTCGGAGTCGTTGCATCGAACGTGATTCTGTGTTAACGTCAGGCAGGAGCAGGCATGTCCACTAGGTGGACACTCAATTTCGGACGTAACTGATTGGCTAGAGCGCAGGACTATGCGGTGCTGAAGAGAACCCTGTTGCTTCTGATCTTGAGGACTGTGTATCAAGTATGGCTTTTCGATGACATCAGGCCGCAGCAGACGCGTCCTCTAGACTCACAGTTTCAGAACATCTGCACTGCTGAGCGATTCAGGCTACTCTTCTGCAAGCACCTCCTTGAAATGAACAGTGCTAACCGAAAAGTCGAGGTGTGCGCGTCGATAAAGTGATAACATATCGCACTGCTAATCTCGAAGCTGCAAGCTCTTCCTTGTTCAGTAGATAACATTTTCGTTGTTACTATACTAATACAACTAATATTTGCATGTTCGTGGCGTATTGATTTATTTTCAGCTACGTCACTAAGGTGCACCGGAAGTACCTCACTTATGAAGGCATGCCCGACACAGAGACAGCTCCGACGTGTCAGTAGCTGATGCAAGATAAGACGCATGTCAACAGAGTGGTCACCCTTCATGTGCGCAACTTGACAAATCACTGGAGACCATGCGTTCGGCACAAGCGCGCGCCTTGGTTGGATAATAATTTCATCAGCATCGAACCATCTGTAAAGTGGCAGCTAGTTTGCCTACCTTCTCTTTTTTTGTTGTTTATTTGTTGTTCCTGCGAAAAACATCAGAACAAACAATTTTGTGGAGGCTTACCGAACGCAAAGAGAGCAAACAATATACAAGAAGCAGAGATAAGACGAACTTGCCAGGTGTTACTTTACGCCCGTCTCATTTCACAGCCGACAGCAAAAGCGATAACAATTTTGCATTTGGAGTAAACAAGCGGCGAAACTTGTGTGATAATAACTGAAGTTATTATCACACAATCATAATATACTATTGATGCAGAAGTCATTGAACACAGTCAATAACAAGCTCCAAACGCGTTTCAAGACTGAGTTATGATTTGTTTTATGACAAAAATGAAGGATGAGATATTTCAAAATATATTTATATTTAATTCCGTTATAACTAATGATTACTGTGTAACAAACACTTCAACATATAACCGCGTTTTCTTCCTTGCAACAGAATGTGGAGTGACACGAAAAAATATGAAGATTTCACGCACATATACACATTTATCATGTCATGTCTCAAGGTCGTTCGAGACACAGCGCTGGAGAAATGTGTGTCGTGTATGCATAGTATTTAAAGCGTGTCTTATATATACATTATATATTATATCATACATCATATATACAAGATATGTGCGTCGCTCAAGATACCATGCTCATTCGCACAACAGCAAAGCTTGAAAAAGAGGAGTAACCAACTTTATTGGACGCCAGCTCATTTCATGTCAGCCACCAGCTGCTCGGATTACTCTGTACGGTTGCCAATCTTGAGTGCCCTTGTTGTCATGCCCAATAGAACTGGAGGCGATAAAGAAAAATAAATATGTTTCAAAGAAAATGCGCCGTTAGAGAGCTCAGTAATCACAACATCATTGCGACCAACAATCGGGGCAAGGAAATTGCGTCGTTTCTAAACAACACCTTCTTTGGAACCCCATGAAGTTTATTTTTACATTGAAGACATTTCACGTTGGCACACTGACATAAAATTCTTGTTGGAACTGTTCTGCATGAGAAGATAGCGGACACCGTAACTATTTTCTGCCTTGTTCAGTCTTACACACTGCAATTTTTCTTAAGCGTTATGAAGTGCGTTTAGCGTGATGTATGTTTTGCAATGCGTCTTGTCTTGAAACATTAGCGCTGGAACACATCGCATGACAGTCCTCGCTCCTGTATCCGCTAGTCCATCATTTACTCTATCCTCCTGATGGGCAGAACGACCATCGTTGATCGTCAGTCTGTACTTTTGAATTTACAGCTACTTTATTAGAAATGCAGTTCGGTTTCTGAGATAAGAGATCGTGCTTTCATGCAGGTAGATATTGTGAATGGCGGGTGTCAGAAGATTCTCTAAAGTGAAAAGCATGCACATAGTTAGGTTTAATAGGCATCACTATACTAACTATTACAACCATACTAACCATTCACAGGTATTAACCATACTAACCATATTAACGCTCGCCTGCATTAGTTAATTGGTGATCGAAGAACATATGGTGTCTAACGTTATTCTTACACGTCAGAGAAGAGCTCTCAGTGTAATGACGAATTCACTGCTCTTGAGCAAGAGCCTACTATTGAAGGCCACTGTCTAAAGGCATTTTAAGTGTATTACGCATCGCAGAGCGGTTACTTTAATGGAACCGAACGAGCCGGCCTTTGCAGCACAACACCCACGCAGAACACGCTCAGCGAATGTTGTGAGAAACGCGTGACACATCGTTTGGAGGACTTCATATTTCCGGTGTAATAGTTAACTTTCCCCGATACATGTCTAGCGTTCCGCCACGGTGGTCTAGTGGCTATGGTACTCGGCTGCAGATCCGAAGGTCGCGGGATCGAATCCCGGCCGCGGCGGCTGCATTTCGGTGGAGGCGAAATGTTGAGGCCCGTGTGCTGTGCGATGTCAGTGCACGTTAAAGAACCCCCAGGTGGTCGAAATTTCTGGAGACCTCCACTACGGCGTCTCTCATAATCAGAGCTGGTTTTGGGACGTTAAACCCCACAAATCAATCAAATTATTGACAATAACTACTGAAATTTTGCATCCCAAAACCACGATGAGATTGCATCCCAAAACGCGACGAGAGCTGTTCGGTTCGAGAACGGCTTCGCATGCGCTGCGCCGATACTACCTAGAGCATACAGAGCGTGCATAGAAACTGATAAAAGAACTTGTAGTAGTCAGATTAATTACTACGTAGGGGTACATTTAAGCTTGAAAAGAAAGTACGCTGCTTACGCTAGGTCGCGCAATGCCAGATCATAGCGCAGCGGGGCGGCGGACGGGCGTGATAGCCACGCGATAATTTTTTTTTATGGGTACATGTCCTGTGATAGTCATGCGATATTTTTGCGGAAACGTGCCGCGTCACATTGCGTTACGTGATTTTGGCGGGAACACGTGATGGCGGGCTAGGTGGTGCGAATCTATAAAACATCTTTAGCGCGAAGAAACACACGCACACACAAGAAAGACTCTTTCATGTGAGTGCTGCTTTTCGCTAAAATGCTTTACGGATTTTCTTTCCGGCTTCGCTAGCAGTTTTATTGTTTCTTTGTATAAAAAATGAACAAAAAAGAATACAACCTAAGTCGAAGTGACTCGAAGAGTAACCAGCAGCCTTGTGCACACTTCCTACAGCACTCATATTTATGCAGTAATATATCAATCAAATCTGTCAAAACAGCTTTCTTGGCACGATATCCAACGTGCAATTTGAAACGTTTCTATAACAAGCTTTTCTTCGAAAGCATTTTCAAGCATTCACTATCTAAAATAAGTATTTGAAGCCGTAATCCGTTCTTTTTTCTTTCTGTTCCCTTGAACACTGCAATTTCTTGCTTCTCGCCACTTGTCGCTCAGACTGTCTTTCGAGTTTCAAAGTTGGAATTATTGTGGAACAAGAATAAGCTTGGCAATGTGGCGCCATCTGGCAAACTCGGCGCCAAATCTCGCCATGTGGTGCTTCCCGTGCTCAAAGCTAGGCGGCACTATAGCCTCCAAAGTCGTTTGATCGATTGCAGACTGTTGCTTCGCATAGACCGGTCACCGGTTCAACAGGATACCTTCTTTGGTTGATGCAATTAAGTGTCAGTATGCCCCTGTTGTAGTGCGCTACAGACGCGCTGGCGCATACAGTTTTCTCGCTTCCTCCCCTAGGCTGTCTGCCCTATTTCAAACACTTTTATACTGCTGTGTTTGGCAATACACTTCTGTCACGACACTTGGATCACGTGAAGAGGAGACGTTAATTGTCAGATATGTTTAGAAATGTGTTAACCTCTAATTAAATTATTAACAGCTGTCCTTTTATTAAGTGAGGTTCGAGCACATGCTACTACTGAGTCCGTAAATGAAGTTGGAGCACCATAGCAAAGTACAGTCAAGAATACCTCCAGAATGTTAAGTTGGGCCAGTTCTCCGTGTATTCATGCTAATGCCACTACATGCAGCACGAACTTGGCAGTGTTGTACACAATTGCTCCTACACGTTTGCCCACGTATATAGTTCGGATAAATATGCGCTGTGGCCCGTAAGGTCCGTAAACTGCATGGTCAGATAAGTAAAAAAAAAAAGCGGCAGTTCCAGGGGTCATTTAGGTCTTACTGCTAGACTGTTGCGACGTAGGGTTACTATGCCTAAATGCAAGATTTTTTTTTTTTTTTGAGGGGGGGCACCTATCGCACAACCCGCGAAGTGGATAAACACGTTGGGAATGAAGATCGAGACAATAAATTAAACATTAAAACCAAGAGTAATTAAGGCAGTTCTTGACGCATTTGTTAGATTCCTCCCACGATTAGTGCCAATCTCTGATAGTTTGTGTTGCGATCTTAACACGTAGAGAAATGTTTTCTGCACTGATTAAGCTCGCGGAATACCAGGACCTACAATGTGTAATGGTGCGGCATCCTGAATATACAGTGTAATTTAATGAAAATAATGAACGACACTTAAAATACTTTTGAAAACTGGCGGGGTATTTGGTAGGGGGCTTTATATTTCAGTAGTCCTCGCATGCAGTCAGAAGATTTGATAAAGGGCGGCATAAAATATGTAGTTTAGAAATATGTATACCTTCCTCACACTTTCTTTAAGAATTATACAACTGACTTGTTTAAATATATGGAGCTTCAACAACAACAACAAAAAGTCCAATGAATATATGCAGGGCTTCTAATTTCGCGGTGGCGCCGAGTTCTTTGTGTGAACATTGAAATTCGCTCTGCTGCGCGACCTGGACTTCGGCTGTCGAACTACATATTCCAGTTTCCTTCAGCGACCAAAGGATGGCAGCCTAGTTCCAGCCCACTGCGTTGATCATCGATTTAAATTTTCGCTGCCGCGGCTAGTTTTAAGCATTTCTTTGATGTAGAGCAACTGCATTTGGTTTTGGTTGTGCCTAGCAGGCTGTATTTAAAACGTTACTGGTTGTTATCCTCTCATATTTCTTTAGCAGCTGTGTACTAATGTCATCTGGTTTAAGGGAACATCAGCCATGTAAAATTCTAACATGTGCATGTATATAAGATACCGCCATGTTGTATACAGCCTAACTTCCACGGAAATAAATCCATTTGGAAAGAAAGGCTATGTGACTTTGCCTGTACTTTTCAGAAAGCACATGTGCGTTGTAAGCGCCATCTGGTTAGCTATACACATGCACACTAAACTATTGGGTAGTAGTGGACAGACTCGCTCTACATTTCAGCTTGTCAGTTGAGGTGTTGCAGTCTGAAATCACCCGAAATCTGGTCCCGTGATATCGGAGCAAGCTTAGCGATTGCATCTGCTGCATCAGCAAGGCTATACCTATCCACGGGTAACGTCATCCTCGCCTTCCAATCATAATTAACAACCTATAGAGAACGCCCTCTTCTCTGACACACAAATTAATTAGGGTGAGTGCATATACTGCTAAGAGAACCTATCTTTGTATGCATTTGGACTTTCTTGTTGAATTATATTGCGTACTGCCTCGAATATATTTAACAATAACTGAGAAACGATTGTGTATGAGCCCATCCCGAATATTAAGTCACATGCATCCATAACCATATGCGAGTCCCTCCAGTTCATTATTGCAGTCAGCTTTTGCGGAACTTAACGCCTATTTCGTCAAGGCCAACGTATTGAACAAAGGTCAATTCGCAAACTTGTTTCAAATATCTGGACGCGACCGTAAGCGATGTTACGTCTTCGACTCGGTGTTTAGATAACGTGCAGGCGTTTCGACCGCAACAAGCAGTGTGAGGTGATTACTTTCTTCACGTAAATGGAACAGATTTGCTTATCTGCTTGGTAATCTATATTATCGTGTGGGTGATCGGCGCAAACCGATATGGATGTCATCAATATAATTCATGTCGAGCTACACACCACAGAGATAACCTATTGGAATGTGCACCACTACGACTGAGTGGTTACCTCGTTGCACTTTGCTTTTAAAAGTAAATATCTGCCTTCTTCGTGCTAAGAGAGTATTTCGTTGTTCGCCACCGTCCTCCTCCTACTATAATAATAATAATAATAATAATAATAATAATAATAATAATAATAATAATAATAATAATAATAATAATAATAATAATAATAATAATAACCATAATAATAATAATAATAATAATAATAATAATAATAATAATAATAATAACCACCACCACCACCACAATACGAACGTCTTCATCGTCATGTCTACATTGACTGCGTGGAAATGACACCATTTTTAGCAAGAGGAAAACTTAAATGGAGAACCTCTCTTCAGCATTCAATCACGGTAATACGAAATTACACAGCTGAAACGTCTTGGTCGTTAATAAATACCAACTTGAAACGTAATTAGGTAATTGTGCCGTAAACTTGTGTGTCGTTTCACGTCGGTTTTAAACTTTTTTCACCGTTCACAATGTTTCTCAACACGGGATCAGAAATGGCGTAATCCTGCTAAAAATTAAAGCTCTAGAGGGATTGTTGATCGGACGTTTCTTTTATTTATTGGCGAGAACGTATGCGGGTCGCTTGCTGTTCCTGTTAGAAGGGTGTTTCTTCTTCTTCTTCTTTTTAATCTAGACGACTGAGACATTTTCTTCTCGAAGCTGATACCATCTTAAACGGAAGAACAACAATAAAGCGAGACAGGAAACTTACGAAATGCGTCTGTGCATTTGAATTCCCTTGAAAGGGTTCCAAACGCGAACTTCTATGAGGAGCTCTCGGACATTTGATTCTTGCGCACTCAGCGATATTGACTTTCAAATGTAAACGCGCTTCAAGTTCAATAACGTCATGGGGCTGGGAAAGCGGATCTCCATGAATACGAGTTCCTTGGTTCTTCTAGGCTTGAGCCACAATACATTGTTTCCTTCGCACTACCGCGCATTCCGTTCACGGAATTCAATATCGACCAGGTTAGGGTAGAGAGATAATCGAGACTTCAGGTATCTGTTTGAAGTTGGTTAGACGGTGAAATGTGTTATGAGGTCACTGGATTATTTCTCCACATGGGGATGTAGGCTTGCTGGATACCAAGACTTGTGGACTGACAACAGCAACTGCGGGAAGCGAGCACTGTACATGGAATCTTAACTTCTTGAATCTTAACTTCTTGAACCTTTTTTATTAGCTGTCGTATTCAAGAGGATCTTATCTATTCGCTGAGCATTTTTTTTTCTGCAGAGAGCCGAGGGTACTGAGCAATTAAAAATTTCGCAACTCTAGAGGGCACTGGCTATATTACGTTTGTGCAAATGTCAAAATAGTCTTGTGCCAAAAGTAGTACAAAAGTAGTACAGCCACAGACGGCGAACTAACAAAACGGTCAGTTCTATGCCTGTGAAATCTGAGTAAAAAGCGTAGCTGGCAAGCAAGAGCCACCACCTGGCGAACGCAGATTGCGTTCTTTCATCTTTCTTCATCTTCTTGATTTATCTCTTTCTAAATCTTCCTTCTTTATTGTCATCTTTCTTCCTTTCTATCGTTCTCCCTCCTCAATTCCCTACTCCTCACCCTTACTTCAGTCCTCCTCACCCTGACTTTATTCCCCACCCTCTTGCTACACTATACTAAGCATTGCTATGCTATGATGAGACCTGCTTGGCTCATACCCGCTCTCTATGGCGCATAAACTATACTGTACAAGGCTATGCCATGCTCTACCCTCTCTCCTCCTCCATTCCTCCCTCCCCTCTCTCACTTCCCTTTCCCACCCCCTTGCCACGCTTTACTGTGAACTACTTGGCACGTAGCCGTTCCAATTTCCGGTGGTCGTTGACGGAATTTTGTCAAGCTTAACAGCTCCTGTGCTCAGATTGTAAGAATTTGTGAGTATAAGAGGCCTTTGTCTTGCAATGAAATGAAGATAGGCTGATAATAATGATGAATGATGATTATGATGAGTTATACGCTCACCAGCCGGTCTTTCTGGGGCGAAGCTCCTTAAGCTGTGGGTCGGTTGTCACGCGTATCGTGTAACCTACACCACTCACAATGCCATGCAACGCCATGCAACGCCGGGAGGCTCGCGCTCGCCCTCGGCGCGTGCCTCCCGGCGCGCGAGCTCTCTCACTCTTCCATCGGCTGTCTTGTGTGTGTGTGTGTGAGAGAGAGAGAGCGAAAAGCGCGCGTTGACTATGGAAACGCTCTTTCTTAGATGAACGCTCTACCAGCTCGCAAAGAAGAACGCGCCCTCACCCGCGAGAGACAAGCTTGACGCAGGCAGAGTCTTCTAGCGAGTTTCTTGATTGAGAAATACCGACTGCTCGCGCTGGAGAACCGTTCACCGGCCACCCCCCCCCCCCACACACACACACACACACACACACATATATATATATATATATATATATATATATATATATATATATATATATATATATATATATATGTAGGCACTGGATCTTGACTTGCAATGAAGTGCCGGTGGGAGATTTCACTTGCGCGTAGTTGAACCATAAGGATTCGTAGCGTGCGCGTTAACTAAATTAATCCGGAACTCGGCACGATCTACGATGAACCTCCCGAGCTTCGCCCACTCATCATCATTCACTCCGTGGATATGCTGTGAATTTTTTGACAAAGTTTTCGAGCGCTTAGCTTACGCAACACTATCATGATGGGCCAAACAGTTTGGGCCCATAATACCTTGATGTATCCAACAAAGCCAGGGCGCTGGCGCTGACTGATATATCGTAATATAACACCGCCGCAGATACATTTGTGAGCTTCGCATTTAAGCACACGTCGTTTTAATCGTAAAGGCAAGAACTTCATTTGCGAGCATCGGAAGGAAACTTGGCACACCCGCTCAAAACCCGTTTAACGTCCTCAGATAGAGACTTGTGAACATCTCTCGAGGTTTCCGGAAAGAACTATAGTTCTCTCAAGAAAGAGCCACCAAATGCTTAAAGGGACCTGGCAACATTTTCTGAACGCAGAGAACGGTATGGAACAGTTGTGGAGCCATCCATGAACTTGTGAGTGAGGTGTTATTGCACCGCTCGCATTAGAGAATTAGCAATTTGGTTTCAAATACAGCTGCAAACCGTCTGCTGTCCTTTCAACAAATGACGTCACAAGAAGCACGGACCAAATCACTTTAGGCAGAAATACGATCAAAAATTCCGTAATCGCGGAAAAATCCTCATAATTGCTCATTCGTTCGTTCTGAGCTTAAAAAATAAAAAAGAACATATATGCTTGTATCTTGCTTTAAGAACTCCAAAAAAGTTAAGCCAGTGTTCCCTGTGACGTCTTGTGTTGAAAGAAGAGTGGGCGTTTTCCGGCTGTACTTGAAAGCTAGTTGCAAATTCCCTGGTGCATGCTTCGCAGTAACATTTGGCTAACACGATTGATTGGCACCGTTTTGTGACTGTTCACAAAGTGGTGCATGGTCCCTTTAAATAACACACGCAAACGCGCGCGCATGCGCATAGAGAGAGATAGAGAATACAAACGCTCGACACATACATTTCTTACAGCTCATGCGCATATAGAGAGAAAATACAAACGCGAGACACACATACATTTCTTACAGCGTGAATTTGTCTCACTGCTCATGCTTAACACATGTGCCAAGCAATAGTGATAACTTAGGGTGTTAACACGTTCGAGGAAAATATAAAATGCAAGTCAACGTATAAATGTAACGCTCACAATGCACTACATAATAATTGGTTTAAACGTAAGTGAATTACCGAATATAAGATGCGGCCAAATTAGATAGTAGAAATGGTAACCTACGAAATTTATGTAGTGGACGCTGAAAATTATCGTCTAAGTGTTGCAAGTAATATGTGCACCGCGAAACGTTCCGAATTTCCGTCTGTTTAAAATAGTAAACCGCAAAGCTTATATGCGGTCAGTAATTATCAACGGCCAACAACAACAACAAAAAATTCAACGGCACAGGGGAATCGCTGGTTTTAAGTTACTTGACAGAACAATCGTGTACGCAGTGCACGTACTCGCGAACTGCCCGAGAGAACTTAAATTCGGCCTTTGCTCTTAGTCGTGTGTACGCGTCACGTTCAAGACGTCAGAAAAAGCAAGTTGAACGTGGAGGACATTACAGCGCCTTCATTTAGGATATCTGCAGTTCTCTATTGCGAAGCTGCGCGTCTCCTAATGTAATTCCTGCATGTTTCACAATAACCTTGAATATATGCAATACGCGTCTCCTACCTAAAGGCGTGCCCATCAAAGGACCGCAGTGGTCGCCGCGAAACGCTCATTCGTCAGCTAAGCACAGTTCTACAGCCAACGCAGGAGGTGGGAGTGAGTAGGACTGCGCATACCAGAAAGTTCTTTGTCTTATTCACACGATAATTTTTATAGTATTGGTGTGGAAAAAAGCGCTTATTTTGCTATGCCTATGATAATGCTAATGACGCGGTCTACTTTTCTGTTGGTTCTACGGACCAGTGCATTCTCTTTTGAGGAGCCCTTCCTCTATCGAGGAAATGGGGCAACAGAATCTCGTTGTGCGCGTGCCCCCCTGTCTGTCTGTCTGTCTGTCTGTCTGTCTGTCTGTCTGTCTGTCTGTCTGTCTGTCTGTCTGTCTGTCTGTCTGTCTGTCTGTCTTGCTTTGTTTCTCGCTTTCATTTTTTTTCCTTTCCTGCCGTCTCCCTTTATTTATTTCATTCTTTCCGTGCTAGAAAGTCCAAAGGACTCATATGTTGTCCTTGTTGTGTTTGTTGCTGTTGTTGCTTCTATGATGGTTCAGGTACAATCACACCATCTTCGTTTGCCGAGCGTGCGCTGAAGAGCCTCTACGCGTTACGGACGCGAGTCTTGAACTGCACATAAAGCCCCGCTTTAAAGCACACCAATGACGAATCGCCTGTCCATCTTTAGGAGAGCTGAAGAGGCCTGCAACGCATTTTTAGCGAGAAGGCTTTCCTCTGTGTTGCAACTAATTCATTGCGCTCGGTTTCGATTACAGCGCTTTCAGCGGTCTTTCGCAAGTTTTGTATGGTGCTCAACTTTTTGACCCATGAGACGAGACATATTCAGACCAGTTAAAGAGGTTGGGGCGAGTGCACCTCTATCTATGGCAAATTGTTTCGCGATTCTTCTCTTTTTGTGATAGCTCACATCTCCTAATTCAGTCATTCTTACAGGTGCCATTTGTCAACGCTTTACCTGATGCAGTTATTTCTTCAAATTTTCCTGCGCGTCCGTGTTGGTGGGGATTCGTCAAAGGTAGCGTGCCTTGCACCTTGCGGTCTTATTCCTCAAAGCCCGTTCTTACACCGCATACTTGTTCACAGTATGAGGCCAAACACTATATAAGGAACTGACGGCCATGATTTTTCCGCCTCCGTTTTACCGTTCATTATGTTTGCACCTTCCTGGCCACGATGTCCTAAAGCGTGTTCGCAAAATGTATGTTTCTCCCAATTCAGTATCCTTCTTTTCTAAGGTACAATCTGACACATTACCTGTGAAAGCATGGTTACAAAGAAAAGGTGTGTTTCTGCCCCGCCACGGTGGTCTAGTGGCTACGGTACTCGGCTGCAGATCCGAGGGTCGCGGGATCGAATCCCGGCCGCGGTGGCTGCATTTTGATGGAGGCGAAATGTTGAGGCCCGTGTGCTGTGAGATGTCAGTGCACGTTAAAGAACCCCAGGTGGTTAAAATTTCCGGAGCCCTCCACTACGGCGTCTCTCATAATTATATCGTGGTTTTGGGACGTAAAACACCAGGAATCAATCAAATCATCAGAAAAGGTGTTTTGGTTTCTTCAGTTGACTGCAGTCTCCGTGACGTAAACGAGGCAATAGAACACTGCTTCATTAACTGAAAACACGCCATTCTGCTCTGGGACATCCTTCAGCGAATTCTAAAGAAAGATTTTCTCATTAATTCTCACAGTATACGTTACATTCTGCCGACATCTCCCGACGAAGTGCCCTTTGATATGTTCTTTCTGATGGGAATGCACAGCCGCGTATTTAAAGAACGTTTTCGAACTTGACATCAGACCGGACTGGCACCACATATTGAAGTTTACACCCTTACTGTCTATGTTGCGCAAGAACTCGTGAAAAAACTCTGTCTGGAACCCTGAAGTGTACTGCATAGCCTGTCAGTGTTTATTTAGTCGTGTTTGTGCGGATATTTCACTGGGTAATTCTTGCACTACGTTACGCAATTTGCGAATTTGTCATTATGGATAGCACTAAGTACCACGAAAGGAAAACAAACACAATGATGGTTAAATCGGTTAGCGTGCTGGTCTCGCAAACGGGTCGTTGGTGGCTCGAACCCGCAGCCCGGCGACAAATCTTTATTCTCGATCGGCTTCAGCTTTTGTGTGTCGACCACGGCTACGCAGGAAGTTTCGCTTTTTCGTCCTAGTCCGGGATCTTGATCATCCGCGACCGGGATTATCCTACATTTTTTGCTATCTAAGCAGTCAGCCTTCTCATAAATCCCTGCGTATTGCGTTGGTAAGTCAATGAGCAGATCGCTTAAAACGATTGAGATGAGGGAATGTTGTTCGAGCCAACGTTTCGACAGTGGACTTGTCTTCGTCAGGACGGAAACTGTTCTCCATCGTTTTTAGTGATCTATTCATCGATTCAAGCCTCCATCTTCCCCTGAGCCTCTCTTATAGTTTTGTAAGTTAGTAACACATGTTGTTGGGCTAGTTGGCTCATACTGTCCCTCTTGTTACTGCTGATTGTGTTGCGTCTTTACCTTTTTTGCTTTGGTAACCTTTATGAGCTACAAAACGCCCTATGGCAATTCCTCCCTGCCATGACAACACAAGCAATCCAACGTAGTATCTATTACTGGCCACCCAACAGATACCACGCACAGCAGGAACCATTCGCTTGCTTGATATAACCGCACTAGTTAACGCCGTGTAAATTTAGGTTAGGTGTCTCAGTCGCATCTTTTGCATTGCATTGATTATAGGCGACTTCGGCTCGGGACATCTCGGCGTGTTCAGTTTCGCCGCTGAGAAGTTACAGGTTGTCGTTTCAGATATATATTTAATAAAACTGTGATCACTGATCAAGCCGGTAGTGTTTGGTTGTTATTTTGGTACCTCTACTAGCTCTGAAGCCTCAACAATGCAATTTTTCCTAGGACAGTGTGCCGAAGGTTCTATTCAATGCAACGTTCTACCTGATCAGACGAGTTTTAGCCGCATTTTCGACTGTCTCAGCAATGTCATATAACTTAAATGTCGTAGTTAAGTACTCAATTAGACAAATCAGTGCTTTAAGGCTGTGGCGAGGCGTACACGTATCATCGCCAGTTTAACAGGACAGTGTAAGGGACCTCGAGTCGAAGAAAATCTGGCACAGGTGTCCTGGCTCGGGTAGGTTACTTGCATATACATCCTCTAGATGGCGCTCGCCTCCTCGGCAGCATAGAGGACCTCGATGAGGCACTCTATGATCGAGGCACTCTACGCAGCGTAGACTGCCTCGATGCGCACGCGCATCGAGGCGCCGAGCGTAGACAACGTAGCGACAGCGTTGCATTGCGAACAGGCCCGGTAACGCTTTCGCAGTTGCACTCTTAAAGGCGAGGCTAGAGCGTCCTCAATTTTCTTTTTTGAAGTTCTTACGAGTTCTGTAGTCTCTAGGCGGAAGATAATAAATATAGAGGCGTTACGACTGCTGTCCTTGAAAGCGTAGCATAGTACACGAGTAGGAGAAAAAGGAGCTCCACAGGCCGTCTTAAATAACGACCCCGCGTTCACCGACGACGCCGAGCCGTTCCCATGTCGGCACGATTAATCATTTCGCGTCGGTCACAACGAGCTCTGTTTTGCCTAGACGCGAGGCTTTGTGGCCAGCCAAGGGAACGGATGAGAGATGCTGCTATTGTGGCGTCTGTCCGAACCCCGCCCAATTGTCGAACTTCCGTGCAGCGCTGGTCTATCTGACGTAGTTTAGGGAAGTGCTTTTTAAAGGTCCGAGCAAAGGTACGTATAGAACCTGTCACTGTTTGCGAACATGCACACCGAACAGCCTCCTCTTGTTCTCATCGAAGCAGGCCGCTAAATAAAGCAGCCATACGAAAATGTAACAAGTAGCAGAGGTGCAGTTTGCGGAAAGCCTCACATTTTCAACGCCCTTTAACGTGCGTAAACGTAACTTCCGCAAGGAAGCAATGAATTAAAATAAAGCGAAATCACGGGCGCTAGATTTGGGCTACACTGCGCCTTTCCTTTATGTGAAATTTAAAAACAGACTATTATTACACAGTAACAACTTAGAAACACGCCTTTATTTCTGGTGTAATAAATTAACAGCTCACATAAGTTTCTTCCGGTCCAACGCTTGCTACTGCCATGGCGACTTCAAAACCGACTTTAGGTTCATACAAGCATGATGCGCCTGATAAACCATGCTAAACAATAGTCATGCCCAGAACAGTGCGCAGCGAACGCGCAACAACCACGTAAGCGTTCGCTTGGAAGTTCAGGTTTGCGTTATTTGTTTAGATCAAAAGGTATTGATTGATGATTGATTTCTGGGGTTTTACGTCCCAAAACCACGATATGATATTATGAGAGACACCGTAGTGAAGGGCTCCGGAAATTTCGACCACATGGTGTTCTCACATCGCACGTACGCGGGCCTCAACATTTCGCCTCCATCGAAATGCAGCCGCTGAGGCCAGGATCCACTCCCGCGACCCTCAGATCTGCAGCCTAGTTAGACGACTCGATCAAATGGTAAGCGACTGAGAGCAAATGCTACTCTACAATGGCAAGGCTCTGTGGAACAGTCCCTTTGGTCACATGGACACAACGGAAATCAAGCACCAACATCGCTGTGTGTTTAGAAAACCTTATGATATCACAGACGATTAACACCGATAACATAACATATCCCACAGCAAAAAGAAAAAGGAAAAAGGAAGGAAGTGGTTTAGTGAAACGACTTCTTCAGGTTACTGCAAACTTAACGAGAGCAACAAGTACTGCACAGTTTGTAGGAAACTCTCAGTATATAGGACCCCCGAGCTGGAAAACAGTTCCGCTACATATTTATAACATTCCTTTACAATACCGTTTTGTTCTTCAACTAAGATACAGCCGGATATTTTAAGTAAATACATGGAAAACATTTCTTATATTTGAACTCACCATGAACATGCACGCGAAGTGCGCGGGATACATTCGTTTGCATTGAAGAACTTCGGCGAGGAAAACGCGCTACTGCCGTTGTTCTGGTGTCGTGAAACGCACTTTTCCCTCAATTCGCTTGAAGGACGGTTAGATTGCCCTGGTTCAATTCAAAGAAGTTTGTACTGGAAGAAATGCATAAGTGCCCTTGCTAGCCATTACCCACTAATATCCGGGCTACGGTCGCGTGGGAGACGAAAAGCCCCGAGATTTCAACAAGGTTGGGTGGCTGGCGTAATTTATGACGAAGAGCGGTATTGTTGCCGAAACGTCATCGCTGCACACGGAAGTGCACATATTTCTTTATAATTTCTCAAAATTTGTCAGTAAACGCATTATCGTGGTAGTAAGTTTCTTGGACTTCCTCTAGATTCATATGCGTAAGCGGAAGAGAGTAAAATTAATCTAAACGGCGCGTTCATATAAGGGAACAAGAAGAGGGGTACCTAGAAAGATGACGTCCTGTCTGGCCTTCTTGATATCGTTGTTCTCGTATAGTTCCACTCTGTTTCGACAAAATTATCGTCAACCAACCTGCCACCTTAATTCAGAAGGGAGTACGGCAGTGAGCTGCTAGGCACTGAGCTGCGCTAGGCACTGAGCTGCTGTAAAAACAAAACAAGAATTCAGGAACTTCAGCGAATTCAGGGAAGGAACGACACTCAACCTAAGAAACGTATCAAAAGGAAAAACGCAGACATCAAATCATGCGAGATAAACTCGCTAAAGGCATCTTACCACAGAAGTCCCATGTGGCATACTGGGGCAACTAATACGCTCAAGAAAAAAACTGAAACATCGGCTTACATAAAATCCAGGGCAGTGTATAGCCGGCTTTCTATGTCGCTTTGTACGGATACGCAGACAGTTTGGCGATAAACAGCCACAAAGCACATTGTAACTGATGAGACTAACCGGGGCAGTGCTTTCGAGCAAACAAGTGGACACCATAAATTGGCCCTTTTGGTTTCTCGAGTTCACTAAAGTAACGCCCCCTAACGAGTTCGACACTTGTAAATCAAACTGCTTCTTCGCTTTCCCTTTCTTGCGGGTTTTTTTATTCCTCGTACTGATTCAAGAGCGAACGTGGCGCCCACCAAATAATACTGTGCACTAAAAGGGCCTTCTTTACGCCTCAAGCAAGTAAATTCATTCCTTCCAGTCTCTGTTACTCGGGCCGATTGCTGGTGGCGAGCCTTGATGAACGACGCTCTCGAGCTCGCTGTACAGAACTGCCCGAGATTGATGACATAAACACGGGTTGACTCCAGAAACTGTGGCCCCTTGTACGCCCATAGCTCGGACCGCAAAAGCCGCTAGGCTAGGCAGCAAACAAACCAAATCAAAGCAGATAGCGTGCAAGGGACGAGGTCGCGAAAAAAAGGGGCGCATGTGTGTTCGTGTGTGTGCGTTCGGGAACCCTCAAACGGGCCGACTTGGCGCGACCCTTGATCTGAAAGAGACGGCACAGCACGCGCTACGCGACACAGGGAGAGAAGGACAAGGAGGTGCGGGTACACTGGAGGCCGGGGTGTCGCGAAAGCACTGTACGCCGGCTTGTAAAAAGCGGGTCATTTGAGCGTGATGTCCTGTAATGGGACGTCCGAATGGTGCTAGAGGGTTGGAAGGAAAATGCGCGATAGATAAGGCGAAAACAGAGAATGGGGTGGAAGGGGGTGTTTCTGCAAAGAAGGACGGTCTCTTTTTTTCGGTCTTGATGAGATGTCGAAAGAAACCCGAAGGAAAAAAATAAAGAAGAGAGGGAAAGAAGGCTCTAGAGTGAAGAATGATGTCGAGTTAACGAAGACGGTGCCGAAAGCGCCCTTTGAGATTGCTACAAGCTATCTCCGAAGCTTGCGTCTTATTTTTGTTGCCACGCTATTTCGATTGTTCCGACACCTCTAAGATGAGACGCCGCCACTGAAAGCCACAACCGGTGCCGCGGTGTTCGATGCGACCCATGCGTGACTGTCGTCGGCACGGCGCAAGGAAATCGGGCGCCGATCATGCATGCAAGCGTAGTGATGTTGGCTGATCGGGTTATTTCGGTGAGCACAGCCGCAAGAAAGAACTCCTACATATTGCACGATTGTCTAAAGGGTAACTGTATATCACTGAATTTGAAACTTAGTCCCATGGTAGGACAAGATTGCAAGGAAAATCGATTTGCGCAAAAACTTGGTGTAAAGGGCAGGGACGAGCGCAAATCTTCAAATCGAGTTGTAAATTTGAAGTTGAGTTGTAAATTTGTGCTTAACAGTAGCAATTACTGTTATCTCTGTGCAGTTTTTTGTTAATGTTGATTTTCCCTGCAAGTAGGAACAACTCTACAGACAGAAATTTTTATTAAACGCGACAGGTTAATGAGCGTTACATAATAACAAAACTGCAGTGAACCTCTCATTGTCTGATAAGGTACTGCATCAGAGCGTGCAGCCTGTGCATCTCTCAGTGTAAGTTTAACGTATAGGATTCTTAGTTTCCTCAGAGTGCAAAGTCTGAGGTTCTCGCACAATTTCACAGAGAACCGAGAAGATACTAAGTGCGTCAGCATGAGATCGTTCTCACAGAGTATTGCAGTTTGAAGCCAGCCGCCACCATAGTCATTAAACGTCTACAGAAATATGTTCGACAACCATTGCAAGTAGCACTATATCAGATAAGCTTATTTATTCATAAAACTAGTAATACTCGCAAATGAAGTCAAATTTTTGGCATAACTGCTTTCTTCGTTTAAAGGCGCTTAGCTGTGTATATTTTGTGGCGGAACAAAGGTGCGGGAATGACCTTGAAACGAGCGGACAGTTGTTCTTTTCCCGAGGACTGATAAATGAAGAAAAGTGCACTGTTATTAGCTTTGTACGTCAGAGACTTCACCAGAAGGCAAAATGCAAATAATTGGCTCGGGAAAGTTCGCAATTCATAGTTACCAGCATTTTCGCGCGGAATCTGCAATTTAAGACGCAAAGAGACAAAGCGTACAAACGCAGTGCATTTCGTGTCTGATGTACGCACTACTCTGAAAACAAAGTCTGGCTGCGTAAGTCAGCCTCAACAATACGAGCCTCGAAACCGGAATTTCAAGAAATATATAAGCTAAGTAGCGAACACGCGCGGGTCTGAGAACACACTTTCAGTTGCGCGTTTGTTTTTTCACTTGCACGCATGACGGTCCCGTCGTAGTGGTTTTGTGTTTACGACCGAGAAGCGTAAACATGGAGGGCTCTTTGTTGGCGCCCTCTGGCCTTCTTGTAAGCAACACTCCCACTGTCGCTGTCCTCACACAATGAATAGTACGCCCCCCCCCCCCCCCCCTCCCTTCTTCTTCGTTCGTTTTCTTTCTCACATGCAATGCTCGCGGCTCGAGAAGCATTTCCTTTTGGTAATGCGCTCCACGAAGAACTGTGCACTGTGGCGGAAGCAGGAACCGACTTCCGCGATAGAAAGGAGTCATAACTTTAGGGACGTTCCAGTAGTTATGTTTCGCAGCAAATGCAACACGAATTGAATTTCTCTCCCAAATTCTCAAGTCCATTATGGCATGCTATGATGACTTTTGGGCGAAGGCTATTCCGTGTTTTGCAATACGGATTCCTTGAAGTGGGCTTCCTTTTGTTTATGTCTAATTTGATATGACACCATGCAACTGTATTCTCACACGCTCTCCCAATTCACTAGACACCACTTGACCGCAATTCGACATGAGCTGTAAATGCTGTCATTTTACCGGCGTGCCGTGCGTAGCTGCAAAACCCTGGCGAGTATTCGTCACGCGTGGTTATGCTGCGCTTAGTTGTGACGTAAGTGCTCGGGACGTCGCGTTATTGACGTCACGTCCTATGAGCCATGTTAACGATACACCCCTGCCCTGCCACGCCAATTTTCGTATATCCAAGTAAACGCGATGACCTCGTTTGACGCTATTCAATCTCAGATACCATTCGTGTTCATGTTGACGCCGGTTTCGCGCTTGATGGTGCATGTAAGGCCTTCGCCTTGACAACTTTCGAATAGCCTTTCCAGTGCTAAAGAGCGGTTTCTACAGTTATCGCAAGACACTGTTCACATCATAGCACTTGCGATTTTATAGATTTAAAACCACAAATGGAGCATCAGGATCAACTAGGGAGGTTCTTTTCATGCACAGAACTATCCCTGGAGTGCGAATGATCGCCATATAGCCCGTAAAAGCCCGGCTCCCCGAGCCGCGCACAGCCAGCTACACTATGTAAGTACTCATGCTTTACGCCTTCGCTATGCCCGCGGGGATAGAACTGATCGTACTTTGCAAGCCGCGTTGTGCCTGCTTCGGCACTGCTGAGTTTTTGATATTGCAATGATATATTTGGAAATATAACAAATATATTACTATTTACGAATAGCGGCAGTACGATTCAAATCGCAAAATTGGATGGGACAATCTTCATTTTATATACCATGAATTTTAATAATAATAATAATAATAATAATAATAATAATAATAATAATAATAATAATAATAATAATAATAATAATAATAATAATACTTTATGCTGATTTACGCGCCAAAACTACGATGTTATGATGGCACGCAGTGAAGGGCTGCTGAGATTTTGACCATCTGGGGCTGTGTAACGGGCACTCACAATGCAAGTTACAGAGGCCTCTGCCATTTTTCCCTGCATAGGAAACGCGACCGCTGCGACCGAAACTTGCGTCTTTCGGGTCAGAATTCCTGCACCATACATGCAAGAGTACCACTTATAAATCGTAAAGTAAGGATTACAGGGGTGTGATAGAATGACGTAGTTAATGCAGTACTATATTTTATGCTGAAGATTCTGCGCCGGGACGGAAAAGTGATACATAACAGAAATTTAATCACACCAAGCCTCATTTCGTCAACTCGCTTAATCGAGCATTGTTATAGCGTTATGTAGCATTAACGCTCATAGAAATACAAACGCCACAATGCGGTGGTAACACTAAGCTGCGCTTCCTATTAATTATCGAGGTAATAATACTCCTGCAGCAAGTGGTATCGGTCCGGAGGCGCCAGTGCAACATGAAGTGCTTGCAGGAAAATTACCCAATTTACAACCTCACTTACACTTTCTACTGGCACTCTCTACGGCACTTTCTACTGCAGTATTTCTACTGCAAATAAACCATGTTGACGTTGACGTTGACTTGAGAGATCGCGTACACCTAATCAAACACGGAGGGTTGCGATGCGGCAGCGATGACATCACTGAAGTCCCTACCAAATGGCATTCCTGTTCTTTCGAGTCAAGCGTTCCCAATGCAAACCCGCAAGTCCCTAGTATGCTGGCACATAATGAAGCCTCAAGGTTTCCTGCTGACGAGCAAGCCTGTCGCAGAAAGCGTTGCTTCTTTACAATGAAGATATCAGTGACATGAACGTATCTTTTATATACAGGGATATGCCATGGCGCGATTTCTGAATGAGTATTCAGCTGGCGTTGTACTGCACCGTTACTGTAAGCGGGAGCGAACGGTGCCTTCGCCTTGCCAGAGACTGTAACGTCATGAAGAACTTCGGCACAAGCGAAAACGACGTCTTGGAAGAGAGCCATACTACAACAGCGCTGCATTCTCTGAAGCGGGCTACCAGAAGCGTTGAAAACTGGCCCCGCCACGCTTCGTTTTTATGCGCTGCGCGTTTTTCCTACAATGGCCGCATCGCGCGAGAAAGAATGCATGAATTCTAATGCAGCATAGACACGCCGTTATGCTTACGACTAAAGCGATAAGAGCCCCTTTTTGTTAAGTGCAGTGGAAGAAACGATAAAGGAAAAGTATAAGTGCAAAACTCCGCTGGTATTCACGTGTCATCAGGCTCCCCGATGATGCCCTGCCATTGTGGTCTAGCGGCTATGGTGCTCGGCTGCTGATCCGAAGGTCGCGGGAACGAATCCCGGCCGCGGTGGCTGCATTTCGATGGAGGCGAAATGATGAGGACCGTGTACTGTGCAATGCCCGTGCACGTTAAAGAACCCCAAGTAGTCAAAATTTCTGCATACCTCCACTACGGCGTTTCTCGTAATCATGTCGTGGTTTTGGGACGTGAAACCCCAGAAATCAGTCAGTCTCGCTGATGGCACAGTTACACTGAAAGGCTGCATTGCCTTACCGTGTTCTCGCGCGCGAGATTTGCGTGAAAATGCACGAGGGAGTCTAAAGAATTCCGGCTATTATGCAAGAGAATTCACAGTGGTTATGTTGCTAATACTTTTGAAGAAGACGGGGGCAGCCTATTCGCAATGACTGTGAAAATGATTACGAAAATTACTAAATTCAAGGGCGGCAGTGAGTCACTCCGAACAGAAAAAAAAAAAATGTCCCGCCTCTCTTCCTTCCCTTGATCCCATGCCGTACGCAGAATAACACTGTTCTCTCTCTCGACAAGATGTACTATTCTAGGTCCATGCTTTTTTCAGTAATACTTTTAGACTCGAGATGGCGACCTAGACAGAGGGCATTGTTTTATACATTAAGGACGTTTATTTTATTTTATTTGTTTCTTTTTAGTTACAGTCACCTCTTCGTTAACTCAAGAAAGTGAGCTAAAGGCGTTGCTGACAGTTATGAGCTGAAGATACTGACACCGAGATTTGCAGTGTTGCCTGCATGTGCGTTTATACGGAGCAAGAGGTTGAAGGTTGAAGGTTTATTGAACAACGATGTTAGGTTTTCCAAAGAAGCGTCTACAAGATTGGTGATACACAGGGAGCACCAAAGTTAAAAACTGTCAGGAGGGCTCCCACACATAATGTGAATGGGACAGAAGAAAAAAGAAAAGCAAACAGTGGTTACCCGTTTAACAAAGTAAGAGAGTCAAAAAAAAATAATGAATTATTGAACAAACAACCGCAAACAACCGTTGCGGCTTTATATATGAGAGATAAAATGCGGTGGAAGCTGCGCAGGGCAATGATGGTAGTAGTTGACTAAACGCATAAAGTGAATAGCATCGAAAAGGAAAATGAAGGGTTGGTAGTAAAAGATTATATTAAGTGTTCTAGAGCTAGTGCCGGGCAAACCCTAATTCAAGCTCTTAAGTTAAACGCATTTTAGTTTTGCCGTTCATTCTTGATTACCTGACGTTCAATAAAAAAAAAATGTAGTTGTGAGTTTTACGTCAGCATGACGAAACATATTGCTGCTACTGCTATATTCCCAGAACAGAAACATGTGCCGTTACATCTGCCGAAATTTAAAAAAAAACAATGCCTAGGAAGCCAAATTGTTGTAATTTTGGAATACGGAAACTACACTGCATTAAAGAGTGCAAGAGCTCGCCATCATCGTATGCTCAAAGGCTGAATGTTGCTGGTACCATTTCTCTACGCAGTCGTGAAGTTCTTATGCGAGATCCGGACAGAAAACTTACGCTTGAAACTGAGTTGGTTAGGACTCGAGTGACAGGTGTATTTTAAACCTGACTAGACAGGCATAACTTTAGTTTCCAAGAAACTGACACGTTTATTAAGACTCGGCACGCTGCGCATATTACCTCGGCACTGCCGCTGTCGGGTGCTTCTAGAATGCGCGAGCTAGACGGCTGAATAAATATGGCATTGGTAGCAAGCACACACATTGCAAGCTTCAAGTTTGAGCAAGACAGTTGCGCGATGACTGGATTCAACACTCCATAGGCACCCACCGCCTCTCTCCCCCCCCCCCCCCTTTTTTTTTTTTACGTCTAGAGGCAAGTAAAAACAACGGACTGTTTTTCTAAGGACAGGACATAACTTGCGTAATGTTATGGCAAATTAGGAACGTTGCATGGTGACGTCAAACTGACTTCCGTGTTTATCTTGCAGTTCTTTGAGCACATCGCTCAGCCGTGACACTGCCTACAAATTTCGCTGAGAAATGTACGTGGAGAGCATTTTTAATGTTCAAATGCAGCTTTCTTTTTCTTTTTTCGTGTGTGTGTGTGTCATTGTAGAAGTACAGGGACGAGAAAATTGCGGAAACCGTCTGTAAACGAAAATCTCCAGGAACTCGAGTGTGCCAGATGACGCCGCATTTCATGAAAACTATAATAATAATAATAATAATAATAATAATAATAATAATAATAATAATAATAATAATAATAATAATAATAATAATGTGCACTCGTGGGGTGTTGAAAGCGTTTTTGTAGATGAAAGTAATAATGCTCTGTATTTATTTTGCGGCTTTGAAACCGATTGTTTTATTTCTCTATTCGTTTGTGTGTGTGTGTCTGTGTTGATTGAGCCTGAAGAACACGCAGCACCGACCAAAGTAAAAATAAATATATTCGTAAAAAGGCGTTTCTGCTCCCGCACGGGAGCCTTGTTCACAATGAAGCAAGAATGACAATATCACTTATTTATAAGGTCGTCCTATCACATCTTTTAGGCAGCGAGCATATACAGGGGAGAGATTGCCGCTGATCTTGTTCAGCCTCTTCCAGCAAGGTCACGGCAGCAAACCGAATGCACTTCTGGGTGACATCTCTCCATTTCCCTTCTCCTCCTTAATATGCGCCGCACCAACCTTTAATAGTGGAGTTCTCCATGCGTGATATTCAGGTACGCCTCCATTTCTCCAGTGTACTAGGCCGCCTTGCGCTCGCTGATCCTGAGTTCGTGTTATTGACCAAGTTAAATGTAGAGACAGCGAAGCAACGTTATGCCTACTAAAAGGAGGCTCCATTGGAAAATGAAGGTTCCCACGACAGAAAGTAATTGATTGATTTCTGGGGTTTTACGTCCCAAAACCATGATATGAATATGAGAGGTGACGTAGTGGAGGGCTTCGGAAATTTCGACCACCTGGGGTTCTTTAACGTGCACCGACATCGCACAGTACACGGGCCTCAACATTACGCCTCCATCGAAATGCAGCCGCCGCGGCCGGGATTCGATCCCGCGACCTTCGGATCAGCAGCCGAGTACCATAGCCACTAGACCGCCGTGGCGGGGGGCACGACAGAAAGTAGACCTAGACTGTAGGGATTTCACCATTAAAAAAACGTAGTGTGTGTGGCAACGTACAGAGGAGGAGAGAACACTACAACATAACACCGCCGTTTTGTTTTGTCTGGTTTCCTTACGCCGTAATTACGCGTCTTTCTTCAAGCATGAAACTCACGTGCATAGTTGGAAACATGCCAGTATTTCTACTAGTAACTGGCGTTGCATGAGACGCGCGGAGTTTGGAAGAGCCTCAGCCATAGGAGGTGTCAGTGAAATCAATCCGGCCTTAGCATCTGTCATCCATGGTCTTACGGGCACGGCCGCTGGAATGAGAACAGTGGTCGAGAACAGTTGCGCTCTGCTGTCCAAAACTTGCTTCGTAGTTTTGGTTTGCAGTTCTTTTTTAATGCGGTCAGACATCTCTTGAAACATTCATAAAATAGAAGTCTTTACAAGTCAGGCGTTCAGGGAAACGCGGAGGCTTGATTTTGGAATAAATTGTTGAGCGCAGAGGGTCGCTGGTACCAAAAGTTCGACAGGAGAACTTGTCTACACTGAAAAAGGCAGACCCTCTAGTGGTAACATTGGCTGACGCACCCTTTCCTGGTTCACAAATTTCAGATCGCATAAAGAGTAAGTACTGTAGTAGTAGACTATTAGAACAAATTTTAAAAGAAAAGGAACTATCGAGGGCGGGAACGGACAAATATATCGAATTTCCACTGCATGAGCAGTGACGTAAGGCAAAATGGAATGACAAAGTGAACGAAACACTTAAGCGACTACGACTACAGTGGCTTCATTGTCACCTAATGCTTTATACTTTTTTGGGGCTGCACCGTACCTCAAGTGTGAAACACAAACTATAAAAAAGAAAAAAAGAACTCAGAGCCTTTATAATTACACACTAAAAAACGTTGGGGCGTATATTCGTAGAATCAACTGCTCGTCAAGGTATGGGTGGAAGTTCCTAATCGAAGGTATTCAGACAGTCATGCTTCGTTGAACATAATTGTTGTCCTACTAGGTAATCATAGCAGCACTTTGTCTGTGACCATGGCTTCTTTCTCTTTCTTTGATGTTCGAGTGAGCTAGGTGAGAGCACTTAGTCGTTTCGTATCAAATATATCCTAACGGGCATGACAGACTACGGGAAGATGTCAAACTAATTTTTTTGTTCGTTGTCAAAGGTTTCCAGCGACACAGGGGTCCACTGGAGATTGTCTTTTTTTTTTTCTTTATGGACAAATATTTTGTACTCTCTGACCTGAATTACAGACAAGAGCTTAATTTTCTCTAAGTGGACGCTTCAAACTGCGCTCCTTAGCAAGCTGCGGGAACTTGTCATTAAGGGGTATTTTTAGCGTTGAATATTTTAGCAACCAATATTCTTTCGTTTTATTTATTAGCTTTCTCATAAAAGAGGAATGCTTAGCTTCCGTTATGTTATTTCTAGGACTTACATACTTATGAGCCACTCTTCAATATCCCACTCGGTCACCCCCACCATTCTAACCCTCGGGCCGAGCTTCACTTCCCGCATTTTAGTCTTTTTTTTTTCCTTTTCTTTTTTCGAGAGTTGACGACACCGAACAAAAAGGACATCGCCAGCTAAATATAGGGCGCGTTCTTATCTGCGAGCAGGCGGCTGGCTGCGAGGCGTCGACGTTGTCGAGCCGAAGAGCGCGTCGTTAAAAAAGAAAATGGACCCATTTTCACGAATGAACGACGCCCGGATTCATGCATTCATTACTGCCGATATGCGTGTATTTTTAATCTTTCTCCCAGTTCTGGGTGGGTTTTTGAAGTCATTCCAATTTTTCAGCCGACCGACGGCGAAATAAAAGAGGCGGGGAGGGGGAGCAGGGGGGCGGTGTTATGAAGAAGTACGGTGAAATCGTGCTTTCATGGGCGTTGCACATCAAGTAAAATTGAAGTGCGAGGGAGAGTCTTTCTTGCTTTACGTTTGTGCGAGTTGAAGCAGACGCAGATGTTGTAAGTACAGGAAAACGAGAGTGTTTGGAAAGCCTTGATTTTGTAGTCTCCAGAACAGACTAACAAAATAGAAAGAAAGAAAAGCACGTAATGGCATGACGGGTGATCAGTAAAACAGCGCAGACTCTCTGTCCTTGACTTACAACGACAAGGGATAGAAGCACGGTTTATTCTCTTTTGTTTTGTTTGTTTGTTGTTTGTTTGTGAACTTCGATTCGTACTGTAGCTTGTAATCAAAAGTAGAGGAAGCGAAATCGCTCGCAGTGCTCGCACGTCTGCCCGTTGGGTCGCTCTTTCGCCAGCGGATTCGTCTGACAACCCACGCCGTGTGGCGTGGCAGGGAGTCGCTTTGCCATTTGTGGAAGTCAGCCATGCGTCATGGGCGCCAGTGCCCACGGAGGCACGGTGGTAACCACTTGACCTTTGAGCGCCGTCGCTCGCTCGCCTGCCGTAAACATGAGCCGCACTGTTGCGCGCGAGACGGGACCGAAGGACCTTTGTGGCACCGGGACACTTTTGAAGAAAACGCGGCGGGGGGGAGGAGGAATTATCTCATCGCGACACATCTCAGCATTCTTTGTGTGACGTGCCTTGCGTTGAACGTTGCTTATTCTTACACGATATGATAGAGGCTGGAAATTCAGTGTTTCTCGGAGTCTATTTTGCGATCTCTCTATCTGACATGCATCTACAGTTTAATATTTATATAGCCGTTAAGAAGCTCTAAAGACGTATAAGGAATTGTTGGCACAACACTTCTGGATAGCTATTCAAGAAGCTTTAACACAAGAACGCTGAAATCACACGGCCAGCCCATTCCTGTATTTTTTTTTTTTTTTTGGTAGTGCGGCGCATGCATTGTACGGCAAAACATTTCGTTGGGGCACTGGGCCGTCTGGGTAGCGCGTCGAAGAGCTTGAGCTGTTAGCGTTTTCTCGCAGCTCGGCAACCTGCATTACGCAAGGTGAATCATTTGATCTGTAGTGAAAAAAGATCAGCGCTACTCAGAAAGGCAGGGTGCGTCACTCTCAAGGAAGAGGAAGTTTGTGTAGCACAATGCGCGCGCTGGCTTTGCGATTGCCAAGGCTTCAGTCGCGACTGTTTTCTACTGTTTCTCTAAGGGAGTTCCTTGACTAAATGCTCTGTTTCAATGGGCGGGCCAACACTCGCATGTAAATTTTAGCAAGCTCAAGAATAATATCTTTTGCTTTTAATTGATTGACAAAAGGACAAAGCCTTATAGCACCCTTTCTTTTTAGCACCAGTGTCACTACGTTTTTTGCCTCAAGAAAATCTTAACATGTTGACATGCCATCTTAAGTCCCAACCATGAGCTGTCCTGGGTTCAACATTTAACATTTACTTAAGACACATAATATTTAAAAGAAAAACTGCCCGTAAGGAATAAAGAAAAATCTCGCCGACATATAGCGTGCACTCTCTCTCCATCACCATGGCTCGAATTACCTGTGAGACCAGCAATAAGGTCCAGGAAAATGTTATACCCAAATCATCTCTATAACTCAGCGGGTCCGTCCAAGAGGTTTGGAGTTGCTGCCAGGCGTGTCGGCTAGTGTTATCTTTGTTTCCTTACTACATTATCGAAGTAGTAAGTACTAAATAACTACAATAAATGTCGAGTCAGCGTGCATTTGTGAGATCATTAATTCCGGCGATGACTCATCCATATCGCTCAGCGCCATGACTCATGATGGAAGAAGCTATCTCTTATACTTCGGTTCATTCCGACGGAGACACTAGGCGCTCTAGTCCTGAGAAGTCTGTGCTAGTGATTGATGGCTTCAAATTGCGATCCTACTCAACTTCCCGGAGAAAGTTCGGCTCGAGCTTGTATTTTTAATTACCCCTTTTCACTCGCACGTTCCGTTTTAAAAGTTTGAACCTGTGGCGAGTACGAGTGTAAGTGACTTCTGGCGTGCACAGATAAGCCCTATAGCTGTAGGTTATCTGAAGAATGTCACTTGCAGTGAAAGATATCGGACAACATTTTATACTTCATGTAAGAAAACTTCAACGCAAACATAGATGGCCTTCGTGCGCACGTAGAATTACTTAGAACATGCCGGTTTTCGCGAATGTGTGGGAAAGAATGCTCTTTATTGAAAACAGGTCATTCTGTGGGCCTATACAGTACACACTCGGGCGCCCATGAGTTACTCGACATAGATGTGGGTGTCAGAGATAAGTAGCCCCTGGGAACAGTCGTTGTTCTCTGTGTATTTACATATGTGAGCAATGTGACGGTGGCAAATATTAGAGCTTATCAAGTGCGTTAATATTTTCAGAAAGCATAAAAGCTTGATGTTGTGAAGGACCCCGCCACGGTGGTCTAGTGGTTATGGCGCTCGGCTGCTGATCCGAAGGTCGCGGGATCGAATCCCTGCTGCGGCGGCTGCATTTCGATGGAGGCGAAATGTTGAGGCCCGTGTGCTGTGCGATGTCAGTGCACGTTAACGAACCCCAGGTGGTCGAAATTTCCGGAGACCTCCACTACGGCGTCTCTCATAGTCACAGCTGGTTTTGGGACGTTAAACCCCACAAATCAATCAATCAGTCAATCAATCAATCAATCAATCATTGATGTTGTGAAGGACGGAACATATACTCTATAGTATATACAGCATTGTTCGAACATTATGGTACTTGGGAAGCAGTGTCAGTTGTACTGCAGAACCAAGTGCTTTCTTTCGAAAAGAAAAAAAAAAGAGAATAGCAACAAGACATCTTCCGAATCACGCCAATATGTTAGCATCTTGCATGAGTGCGGTGTCGTGTGAATTTTATTGGAGACGTATTTTATATTAATACACTCGTACATTGATCGGCTCTTTGTGTTTCTTCGTATGAGGTATCTACCGCTGTTTTCCACGCGCAACAGTTATCGCTATATCGATATGTGCTTAAACCTAGGCTCCGTGGGTGCAGCATTTAAGTGAAATCGATGATAGACTGTCTCAAGGCGACGCTGGAGTAGACATGGAAGCCTTGATTTTAAGAAAACGCCGATGTGGTGGAAGGAGACATGCTCAAGCGACCGATTTTTTTGTTAATTCCGCTACACGTGGGTATATTTCATTGACATAGCCAACTGATATAGCTTATCCAATAAATTGCGGGACGCTGCAGCTTCGCCTTTAGGAGTGGAACGCGAAAGCACCATCTGGAGGATGTTCCGCGAATAAGCTACCGGCGCCAACGCTTCCTTTGTGTAGGTGGCGCGGGCCCTGGCGCGCCGCTTTGACGGAGTAGAAATGCAGGAAAAGTGGTTTGTATTTGAGTTTTTCTCGTAACAGAATTATGTTTCGTCGTACACTAAAATTACAATCTGAGTTATCATGTATGTAGGTTATATTGAAGTGGTAACTTACCGTTTTTCTGGCGGATTTTTATTCTTTGAGAAATTCAGCTTTGTAAACTCGCCCATCTGCACCACGGCGGAAAGCGTGCGCGGTCGAAAGGCTTCGGAATTATTTTTCCGTCAAAGACGCCGAGCGCCGACACCGGTGTCAACGCTCTCGGCAGCACGGGCTTTTTAACGCTACCGCATTAATTTGTTCTTTCTTTCTCTCTTTCTTTCTTTCCTTCTTTCTTTCTTTCTTGCAACAGAAATGCAGCCGCTCTCGAATACGCAACTTAGAACTAAACATACAAACACCCGCACGCACACTCACTCCCCACATCGCCTGCATAACAGAAGAAAAAGAAAGAAAGAAAGAAAGAAAGAAAGAAAGAAAGAAAGAAAGAAAGAAAGAAAGAAAGAAAGAAAGAAAGAAAGAAAGAAAGAAAGAAAGAAAGAAAGAAAGAAAGAACGTTCAGAAGGATCTGGTCGCTTAGGTCATTCTGTTGAATCCTGGGCCAAGTGCTTAGATAATATCACGGCAAGTCTGAATAAAATAATTGCAAATATACGTTACAAGGGCAATAAACTACTGAGGGCCACTTAACAAAGTCCTTGAGAGACCCGCAAGGACCCCTTCGCTGACCCACAGACATCGACCTCAATGTTTGCTTCTCTTTCCAGCTATGCGTTCTTTTCTTTGAATATTTGATAAGGTTCCTTATGACACGTCTTCCTTGATGTCCTTGTCATAAACGCGCTGTGATAAGTGTGCACTTATTTATTCTTTGCTAATAACGCTGACCGTTATATTGCGAAATGAAAGACTCCTCCACTGGCACCACGGCCGGCAAAGTAATAATAAAGGGTGATAGCGTGTACCATTATGTATTCAGACTACCCTTCTTTTTTTTTTTGCCAGTTGCTACGATTCTATTAATGGGTGACAAGGAAAATGCGGGATTCATTTTTGTGGAGTGGGTCACTGGAAAGTAAATGAATATAGCTGCCTTCCATCTTTACATCTCTGTGTTCCTCAATGGCCTGTCAGATGCACAAAGGCCGACGTGGTAATGGATTATGAGCGAAATGTAAAGAGACGCGCCTGCTGTTTTTTTTTTTTTACTTTTCCCTTTGACCATGTATGCTTTATTAAGCTTGCGCCTAGAGATTCAACGTGTCAAGTAACGTGTTTGCCTGGAGTTTCAGTGCACATTTCCGAATAAGTTTCTGGGCTAAAGATTTGTATAGTGCGCACGTTCTCTGAGCATGTTGAAAAGTGGATGTAAGTTCTTGGCAGATCTTTGTCGGTAAACACTTTTAATTAGTCTCCTGCAGAGTGATGCTGTCATTGAAACATTTCTCATGCTAATGTGTACTGTGCGTAGTCATAATACGCGCATTTATCTTTGTGCGTCGTTTCTACGTGGAACCTTTCAGCTTGGCTAGGACATGCGGAGCGTTTTCTGGACACGTTATAGCTTCGAGGCCGTGATATATCACGACGTCGCAAAAAAAAAAAGGGGGGGGGGGGGTGTATTACAGGTAAGTCGCAGTCCTATAAAACCATTCCATCCGAATTGTTAACGTAGGTTTTATAGTAACTGCATTGTTATATCATCCCCACTGGAGAAAGTGATAATCGAAATTTTGCATTACGTACCCGACTGCTATTCTGCGCAATCTCTCAACAGTACTTGTGCACATTCATCGGCGCTTGAGTACCGCGCCATTGGCAATGACCGCAAGGAACTAATGCATAAAAGCCTTCGTGCCTACATATAATTCCGCCATAGATTTCAGAACTGATACGCCTAAGACCCGCAGGCTCTCCAGTAAATTTGATTATTTTGAAAGTTGTCAAGTTTCTTCATATGGTTCCCGTAAGGGTTTAGTACTTATTGTAAGAACAAGTACCTCTAGTACCTGCGATCATGCTTCGATGCACCGAACGAAAGAAAAAAAAAACTTGTGTGCACAAACAAATCGACCTATTATCACGCTTTCGAAAACACTTATTAAGAAAATCAGTCCCTCCTGCACAATTTGCGAGCGATGCAATCTTTATTATTCCATGTTTGTTAGGCTCACTACGATGACTCTCTAGGCATAGTTCAGAAGATTTCACTCCAGTTTGGGAGAATTGTGGCCTAGCAACGAGCGCGCAAACAAAAGAATTTCGCAGGTCGTAGGATTGTTACCGCCTTACCTAAAGTGCTGTGGTGCACACCATTTTTGATCTTCGACAAAAGCATTATCTACCTACATTCTGCTAAAAACGTGGCCACCTTGAGCCTTCCGTTGTCTACAAAGTATTGTACTATTTTTCCTTGTGAAATCTTCCTTCTTTAACAGTCCGTGCTCTCCGATTTTTTTTTTTTCGCAGGAGCCCCATGCCAGGCTGACATTCGCATGTTGCTCTTCATCTGAATGTGGCAGGCACACAACGATAAAGAACAGAAAAGTACGCAATACAGACAGGAACCAAAAGGTGGAGGTAAGATTTTCAATAACACTCATTTGGTGATAAGGTGAGCATGAGTTGCGAATATCAGAACTAGTGTGAATTGTTCGTTCAAACTTAGTGAAATTTTGAGAGAAGTTCGTTGATAACGTAGGTTAAATATATCTGAAAAGAACGTTCCGTGTATGTTATCTTTCTATCGGTGTATCTGCCCCATTCTCCTAACTTGCACGTTTCACCGGTAAAAATTTTTCCTGTGCCCAACGGGTTGAAATACATTCAATACTCTACGTAGTTGCTTGGTTTTCACGGTATATATTCACACTCTCTGGTGCTGATGCGACAGTAGTGGTCTCGCGGACAGACGACTGGCTTTTCAGTCCTGAAGGCTCCGCACTTCTCGCCTGGTTCTGGAAAATATCAGAAAAGTTTATTGTGTGGGATATAGAAAGTACGGCCCGCGGTAGGTGTTAGTTGAATGAAAATGAAATGTACTGTTGTGTACAGCTTACGATGTACATAGCTGGTTTCTGTGTTAAGTTCAGTTTAATTTTATTTACCAAAAAGATAACATAATGATGACATATATACGGCAAGCATGTCGACCCTTAAAATGAAACAAGTTTGGCTAAAACTAGCTTCACACAGACAAACTAACCTCATGCCAGTAACCTCCATGTACGAAAAATAACCGCGATACACCGGTACACAATATTTCGTTTTTATCTGACTAATAATCAGGTAGCTGATATCTTGTAGTCTAACTATAGCTACGTTTATACAGGTCTTTGTAAGGGTACTTTAGCTTAACATGAATTTGTTTCCTTTGTTTTATTTGTGCTGGAACAGTGTTTTGCCTAGACATAGCTTAGTGAGGCACAGATATGTGGTTAAATGACAGCAGCTGCTTAGTTCGCAGTCTCTACAAAGCCTCTAGATCGTAAAAACGGCCCTCTAATAGTGGACCTTCTAATAAGGTGATCGGTCACTGCGCTGGTCAGGGCTAGTTATGAGAGATGCTATAGCGTGACCCCCACAGCTCGGCCGCGAGCGCGACCTTCCGCGTGGCCTTGCGATGCGCAGTCTTTTGAGACGCGCACTTCTTACGAAAGCTGGGCATAAAGAAGCGCGTGGTAATTACGATCGCTACAGCAAAAACACACGAAGCCACTCCAATACCGTATTAATGGCCGTGTCTCTAGAGGACAGTGCCGAGGACTGAACGGGTGTATAGCGAGCACGCTGGTTCCTTAAGCATCCACCAGCAGTCCCGATCTTAATAGCGTGCTCGTGGGGGGTGTTAAGAAGGAGGGAGGGGAGGGGGGGCTAAAAAAAAAAGACGTTAACCGTTGTTCATAATTAATGAGAACTTCGTTGAAACAATGAATCTTACTGCTTTAAAGAAGATCAAAGCGGTTACGATGTTACTGGACATAGCTCAATATTGTGCTCCAAGGCCTTTGACTTTTATGTGTCTCGTTGTTGCTGCTTGGAGGGTCATTTTGTGGGTTTAAGAAAACTCGACACAATGGCGACTTCGCCCAGTGGCGTGATTTGGTCGCGTGAGCTTTAGTGGCGTTGCGTGAGAATGAGGTGTCGTTCCTGCACTTTCACGTATTTGACTTTCCTGTCGGTAAGGCTGCGTTAAGCATTAATGGGCTTAGGCGCTAGGATATACACTGCGCGTTAATAGTAAAACACTATTCTTTGCCTGAGTACGTGGGCTGTCCGATAGAGATAATCCGTGCGCGCGTGATGTCCTTCAATTTAATTTTTTACGCGAACACTGTCTATTAATAAAGGTAATTACGGTCACTTCGAAAACTGAGCCACTCCTAGACTATAACAGTATCGTCAACAAGTGACGCAGTTTTAAGTTGCACCTTTTATTTCATAAAGCGCCTGCTTGTTCTTGGCCCAATTTTTGTGCAATTAAAAAGGTTACGTACTGAAATATATCTAACATTCTGCTCTTTTCTGCGACTTAATATTGTGTCCCCTACTGCTTTCACTCTTAGGGTGCCTTAAGCCATGCTTTCCACGCGAAAAAAGAAACGACATTCGTGATCACAGCTTCTGCTTCAAGATTCCTGCGTCTTTGGTTACTCACCATGTTAGTACACCATAATGCATGAACTATTAATTCAGAGTCGCGATTTAGAATTTAGCTCTCAAATTAATTGATGGACACGAAATGCAAGCTATTGCATACCGTGAGTTCAAATTAGGTTAGAAAGTCTGCCTAAAACTGAGATTTAATTTTTGACTTTTGAACGTTGTACAATAACCTGATGCGTAGAGGATGTAATGCTTAGCGCTCGAAAAAACAGCGGTAAAATATGGAGCACAAGACGAAGGCGACGGAATTATTCACCATTAACACTTAGCCACTCGACTAATTCACCAACTTCCTACTTAAATTACACGCTCTGGGTTGGCATGATAACATGATACGTACTACGCGTCCGGCAGAATCTGCAGCACAGGTTCCTCTCCTCTAAGGGACGTAGCACTCTCTCGCCGGGGGAGCAGGGCATGGCGAAACACTGAAGGCAGGGTGTCCACTTTCCCGTCTCCAGAAGCATGATGTTGTTGTACACGTTGTAGGGACCGTAGTCGTCGGGTTCTCTGGAAGCCACCGCACCGTGTCTCTTAGTCGCGGCCATGAAAGCACCGTAGAAAAGCAAAGCGCACGCGACGGTTGGAGCTGTCTTCATCATTGCTGCAGCAAGATGGCACACATTAAACTTTTCGACTTGCCACGGTAAACATTATTTTTAATACATTCTGCTGTTAAACAGCGCAATTATGGCCTAAAAACAGCACTTGTGGAACCCGATGTTTTGGCAGAGCATGCCTCTCCGGAAGTACACATCGCCGACCCGGGGGAAGGTGCGTGTTCCTGACAGGCGAAAAGCGTCTTCTAGCTTACAGCCGCTCATGATAGAAACTGCGCCGCGCTCTTCTAAGAGCAGTGATGGCAACCTGCCGTCGATTCTTGCGGCCTGCCTTTGTCACTTGTTGAAGATGATTTAGGCGGAATGCTCGATTGTTTCCTTTTTTTTTAATTTGTAAAAATTGCTCCTGTATGAGAGGCGGTGCCTTTTCTGTCGAGTCTATTTTTTGGTAGGTGGTGAGCCACGGGTTATTTTTTACTACGTTTTTACGTTTTTTTACTGCGACCAGACTGGTTTCCGTCAAGCCTTAATTTCCTTTCGAGAGTTTTGTACGGAAATATTCCGGACGTAAGGTTCAATCCGACGTGCTTTAGGGACTGCTCCCCGTCGGAGTGGCTTTGCATATGATTATGCAATTTTTGCATTTAACTCTTGCACATGAACATGATTACGCACCTTCTTGTAAGAAGTCGCCTTGAAGGTTTCTCTGGTTTCTTTCATTTAACTTCCTTTCTTTCAACTATTAAATGTTTAGACCGGGGTATGTACATGTCATGTTGTGTAGCCAATCTCATCGTCTTCCTTAGATCTATTTTGTTTTCGTACTATGATTAGAACATCACTAAAAAAATTCACTGCTTTTCGGGCTTTCAAATCTCGGGAAATGGGCTCATGAATGCGAGCCGCTAACGTACAGCTGGCGTCATACGTCCAGAAGAATTCTTTTTTTTTTTTTGGAAGCGGTTTCATAGCTCGTAAAACGCTCCGGAAAACGCATTTTTCTCTTACAGCACATGCAATAATAAATAGCAGAATGTAATTAAAAAAGCTTTATCCCTCTTTTCAAGGGAATCGCTCATAACAAGAAAGAAAAACGTGTCGTCATAGAAGTAGTTTCAAATTTGGGAGACGTTAAGAATGCATTTGCATATACTTGCGCACTATCTGTTGCACATGGAACGCACTCTGGTCGAATCCACATGCAGTGAAACTACCTCACATTTTCGTCTTACCGCAGCGGTGATAGAGTGGTTAGCGCTTCGGCCTCCAATGCTGGGGGCACTTGGTTTTGCTTCCTGTGTCTCGTTACTGGGTTTGGTTTTCTAGGGTTCTCGCGAACCCAGCGGTTCTTTAATGGGGAAGGTGTACAAGGATCTCGGTGGTAGCGGCACTGTGGTGTGGGTGGTGTACAGTCTCGTAAGAGTCGCCTCTCTTCTTTCACTTCCTTTACCTTGCGCCTTATTACCCCTTCCCCTTCGAGTGTTTCGTTTGAGTGTACCTCAGTTGAGTGACGATTGCCGCACACTGCGTCCCGAATTATCGCTCGTTCACCAAATGCTCCGATGCTCACGGCACGACGTGCTTTTCAAGGTATTGTCTCGTCTCAGGACGACAGGGGTACGTGCTGTGTGTGTTGCCTGCGGGCGACGGCCTTACCTACACTGTCAGCCATGAGGTAATGGCAGCTGCGAAGGCTAATGTCAACAAGCCACCGCCATATCGACTTGCCAATGGCGCGCGATTGCCTAGTGTATGATGAGAGAGTTGGACAATCGGAACGGTCTAGGCGGGATTGCGTGACCTCGCCAGGAACGTGCACTACAAACCGTTCCACAGGTGTGATTGGCTGCAACGAGGATCTCAAATCCCTCGTGAATCAATACGTCACTACTCATAAGCTTACAGATTTCATTCGTTACAGCTTTCCATAATACCTGATGTTTCACAACGGTATCTGTGAACTCTTACCGCAGCTTAGCGCTCGTTGCCACGTTGCCACGATTAAAGGGCATTCTTTTTGGTCAAAAATATTGTACGGTACTCAAAGGAGCGATGCAATGGAAAACGTAGTGTCTCGCCAGTTTGTTTCCGCAATATTATGCTGCTGTCCGCTCTACGATTTTCCACGTGGCCTGATCTGTTCGACAGTAACAGGAGTAATTATTCACGGCGCCTGTTAGGGACCTGTTCGGAGCACGCATTGAGGTCAGTGCGGCTTCTGTTGTGGAAAATGAGACTCACCGCGTCAGCGAAAACGGATGCGTTGCCTCCCCCCCCCCCCCCCCCCAACCCCTCCCCATGTGTGTTATTATAGACAACGCAAGGGAAGGAGTCCAGGGCGCGTCTAAATGTTAGAAACAACTTAATGAACCAACAAACATTGAGGCTTTAATGAGACATCAATGTTTGTTGATTCATTAAGTTATTATAGACAAGTCAGGCCAGCTCGCCGTTCAGCCACGTGTTGGCGTGTAAACGCCATACAATAGCTTTCTCTCCCACGGCTGCCGAATTCGCGCTTCCAATTAGTCGCGCCTGACGGAAGTGTACGCGAACGCACTCTCATATTTCTAGCCCGACGAGCGCTGAATATGCTGACCTTTTGGTGAAATGGCAGTGGTGTACAATGTGGTACGCGTCATTAGTTGTGTTGTTGACGAAACCGCGGAAGGAGGCTCCGGTGACACGATGGTCCATTTTTGTTCGTGCCAGAAGCCGAGCCAGAAATGGGACGCGTCCTTAACCGGTCCGATTAATGGTTAACGCAGTCAGTCACTTGTTGCACGACTCAAGTGAGTAGTTTCCCTTAGCTAATGTTGTTAATAAGGATTGTGCATGAACATGTTAATAACGTGACAAGTAATATCTCAAAATGGAATATCATGCGAATAAATCGTAGCGAATTCTTATAGCGGTTGTTCACACAAATACAGGCGATAAATTTGTAAAAAAAAAAAACCACCCACCGTCGTGCATGATGGGCTTACTTTTTTTTTCCTCTCTCTAAATTACCTACTTCTCTTGAATGGCTGCTAATACGTCTCTTGCCTGATAAAGAAAATCGCATTATTTCTATCACTATCTTTTTTTGTTGCCCAAGAGCTTTGCACATGTTAATAAAGCCGCCAATTCAAGATAGGAAGGCTACTAATTGCAAATCTTTATCAGTAATTATCTTTCGCAATCCAGTACACGTGGTTCACGTCCCGGTAGAGCGGTCACTGAAGCCTCTTCGTTTTACACGTGTTTGTCGTTATTGATAATGATGTTGTCGCTCTCCTTTATGTTATTGTACAATGAAAATCATCTCGGCTTTTTTTCTTTTTTTTATGGAATGTTCTCTGAAGTCTCGAATAGCCAACTGTGTACTACAATAGCACATGTACTACAACTGATAGAAAAAGTTTGATGTACGCGAACTAACTTGCAAACATTAACAATGGCAAAATATATGCATTGTGTTGCAATTTTTCCTCGTTTCTGGCACTATAAAACGGCACGAATTATCTGTATTCAGTCTCCAAAGAACACGCTTTACGGGAGGCATGGAATGAAAGTGAGGTGCACAGGTACTGTTTTAAATGCGAAGCATTTCCTGGGTATCTCGAGCAACTTTGACCGTATATATATTTTCCATAATTTTGTTTATTTTTATTACTTCACTGTGTAACCACCCTAAAACTGCTTCGGTGTTTTGAATTACCTATTTTCCATATACGGTCTAATTTTGGCTGTTGCTTCCTTTCTTCTTCCTTTTTGCTGCTTTTTGCTGCTCTTTTTTCGAATATTCTGCTTTGCTGACGATGTATTTTATTGCTTGTTTTCGCTACTACTATTTGGTGTTACAATTATTTTTCTACATTCATTACTATAGGAAGTCCCGATTCAGTCCCTGGCTATAGGACCTCCTCCTTTGTTCACAAATTCTGTAATTCATTCAATGCCCAAGCTCATAACTGCACTGCTCTTCTCGGGCTATGGGCCACAGATTATCGAATGTTAGAGTTACAGCCTATATCAACCAAGCAACAACCAAAATAGATAATGAAAATTTCATCAAGACAACTGACGTGACTTGAACAAGAGAGCTACGTGCTGTATGTTATAGCTTGCGAGTGAAAATCGACGTGGCACGCAGACAGACACATACAAACTGGCCGTAATGACCGAAGGCAACCTACACGCGGTAAGGGGTTAGGGAATCGAGCCCGGCTCCCCAACGTGCCAAGTAAGCACGCTACCGCACGGCCACGGGCGCTATTTTAAGGTGGCACATCTCGTAAATTAACCTGTTCCACGAGAAGTTGTGATGGTGCTTGCCTGACTTCAATTGCGGTTGCCGTGTTTGCTTACCTCTCTTACAACAATGTGAAAAACGGTACATGTGAATTGCTATCACCCGGCATAATTTTGTCCTGCTTTGCTCGACCACGCAAATACCTTAAAACAAACGAAGTCTATGACATGCACATCGGGGCGCCACAGCGCGCGCTTCTCTTCCAGGCTTCGACAAAACAGCCGTATGTGCCCTTACGTCGGTGCCGTCGTTACGTCGTACCATGAGAGCTACCCTTTTAGTCCTCACAGTGCTGTCAACCTAACTTCTCATTAAGACGTTTCGTCATAGGCAATTTCCTTGCAGAACGCTTCGCATGACACCAATCGCCACAATTCTTTTTCTTTTTTTAAGGGCTGGCCAACAATTACATCTGAAAACGTTATTTACCTTAAGTAGACGAAATTCGGGTACTCAGACGAGCCTCAAGCAAGCAGGCGATCGACCATTTCAGTTCTGAGTTTTTTTTTTTTTCATCTTTTACACGATGTTGCGCCACCACCATAATTATCCTAATAGCCGTCGTCATCATCGTCACTGTCATCATAATCATCGTAATTGTCAGCCTATGCTATGGCTACTGCTGGATGAGTGCCTTTCCTAAAGCGAGCTGATTCTTTTTTTTTTTTGCTGCTTTTGTTAACGTCGCTGTTTTCTCTGATTTGGCACATTTATGTCTGCAATTTCCTTCTTTTTTCTTCACCTTTTCCGACCAAATACTTACCCTGCTGAATCACTCAGCTTCTTAGACAATCCGATGTAGTGGGTATTCGCCGTTAAATTGAAGCTAAAGAAGAAGACCCAAGAAGCTAGTTCTGCAGCGTTTAGTACTTGTCCTACTATAGAGGCCACAACAACAACTTGTCCTCTGTATTCAGCAGCGTCACGCAGCCATGAACGGAAAGAACAGTGACAACGTTCATGCCACAGGAAGCGAAGTCCATTCAGGAGCATCGAAAAGCAAGCAAGTCCCAAAGAAATACCGCAGGACTTCCAGTAAAGCTCGTTCGAAGTCTCCAGGCCGATCAAGTGTGAACCGTCGGCGCCGTTTTGGAGACCATGCACCACGAAAGAAGTCAAGCAAGCAGCGTTCCTCCAGCCCTGTCGGTTCCGTCATGTCGTACTCTGGAAGCCCTACTACGGAAGGGCAACCGAGCTGCAAGGAAGCACTAGAAACCACCACAGGAGAGTGCAGAAGCGCTTTGTCGCCAGCAGCGGGAGGTCGTCAGCAGAGTGAAGCTGTCGCTGGAAGCGACGTCGACGAAGAATACACGCCTCGTGATGGCCAGATGAAAGTTGCACAGGTAATCACAGAATGCACGGTGAACCCTTTGTTCCCTGTGGAGCCGCACAGCCGATCCAGCGAAGGTGTTGCTCCAGGTATTTGTAAGAAACAACAGGAGTATGTGCGAAGTTCCCGAAGCGCAGGTACCAGACCCCTCTCTCGCGGCACCACCGAAGTCGTCGTGAGCGATTCGTCGTCCGCGCCTCGGGACCGTCCACAACCTAGGATCCCCACTGATGCGCATCACTTGCGTTCCGCTCAAATTAGCGAGACAGAGCCCCTGTACACCTTGCGGTCTCGAGGAAAAATGCCGAGATCTCCTAAAACCTCAACGATATTGAAGCGGCCGCGACAAAGTGGCTCGCTAGACGCCGTTGCAGACATCCGAGAACTGTCGTTTGCGAGCGAAAAGACGCTCGCCAATACGACTGGAGACAGAGGTGAGCAAGTGTTTACCGCTGGATGGCGGGACATCAGGGCTGCAAGCCTCTCAAAGAGCGCTGCCGGAACTTCCATGTCCTACCGCCCGATAACGTACCGGGGTTCTGTGAGGCTGGTACGGTCAGGCGGCAACGCAGAATTCCTCTCAATCGTGGTGGCCATTGACGTATTATTCGTGCTACTTACCATCCTTGTCGGGATACGCTTTGCAGCCACAGGACCCGAGAAACCAAACAGCACGACGCAGCAAGGCTACACCTTCTGCTGCAAGGAGGAAGCTACGAAATTCGCCGCTGTTATCGACACGGCAGTCAGTCCATGTAACAGCTTGTATGAGTACGTGTGCCGCAAAGTACAACAAACTGATAATTCCACAGACGTTGAGCTTGTGAGTGGCGTAGAGAATAGCATCTTTGACGGCCCCCTTTTGTCAAGTAGCACAGGCAGAGCAGGTCAACTTCTGCGTCACTACTACATGTCTTGCAGTCACACCGTGAATGAGAGCAACCTAACGCAAATTGCCGCGGATGTGGTCGCTTTCCTCCTGGACTCCGGAGTTGTAAAAGCCAAGATGAGCAGCCGCTCTGTTGTCGGCTCGTTTTTCTCAACAATACTGCCGATTGGAGGATTTTTTATAGTGAATATAAAAATTACCCAACAGCCAGTAGCGCATACAATGATTGTAAAACTGGCAGAACCGGAGAACCTGACAGCCTGCGACCATTGCAAAGGCATAATGCAGGTAATTAATCAGAGGATGGGCACAAACTTCACGACAGAAGATGTGCAACGCTTCAGGAGCGCGGCTGTTTTAAAGACGTTGTGTACGGCCTCAACTGGCAGCATCCACTTGTTAAAGAACCTGTTCCACGTCGTACAACCCAGCGACATCGAGATGATCCTTAATTCCAGCTTGTTAATGAATTCTTCACTGTCCCCTATAGTAGTGACGGTGTACTGCTTCGACGAAATCTCGGATCTCATCTCCTCACTTTCAGCTCCCAGCCATCAGCCTTTGTCGAGCGCCTTCCTTGTGGCCGACGCGGCGGCGAGGCTGGTGGGACAATTGTTTGCCGTCATCCCTGACAAAGAAAGGAAAACGACCTTCTGCAAAACTCAAGCGAGGGCTCTACGCAACTTGTGGAACGACTACCTCGTCGATCACGCTGTAACTGTCGAAAAGAACATCGTCGTGGCTAATCTATACGAATCAGTTAAGGCTGCCGTACTGAAAAGCTTCCTGGATCAGAAAGTATTTGATGAACACGCCGGAGAACAACGTGTCGCTATAGACATTATCGACGGCATGGTTATGGTCTTACCTGGCGACTCCCTGCCTACCGGGCTGAGCTTACCGTCGACTCCGAATACATCGCTTACCCTTCTCGCCCACTACTACTACATGCAACGCTACGAGTTCCTGGCGGACAGGATTCGCGTCTTTCAAGACCTGCCGGATTCCGCCACCAACTTGGGGAGTGTGGCCGTCAGACGCGGTCACAAACTGTACATTCCTGCGGGCTACTACCTCTCCTTGCAGCATGCCTCGAAATGGTTGTCCCTCATTCACTTTCCGAAGCTGGGCGCCATGCTGGCATCGTTCATGTGGCATGCGGTGCTCTACGAGCGCGACTGGTCCCCGAAAACGACTTTGCGAATCCGTGGCTTTACGGAGTGTTTCGGTAGCAAGTACCTCGGAAAGCTGAGGATCGGAGAACCGGAGCGGATGATAGCTGGTTCAGCATTGGCTCTCCACTCCTTGAAGCGAGCTTCCAGAGACGACGACTTGTCCTATGTACCGGTTGAAGTGACTGAAGGGTTTATGCTGTCGCACGCCCAGTTCTTTTACCTCAGCTGGGCCTTCGGCAAATGCTTGTACGATGGCCCCGGTGGTAAGGACGTCGCGGTGAATATTCCCGCCACTTACGTCGGGGACTTCCGCAAGGTGTTCGGCTGCCCAGTAGGGTCGTACATGACCTATGGCAACTGGTGCCCCTTGTGATGAGTGCTGTTTTTGTAGTTTCTCAATGTTTGTTGCGTACGCGCTGTAATGTTTTCTTTGCTCGCATTTTGCAGCCGTTGCACAATACTTCTTTTTCGAAATACATGCAAATAATAGGGTGGTGTGTCCATTTCCGTGTTGCGGGTTAAAAGAGCGTAGTCCTCGAAATAAATCGGTGAGTATACTACAGCAGATGCCTTGCGTGATTGCAAGGAACGCTATGCCAAATTCAGACCCAAAAGAAAGGCGGCAAAGGTAACCTAATGGAATCTTTTAGTGCAGAGCAATTCGTCCTTTAATTCTCAGATTTGTTCCTATGGTCATCATCGAAAACGTCAAAGACCAAGAAGGCGACGTTGTGATGTTTTTCATGATGTTTTTGTTGAGACATATCCTCGTCAGTGAATCAATAATGAAATGATTTCCCGTGCCTCTGTCTGGTTGCCCTCATCTGAGGACTTTCATATTGACGCACTCTTTCGATAACATAACCATGGCGACATATGCGACTTCACGTTTCTCTAGTTCTGGAGTCGCAAAGCGTGGATGCATGTCGAAATGGAGTAGGCGGCACATCAAGTTGCTGTCGTCACCGATTTGGTAGTCGACGTGACACTGCCCTCACATGACACTTCGCTGCCTCGCTACTCCGACATTTCCTACCTCCTTTTTATGTGAAAGGGGGGGGGGGGGAACGGATTTTTCAAAATCGTGAACTGCGCTATATAACTGTGTAGCATTGTTGCGCTGTGCTTATTGATGCGAATATTAACGCTGCAGTCTGACAGCGAAAAGTGGCCAATATGGCGCCTGTCCCATAACATAACAAGAACGTCCTCATCTTCCTCTTTCAATCAACCACGTTACGGTGGCTGTTCTGCGCCGCTGTGAAAAGTACTGATGACACAGCTGGGCCCATGCCACTTTTTATCGCGATTGTTAATAAAGTGTTTTCTACATCAGTTAATAAAAGCATCAGACAGGTCTTTCTCTACACATCTTTAACGAATGAGTGTTCCCCCTTTGAACACAATATATTTTGCTTAAAGCAGTTGTGTACAACAAATACTCAAGAAACAAGACAGTTCGTGCGCTTTCCTGTCTCACCTACGTATCCGTTGTGCTACTATTTATTTCCTTTTATCAAGCGTATAGCAAAAAGTACCACGCCTTATTTCGGGATTTTTTTTTCTTTATTCACGCTACGTCTGCCCAGCCATTAGTAGAGCGACTGGAGGACCGGGATAAAGACTTGTCCGTAATCTTTATACTGTTTAAAACACAAGCAGTGTTTAGTAAAGCTATGAACCTTTTCTCTGGGTACTTCACTTTCCTAACCACCGCCCACGCCGTGTTTGTTACTGTCTGGCTGGCGCCCATCTTGAGTGATATAATGAGTTATTAAACCGCTCGGCTGCGCTAAACAGGCTTTATCCTCTTCTGTCAGCATAGGGAACAGTTATTAGCTTGTATCCTGATAATAATAATAATAAATGGAGCTTACTTTGTTACCTATTAATTAGGAGTTTGTCTCCTCGCCAGCTTTAATCCGATTAACATGTCGATAGCCAGACGCTAAGGACGAGTAGTACGATAAGCGGCTCGTGTTTAGAGCATAAACTTGGACATGCCAGGAAGAAACGTTTCTTTGGTGATTTGAGTGGGGCAGCTGAAGGTCGTTGACAGTCGATTACTAGCATATTTTAGTTTGATGGGCGCAAGTTTAAATACGACGTTAATATCTAACCCATCGCAGCAGTGGCCACACCTTGCAGAAATGTGAAGTTGCAACATTGACACGTCCTTGTGGTACCGTATTTACTAATGGCGAATCAAAGGCACATCTATCTATCTATCTATCTATCTATCTATCTATCTATCTATCTATCTATCTATCTATCTATCTATCTATCTATCTATCTATCTATCTATCTGTCTGTCTGTCTGTCTGTCTGTCTGTCTGTCTGTCTGTCTGTCTGGTCCTGGTTAAATCTCTGGACGAGGACATTTTTTTTCAACATAGAAGCTTTCATTTCTTAGAAATCCGTGTCTGCTTCTGTGCTCCTCTGTGCTTTAAACAATCGGATCCCAAGTTTCCTTTGCAAAATCGGTCCTCCGCCTACCGGCATCCCGCCGAACCGACATGTGACATCCCCGTCCATGAACTTTGAGTTGTCGACTGACTCTCTCTAGCGCTGCCAACTGCTACCCTCCTGATTAGCTCAAATGGTAGAGCGACCACCCCGGGCAGGCGTTGGTGCCAAGTTCGATACCTGCGCCAAGACGAATTTTTAGTCACATTCGTACTTTAATTTCGGAAGAACTTGTATGGCTTTCACTTTGTACTGCGCAATAAACGGGTGGATGCCAATTTTCCCCTTAGCAATCGTTCCTCCACCTTGAGCAATTCTTGAGAGCTAATTTGCCAAAATCTTGCTGCTTAAATAGTTATTGCATCTTCCTATTAGGACGAAATTCTCATACATGGTTTCCGCAGCGCAAAATGCCTCCTACTGGGTACGCGCCATATTTAAAAGGCAACAACAACAATGACAACAAGTTCAGTTCTCTACCACAGAAACGGCTGTTGAAAGAGGAAACAGAAGACGCCTCGCCACGCGCTCGGCGCTTGGTGCAGACCGGCCGCCGTTCGTGGCATCGTACACGCCCCCTGAGAGCGTAGGGTAGACGGCCGCGTCTCCCTACCCGTGGACAAGAGCCTCAGCGTCACGGGCGCGGAGTGCTTTGCCGACGACGTTCAGCTGGACCGATAGGTCACACCAATCTATAGGTGACCTGTGACAGAACCCGGGCGGCACCATGAGCACCACGCGCGTCAAGAAGAAAGGAGAGAAGACGGTGGTGTACATGGACGGCCAGCAGCTTCAGGGCTCCGGATCCAACATCATGATCTCCTGCGGTCCAGGCGCGTCGCATTCGCGCGGTACGGTGTACCAGATGCCCAAGGGCGGAAACGAGACCACCGCTGGCATTGTGTCCTGCATGGGCAGTGCCGGTTCGAGCTGCCGGACCACGGTGTCCCTGGAGAACATGAACGATCCGCAGATTCTGCGCGTCGTGCCGCGCGGCACCACCATACTCTTGGAAGAGGTCAAGCCACCGCCCAAGGCCCAGAAGTCTGGCAGCGCCGCGTCCGGTCGCTCCAAGTACGGCGCCGCCAGGAGGGGATCGCCGACCATTCAGGTCAGGAGAAACTTACGCTGAGCCAATGACCCAGAGGTCCTCATTTCTGTCTATGCGCCGCTCCTTTCACACCGTCAAATGGCCAACACGACGACGCTTGTTGGAACAGATGCCCCTGTAAACAGCGTGCTTACGTCCGTTGTCGCGTTGAAATGGGCAGTAGTATATTTGGCGCTTACATGAAGCGTGGCTAACGCCGGTGAAGTATCTGTCAAAATAGTGCGGCGAGGACGATACTCCTCAACTCGCTTTGCCGAATTTTGACTTACAATGTTCCAGCTCGTGCCAACAAACAGCTGTCGAAAATAGTCTGGTTGAAGTTTGGAGCGCCTGTGTCTTAAACCCACAAATAGCAAGTAAAACATGACTGCTGCGCTCCCGATCTTGCATTTTTATTGGGACATCACTGGCAGCTGCGAACTCCGCACGCCAACATCAGATTAACACTATCGGCTCTGGTTGACTAACTTCTGAGCCGACACAGCGCTGGCGTCTTGTGGACGAACTTGCCCTAAGCAACCAGTCAAAGATGATTGACAATGACTTCTGCTTGTTCTACATCAGCCACACAGCGCTAGCGGAACTTCGAGTTTCATTTGTGTTTTTAATGATGATATTTCATTTCCCTTATATTTAAGTTGTCAGTTATTTTTCTTTAGTATACTGACTAACGAAAGTGCGTATTTTCTCACATTCCCCAATTTTTTTAATGTGTGCAAAATTATTTTATCATGTTAGTATTATTAATACGACATTGAGCAGTATACCGCATACCCTCCCTGCTCCTTTTCGTATTGCGTCTATTTTTTTATCAGTCATCTCTGTATGATGTGCTAATCAACATATCGCGGTAGAGAAAGGAGGTACAGCATTTACCAAACGAGGGCCTTGGTGAATTTCATCGACTTGTGCGGAGGGAGCTCATCATGCTAGTGTTTCTGCGACCTTTCCAGTCTTGTTGGATCAGCGGGATCCGAGCTGGTCAGCACAGCCTTCAAGTGGTGAAGGTGAAAGTTCGGTGATTCCGACGGCTTCTTGTACAATCCTGCAAGCCTGTCAGACATGGTTGAAGTTGGCCTGCTCGTTACAGAAAAGGCAGATCTTATAGTATGATGTGGGGCCCGCGTGAACTCTCGTGGCCTGAGGTGGTTGGGTTACGTGTTCAAGGGGGTTCGCCTTGACGCTGCAGTGCTCGCGTTCGGTGTATCTCGTCCTCATCAACGCTTATCAACCGTCGCGTTAGAGCAATTACTAAAGTCATTCGTCCAGCGACTCAGGTCGTTCAAGAGTGCGAGAGCGCGGTACCCTACTACCCGCCCCCACCACCCGAGCCGGGTCCGGCCGAGCATTGCATCGAGTGCCTCGCCGAGCTCATCCAACGCCGCCGCTCGCAACGTCGTCAGGAGCGTGAAGGCCAAGCCGAGATGCGCATCACGGCTCGTGTCATGGACGAGGGCAGGATGCCCGGAGCCCGTGGGGGAGGTTGCTGTCCCACTTGCGGCGGCCCATTGTCCGAGCGTGTCCGGGATTAGTGACGTCGGCTGTAGGCAGACCAGTCGTAGCTGCTAATTTCGAAGTGCAGCTGAGCTGACGTCGCCTGCAGTCTCGTCGACGTGGACAGTCATGGTCCTGGACTGTGTGTGCGAGGCAGGTGACGTAGTGCCAAAACTCCCATCTTCTGTAGCAGATCAGCCGGCCTCGACGTCCTTTGAGGACGAAGACGCTTTTGCAGATTAGGAAAGCTCAAACAAAAAAAATTGTAGAATTGGCAAGTCTGAGCCCGGCGCCTGGTACTCACTTCATGACACCACATATTTGGGTTTTGAACTGCGCGAGAAACTAGTCAGACAACAGAACTCCAGCTAAGCTTTGACTAACAAATCAAAGGTTTTGTTCTCTATGCGCTTCTATAAGTGCGGAACAATCACTTTCGCACTTCGCCCTGTGTTCTTTTGTGTCTGTCCTTTTTTTCACGCTGTTTGATTGCAAGTCATGTAACGAGTGGCTCTAGAACGGGCATTATTCACTACTTTTCTGTTTTCACATACACTCTTGGCACGGTAACCTTTATTTTATAGGTACACAAAAATGTGAAAATATGCTCCTTTATAAAGGTTAAAAGCACTTCACTGTTTCGCATCTATAGAACGTTGGTGCTTTAGGTTATCTTACCAACTGACTGACTGCAACGAAATGCCACGAAAAGATCCAGATCTTAGATAACGTTAACGGTCCAATACAAAATGTTTCTTCACGAACACTTTCTTGCAAGTGTTCCTGAAAAAACATTTTGCATTGAACCGCGAAACGCCGATAAAGATGGTCACGTAGACATTTTTGGAAGTGAAAAAATACTGTTCTTCACCCTCCCCTTCAGTCAAGAGGATGGCAGTCGATGCTTCCTTGCAGCTGTCTTTAACAATGTAACTCTGCACATGCAGGAACTTTTTGTCCCTGTGATACTGAGCGAAACATTTCAAAATTATAGAACGGTATACATTTGAGCTGGTTCATAATTTTTACAAAAACAGCCCTAAATGATGGTACGAACAGAGGACAGGGACCACGCAGACCGCAGTGTCATGTTCTCTGTACTCACTTACCTTGTCTAGCGCAGTTTTCTTGCTCTAGCGTCGGGATTATTCTCAGTTAAACCTTGTTGACCCTGGTACCCTCCCTACTAATTCATTTTCACATCCTCCTACAAGCTCTTCCTTTTTTGCTTCTAAGCTCTCGTAGAAACGCAAGAGCCAGTGAAAATTACCCCGTTCTTGGAGCGTCAGTTAGGTCTGTTGGACTGGGCGCAGGCCACGGCATTAGCTTAATGACTTTGTGGGCTGAGAGAGCCACCAGCCTAGGGCAAAGAAAAAAAAAGAACCTTCTCGTCCTCTGACAGAACGCACATTTACTGAGGCAAAAGTCCTAAATACATCATGCTACATGCACCGCCTTACCGAAAGCCCAGCGTCACCGTGGATGGTACTGTAGCAGCATCGCCGCTGAAGATGTGAAAAATAACGGCGGCCCGTGAGGAACAGGCCACTGGATGGATGGGATAAACTTTATTACTGCCCTGCAAGAAAAGCGCGAACGCATCTGGTGCTCCCAGGTTGGGGATGAAAGGCCTGTAGTGGCAGTCGCATGGCGTGTTTGCTGGGCGGCCCATTTCTGGTCGGCTAGGCTGGAGCTGTGTGGGTCGGCATCGCGCTTCGCCGAGGGAGCATCGGTGTTAGCATCGTTATACATGGTGGTGCACACCCAAGGCATGTGTGTAGGCGTAGTCCTGGTGAATTTGCAGTCGTTACATATATCATCGGGGTAAATTTCTGAGTGCCTGTTTGCAATAGCATCAGAGTAAGCGCTTGAGGCCAGCTTAGCTTAGGGCTAGGCTACGGGAAGACCCGGCGAGAGAGGTATAAATGCTTAGTGGTTTCGTTATATGTGGGCGGGACGTCCCTGTTTCCCACGGCCTCGAATCGGCCAGTGTCTGCACGGTCTGTCTGTGCACGCGCAGACCTACCTCGAGGGCGAAAGCATACTCGTGGCTCAAGTCGCGAACGGCCGGTTGCAACGCTTGGTCGGAGTTTGTCCGGCGGAAAAAATTGAACGTCAGCTACCGGCCTTCTGTTTAGTAAAACCTACTCCTGTTTACTGTCACTCGTCTGCATCACTCACTTCGCACGCCATGGGATTGGAGACCGCGAATTCAAAATCGTCACGTGATCCTTTGGAACCTCATAAGCGCGCCTCATAGCGGTTAGGAAGGACTCAATAACTGCCAAAGTCTTGACTGTGTTATTAATTAAGAAATAATTAATCTCATTGTTCGGGCTTCATACTGGTACGCTTCTCATGCGTTAAAGGTGTAGGTATTCCCTACGTTTCCATGCTTAAGCACCAATTAATTAGCGCGCACTTGTATAATATGAACTTTCTAAAATACTTATGAACCACGAAAGCATATCTGCAATAGCATTTTTAATAAGCGATGTCAAAGTGCATCGCGGTTACTTTTCCTTACACAACCGCACGAGAGACCCCTACAAGATTTTTCTTCAGTCTCCTTTTCTTCACAAGTAGCCTGCGCTCACTGACGGGGGATCGGCCAAGAATTGTGCCTAGATGTGTCTTGGCTGATACGCATCACAGGGGCGGCAGGGGGCATTCTTTGACGCAAACCTTCTTGGTGACGCTACAGATGTCACCGTTGTGACAGACGACGGCCGACTCGTCACGCTGAAGACTGCATGGAGAGCCAGGCACTGGAAGCAGGAGAAATAATTTAGAAAAGAAAGTACGTTTATTCGCTGCCAACGAGAAAGCTCTTCTCCAAAGGGAATGCACAGCACTTTTCTTACTGTGTTGCTGGGGTGAGCTTGCCTATTTGAAAAACTGATGCGTGACGAGTTCTCAGCGCTTAAAATGGAGGGGGGAACAAGTGTTAGTACACTTAGGAAGCATTTACTGAGCAATGTAACGGATTTATATTTAAAAAAAGTATTTGCACGTATGCCGCTCCTTGAGGCGTTCTTATGCCATGCGTACAAAGAAGATTCCGAATAGAAATAAGTATAAAACACCAAGAATTTAAGAAAAAAAAAGCTCTAATTCATTATTTTCAAAGTGTGAGCAGATTGCCAGTTTAGTTCAATTCAGTGCTGTAATTGTGCTTCAATGAACAACAACAAAAAAAGGAAATGTCATAAAAAGCTACTGAACCCGAAGGTCGTGGGTTCGGTTCCCACCGAAGGCAGGTTTGTCTTTTCGTCCACTTTAATTCCTTTCTACTTTCTCCACAATTACAATACCACAAGTAACTTCCCCTATGCTTTCCTAGGCTTCATTGTCTGTTTGCTCATTAAGTTGTTTCTAACAAATAAAGAACGAGCCCTTGACCCCTTCCCTTTCGTTACTGAATTTAGTAGTAGCTTCAGAAGGCGACAGCTCCCTCAGAATGTAGCACGCCATGGCCAGATGATGCGATCCCCTGACTGAAGCGATGTTTTATTCCGCCCCCATAGTACACCAGCGAGCACAGTTTAAAGCACTATATACTGGAGTAACCGTTACTTACTCGCTACGTGGGAACATCTTCTGCAACAGAACTTCCTCGTGCCTATGATGGGCGTTCTCAACTTCTCTCCCCTTCCCTCGCAAGGTATGGCGAAGCATTGCAGGCAGGGAAAGAGCGTCGCCTCTTCTTCCGTGCCGATGTCGTAGAATACTGAGAAGTTCGCTCTGTCTTCCTCGCAGGCGTGACACGCAGATATAGCCATCATTGCCAGTCCAACCCAGAGCGTTTGTTGCATGATGGCTTGATGCTGGAGCCGCCGCAAAGATTGGGTTTAAATGCGGATGTGTTTTAGTATTCGGAGATATCGCCGGTACAGCCCGAATAGTGGGCCCCCGAATAGCGGGCCCCCGCTACTTGTTTCAGCTGTTGTTCCTGTTCACCTTGTTCTTGTTCACCTGAAGATCTGTAGCTCCCATCCACTGTTGGGTATTGTTGGCCAAGAATTGGGTGCTAGAAAAATTGATGAACGTTTTTTTCGTCGCTTTCTTGGCACCGTAACAAGCATATAAAAGAGAGTTGCACGTAAGACGCACTCATCCAGGCACTATATAAATATCACACTCGCTCACTAGCTTTTTTTTCCCCACTGAAATCATATCATAACGCGTCAACAAAGAGCACGGATCTAGCAGCGTTAATTGCCTAAACGATTTACTAGATGCTCGTAAAACAAAGCTTTTGAAAGGCGCATTTATGCCGCCGAGTGTACTATCGCAGATGCGCTGACGAGGACGCAGCTGCATAGGCACGTTACTAATAAAAATAGAGATGTTCCATAAAATAACCTTTATCTTTTTTTTTCCCACATGAAAGGCTCGTTGGCAACATCTCTGCGCTGAAACCTCTCGGCTTTTGTAATTTGTAAATTGAAGTTTGTGTTTCATAGATTTTCTTGCATCCACATATATTGGTAGACAGGAGAAAAATCAACTTCATGGTGTGTACTCCTAGTTATTATCGGCCGTACGAGAACAGTTTGTGCTATTCGTTCGAGCTGTGCGCAGCAAGCTTTCGGCTTCAAATGCTTCGAGGATGTGCCACACGCGGAACTTTTTGCCGACGCAGTGCGCCCTACAAACTAATGACGTAGACTGTTGAAAATAATGCTGAATACGAGACATGCTCGTGCAATCACGATTCAGAGATGCTGTTGAAACGTTACGTCATTTATTCATAACATGCGAACATACGACATTACGAGAGCATCCGAGGGAAGGTGGGTGTTCCCCAGAGAGGCTGCGAATCATGAAAACATGAACATGAACATACAAGGCGACGGCGTGAACCGGTTCACTGCTTACATTTCTGGTACATCATTCTACCATGTCGTCGGCGCACGAACCGCGTCGCAAGGAAGTTTGAGGAAGGACTGATACGGTGTCCTTCCTCCCGCAGAACAATACACGCGCACACACACACACACACAAGCAAAAAAGAACACTCGAACATACTCACAAAGACGTGTGACAACATATGCACCATAACATTTTTTTTTCGTGAGCTTCTTAAACGACGTAATAATGGTAACATCGAAGTGTGGTATTTACATTGATGTGTCTGGATATTTCATAAGCTCGAGAAGAACGCGTTATGAAGATGGTTTACAAAGTCGTATTCGCCTCGCTTGTATCGTTCGCAGTTAGACTGAGAGGCGATATAGGACAATCAAAAGGATTACATAATGTCAAATTCAGAGATGAGTTGATTCAGCACTAGATATATAAGCCTAGCGTGAGTCGCAGTAGCAGTTGAGTGTTCTTGTGCAAGGGGAAAGTTCTTTCACAGCTTAATTTAGTGCCTGGCGCGTTCGGTTGTATGCGCTAGAAAAAGTTACCTCGAACAACAAGCAGGTAGGTGTACGGCTGAAGAAGTCTGTTCGTAAACATAATTAATTAATTACAATTAATTAATTAATAGTGCAATTTCTACCACTTGCCTAAAATTCTCTTTCATATTTCTCTTGTGGTTCGTAACATGCTGCATCCCTGACAAACGTACTGTATTTAAAAAGTTGCTTGAGAATACGGATAAGATTTAGCTATGAAGAAACGAAGAATGGGCAAGCTACCATACCTATTAATATATAGAAATGTTGAAACCTACAACAAGACTGTTGTAGGTTTTTTTTTTTTTTTGTAGGTGTCAGCCCCTAGGAGCACCAGTTCTTAAAAATATTAACGTAGAACCTACCCTAAATAGAGGTAAATATCCGCTTCTCTGCGCATCGTTTTCCAGGCCGATACTTACGCAGCGTAACACACTACTTTTTTTGTATCTACCATCGCACAAACAGGGAAGTTTGAGAGTTTAACACGTTAAATGCACACATTTTCGACCAACAGTTGTGCCTGGTATGCTTACAAGCATTCGGCGCCAGTATGCGGGAGCCGAATTACGGCGTATCTCCGCTGCCTGAAGGTTTCGAGGCTATGTTCCTCACGAAATATTTTTTTCCGCTCAACTCTATATGAAACAACACATACACACAACACGATACAGGAAAAAAAAGTACTCTTCAACTCTCTCTTTTGCGTGGGTAACCACGAATTGCGAGTAAATAATCTCGAAGCTCTTTAGGAACAAGTTGGACTCCTAGAAAACAGACTACTGTCACGGCAAGGCTATATTCACGGACTGCTTGGATCCCACGAATTTACCTCATAGAAGTTGGAGTCATAAGACACATCGCTAACGATCGTGGCGTGACAACGTCACAATCGTTAGCACGTCTATCGGTACGATAAACTAACCGTTTCAAAGAGGACTACAAGGACTAACTGATATTCTAACGGGGGCTGTAAGCTGCCCGAGCAAACGCGAAGTAACAGCTGTTATTTTCCAAAGTTTCTAAAATGAACAGATGTTCTCAATCCTATAAGACTTTAAGCGGCTTGTACTTTGGGTGCTCGATATTGAGTCTAAGGCTAAGTTGCCCACCTCATGTTTTTAAGACATATGTTCGCGTGTTTGAAAAAGACGAACGGGCTACGGTGACTACCAAGTTAGTGAACGTTCGAGGCAAACGACGGCGCTGGAAAAAGAGCAAAAAAATCAGGCACAACCAACTCAAGTTCTTCTATATGTACTGTATACCAGAACGACAGCCCAATTATGGGGTCAATAATGAATGAAGACAATGCGGTTGGCTTTAATAGTGAGAAGTCAACACTAGTGGTCATTTTAGTCAACGTAGACGACAATCTCGATCACGTTGTCCGGTGTTAACCATTATAGGCGATATAAACAATTATTTATCGAACACTAGCGGCACTCTCCAACGTTAAATATCATTTTACTGATGTTAGCCGTCAGTTAGGCAACACTGAAACTATCAGGTAAGAAAAGCCAGCGCCTTAGACACAGGGTCAACGCGCTAAGCAAAAACACAGCCGGTTACAAATTTGAAGCACGCCCGCGTACTTAGATTGCGGTGCGTATTTAAATAAGTGTGGGTGGTGGGAATTATTCGGGCGCACCTTGCTACGGCATGCTTCAAGAAAATATTGTAGTTCTGAGACATACGACCATTGCAGTTACGGCAAATAATTATTGTCTTCGGAATGCAGTGTTCTGAAGCGGACAAGAAGTGGTAATCTAATGTTTCCAGTCCTTCACTTCATTCTACTTATGATGCCCGTATGACTTTGTTTTTTTCGGTAATTTTGCTGTGTAAAGTTCTTCTAGTTTTGCCTTTGGCTTTATGAAGCTTGCTTATGCAAGAGTTTGCATAACAAGGAGGTACATTTTGAAGGCTTCATTTTAGTGTCATTTTTCAAACTTAAGTTTAGGTTCGTGTTCAAAGCTTTGTGGATGAACAAAGCGTGCAATACAAAAAAGAAAGACATTCACATATCAGCAACTATTACACAATTAGGAGCTATTAATTGTCGCCAAAAGTTCATTAGTTCCTTCATTCGTGGCTATAAGGTGTGCCCCAATCTCGTATGCACGGACAAGTACACGACAGAGAGCTGGATACAAGCAATACAGTTACAAGCACACACGCACCACACACACTTCAGACTATACAGCGCATTCAAATGTAGGGGCTGAACAGGGCAACAGGTACTCGCATGGACAACAAAACTATAGCGTACATGAGCTTAAGTGTTGTGTACACAAGCCGAAGATCACACACTTGTCAACGAACAGTTGTATGACATCAGCACTCACTCGAAGGTACGTGTGATATAGAATATCAAGGAAGAGGTCAACCTTCCGTAAGAGAGTCTCAAATGCTCCGTTACCCGCTGTTACACAAGCAGCGAATCGTAACGTAGAATCATGCTCACGATGTGTGCAGAGTGAATGCAAAAATAAGTAGGGTGGTCCACGCAAAATGCAACCTCTTTGAAAGCGTACACAAGGCTACGTTTGAGCATATATTTTTTAAAATCACGGCTGCGTAGCATAAGCCGTCGCGCGGGTCACAACGCGATAAGCTTAGGGGGAAATATACTCTCTCACATGTTCTTAGTGAAACTCTTGGTTTCACATCTTTGTCGTCCACTGCACTAAACGCTGTACGCTACCAGTGGGAAATTGTAGCTCTCAGCGCTGCTGCTCTTGGCTGACTGCTGATCGATGATTACCGGATGCATTTTATTCCTCTGCTAATACGTCATGATTTATAACCATCTCACAACCACGCACGAACCCCACATTCATTTTCTTTATGCATAATTAGCTACGATAGCACGTATAAGTACTTGCCATTCGTAGTTCGAAGTTGCCTTGGTGTCTAGTATTACGGGATCCAGACAGCTAATTCCCAGGAAGAGAAGCTCTCGCAAGTTCTCTTCAACCGAGCCGGGGTAAGGCGGATACATGAAGATTAATTTTCAGGAATTAGAATTCGATACTGACGCTCATTTGCAACATACAGTGGCATTTAAGTAATGGTTTATTACTTCTTCATCTTCTTAAATCTGTTCATGCAAAGCATTAGAAAAGGTAGCCTTTTTTTCCCCAGGAATGTTGATACCGTAGCGTCCACAGGTCTGCATTAAATCGTGGGTGTCATCCCATTTGCGAACTCTATCCTCGCGCTTTTGATATCGTGAGGCCGTGCGTTGGCATTCAGCCTGCAGTTTCTTTGACGCTGCTTATGTACTGTAAATACGTAGTGGTCTCGAATATTACGTCATTCGTGTCAGCGGTATTGGCTAGTTAATGAGTGAGTACATGATTCTGTATATATCCTAAAAGGAGCACTAATCCACTCTCCTGAATACACTTCAATGTCTTGCCCTACGTTAAGCTCGAGCTGCTACTATTTCTGCAACTAAAAATAAAATAACGTTTATATTATAATCTTCCCGTGGTTGCCACAATAAAGCAGAGAGGCATATTTTTAAGAAAACAAAGCTTATGGTAACTCATTTACTAAGACGTTTCAATGCTTATTGTAGTACACAGCTCGTAATAAGCTCGAAGTAGTACTTCCCGTCATAAAACATCACGAAACCAGACTTGAAACACGTTCAACGTTGGCAGACTTGAAACACGTTCCAAGTCGTCGGAAGATCGTCATTTAAGTTACATTCGCAAAGCTCTCTTGCGTAAAGGCCCCTATTACTCATCAGGTCCTGAGACATAACATCCTGGACAATTTTTTTAACCTTCGATCTGCACAGTCTGGACACCTGATACGTGATAGGAGCTCGACGAGTGCATTTTTAGTACACGTTAAGCAACGTAAATTTTAGGCAAGCTCGCAGCTCGCAAAGAATATTCTTGCTAATGTTCTCGTAATATGCATAACGTGGTAAGTATACTATATCAATCTAGGCATCCTTAGAATACATGAATCTTTCAGCCTTCAACCTAGCCTTCAAAAGACCCATGTGCCTAGTACGACCTCACCGTGCTGGACAATCCAAAAGACAGCATTATTTGTCGGCATTCTTCACACACACACAAAAGTAGCAACGGATATAACCAGTGATTTTTTTTTAAAGATGCGTTCAACAGAAACTCGCTGCCTAATTTCAAACATACACGTGGAACCGATTGATTGATTGATTGATTTGTGCGGTTTAACGTCCCAAAACCAGAAACACTTATTCTGATTCTCATAGGGAGCCAGGGGAAATCATGAATTAAGTAAGAAAATTCCTTCGAAATCAGGACTTCGAGATTTCACTCCATACGTCGACTGCTACAAATCGGTTTCAAGGGACATCGCTAATCGCGCTAAAAATCACAAATTTGTATGAAATAAGTAATGAACCTTCTTTGAGCTTTTCCTATAGTCCGTACAAGGAATGTGGTCCATCTTTCTTGGCTTACACTGATAGGGACGAAGCCGACCGTGTAGACAGCTTTTTCTTTCAAACCCCTTTGAGTTTCTGATGCACACTGCGATAACGCCATCTTCAGCAGTGTACAATGTCCGCTGCGAGCTCAATTATGAATAAAATTGTTTGTACGGTGAATAAATGAGGATATATTCCTGATGTAGGCGGCGCTGCGGCCTTTCTTTTCCCCCTGCCGTATTGTACAGGACAGGTTTACCCGTTTTGAATAAAAGCTCCAGAAAAATAAAGTAAAATAGCGGCGTAGCGGCGGCTCATACCACCACTGCAATACATTGACACTCCCTTTTTTGTTTGTTAGAACATGGCTGTCTAGCGTTCTGGTTGATTATCCTACTAACGTTCCGAAACTCTGCGTTAACATATTATAACGTTACTCTTTCTTAGGAAGCGGATACGGATACATAGTAAGATAAGCGAGCTAAGAAGATAAGGTGCCAGTAGCCATTTTACAAAGTTATATCTGTGCCTTTATTCCTATTCTGTTAGGTCTATGATCGCCACTTCAAACCAAGTATTCGTTAACTCAGCCGTTTATACCAGTGCAATGCGGTGAATAGGATTTCATCAGCGCACGGTACATAGAGCACGCAAGAATCAGGAAGCGCATATTTTATGACCCTTTTGCAGCGCTGAGCAGTTTTTAATGAGAGGACAAATCCGTGAGCAGTGAGGCCATAGCCATCGGTAAAGAACACGTATTCAGCATATACGCGGCATCGCTCATACCACCACTGCGAAGCGCAGTTCAGCACCTTCACCTGCCCGTGAATTCCTCGAAGTCTAGTACAGAATAGACCAGGTTCGTATGACCAGTATCTCCATTCAGTTAATTCTGATGGGTTGTGACACAGTCGACAGTTAATCCTCTCGGTATTTTATGGTACGAGGATGCGACCAAAACAGCGACACCGCGTCCTGTTAACCGCACCATATCGGAACAGTGGCAGAACCCACTCACAGGGCTCAACTATGGTGACCAGCGACAACTGGTGAACGAAGTGCGACAGTCTGCCAGGACACACGGCGTCCTCGTCCAAGAAGACCGCCGGTCAGAAGGACTACAAACAGCTTAGTCTGCTCTTCCAAAATGTTCACCTCACTCTCTCTCTCTCGTTCCTGAAAGGCTGCAGGGAGCTACAGGTCACTAAGCAACCGACTGAGAACTGCACCGACAACATCGTCACTACGCAGAAGAGTGTTCACGTCATCAGACTTCGGCTACCCTGACTACTTCGGGCGGAGGAGATGCGTCTCGATTGGCCGCAGGCGCACATAGGAGCGTTGTTCGATTGGTCGACACCACCGCCCCAGCTGCGCCGTCGGCCTCCATGGAGCTGCCGACGTTCCGCAGGTCGGTCCACGAGGAGGACATCTTTCGCAGGGGAACGGCACTTCCGTTGGGTGCGAAGGCGTTGCTGGGCGCGGCGAGCTGTGTGGGCGACATCGTAGTGCCCGCCCCGAGTGACAGGTTCTGCGTGCTTAAGCTGCGCCTTCGGTGGGTCCGGGAGGACGAGTGGACCGAGGCGGCCGAGTTGTGGTTGTAGAAGCTGGCGAAGGTCAGGTCGGCGTTGGCCTTGCTGCGTGCCTCCTCCGGGCAGCAGCAGCCGAACGTGTCGACGAACGCCTGTCGGAACTTGAGTGACATCACCTGCGAGCATGAAGGTATCTTTTGTAAGTAGTGCACAGGTGCTACGTTAGGGCATGCCTTGAGGGAAAAAAAAGGGCTGGGGGGGGGGGGTGGTGTTGTGAGGGATGGTACATCTCATGAAAAGAATTATGCACTTCAAGCGAAGGCTTTATGAACTCCTATAATTATGGTGACAACATACAGGTGTGAGCATTATTATGCATTTTAACAAAGATTGCGGACCGGTATGTCGTCGCAGATGAAAGGTGCGGTTAGCTGATATTTTTATTTTTTCATACGTTTGTTGAATGGTCTTTCAGAAATAGGCATTGAGACAAAACTTTAAAATCCAGAACGGGCTAAAGTTTGACGCACAGGTGTCAGTGACATGCGGCGGCGGCTACAGCAGCTCGCATCGACGTCACTAATAGTTGCAGTTCCTCCTCTGGTTTACTTGACTTCCTTCATGTGAAGGACGCCAGAGGAAAAAAAAGTTGAATATAATTAAATTTTATAACTTAGGTGAGATGGCTGACGCGATTGGTCTAGCTGGCATGGTCCCACGATAAAAATGGAAATGCCAGATGGATACGCGCGTCGTACGTGTATCCTGAATATTATTTTCCTTGTTAGGCGCCAACCTTGTTTCTGCAAGCTCTTCTCTAAAAAAAACAAAACATGAACACAACCTTATTTCAAACAAAATAAGGAGATTCCAGGGTTCCACAGACGGCTGTACAGTGCTATCTTTATTATCGAAGTTTGTTTCGCTTATTTTCAGTAATAATCAGCCTTAAACAGCACCCTTAGAAAAGACGTGCCTCATAAAAAATACCCCAGCGTGAGAGACGTAATAATTATTCTGATTTGGAGCCTACTAATCGACAAAAGCAACGCTGATGTTACGATACACGTACTAAGAAAAGGGTAAAGAGACCTGAATTCGGTGATTACCGACTGGAATTTCTTGATCTGCGTCGGAACTTATATTTTGCATATTTGTGTAATCGCTACAATTCATAATCTTTGTGATCTGTGTAAACTGCAGTCTAAGGATGCAGACCGCCCGTTCTGGAGTTGTCGCGGTTATTTATGCGGCTTCTTGCCTCTCCGTAGGGAGACCCAGCGCATCTGCTGGCCTCCTTATGCGCCCTAAGAAAAATGAGCGCGCGTTACCTGGTACAGAATGGGGTTGACCGTGGCGCTGAGGTAGTAGGTCACTCCCGATATATAGGTGAGCACTGTGAAGAGGAGTATCATGGCTGCCGTCTGGTCGGCGTACGTGGCGATGAGCCGTTGAGCGTGGAACGGCGTCCAGCAGATGAAGAATGACACCACCACGGCCACTGCGCATGCGCAAGAAAACGAACGAGAAATCGTCAGGATAGTTGGCTGACCAGAACTGCACTAATCGAAGTTGAATCGTGAAAAAGAAGTGACCTTTACTATATTTAAGAAGTACCTTTACTATTGGCCCAGGAATTGAGATAAACAGTAAACGAAGTCTTAGGACCTACCGCATCCGCCGTTTTAACTTGACGGCTAGTATTCAATAAACTGGAGCAAGGTGCCAAGTTGGTCGAGTTAGTAAATCTTCATCGTGAAACAGCGCTCGCGTCGTCTTTTCCTTCTTCTCCGTCCTTGTGTGAGCGCGCTGTTTCACGATGAAGGCTAGTATTCAGTGCTGCTAACGTCAGCACACGGGTCCGTTTCAAAAACACTGAGACGCTTTTTTCACAAAAACAATTTGATGGTCTAGTTCCTCTTGCGTCCTGGAAGTAACTGAAATAGTGGGAGCAGGACGCAGGCGCTAAGGAAAAAATAGTCACGAAAAAGCTCTTATCATTGGCTGTTAATTCATGAAGTGACGGAATAATATATGTAAGGGGAAAACGCATCGTAAATACGTAATCCTGGTTAGCTAATGTATGTGTGAGTAGTGATCAAGAAACAAACAGGCAATAAAATGCATGGAGATCAGGAGGAACAAGAAAAGAGCACACATTTGAGGGATCACAGGCTGCTATCAGTCTACCGTGGAAGACCACAGACCATGACAAGTGGAGCGTATACTTTTGCGTGGACGCTTGGCAACGTGCCATAACATTTCGTTCTGATTGCAACCGGGGGCCTACTATTTCAAGCACGTCGCACAACTTTTACCTCTACACACAACTTCAGTAGTGCTCTCAGGTTATATTATAAGCAGTAACCCCACATAACCCTAATTTTCGTTCCTGTGCGACATGAACCTTCTTTATACGTGAAAATAGCAAACTTCCACTTTTATTTCTACCACCGTACTGCAGCCGGAAGGCAGATCTTTCACTGTCTTTGGAAAAGTATGGGAAGTGCTCAGACAGAAAAAAAAAATGTTGCGTTTATGTTGTAGAACGCAATGTTGAGTAAAACCAGAGCTTCCTGCGTCAATCATGAAAGTAGGTGCCCGCGGCCAAATAGATCAATCACCCTGAGTAAACTGGAACAAGCATTGACCCGACGGAAGCGTAGTAAATAAGCAGCACATTGACGGGAGGTTTGAGCGAAGCAGATAAATTGTTCAGAAGCACATATGCTGGTGAACGTAGGTTAGCTTTCTCTTCGGCGATATCTTCACCGTTCACCCCTCTTCTCGACAGCATATCTTTTATTTTATTTTATTTTATTTTATTTTATTGTAGCTTTGAGCTTATCCGACTACGTACCACCAAGTGCTTTAATCTCTAAATTGGCAACGCCTGGGTTGCGAGAGAGAGATCAATTTTTCGAAAGCTCTTTTTACTAATCGCATTATTAGCGTCTTCGTGGCTTCAACCTTATGGATGTTACGTTTCTCGCCAAAGTAACGCAAACATCAAGATCCCCACAGGCCCATTTTTAGTGAAGCACGTCAAGGTAGCGTAAGGGAAACGTGACCGGAAGAGCAGGGTCTTCGGAAGCTATCCAGGCTATCGTGTCTTGTGTTTTCACAGAGATCGCATTTCTCCGATGTTTTGAGAGAAGCCCGGGGGCCGAGTCATGATACTGCTACGTCAAGCCGCTCCACTTCGCGTCAGACTGTCAAAACTCAAATATATCGAGCTTGACCTTGATACATCCTGCAGATAAGCTTACAGCATTTACATATAATGATAAGAACACAACATTTAATAAAAAGGAAACTAGGAAAGGTGGGCCAGGAGAGAGCGCGCCTTCGACCTGTTACTCCTTATGTGTGTAGGGGAAATTGGAGAGGCAGGTTGGGCGGTCATGGATGCACTTGGCTATTATTTGACAGTGAGTTTGTACACACGCGTTGTTCTATGCGCATGTGTACGCTGCGCACTACACGCTGGAGTTTACCCACACAACACGCTCTTGAGGCAAGCGTGAAGACCCGTCCCACTTACAGAGGCTGTATAAGCGATAACACGCGCGAACATTTGCGATGCAGCATACGTTGATGCTTCGCCGGACGGCATATTTCCTTCAAGACTGAATTTACTTAAAATCCGTCACAGGTTAACGTTGTTCATTATGGCCGTTCTTGCTAGGGTAGAAACTACTTCCTCTTGCAAATTAGACTAAAATGGACTGTGAACTCGTTTTTGCAAGTGCGAAAGACAAAATCCATGTGGAATCTTGATGAAAATGCATTAAGAGGGAGAGTTGCGTAGTGTATCCGTATGTCCTTTCTTGTCTTCTAGACGTGAGAGATATAATTCAGTAAAACACGGCACAACGATCATGAATAGGATGTAAGGCGTCTTGAATATAGAGGTAAACAGGAAGCAGCTGAGCGAACGTGAGTGATAGTTAGCGTAGAAAGTGCCATCATAAATATTAACAGAGCACGGCCCTAACCAATCCTTAAACCGCGTTCCCAGGGGAAACTACACCAAAGTGGTATGTTTCCCTAAAATGTAATTTACATTTATTTCACGCCTAGAAACATAATAGTGCGGAGGCATCCCAGGGCTTCCTGTGTTCGCAATAACAATATCATTGTGGTAACGCAATAAGAGAACAATATGCCGGAAGAAAAGTTGCCGTGCTTGCGTTTAATTATATGCTATAAATGTATATGCAGAGCGTCGTTGACGGATGTTTGGATATGATTCGAGAACAGACTCGGGGTGGACGAGGTCATCGTGCAAATTGCTTTTTTCCGCATTGCAGTTTTCATGTGCTCGTAAGAGCGAAAGAAATAGCGCCGCTGAAATGAGAGTCGCAACAGAAACGGTCTTAGCACTAAACAGCCACGTTCCTTCGTGATTTCGTTTAAATGCGGTGCCGAAGCTTCAGGCATCGCAACTGCAGACTCATGTGAGACAGGTCACGGTGCACATAAGCAGAGGGGCCAAAAGCAAGGTAACCGCAGCGCATGCTAATGAATGCGCCATGGTGGGACACGGCCGTGATGTCAGATCTGAACAGCGCCACCACTAACGGGGGTGAAGGAGAAGCAGCTGGTTTATTTTGAGTATTATTTTTGTTTTCTGTGAAGGATTCGTATTACTGGGAGTGGGTGGGAGTGCGCGGGGGGTTGTGGGATGGACGGGGCGCAACCTAAGTCGCCCCGCTGCGCTCTGCGTCTCCGATTCTCTCGTTATTTTTTTTATATTAATGACCCTGTACAGCTAGTACCAAAATCGTCAACAGCAGGCACTAGTGCGCGCACCACGAGCACATACAAGTTTGAAAACCTGAAATTTTGTGCTGGGACATCATCATGCACTGGCACGATTACAATTTTTCGACATTCAGAAGAGAGATTTGGGAAATGTTTTATAAGAGATCACCCTGCGGTCACAAGTGCGATGCTTTACCTCTCTGATCCACGATGTAACACGAGAAGTTGCATCTATTTAAGCAGTACTTATTAGCGCGAAGGCTGTCGCGCCGCAGGCGATCGCTTTAAACCGCAGTTACTAGGCGTTCACCCCTCTACGTGTTTCTGGCAATGATCTTGCACTGCGGAGCAACAATAAAGCCTCTAAACTATCGTGACCCGTTATGAGATCATGCTACAATAAAAATTACCCCATTTACAATAGCTTTTCTTCTGCAAAAGTACGTATACCAGAGCTTTTCTTGTTCGGCCTTCCTGCTAACCAGGCGAAGTTTACTAACTTCACTTGGTTAGCACTTTCACCGTTCATGTCACGTCTTGGTGCAGGAGGGATTTGGGTCTAAAGAACTGAAAGCCTAGCGGCCGCTGTTCACGGACGATTCAACGTTCTTGTATTATAAGCGATGCTCTCGAACGGTACTACTTCGCCAAGGCCAGGCATAAAAAATGCAGGACGGTTTAAAGGCTCGAATAGTGACGTGTTAAGGGAAGACTACTTAGACCTCGAAATTTCCTTTCGCTACTTCTGCCGGTGTAAAAGGAGGTTGGTTATCTCCACGGGGTTAAACAGCCCTAGCACCTTAACTTCTTTGAGTATCTCCCAGATAACGAATGAGTTTTTCGGCAGACGAAAAGGACATTATGAAAGTTCGGGAAGACGTCTTTAGCTTAAATGCTTGATCTGTGATAAATGTGCCTGTCTAACTAGGTCTCAGCCTAAATAATAATGAAATTCCAAGGACTAGCGCCTGTTCCCTTTAAGTGGATGGGCCGAGTACTCTGCCGCTTTCTATTCGCACAACATGTAGGTAAAAGGGTGCAGCAAGATAGCGGCTGTATACGTGCAACCGACCTTGTACAGTCGTCAGTTGACTGCTAGCGTGCTTCTCCTCACAAAGGGTATTGATGCAAGGCTGCACCCTTTACAGGAAAGCATGCGATAGTGTTTCCGCAGCCTCTCTCTCTCTCTGCGTGCGTGCGTGCGTGCGTGCGTGCGTGTGTGTGTGTGTATGTATGTATGTATGTATGTATGTATGTATGTATGTATGTATGTATGTATGTATGTGTGTGTGTGTGTGTGTGTGTGTGTGTGTGTGTGTGTGTGTGTGTGTGCGTGATTAATTAGACAGGGGGGGGGGGTGAACGAGAGCGGACGGGTATGCTTTGTACCCCTCCACCACATAAAAAGCTAAAAAAATAAAAAAAAACTGTAAAAGGAGATAAAAGACTCCGACGAGGCGTAAAAGAACGCTGTTTTCTTGCATGGAACAAGACTCTGTATACGAGAAGCGAAATAGCGGTAGAGAAAGATGGGATGAGGAGGGGTAAGAACACTCTCCTTGGTCAAGGACGTATGGGGATGGGAGGGGGCCCGGGGGCTGGCTACCTGGCTTTACATGTTACCTGCGCCCCAGCTCGTCCCACGCGAAGGACGAAACTGCTTTCACCCGCCAGAGCTAAAGTGCGTTTGAAGCAACGGGCCTGGGATAGCCTTCGTGCTCGTTGTTTAGGTCAGCTACGGATTCTCTGCAGTTCCCCACCATATCCGCCGCTCTTTTGTACGCATCAGGCAAGACGCGCAACGAGAAAGCAATGCGGCCGACATCGCGCACACTCATTGCTACGCAATTTACTGTTCAGGGCTTAAAGTGGATGACCTTGGAGGCCATACGTAACAATACGGAGACTCTTTGAATACGTTGTCCGAAAGATATCTGATAGCTCGAGTAGTGGTGAAGCTCACCTGGTCGTGATGAACATATTGCCTTCGTTTTTTGACACACAGACAGCAAGCACAGCGTGTGCTCGAATCATCAGTAAAAGCTGTCAGAACAAGCCGATGTTTCACCTCGCTCAGTACAAAGGCCACCTCCAACGCGCCTCCGAGGCGCTTTCCTTTAGATAGACTGCGCGAAGGTTCACACCTCGAATCGATTTGACTTTTCCTGTTTTTGTTTTTCTTTCGAGTACGCTTCCACAGACCACGTGTGTTCAGCGCTACACACAAGACGCTGCCAGCCGGTGAGAAGATAGCCCATATTTCAGCAGCCTTACTGCGCCGTATTGGAAAATCGAAACCTCCAGGCCAAAAGAGAGAGACAGAGAGGGGGGGGACGTTGGAAGGGAGCGCCGGTGTCAGCTAACCTTGGAGAAAATCCGAAGAAATATTATCTCTCTTGGCTCGCTCGTCTGCGTCGTATCTTTCTATCTTATTTCTCCAAGTATTGAAAAGGCGCACGTGTGCCCATTATTCTATTTTTTATTTCGTTCTTTTAGAACAAAGGAAATCGCGGGTTGAAGACGAAAGGGGGAAGTTAATGATCGCCGATTTAGAAACAGGACAAGGTAAAGGCGGCGCAGATTGACGCGCAGCGAACGTTAAAGGGTGTTGTAAGAGCTGAGGCGGGGTGTTTTGCTTTAAAAGATGTGACGCAACAGCGAATAACTGAAAGGCGCCTAACCGGTAAGATTAAGAAGTATAAAGCAAAGTTAGGTAACATGGAAGGGAGCACTTGTTCGGGCGTGGTATTTACGTACAGTGCCTGTGAAGCATGAGCGCTGTTCAGAAAGGCAACACTGTCGTGTGCTGCCATTTGTTTGACATCGAATATAAGTGTACCAACATGCATCTTATTAATTATTAAATAATTAACAGTTTTAGTCATCCGAATGCCCTTACAAGCTACAGAGAAACGAGGGGTCTAAACGAGAAGAGAAGTTAGGGTAGGTGGGGCCTTTGCGATGGACACGAGTTCGACCCCTGCCATGGTGGTCGAATTTAGGCAGAGGCTAGAGTGGTTGAGACCTGCGTACTGTGCGTTGTCAGTGCACGTGCAGGAATCCATATCGTTGAAATTTGCGAAGCTTTCCCCTAAGGCGTGCCTGATAATAATATTGCTGTTTTGTTTCCAAAGACCCCTACAAGCCTTAAGGTGGAACCATGAAATAATGATGAGATCGCTGAAAGCGGTAAAAAGTTACATGTTTGTAATGGCAAACTTGAATGATGTGTAATGAGCCTTGTTGGTGGTGGGCGCGGGGAAGTGATTTCAGTCGATGATAGTTCTTGGTCAGTCACAAAAGCGCGGGAAGTTTGAGGTTTGGCCGTTTTTACGCCATGAAGGTAGTATTGCACAGGGAAGAATGCGAGTTTCAGCTCAGGATTCGTAAAGAACATTTGCCAAAAAGACATGGGCGTGCCTGTTGGCATTTTTAATGAAGTTTGGGATCTCTGAAGTAGTTTTTATTGACAACGGAAGCTGAAGGTGTGCGAGCTGTTTCGTTTTGGATCTCAGGGAGTGAGTTATGTAACTTTATTCCGAATCAGAATTGAGCGTTTTCCAGCGGATTAGAGGCCACCTCACTCGAAATTAAACAGAACACAGGCAGTTCAATGCACAGAATTGAAAACCAGGTCGTATAAGAGCCCAATATTTATGCGCGCAATATACGCATTTGTTTTCACAACATACAAATGCAAGACATGTAGCACTACAGCGACCTTAGCGCACCGTGGTATGGGGATGCGAGGCTCTGATACAAAATAACCGCAGGGATAATTCCAACAACAGCGAGAATGAGGGCCGGAATTATTATAATATGTACAGGCTTCTCAATTTTATGCCTCACTGCCTACAGAGATGGAACAAGAAATTGTTAGCTCTCAATCTCCTCCTTCCCGTTCCCATGTGTGGGGTACACAAACCGGCTGTACGCAACTGGTTAACATTCGTGCCTTTCCCTCTCCACTATTTCTTCTCTTCTTCTCTTTTATTTGTCTATAATACTGAAAAATGAAATGTCCGTTCGCACCATGCCACTTTTTATTAATGCTTGCACTGTATTAAAGCACCGAAAAAGAGTGCTATTTTTTCGTGCATTTGCCTTGGGCTGGTTTCAGGAGGGATAGGTGTACTAACCATGCTGACAAAAGAACATCGGTTCAACTAGATAAAGAATCCCTGTAATTATCTTCTCCCATATAGAGTGCCCTGCACATCAATGGCGCTGAATGTGCCTTTCTTTACTATACAGTTATTTATATAAAATTCTGGCCGGGTTTTCTATTCTAAGCTTACTGGTGTGTATCAGAGCATTGATAGAAGCTGGCATCCAGTTACGCCTATGGGCTACGAGAGCTTTTTGCTGGTATGCTGTGGAAATGTTTTCCTGAAGACCTTAAATTTGATAAGTTCCTCATAGACAGCTTGGACATTGGCTATACCAGTGCTGGTAGTCGGCAGCCGAAAGATATGTGATTTATTCCTTTGTCCTGTTTTTCATAAAATTTCTGGGAGCCCTTTATTCTTCACTGCATTTTTTTCCCTTCGAGGAGACGTGCCAGTTATACATGCATTGTATGATGCTTTATTGACCTTGCTTTGAGGCTTCGAGGCTACGGCAAAATAGAATATCTAGGTGGTATAGTTTGTGCTGGCAGTCGAAATCTTATCTTTGAGTGTTCCTCGTGAATGCGAGCTGTCATATTCCGAAAGTCATTGTCGCATCTTCAACGTTTTTCCTGACGTGCCTCCACAGATGGTGGTGGACTGTATTCAGACTGTTCGATGCATCGCAGTGCATTATGAAAAGTTGCTTTGGATGCACTCGATCACGGCACTGCGCTCGGGATAAATTCGTGACTGTCCATTGGTTGTCATGAAGCTCGCAAAGATTGCATTTTTCGAGTTTATGAAATGTGGAAGCTCAGGCTGTTCAGCGAGTGATGACGTTCTTTAGGTTTTTCTGTTTCTTTTTTGTTTTGTTTTTTGCATTTGCATTATATGCAACGTACGGGAAGCACCTATGAAACAACGTTGCAAGTGCAACGTGCGTAAATGAGAACAACTGTATACTGAACACTGTCTTAGGAATTCAGTATATAAGATGTCATATTTGTTTTTCTTTTCTTTGTGTAATTTCGTACAGAGTTACCGTATTTCCTGTTATATTTCACCTTCACTATTGTAGCGCAACATACGCATAAGTTTCTGTTTGTGTTGTTGAACTTTCCTTGTACGAATGTTGTGATCGTTCTTTATTGGCAAAAAGATGAAAATGGGGAGAGGACGTCCCGTTTGAAATAGATTCACTGCTGCAGCATGGAAACAATGTGTCATTGTTTCCATGCTGCAGGAGGCACCTCTCAGCCATAATATCAAATATCGTCAGAAGCAATATTTCTTGCACCATAGCTTTCAAGCTTCTTGTAAGCTATGGTGCAAGAAATATTCTTGTTCAGAACAGTCGACAACACCACCTGCCGTCTTTACGGCATTTTCGATTGCCACCGAAACTCCGCCGAGCAGAGGCCACCCTGCTTTATCGTTTGTGGTTAAGAGTGGCTTTTACGAACTCTTATTCTATTATGATCGGAATGGCCGACAGCCTTCTTTGTGACACCTGTCGTCGTGAAGAGACGCTACAACACATCATATGCGACTGTCCTCGCTATGACATACAGAGACAATCACTGGCGTCCGCTCTTGCACACCTTGACCTGCGACGGATGTCGGTTGACGCCGTTCTGTAATGTCGACCACAGAAGACATCACAGCTGAAGGTGACAAAGGCGCTGCTGCAGTTTTTAAAGACGACAGACTTGCAAAAGCGACTGTAACAGCGATGTGTGATGTCGCATACCATGCAGGTGCCACTGACTCTGACAATGTGCTATATGGGCATCCTTTCTCTCTCTCTCTTCTTTCACCTTTCAATCTCCTCCGTCCCCTTCCCCTCGTGCAGGGTAGCATACCGGTTGTCCTACACTGGTTAACCTCCCTGCCTTTCCCTCTCTACTATTTTCTTTCTTCCTTCAAGCTTCTTGTCAGGCTTTTTACTGGAGCTTGCATTCTATTTAATATAATATCCAAATCGAATTGATTACACTTCATTACGCGTAGTGTGATCCAAAAAGAACAGGAAACGATCCAACAAGAACGGGAACGAACGAGGTATCAACATGTATGAACAATATTTAAATCAGGCGGTCGATAATTACAGCTGGCAGTCATGATGTTGCGCATCCCTCGCCCTCCGCGACAGCATAGACATAGCCCACCAAGTGCATCTACGAAGGAATGTACGTTTGCCGTTCGTGTCACACGAATACCGGGCACAAACGAAAAAGAAATATATAGATGTAGCTGAAGCGTTATTTTGCCAGGTGCATTACCCAGCTAACACGGATGCTTCTAGAACGTTCCTACGTCTATTACCAGCAACTCCTTGCTTTCATCCGCGCAGGAAACATCGTTCTCGAGGGTGCTTGAACGCTGAATGGCTCAATCGGTCCGGCGAGCTCGTTGCCAAGAGACGTCTTGCCCGATTGACCGTTGGTATGGAAGCCGAATGACGCGCTAGTCTTGGGGGAAGAAAGCGAACAAAAAGTTAATAAGAGAGACCGACGAAGCAGGCCGCGCTCGCCTCCATGCCATCCTGTAATTGCCTTTGCCGCCGGGTGACCTCCAGTGCGTCTTCTGTACCAGTTGGCACTCCGGTCTCCTCGGGAAACGAGAGGGAATGAGTGCACGCGAAAGGTGGATGCCGCTAATTGCTTCAGGCTCACGCCAGCCAATTAGATAGCCGGACGCCCGAGGTGTTGTCTCCTGGCGTTCGCGACGATAAATGGAGAGATGGAGGACAACGTACCGGGTCCCTACTCAGTCTCGCATTGTTTTCCTCGAATCGTTCCCTCCCCGAGTAGGTCACGTTCTGGAAGTTCGTAGCAGTTGCGTGTGACCAACCGGTGTGACCCGGCTGTCAGTGGGCGAATAGGTAGTGTTCCTCGCTTTGACACGCGAGCAGGTTACCGTAGGTCGAAGGTACGGGGATACGCTGTAACGCGTACAATGCTGTGGTGACTATTTGTAGAACGATAGAAAGTTGAGATAGCAGGTAGGTATAGCTACACGAGGTGTAAGCGTATTCAGTGTAAGCGGACAGCGAAGCTGTAAACTACATCCACAACGATTACCCATTGCAGCGTCGCTTGAATTTCGCGTGCATTTTAACTGCGTGCATACACTCGGCGTCTTGTGCGAGAGCTGCTGAGCAAAGCGGTTTTGTTCTTTTCGTCGAGCATTATGTTCACGCTCACGCTGCTGTTCTGGCGTATTTTCCGCGGTCTACGCATGATAGCCCGCAATCAACTGAATGAGTTGCTACACCGGTCTTTGCTTCAGCAACCGGCCGAGCCACCGCTAGAGTGGGGGCACCGCGCGCGTTCGGCGCGAGCGCAAGGAAACGCGGTCTGCGTCGGTAGCAGCTGTACGCGTCCCACTATGGCCTGCTTCACTCCTCCTCTCTACCACGCTTCCGCTAGGCTACGCGACGCTATGTTTTTATCGGTACAGGCGGTCCGCCGCGGTGGTGTTGTGGTTAATGTACTCGGCTGCCACCGACAAAACGCGGGTTCGATCCCGATCGCGGCGGTCGCATTTTCGATGGAGGCGAAAATGCCAGAGGGCCGTGTACTGTGCGTTGTCAGTGCAGGTTAAAGAACCCCAGGTGGTCTAAATTTCCGGAGCCCTCCACTACAGTCTTTCCCTCCTCTCTATCTCTTTCCCTCCCTTTCCCCTCCCCCACGGACGCTTAGCTGTAAGAAGTACTGTGCAATGACAATGGAAGTCAACCTACTTGCGTCCCGTAAAGGGACTACTCAGGAAGCCTTATAGGCGTCATTCCTACGAGGCTGTATTGAGTTCAGTTGAGACGAAGGCCGCTCCCGTATGTCTACAACTTGCCCGGTCCTTCGCAAGCTGACCCACCCCTACGATAGTTTAAATTACAGACTTCCCCGTTCCATTTAATCATTCACTACCGCTGACACCCATTCCAGCTGTCTAGACGAAGACACCTGTCTCTGCAATTACAATACGAACCGCGCCTGCAATTTAGCGTGGCTGCCTCACCGTTCCTTTTCACCCGCTTGCATTGGAGAGGTTGAGGAAAGCAGAACCAGTTCCCGTTCTGAACTTAAACCGTGTTTTGTTGTAATGTTGTGGAGAAACTAAGACATTCCCGTCATGCGGCAGTAATTTTATTCCACATAGATATCGTCAGACACTCTAGAAAAGAAAACCTGAAAGCACTCAAAATTATTTCTGATTGACTGTTAAAAGCTGTCCAATATGCTGAGGTACCTACGCATATGGTCGTGAGACTCCTTCGTCCCACGAGAGTGGGAAATTCAACTTGTGGTTAAAAAAAGGAAGGAGACAAGACATCGCACAGGTTATTTCGTGCGCCTCTTTACGCGCGAGATATTAGTCAAGTCATGCACAACTCGAACAAGGACCTCTCCACCTCGTGAGTTATGTATTCTTTCGTAGTATCGAACGGCAATGGTGCCTATGGTGTTGAACACTTACGAAAGGCTCAACAATATCTAACATAAATTAGTCCAGCACGTTATTATTATTATGCAGAGAATGATTTATTTTACCTCAAGTCGGGTTGAGTGAATAGGAAAAAGTGAAAGGGAGACAACGAGAAAAATATGACAGCACTGGGGCTAACTTTGAGGCCATTGATTTCGTAACAGCTTGAACACAGTTGGACAGGCAGCCCACAGCGCACAGGAAAAAGGCGAGAGAAGTTTAATGAACACGTGTAGATCGAATAAAAATGTTCACTTTCTGAATTTTAGGTGCGATCTCAGCACAGAACGTAGACAAAAATAGACAATAACAAAGTTTAATGAACAAGTGCAAAACGATGAAGAAACTTCGATTTCCGGGCTTTAGATGTCAACTCAGCTTGCAAAGAGGATAAAAGAGAAGCAATAAAAGTTTAATGAACACGTGGAGGCTAATTAAGAAAGCTCAATTTCTGCGCTGTAGGTGCCAACCGTGCGCTCGGCGCACATAAAGAGTCTATGAAAAGTTCAATGGACACATGCATATCAGCGAAGAAGGTTCAGAAAATAAATAACTTCTTGGCTTTTGTCTTTAACACAGCGACGTCGTTACTGGGGCCGTTGATTGATGATTTATTTGTTGGGCTTAACGTCCCAAAACCAGCTGTGATTATGAGAGACGCCGTAGTGGAGGTCTCCGGAAATTTCGACCACCTGGGGTTCTTTAACGTGCACTGAGGCCGTTGCAGTGAGGAATTCTGGATGAATATTCACCACCTGCGATTTTTTAGCGCCCTCCTAAATATGCGTTAGCGGAACTGTACTTCGTTGCCATCAAAGTTCGGCCACCGCGATGGGGAATCGAACCCGTGCCCTCGAGCTGAGCAACACAGCACCACGGTTGATTATCAAGAAAGTCGATTGTTCACAAAATAGTGTGAGATCAAGTAATATGTCGCCATATCTTGCGATGCTTTCTTCATCGTCATCACGCAATGCACTGCACTGTCTCGATCGATCAGCAAGTGGAGCAGTAGATCTATATAGTGTTTTTTGTGTTTGTTTTGCACTGAGTACATGAATTGCATTCGGAGTTGCCACGAAATAAGCCACTTAGAATGCAAGCCTAATCCTCTCACTTCTTTCTTTCGCTTGTTTTTTGGTTTTAATATTCACTCAAGCTGGGACGAGCCACACCAAGACAGGATCATGCCTTAACAGTTCGCTGACTCTGCCACCCTTGTGAGCAGAAGATAATTTCAACTGTTTTGTAAGCTGTCAGAGCCAAGTGCGACCATCTTAACGAAAACTAGGCGTGCTTGTACTGGATAAACGCGTGAGTGATAAATCTCCTTGTAATCATTCCGCCTGGTTGATGTTCCTTCGTACGACAACGCTGTTACGCGGTCTGCATCGCAAGGAGAGAAGGAAACGAAAGCCAGGTAGGTTAAGAAAGTAACCGGCATTGCGCCGGATTCGCTACCCTTCACGGGAGGAAAAGGATGGGCAGAATAAGGATCGGGCGAGGAAGGAAGGCAAACGGTACAAGTTCAGAGATAGAAGGATCATCACGCGTGCCCAAGTGGTCACATCCACGAACTATTCCCCGCTGGTGGTCCGCGGAGTTCTTTAATCGCGATGAATGCCGACCGACATAAGATTTATCGATCGCGGGCCTCAGTGGCCACTGCTACACGATCCAGTCTAATCCCGATCGAGTTTGGCGCAGCCATCATTGGGCTACCCAAACGGACAATCGCAGGTAAGTGCTGTCTACCGTCGCACAAAACAATAAAGAGAAAAAGAAAAGTGCAAAGAAAAGGTCATATGTTCAGGCTATACGCTCTGCCTTACGATAGCTCGTCGGCGACATATTACTCCACGAATTCCCTCCCTTGCCTCCTCCTCTAGAAATAACGCGAAAGACATGGCACACCACCAAATGTTGCAGAAGAAAAAAAATGGAGCCAGCAGAAAGGTTACGGAGAGAAACGGGGAGGGGGGAGGTACGTTCGCGTCAATAGCTTCCGTGTAAATCGACTCGCCTGGCTGATTGTGTTGCACCTTTTCCAGCGATCGTCCGCTTATGAACAGCAGTTTCACTCGAGGCGATTCGAGCGAACGGACACTAAATGAAGTTGAGAAGGTTCCTTCCTCCGGGACCGTCGCAGATGCCCGAACGTATCGGGCAGGCCAGACGTTGCCTTGCTCGGCTCTTCGCACAATGTCAAAACAACCACTACCCTATTCTGACTCGCCGTGCGTTGTCTTTTCCCTTTTTCTTTCTTTTTTTTCTGGATTGCCGAAGAAGAAACGGGTTGTACAACTCCATCGTGCTCGATCGACCCGAGCCTGTTCTCGAAGTTGTACACCTTGAATGATGGGCTGCGTCTGTTAACAAGAGGAAACGGGAGAGTGAATTGAAGCGGCCAGAAAGACCGAGCGGTGCACTTTGTGTGTCCCGCAATCGTTCGTGTAGGAGCGTTCACGTTTCTTTTTGTTCTGATGATTTCTTTTAGAAATTGGAAGAAATAGGTCGGTGTGGCAGGTAATATATGGGCCTTCGGGTTTACTCCGGATAGGCAGCGTCTCTACCGGCATAGTTCGTGCTCTCGCATTATACCTTCGACAAATGCGCTACATTAGGAGAGTCTAACTTGGTTACTTGTCTTTTTTTTTTCTTTTACCAGTACTGTGCAGTGTCTGCCAAGCGATAGTGATGACGTCACGCTATCTTGAGGCGGTCTAAAATAGCGTTTGCGCTGGTAAACGGTCTTCTAACAAATCGTCCTTAAATTATTAGCATTACGTGCTTTCAAACCAGAGTATCCGATTCATTTCGATTCGAGACTTAAGACATTGTGGTGAGACTATTTTGCGCTCCCTTCAGAGAACGTCAAGGACAAGTGCTTGTCCTTGTCGTTCTCTGTGTCCTTCCTTGTTAGGAGTGCACAAAATAGTTTAACGATGAACACTTACCAACTAGCTCAATTAAGTACCCTTCTATGTTAAAACATTAGCTTCCTTCGAATTACCCAGTGTACTAGCCACCATCGCATCCTGGCTTAACCATCCGTGATGCTAGTATACTTTTAATAGTCATATTTCGCAACCAAATCGGAAAGAATAGCGTAGCTGTCGTGTCTCTTCTCTGTAGTCGCCCTGAAAGTTTGCGCTGGACTTCTTCGTACGTAAGGGAGTGATTTTCTTCTGTATGTTAATGTTTCAGATAGGAAGGGGTGATCCGTTATACCTAAATATGTATCTCGTTTTAAGAATTTTCACTCACTTCCCAGCGAAACCCCTGCAATCTCGTACACTTCGAACAGCGCGCTTTCTGTTGTGATTAAAAATATGAAATCGATGAAGCATAGTAGACGGTTGCTTTAAGCTCTCTTGAAGGTGGTTCCACATAGCTCCGTTGTTCACAGCTCGGGACGGATTTCATGAGATTCGGCACGAAGCGATTTCGGCTCTGAGAGGCACGCCATTTTGCTGTCTTTTGCATTTCCGTTGGCACGCCTGTTTTCTTCATTTCTTTTCTCAACTTCCCGCGACAGCTGGTGATCTCTCGTCGCATTCCGGGGCGCACACTCAGTGCGAAGAATCCTTTCACACTCGAGGTCTCAAATGCGTCGCTGGCGTTTTTCTCCCGAGTGTGTTCGTCTATATATTGCCCCCGGTCGATGAAGCCAGAGTTCGACTTCTTCCTGCGAGGCGAAAACGACACGGTTGGGGAATAGAACCCAATATAAGTGAGATATGGTGTACACGTTGAGAGCCGTAAAGAGGGTCGAACGGCAAAAGGGGAGCCGTGCTGCAAAGAGGCGTGACGACACAGCCACGCAGGCGAGGTCGTTGTTTCTCGAAGAATGTGCAAGCGCAATACGAACGACGTGACATGTTCAGTTTCGCGTGCCTAGGAGCGTTGCGCACGTGATTATATTGCAGAATATAAATGCGCTTGCGTGTAGATAACCTCGTCGCGTCTCAAGTCCTTGCTCAAGCACGAACGTGAAATCTGCTCCTTTGTGCGGAGCTTCTTGCGCAATATGAATAGCTGGCGTTTTACGTTCCACAACCGCGTTATGATTATCAGGCTCGCAGGAGTGGGTGGGCGGCTCTAGATTAATTTTGATCGCCTGGCGTTCTTTAGCCTTAATGCGAAATGAGCTCTCAACGTAAGCTCAATCGAACGCCAAAATGCTTACGTTTAGTAAGCATTTTGGCGTACATTTTGGAGAACAAAATTCAATTTCTCAATGTAAAATTCATTAAAAGAATCGTAAACTACGACTTAACACCTAGCGCACGATAACTCGGACTGTAATTCGAATGTACGAGTAAACATAATTCTGTTACGAGGAGGCGATGCGAATAGGACCGAATGACACTCTAGCGTTTACACTCTTAAAGGTGAAACTTAAACGTCTTCCGGCCTTTTGAATTTCTACCAATCGAGATGCTGCTGTCGTGGCTTGGAACCGACCCATGTTATCGAGGTTAACGTGGAACGCCCCATCCCCTAAGCTACGGCAGCGGCTTCTCCTGACGTACTTGACGAGCTCCACGAGCTTCTCTCGCGAGATCTCGAAACAATCGTGCAGACACGGACACGAGAGAACTGGACCGTAGTAACGCCTTTTTGTTCGTTATTAGCCCTATACCAACTAGTCCAGATTCCTGTCGTTCTAAGCAGTCAAGAAATGGCATCTGACCGCACCTACAGAGCGAGTGATGATGGGAATTTGTGCCTTTTGCCACACGTCGACTTACCCATCAACTTGTATAAGACTCGAATACACTTCAAACTGGAAACAGGCTCCGTATCCAGCTCATATTTGTGAAATTTTCTAGCGTGTTTCCTGCTAATTGCAGTAAAATATAGCACGGTTCTCGCAGTATTCGAGGTACCAGAAGTGCGCATTGGCTACGATTCCGGCTTGTCTTGAATAGGGGTGGCTACGGACGGCCTTGACAAAAGCTCGTTTTATGCGTTTATTTGCATAATAAACCAACTTTGTCGCCACTGTCACGTGACACTAAGGATTGAGTTTTTGAAATGTTGACCAATATTAGAAGCGATGTCAAATCCTGCGCGCATTGATGGACGCTGATATAAAAAAACAAGTGTGTTGTTCCGATCATGTTCCACGTGCGGGAAAGCTTCCGAACATCTAACTTCACTGTACGTATAATGTATGTGCGCACATTTACGCTGTTTTCAGTAATTTTGCTGTGTGTTAAGGTTAAAGCTATAACCAATCTCGTTAGAGACCAACTCACGAAGTTCCTGTCGCCCATTCGACAGCATACAAGTACATTTGTAGACGTATCGCCAAATGTCTCGGCTCATAAGAGCGGAAGGCATCTCCAAATCCTTTTTCTTATTAAGAATTGATCCCCGTGTAGTGGGCTTTCTTTCCTGCCGCGTAATAAGGATATATGCCTGTGTCTTTGCTTGTAAGGTTTGGGCTTTGACAGGGCCGATATTTCCAATGTTGGTGATGGTTAATTATTTACTGAAGCGACGTACAGGACGTACGAGACAAAACGAAACCTTGATATCAAAACTCAATCGATTACAGAGTACTGTGCCATCTCGTTTTGTTTTCTCCTTGAGCTTGTACTCAGCGCGCGGCATCAGTCTTAATCGGGATGGCTAACGAAAATAAATTACGTTTTATGGGTTGATGTTTACGCAGCGAAAATAGTTACGTATAACGGGTTTATGTTTACGCAGCGTTTTTCCGTTTACTATGCACTCTGTATTACCAGGATTGTAAGTATAACTAATTGTAAAGTTACCTAAATCCAGGCTTCGCGCAAAACAAAATCTTCTACGAGATGTTACTCCCATTAGGGACGCAGTCGCAGTGTCTTCTTGTAATTGTGTTCGTTAGTTATACCACGTTTTTAACGCTGTCTTGCGCCTTACTTCGCGTCATTGTGCGTCCAGGAGCATCTTATGTCAACTACACGTTGCCAGTCTAGTAGATCTGATATACCACCAGGACCATCTGCGCTATATTCTACGAAGTGAAGTGTTCGGAGCATTATGTAGATGGATGCTACGAGCGTCCCCTTTGTAACGGGGCGGTGACATGTGCGCCACCAGGCTCGTAAGATTTAAGAACTTTTCTTTTTTTCTACTCTCTCTTTAAGTTGGCCTCATGCCTTTTAAATATACTTCAATTAAATCGATCATACTATAGCCAAAAACGTAAATTCATGGCCCAGTTCTCTGCCCGTTATGGCAAAAGGTCTTTATGTTTCCTTATAATTATTTTTGTCCGTTCTCTCTAGTTTTCTTCCACCAGTATTCTAACCATCTCTTACTTTTTTCAATCGCGGGTATGTTCAGCTTTCCATTGTTCTCCCTAAAACCCAACGATTCATGTAGGGTAGTGCCCAAACGTACACCTCGGTGGATATTTCCGCATTCAATCAGAACATGCTCCGTCTTTTCCCTATCAATAATGTGACGTGTTTAACGCCCCCTGCTGGATGCCCGACACACAGATATCCGAGGCCACATGGCTAATTCACCAGGGGGGTGGGGCAGATATCGCATCAGGCTGCTTTTATGCGACCACTTAGATATTACTTCGCCTACGCTCGTCTTTCTGCCGATAGCTACAGCACAGGACACCTTTGAAAATTATTTCATGTACGAATAATATTGTCACAACTGACATTGATTAAGTTGTAGTGCATTAGTTTGTACAGTATGTCTTAATAGAGTAGTAGCTGGAATACTGTGGCCTACCTGTTCATAATTCAGATATATGCGATGTATCTGAATTTTGTTGTGTTATATAACGTTTATACGAAAAACAAATTTTTCTTCAATATTTTTCTTCAAGTGATCATTTCCCTTCGTAACCTCTCTAGCTGTGAGGGTGCTGAAAATAAATAAGTCAATTATTTAATTAATTAATTAATTAGTTAATTAATTGGTTGATTGATTAATTGATTGATTGATAACGATGTGGGCGCTGCATTTCTAGAGGCACAGCTAACGCGTATTATACCAAGGTAAACTTTCTGTCGTTACAGTATGGTGGAACCAGCAATAAGTGTAGACGAACGCTTCACCGTAAAGCACAGAATTTATTGCCTTCCTTCGTAAAAACGAATCACGCGCCAGCTTCGCCGCTATGCTCTGCAAAATAAATGTAAATGCGTTGCCGCTTATTGCTTCAAGTATAAACCCGTAAACCCGAAAACCAATCTAGACTCTGTTACGTAACCAAGTGAATGTCTCCTCGCTTCACAATTTAACGGCTTTTCTGGAATTGTGCGCATAAAATCGTGCCTAAAACGACATCGGTGGGAGTGCACTGGCGGCGCTGGGATGCAAAAGTAGATTAGCCGCCAACTCATGGCTCCATAAAAAAAGAAGAAAAAAAAAAGGGGGGGGGGGGTAAAATTCTTTTTTTAGTTGGTTCCAGTGCCGCGTAGCTAGTACCGTGCCTCGCTCCCTCCCCTCCCCCTCTTCTTTTCTTTTACCCTTATTTTTGGTTGCGCTATGTCGTTAAAAAAGAAATATCGCTCGTAGCTATTCCTGTGACTCCGAGCAGTTTCTGTTGCGAAATCGCCAGTCCCAAAAACTTTGCTGAGGTGTGTTTTTACTTATCGTTTTTAACATTAATAGCGTTCGCGTAATATCGCGAGCACGTTGCTTTTCTTCCATAAAACGTATGCCCGACACGGAATACATGCAATAAAGAACGAAAGAAAAACACCTTGTCGTCCTTTCAGAATTGTACCCCTCATAGAAAAGAAAAATACAAACAGAGCATGCTTAATGCAGTAATGATGCCCTTGAGGGCCGCACTGCAGATGCGAATTTAATGATGTGTAAAACCCTTCCTTTTTTTTCTCTTTCATCTTTTTTCTCTCGGTAAGAAATTTTACTGCGTTGGTTAGGGAGGCGTTAATTGAAGTGGCTTTCGAAATTATGCGCAGCTTATACCGGATGCAGCGTCGCACCGGGTGGCATTCGCTAATGACGCTTTAGGTTGTTTTTTTTTTCTTTTGAGGTGAAACTTGGGCCGCGTGTAGGCATTTCTACCCCGTGGCATTAGGGGCTTGTGTTGGTGTTTTGCCGCATCTCGTTGCGACCACATGGAATGAAATGACAAAAAGCAGTCGGGCAGAAATGTGTTGACGAGATAGACGAAAAAATAAAAGAAAGGGTGCCAGCTAAACATGCGACGCGTGTCGTGGCGAGTGGTGATAATTATAGATTAACGGTTATCAGTGTTCACACGTCGCTTATCCGGGAATTCATTTCTAAGTTATACAAGTGAATGTCTATGATATTTTCTGTTAAGTTTTTCCACTCTGGAGAAAAAGATAGAGGACGTCCGCATTCAGTAGTTAAGACAAACATATATTTTCAAAAAAACATACTTATGAAATTAAGAAGTGGAAACAACTCGCTCAGGAGAGGGTGGAGTGGAATTCGTTGGCAGAGGCCTTCGTCCTACAGTGGACTTGAAATAGGATGATGATGATGATGATAATGATGATGATCTCCCGATTCTTGGCCGATCCCTGCGAGTGGGTAAGTTCCAACACATCTGGTGGATCGCAATCATCGTCGTAATCATCATCATCATACATAATCATGATGCTTGCGCCAAACGCCGCCTTATTTGAGCTGACGAAGATAATACTATAATCTCCCGAGCTAACACCATTTTTTTAAGCTACAGCATCATTCAGTCACAGTTGCATTTGTGCACACAGCTTCTGCCTCTCTTTCGCAATAAGTCAATTAATGATTTAGTCTAATTTTATCTGCCTATAAAGTGATACTGCTAGCAACATCTCAACTAATCCCCCCAGACTTGGCTCCACTCCAACTATGCGCTGCGGCTGTTTCGATTGGGGCCGGCAACCGACAGCAGATAAATTCAACGTCACCAATCGGAACTACAAGTTAGTGCGCGGGGTTCAGACTAGCCTCTCCGTAAATAAACTTGCTTGATTGGCTTGGTTAGTTTGGCCTCAGTTACTCGAGCCAAGACAGTTGGAAAGCTAGGTTATTCGCGTTTTTTTTCCTACGGATTGATAGTTAGTTACACCTTGCCGTAGCGAGGGAAAACGTCAGTCTTCGTTAGCGAAGGTGCTACTTTGCTGCTGTGAAGTTACTCCACTTTGAACGAAGGTGAGGTGCGAGGGCGAGTTTGTTTTTTTTTTTTATGGTAAGGGGTACAGTAAGCAATAGACACATCGACAAACGAAGTGCATAAACCATGTGCTGGGTTTATGCTAGCTCCTTCGCATTTTCTTTATCCCAATGTGTCCTTAATTTTAGCCCAATATGGATGAGCCACATTTTTCCTTTTCTTTTCATTTTTTTTTTGCCATGCTAGTTCAAGGCAATCTCACAGCGCCGTTCCGAAGCGCGTTGACATCTTGACCTGCTGTGGAAGAGGAATCTAGCGGGCTTTCGCGCATGAATATAAAGTAAATAGAAGAAATTAACTTTTTGACTTCACCTCTTGGGACATTTCTCCTAGAGGGGCTAGAAAATAGAATTCGCCTTGCGAAAGAAAATAATGATAAATAAGAACAGATCAGGCAAAGTGCAGACCTGTGCCCGGCTTAGAATTTCTTTTACTCTGATTTGTTGGCTTCAAAGTGACATATTGGACAGCGCAGTTGGGGTGACCCAGGGGCCCTACAGATGGTCTCCGAATAGAACCGTTTTGGCGACCTGAACGTTCCTTGTACCTTTCTTGGCAGAATGTCCCAAACTGCCAGTTCCTGTCCTATTTATAGCTACTCTCACTGCCTGATCTAGCCTATATTTCGTATTTTCTTTTTCTGTCTTCATACATTCCTGTCACACACTAGTGACAGAAACGAAACAAAAGGTGTATAAGTTGAAAGGCAGTCCTGCAGCTTGGAGCATCTGACAATGAAAGCAAGGCTAAAGGTATAAGCGGGGCTGTCATGTACTCGTTAACTCAGGCCATTCTATCAATTTGTCTATAGGTTTCTCCACGCCTGTATTGTTATCGACTGCCTAATGGAGCCACCATTCCGGCCATTCACAGATGTGGCGCGTGATTTTACGTTGCCTGGTTTCCTGATAAATTTCTGTCTCTTTCTCGATATAAATCCTGCGTGTCGCATCCAATTTACGTAAGGAGACTTGAGCACCTCTCAAAATTCATTTGTATTCCATCGTACGGAAATGAGGCCGCCATGGGTGAAAGTCCAACCCGTAGCTTTGTTCGCAGTGGAGCAGCGTCTAGCCTCTTATAAAGTACGGTAGATCGGTAGATATGGCAACTACAATAATGACGTTAAGATTTTTATAGGAGAAAATGTTGGTCACTTAAAGGTGGTAGCTCGTAAGCCGTTTATAAAATGCGTACGCTCGCTGGCAAACAGCAGGCAAACGGTAGCTGCTAGTTTCGTTCACTTCGTCGATTGAGTGGGCCAGTGATATCCGTACTCGGTTCTCGTTATATATGCACGCATTTGAATGTACGGCACTCCGCTTCAGTAACGTGAACATGTGGGATAAACGCACAGTTCATAGTACCATATAAAAGACAGGTGATCGAATAAGCCAGCATTCATTTGTGTTTATAATTTCAAAGCCTTTGGTAATATTTAATGCGTCTTCATTTATTTCGCAATGTAACGTTTTTTTTTTTTCTGGTAGTGTTATTATCTGGCCTCTCTGGCCTTCCCCGTAGTGGGTCACTTTTATTTCACACAAAACAACGTACAGTGGCAGTTATTTTCTTTTTGGGAGAATTATTTCTAAGAATATTTTTAACTACTTTAAATATTTTGGTAGGTGAAGAAGACTAAGTTTAAATTTCTGCGTTTTGATTCAAACCCTTGCTTGTCTTGAAGCGATAATGCTAACATAGCGCTGTGGACTGGCCGTAGTGGTTAAATAGGGAAGCGAACAAGACATTTTTGAAAAGTAAGTAAATATTATTGTTAAATCGTCTCCATTATAGCCATTGCTGTCCACTCTATTAATGCTAATAACGCTTTGTTACTCTCACCCTTTCCTTTCTTGGCAGCGTCTTTCTTATTCGCATCCAGATGGTTGCTAAGTAATCTTCACTCGCATAGATAGGCAAGTGAATATTACTGAGAACCAACACCAACGCATCATCATCACCATGCTCAATAGATATTGAGCATGGTGATGATGATGCGTCGGTGTTTGTTGAGCAAGTGCAAGTATTTGTACTATAATCACTTAACTCATACCAATAGAGTTACCCGGTAATGTTCCTAGCTCTAAATAAAAAGTTACTTGGGTACTAGATACGACATGCACCTATGCCACCGCTGTTGTTGCTATGGGAAGATTGCACCGAACGCAAGGAACAGGAACAGCAAGGAAGACGAAAGTATGTGACGTCAGTGATGCTTCCGTTAGCCTCGCCTAACCGGGCTTCCGCTGCCCCGGTCCTGGCAAGCCGCTGAAAATTGATGACCGCAGCAAAATTCGTCTGAGCCGTGCGCTAGGCCCGTCCTCCAGACAAGCGGGAAGGCCGACGTGATCAACCCGACACTCGAGTATTGTCGCCGAAGCCGACGCTTGTCGTCGAAGTTCACGACAGGCAGGGAGCAGTCATGTCGGCATCCGCCGAGAAGAAAGACGCCGAAAAGAAGGATCCGCCCAAAGAAGGCGACAAGAAAGATGGCGAGCAGAAGGACGGTGAGAAGAAGGACGCACCGGCGGACAACGTGGACAAGGACTACGTCATCTTCCACTTCCCGGGCGTCGAGCAGAAGGACGGGACGTCGGCGGGCTGCGAGACGCTCAAGATCCCGCGGGAGGCGGCCATAGGCCTCGTACAGAAGGTGCCGTACCGAAGCGTTCTTTTTTGTTTTTTGTTATCACGGTGGTCTAGTGGCTATGGCATTCGGCTGGTCGTCCGAATGTCGCGGGATCGAATCCCGGCCGCGACGGCTGCATTTCGATGGAGGCGAAATGCTGAGGCCCATGTACTGTGTCATGTCAGTGCACGTTAAAGAACCCCAGGTGGTCGAAATTTCTGGAGCCCCCACTACGGCGTCTCTCGTGATCGTATCGTGGTTTTGGGACGTAAAACCCCAGAAATCAATCAAGTCCTAATGTACGCAGTCTGTTTCTTTTCGCTTGGGAAGGGTGAAAATATTGGTGAATGATTCGACACGGTGCACGAGGGCGGGTATAGTGTCGTACAACTAAGTGTTATTTACCTGCCGCAATCGTGAGCTGCTTTTAACCTTTTATGCCATCCTTTAGTGGAGAGTTATGGGACGTTTCGAAGTGGACATCCCTTGGTCCGCAATGTGTCTCAGTCCAAGCACATGTAACCGCCATTGTTCATTTCTCGTGAATATATCGCACGATATGTACAAGTGTCAGTCATTCGATGTGAGAGATGGGTCTCGAGTTCCTGCTGTTCTGCTTTCTTTTGCGTGAAAGCATATTTTAATTGTATAATACCATCCCCAGAACGTCCTGAAACATACTTGCGTCACGTCACTGCATATGATCTAGACCCTATTGAATTCATCGAAGGAGCTCCGGCGCACCGTCTAGAGTATAGGAACTTATGCACATGCTGTCGTCCGTATCAGTTGGTATGCCCAGGATGCCGGAATATCCTGGCCTAGTAGTCACGGGTGCAGTCAGAGCTAGTGCGTTCACAGGTCTCGTTTAGATGAGTACTTTATTATCTTGAGCATAACGCGGCGAGCTGCGCTGTAGTAATATATCGCCAATTACTATAAGTTAACTCAACTCCTTATTCACTGTTTCCGGCACTCTTCTATGGCCAACCTTTAGCTCGCGCTTGTCCTCGCGGGCGGTCACCTCGCGGCCACATCCTGCACGTAGGGGGCGCTGCTCTCTGCATCGCGACCAGAGCTCTTTGATCCTGCCGAGCACGGCCATCAAACTTCTAAACGCTAATACCATAGATACAGGCGCCCCCTACGAGCATAACAATGAGAACATGTCCTTTTTTTTTTGTTTCCTGCTATGGCGCATTTTAGTCTAACGTAAGTAGCAGCTGGCGCAGAATTTCTGATAAGAAATAAATTGGCGCCCGCGCATACATGACGCCGTCGGTACGATCAGTGAGCTCTGACCGCGTTGCCACAGGTGCGGCCTGCCGTCGCGCGTCTGGTCGAGAGGTGTCCCTGTAACGACCCGGCGCCCCCTGGCCCCGAGGCCGCCGAACCCATGGTTCCCTGCGTCGACTGCATGGCCGAGTTGAAAGAGGAGGCTCGGCGCCTCTCGACGAAGGCTATCGTTCAGACGGCCGTGTCCAACATGTCCATCCAGCAGCCGTGCCCGTTCAAGGCACAGTCGCTGACCCTGACTAAAAGCTGTCCCGTTCCTCCGCAGGCACCGCCGCTGCCGGACAAGATAACGCAGCAAATGTCTTTCATCAAGTGAGTGTTGGAGGATGCCTAAACTTGAACTTTTACCTGAGCTACAGGTAGTGATTTACCTCGCGAAGCTGTGGTTAGAGCGGAAAATAACACGCATATAAGCGCGTACACATAGTCGCCTGCGGTCGCCTCCTTTGCTCCACATGGACACACAGTTTGCGGGTGGGCTAGGGTGGAAAGTATGCGTATTGTAGACAGTCCGGATCAAACTGTCTGCGGGTGAGTGCGTGTGAGTGTGTTATACCTAACGAGGTGATTCTCGGATAAATTTAGCAAAGATATCGTTTCAGCTAGTTCATCAGGAATAGCAGCGAAAGCATCTAGGCGCAAAAACAAGAGCAATAAAAAAAATTCGGTACAGGACAGGATGGTGGCCGTCTTGTGCTACTGTGTTCCTTCGCATGTTATGTTTTTTACACATAGATACTTTTTGAAAGCTTTTCTTTGTGTGTGTGTACGTACGTGGGCTCCCTGTTGAGATACGCGTACGCATTGTAAATTAGTTGCTCGCGTCCTAGATAAGTGTCCTCTAAATGTCCCGTTACTTGACCTACTGAACAAGCGAGCACAGCTGCTGAGATGTGTTGTTCGTAAGAAACAGTGGTCCAGGCGTCATTTACGAAGCACTTGGTGACGGCACTCTTGCAAGCGTAGCTGCCATAAGGTAGTTCACTTATTCACATGAAGCAATAGAATAGTATGACCACTATCTCTTATGGAAATGACGTGTGTTCATTATATGAACCACTGCTACTGGGCTTGCACTATAGGCTTTTCATAAGATTTTTTAGCACTGATATAATGTTACAAGCTATCTCTAACATTTAACAACGCGCTGTAGAGAAAATGAAACAATGTGCCAGCAAGGATTTGAATTCGCTCTGTTCCTGATCGTCTCTCGGCATCACTATAGAGGCCAATGCAAGGCGTGCTATGTGCCCTATACAAAGAATGAAAAATATATGCACAGGGAATGTCACCGCTGAATATTTTTCCTTGAAAAGTGAAACCTTAGAAATCAATCGGGAAGGTTTTCTCACTATGTTCAAAAAGCATTACAGAGCTCCTTTAACCTAATGAAAACTCATAAGAATACTTTGTGCCCTCACAACATTATGCGTAATTTTAAAGTACCACAATTTTTTTTCTTTTTTGCTGACACAAAGAAACAATAGATTTCAGTAGTAGTACCATTCATACTTTTTTTTTTAGGTGCTAGCCGCACAGAAATCTTAGGCGGCTGCGGAGCTGCAAGCATTCGGCGTAAAATTCGGGTAGCAACAGCTTAAGCGGGAAAACGATCAGCCTGAGGCACGGGGAAAGTTCTAAGTCTCGAAGTCTTGCGGCTATCTATCTATAGAGAGCAAATTACAGCAGGAGAACTTTTTGCAAGCGGCACAAGCTCGTCAGTAATAAAACCGAGCTTCAGTTAATGCACTGTCGTTATATGGGCCAAGTCGGCGGCGCTTTTAATGGAAGATAAATGAGTCGCGTTAGCGTAACGCAGTGGCTTTTAAGACCTATATTTACTATACCTCGAGACGATAAAGAACAGGAAAGAACGACTTGATTGATGATCTCTGTGAAACTCTGCGTTCTCAGGAGATGATAACAATTAAGGAAGAAAAGAGAGCGCGTTTGATTATGGGTGTTCTCTCTGGTGACTTAAACACTGGTAATGAAGGACTTCTTCCCGTTCTTGTTATCGCTTGTGAGAAGTCACCTGCCCAGCAGTGTTCGTCTTCAGTAGTGCGTCTTTTCTGGCAATCGATAGCTTCTTCTGTGTTTCAGTGCACTAGTTCACACAATGCGTTGACGTTTTACCAGGCTGGTATTTTCCCCGTGACTTTTAGGAGCATAACTGCGCGGTGAAAATTACTACTGCTAATTCTGAAACGCAATCGCTATGCTTTTGTGTTTTTTTTTTTCAGAAACGATTTGTAGCGCAATAAAGAAGGACTGAAAGAAACACAAGAGACGAAATACGAGCGCTAACTACCAGCAGAACTTTATTGAACACCACACGTATTTTATGCTGTGCTCATCACTGTGACACATGCGCGCAACAATTCCTAAGACAAGGCAGCTCTTTGTCTGACAGACGCACACAAGGGGTGCCGACACAGGCTAGACTTAATGAAGATATCTTTTCTGCCTCCATAATCTCGCGGGTAGTAGCCTGTCACGACTACTCGTGGTCGGTAATAGTCTATCAAGACCACCCGTGAGAATATGGAGGCAGAAAAGACATCTTCACTAAGTCCAGCTTGTGTCAGCACCCCTTCTGTGCGTCTGTCAGACAAAGAGCTATCTTGTCTAGGAAAGTGTTGTGCGCATGTGTCACAGTGATGAGCACAGTATAAAATACGTGTGGTGTTCAATAAAGTTCTGCTGGTAGTTAGCGCTCGTATTTCGTCTCTTGTGTTTCTTTGCGCCCGTGTTTATTGCGCTACAAATCGTTCTTTTATATGTAGCCAACAAGCCCAAGTCGCGACGGTTCTGATTTCTTTTTTATTTGAGCATAAGACAAATTATTGGAAACCTATAATTTGTGAACGTTTTTCTTATTGTCAGCATATACATTGTAAAGCCGACACAACATAAAAATTCAACGCGGTCGTCTACGCAGCCTGCTTGGTTCCCTGTCTCTCGCTCTCCTTCCTAACTTTCCGCGACACCGTACAGTGTCAATGCGCCCACATAAAGGAAATTGAATATTTGAAGAGAAAGTTATTGCATCCCGTATACGTGACCTTACATTACAAGCACTACACGTATTAAAATACAGCGAAGTACACATCCTTGTGGAAGCCGAAACTTCGTTTAGCTGCTCCAACCAGATGCTCCTATTTAGGCGAGCATTCCGCCGTTTTCCATCTGTCCTAATTTTATAGTAAGACAGACATTATTATGCAAGAACCGTTCTTGAGCTGAGATTAGTATTATGTAGTACCCTCAACGAGACACCCGTGTGCGTGCGTGCGTGCGTGTGTGTGTGTTTTGATAGAGCGAAACAGTAAGTACTTTTGGCCACGCCTTTACGGCACTTCTGTACTATAATAATTCGTAGCCAGTGAAGCTCTACAGACGGATCCAACTGCTCTCTCCTATCAGCGAACTGACTAGTATATTTGCATTGACGGCTGTGCGCAATTAGCCCGATAAAACACAACGTCAGGCTAACTGGTGTAGCATTAATTACTACAGTTTTGGTGCAGCAATACACAAAAGATTTGACGCAAGCACTATCAGGACAGGTGATATAGCCTTTGCGGCTGTTCTTCGTAAATTGTTCGAGTGATTGATTGATTGAAAACATTATTGATGTCCTGAGGAACCACGCGTTTCTCCTTTCATTGTTCAGGGGGAGGTTACCTACTCTCACGTTGTTACCTACTCCCTTATGTAGCTCCCTCTGGCATTTAAGGTATTCAGATTAAAAATTCAGCGGTCCCTTATTATTGAAAGCTACCACGACTTCATGGGGAAAGCCATGCCGCATTATCATGAAGCTATCTTTTTTTTTTGCGTGCGTTGCTCTATAATTTACCTCTAAACTTCTTTGGATATCACGTGTAAGTTAAATGACATGGGCTGAAAACAATAAATTCAGTTACCTCTGACGCGAACTCCATCACACCTGGCTGAAGAATGCGGCAAGCGCCGTACTTGATCGCGTTATCGTTAGTCGTTACGCAAACGTCAAACACGTCATAGCATTGATGTCATGACCTGCCAGTCGTATCAGTGACACATTCGTGGCCTGGCATAACAATTTCGGTATATACCAAATGAACCAGACGACCCCATCATATGGTTAAAGGTATCGCTCATCGCTCGTATCGACGCCAATAGCGCCGTTTCATTTTCGCACTCTGTAAGACACAGAAGGCTTTCGCCTTAACAACTTGAACTGCGTCGCTCCAGGATTAGCTGCGGCAAGTGCGGCGCCGAGCAAGTCATGGACCCCGCCCAGACTGCGGCCATCAAGGCTCCGGCTGCCGCCGCCGCGGCAGCGCAGGCCGCTGCCCCGACGCCCGGCGCTTCCACTAGCACCGGCTGCACCGGCCCCGCCATGATGAATCTCGTCAGCTCCGTGCCCGGTTCGAACACGCACATCCAATTCACCTGCAACTGCCTCGAGCAGTTCGGAATCGTGCCCAACAGCGGAGGCGGCCCGTTGCCACCGATACCGCACGCGCCCACGTGTTGCTACTCCTTGGGTGGCAGCGCTAAGCCTACCGCCGGTGGGGCAAGTCCCAGTCGCGGCCATCACAACGATCGCGTCCGTGATCGGCTGATCGCTGAGGAACGTCGCATGAGGGAGCGGTACGAAGAGGACGAGTACGGCTCGCCAAGGAGGAGGAGCTACCAGGAGTTCGAAGAGCGACGAACATATGGAAACGGTGGCAGGTCGCGCAGCAGCAGGGACTTTGACGACCGCGGTCGCCACGGTCACGGTCACGTTCACGGGTACGAGGAAGAGTTGAGCGACGTGAGCGAAGGTGGAGACGATGAAGACGGCGGACGGTACGCCTTGAGGCGCACGTCCTCGGGAAACGTGGCCATCATCGGCGACGACAACTGCAAGGTGCGGGTGGAGGTCGGCGGCAGGAGGTCGGAGGGCCGAAGGCGGGGATATCGTTGATGCATAAAAAGCCGTGGCTTCCTTTTTAAACACCGACGGCGTTGTTGCCTTGTGTTTCTTTGTTTCTCTTGTCCGTTCGACTTTAGTCTGAAGACATGGGAGGGGCTAAGAATTTGATTAGGGTGCGGAAGCGAGTGTTCTTAACCGCTGTGTACAGCATTATCCACCGTTGACAGTGAACGTGACGTTGACAGTGACCAGCGTTCTCACCAGTTGTTGGCAGGGAACGGGAAAATTCATCTTTTTCATTTTTCATGGGGGCACTTGCATGTATAGTTGATAGGGATTTTAGAGGCGTCGTCTTCATGAGAAAACACTCATTCGGCCACTGAAGGGATAATTGTGCGCACTCTTTCATGTTTTGCATACAGCATATAGCACAGGGTCCGTGCTAACAAGTGACGAGCAGAAAAGTGCGCAGACCACGTGATTCATAACAAGGTGTTCCCGATGACGGTGCGATGCATGCACCGATCACAGCGTATGTTTTCCGCTAAAGGTTGTTCTGCGCAAGCTGCCAGGGCGACGACAGTTTGCTGCGTGAGGGGTGATGTCCTTACTGCTGCATTTATAAAAGAACCAACAGAGCAGCTGCTTTCATTATTGCAGGAGACACTATAGGTGGGAAACGCGTGGTTCGGGCTTCTGAGGAGGCGCTTGAATATGAGGAGCCGTCTAGCCTATTCATATGTATCGTTCTAACTTTACAGCAAAAAGGCAGCGCTAAGCAAGAGTAGGCGGTGACTAGACTAGTGGTTGTTGACAGTTGCGCTGGATATCTACTTTTCGCAGGGGTGGTGTGGCGACTCAATACTGTTCTTGCCTAGTGCAATCGCAATCCATCCCGGAACTCACAAATTACAATCTTAAGTTAACTGTTCCTGCACTAACTGCCTGTACTGGTCAAGCGAGAACAGAAACGCACAAGGAAAATTGGAGCCCGGTCCTTTCCTCACTTCTAGAGCGGCGCCTCGCCCTACAAGTCTGTGATCGAAAGCAACACTACGCAATCGCAGCGTGATAGGAAACCAAAGCATAACCAAGCCGAGAAAATCAGCGTAAGCGGCTTTGTTGTGCGTATTAGTCATTACAAAATGAAAGCAAATGAAAGCAAAGAAAAAAAGCAACTTGCTACCAGTGGGGACCTCACTACCGGTCTCCACATGATGCCAATGCTGCTTTGCCCGAAAATTACACTTTTAAGCAAGCTGTACTTTTCCTTCCATCAATTCCACTGTTTTTTTTTTTTTAAGGGTGACTGTACGTGACGTGAGTTGTGCCATATTTTGAGCTTCGTGCATCGACCACCCAAACGCTAGATAACACCCCATAACCCTCCGACATGTTCTGTTTACCCAGTTTTCTTGCAGCCTTCCTTTTCTTTGTTTACTGTCTTTCTTTTGTGAAAACTTACGGTATGTCTACACAAAACGAATGGATGCTCTTTACCGCGTTACCGCGGTTACTGCGTTCGACTTATTAGTTCAAGCAGTTAACCTATTCTTAGTGTAAGATTTCACCTAATCTACTTAACCGCTCGAACCATCAATTCTACTGCACACCTTTTTCTTTCCCTTCAGATTCAATTTATCTAGCCACGCTGCCCTACATTTTTGAAACCTTATTTTTACGGTATCTTGACACACGTTGTGTTCTGACCGCCTGATTAGAGCAGCCCAAAACAATAGCGCTTTTCTGCACGTAAGGCAATTTTCCCTTATAACTGATTCACTTATTATCCCGCCCGATTCGCGGTGTTCGGTTGAACTTAATAGTATTTCCTCTATAATTTTGAGGGTATTGAGCGTGTTACTGTGGCCTATTACTGGTCACATTTCTCGGTGTGCAATTTCACAACTGGCGCTGCTCGGCTCGGACGACGGAGTAAAAGTTCGCCTAGCCCCTCCTCTTCCACGAAAAAAGAAAGGTATGCCAAGTTCTTTAGATTCGTTTTTAAGATATGCGATAGCTTCATATCTCAAGCCAGCTGTACCCCCGTCCAATCGGCCAGTGCGCTCAGAAATCTTGAAGAGCGCTGCACTTCTTCGAACATCGTTTTCTTCTTCTTTGTTAACGTGCACGCATTTAAATTACCACCGTTAAAGAAATCTGCACGACAGTGTGTTCGAGATCGCAGTTACTGGCAGCGCTTTTTAAGTCTCCCGCCGAGAGAGCGTGTTTCCCGAAAGGACAAAAAAGAAATTGCGAAACAAAAAAAGGATCACGTATACGGAGGAGGGACAAGTTTCCAGGACACGTAGAAGAAACGAGAACAACCTGCAGGACGAAGGGATAACGCAAGTTGGCCTAGTTGCCCCGTTTGCCATCCGCCTGATCTGCAGTTCTATTTATCGTTCATCCCTCTTTCTCTCTCTCTCTCTTTCTCTCACTCACTTTCCTAGTCTTCTTGTCTTCTTGCCGCGCAGCTTCTCCAGCAGAGCCACAGCGATCTCGGCCAGCACTTCTGTCCATCTGCATTTGTTTCTGCTTTAATTCTTATCCTCCCGTGACTCCGTCGTTCGGGTCCGCTCTCGTCTCCAACGCGACGCGACTCCCCCCGCCAGCACGATCCTGCTGCTGCAGGCACAGCGTGCGAACTTGGAGGCGACACGGCTGGAAGGCATTACTCTTGCGTCGCTCGGACAAATCCGAGCCGGCCGATAAGGAGGAGCCGAAACGGATGAAGCAATGACGCGGGAGGAACCGCGCGCCGCTCAGTGACACTGATGTCGACTGCAGCCGAGGAGGCTGCGCTAGAGGTGGTGGCGGTGGAAACCCAGCCACGGTCGATACGGGAGACGCTCGGAGAAGGGCGGTGGAATGCTGGAAGAGTCAAGCCCGTGCGATGCCTTGAGCTTGGGTTGCTACTAGGGTTACTGTGAATAGTCAAGCAGCGTTAGGAAGAATTGTGCAGCCCTACATGTTCAGGACCAACGATGCCGTCACTTCAGTTTCGTTCGTACCTTAATTGCTGCACGTTATTTAAGAGCTACAAACAATTCCTTTTCCCATGTTGTTTCAATATCTGTTGATCCCATATGGATGAGACTCGCATGTAAATGCGAATGGCGGCGTTCCTTCATTTTCCTTAATCTCGGAAGTGCTTCAAAATTAATTCGACGATGCTCACAATGCCTCCTGTCATTTACTTCAGTTCTATTTCTGTTGGTTTCTTACGGTTCTGTACCACAAAAAAGGGCCCATACAGCTACTCCCCCTTGCTACTTCAAAGTGGAAGAGAGGGCACACAAGATGAGGGGTAAATTAGTTTATGGAAGTTTTAAAGGCGAATAATTTCTTGGCGAACTTCAGCAACTAAAGCCACACCTATCTATCCAGCCGCCTACGTCTCGGTGCTCTCCTTGTAGTGTCTTTCACTTGCTATGCACCAAAATTAGCATGGTAGAGCGTGAATCAATTATGAATGTGAATAATTAATATTGACATCACTAGCATGATGTACTTGTCATACACGTAATAATTAACGATGATGCGGCTATGTATGGCACATACCTGCCAAGGGAATGCGGGGATACGCCGCAGTTTCACACTAGAGCTAGTGACAAGAGGACCTCCAAACGAGTGACACTGAAAATGCTATGGTAACACGCGCACTATGCCATGATGCATACAGTAGATTTCGTTGGAAAGTAGCCGTAACTGGCAGACAGATACAGATGCAAGCGCACTCTCATGGCTGAACGTAGGTATCAAACCAAGGCCAGCGACGTCCCAAGCAACCACGCCACCACTAGTCTATGGCTGCATATACGTACAGAGTTGTCCACTGCTGAAGGGTTGCGCATTACGGAGTTTTACTCCCTCACAAGGCGCAGTCTGTACTGTAATTGTGGCAGGTGGGTTACTAATGGCATTTCCGCACCCAGCGCACATCGCGCGCACGGACATGGTGAAATCGACTGAGACGACAGGGGACTAAGACAGGCAATATCACTTTGTCATTGTGTACGTTGTGCGCTGCATAGGAATTGAATACCGATTTGCCCAAATATTCTAGATTTCATGCTATTATCGGCCGTTCTCATTTCTGTCGAGATACATGCACAGCGCGTTGGTACCATTTCAGCAGTGCAACTTGCCGTCATGCAGCTCGCATAATGACAGCTAGGAGCCCCGTGGAACATGTCGAGCTTTCCACCGGGTGCTTATCATCATCATTGTCACCATATTCCACTGCAGGGTGAAGGTGTCTCCCACTGATTACCAGTTTGCCCTGTCCTGAGACGTGTCCATACTGCTCCCTCCCCGCGTGATAGATGCATATACAAACCACGTGATGTGAACTTGTAGCTCGCGGGCTTGCAGCGGCAATACTCTCGGCTACTACTGGAAGCTTCCCTCTGCCACGTTGTCATGACCAGCTATGACCATTCCATGCACAACAGATTCTACAAAGCACTGCTTCAATTGTATACACTACACAGACCTTGCAACACTCCTATATACCATACACAATAATCATTATGCTTAAAGGCAGGTCTTCTTCGGGGAAAAAAAACCAGTAGTTCCTTTCCACTAATACGTTGTCCGAGCTAAAAAGCTCGACCGATATGCGACCAGCGAGGAGGACCCTTGTGGCCTTATGGTCTCTCATCTGTCGCTTCTTATCTTCAGCCGAGCAGCGAAAATTTAGTATTCAGTTATACTTCACTTAAGCCCGCGAACGTGCTATGCAAATACGCGCCCGTCCCGGCCATTCCTTCAGCATGTTTTCTATTTGAATTTTTTTTCATTCGCTTACAGGTCATAATGGAGCGTGTGCATAATAGAAGCCTGGTCACTCCCGGTCGGCCGCTCAACACAAGAGCGGCGCCCGAAATGAATTCGTGGCTAATGAGGCGCGAATTAGATATGTTGCGAGGGTGCGCGCGGCGCCTGCACGTCCGCAAGCTGGCAATGATCTAAAAGTAATGCGAGAAACTAGGTCGCCGATAAAAAGAAAGAAGTTTCAGTGATTAAGGCCTGGCTGGCTGGCGTTTTTTAATGACCCCTGACGTTTTATTTTCTGTTCTAACAGTATGGTAAGCTCTAAAATGTTCAAGACTCGCATATTCAAATTTAGGGTCACTGTGTATTACGCACAGAAAGAAGGGACGGGTCCTTGCTTTAGTTTTTTTTTTCGCAGATTATCTTTGTGTAATGCCGTTTTTCTTCAGGTTTAACGGATAAGTTTCATAACAGGATCTTCCAGATTAAGGGTCACTGTGATGTTGAGAGGTGAAAGAGGGTTCGGCCACGTTGCTTATGCGTCCATTTTTTTTTGCTTTTTTATTTTCCTCGCTTACAATCTGAAGAGGCGCCCGGTCCAGCATTCGTAAGCAGCGCGAGCTGCATAAAAGTAAATACTGCATCTGAATAGCTTATCTTGCAGCATAAAATTACCGAACATAACATCCTCATGAGTGCGAAGTGCTTCCACTCATTCATTGTCATTGTCCTATGCTGCGGCAACGTTAAATAACGAATGAAGAATGAAGTATATCTGTTCGTTTCTCTGGCAGAAAAAAAAAATTTACACCTTTTCTGCACATTTTCTTTCTGTTTTCTTCTATCATGTTTCGAGCCTGAGAAAAAACTCCTCAAACGCCAGCACTTCCGTTTTCCGCATGCCTTCTTTCGTTGGTTTTTTAATATCCGTTCTACTTGCTCGGGTGGAAACATATGCCGTGCTAATGATACTTTTCGCCATCCCCTGGAGCAAAGCTTCACCACTTTTCTCTCCAGCGCCGAGGCAAAGCATACGTACGCAGGACCACCCACGAATGTCGGCGATGGGAAAAATGGGATTTGTACGGTGCGCGAGCCAAATATGATAGCTCACGCCCGGGCAACAGCCTTTCGTGTAGAGCGGAAATTGGTTTAACGTCGTTGGTCTGGTCGCGCGCAAGTCCCGAGATTTGTCGGTGCAATGCTTCATACGTCGGTTCTCGCTCATTTTCTTTCAATCTGTAAAGAGTGAACGTTCGACTGCAAACGCAACTAGCTGACGTCGCCCCCAGAGCATTTGTCTTTATACAATATCGAAAAACCTGAGCCAATTAACGATCTGTTATAACAAGAAGGTAAGGCATGCCCCGTGACGGTGGTCTTCTAGCTAGTGCACTTGACTGCTGAACCGAAGGTCACGGGATCGAAACCCGGCCGCGGCGGCTGCATTTCGATGGAGGCGAAATGTTGAGGCCCGTGTGCTGCGCGATGTCAGTGCAGGTTAGAGAACCAACCCTAGGTGGTCCAAATACCCGGAGCCCTCCACTACGGCGTCTCTCACAATCATATCGGGGTTTTGGATCGTGAAACCGTAGACATTCAAACGCTTACAGAAAACGAAACTTTCGTGTCTTCCTGTCAATGCGTGTTTACCCGTGCTGGCAACAGCGGCAGTTTTGAGGCACTTTAATTCGAACAATTTTTGCTCGATTTGTAAGACCGACACAGCACCACCGCTGAACATTCCGCCAGATGGTTCCATCAGTGGGATCATATATTTTTTCTGCTTCATCTGCGATTACATTTCGCTTTACCTTATGTTCATTGCATCCAAACATTTGTTTTCATTCGTTTGTAAACCACTCTGCGTGATTGCCTTCGTTTGTCTGAACGCAGTGCTGTATCGCGATAACTTTTACCTAATGTATCACTGGAATACCGTAGACGCATACACATAAAAGTGATCTGGTACGGCAAAGAGGACGAGATTTTAGTTGAAGTTTTTGTACATCTCAGGCGAGTTTGTATATTTATTGTCAGCTGAATAGAACATTTCACCTCATTCATTCTTTCTTTTTATATGAAGCTAAACCCCACCTTTGCTGTTTTCGCAGAGCCCAATCCGTTCGCGTTTCTGGGATTTCGTTCTCCTAATTTAGGACAGTTGGTGTTCGGATTTGTATTGCTCAGTGCTTTCTTTTTTTTTACGCTTGCTTTCCCTCTTTTTTATTCCCCCCCCCCCCCCCCCCGTCTTTATTTTCCTTCTCCCTTCTCTTCGCAGGTAACTTTTCTTCGCAAGGCCATTTTTCGTTTACGTAACTGTGGCAGCCTTGCTGTGTCCGCTCTGTATCTACATCTGATAATGACTTTTAATTCTCAGTATTTCCTAATGTCCAGTGTAAATAATATCGCGCAATAGCATTCAGAAAGGGACGGGATTTGTTTGGGCAACCGAGAATAAACCTAGGCTTTCTTTTTTTTTTTTTTTCGTGCATTCCGTTATACCTTAGTTGTTTCTTTTAACACACAGTAGCCCCAAAAAGTCTATCACAGGATCACGGGTTGGAAAGCACATTGCGAAATTTGTGGCTTACAACAGGTAAACAAAATTTTATAAGCAGTGAAACATCGCACCTTACTTGGGAAGACGCTCCAGTGACAGGGGTACATTTGTTCTTTTCCCTAAATTTTATTTGCCAAGTAGTTTGAAAGTGTTAGTTAAAACGGAATAATACATTAGACCGATGTGTGTTTTCTTTTTTAGGAGTTTGTAATGGAATAAATTACCTGCAGAACAACAGCCTGAAGTTCATGGTTAATGCTTTGTGTACGCTAGTTGGGCAATGGTGCGTTCGGCTCTCTTCCCTTGAATGTATTAGGAACGAGGTTTCAGCGTTAAACATTCAGTTACACTTGTCACATTGTTACTTTTGTCCTATTGAATATAGACACTATTCGCTTGCGCGAACGTACAGCTTAAGCATGCTATACTTTTCTTTGTTAGCAAACTAAAAGGCACAAAAGCGACAATCTAATAACCGCGAAGCCCACGGAAAGCTTAAATACGTTAGTGTCGACGAGAAAGACTGGCATATTTTTTCTATCTTATCTGTGTCTGAAACAAGCCACGTCTCTCGGAGTACGTGCCAACGAAAGTTTAAAATGTTCTTTGATGGTATTCTCTGTGTAGTAGAAAAAATATCTAAAGAATAGAAAGTTCGCTAGCGAAGTAGATGAAAGATGAGCTTAAGAGCCTCTCCCTTTCTTGTCGTGTCTCTGCTATGTTTTAGCATTGCTTGTGTACTTCTTGGTGACGGAAGTTCACTTTGAGGTCTATGACTTCTTTAAAATGGGGCTCCAGCTTTTCTTTCCCCCTCAGGGCGCTTGGGAAAACGAAAATTGGAGTAATGGCGTTAGGTTGCTTTGTGGTCCCTAATTGTGTTACGCACACGCAAGTACGGTATCCTAAAATAAAAAAAATCCAGGTTCTTCGCGGAAGGAGCACTGAGTGACAGGCATTGACAATGTATAAAAGGGAAGGGACTCCCTTAGAACAAGTAGGAGGAGACCTATTTGTTTCTGTTCCGTAAATGGAGAAACATCTAAAGACTACAAAGACCTAATACTAATGAAATGCCCCAGCGGTTGTTGGTGTTCTTAACAGTGGTACAGGTTTAAACACAATATGAATACCTTGTTCCCAACTCGTAGAGGGATTATCAGACCCGCTATGTAAAGGTGCAGAGCTGTACGTAACGGAAGGACAAGCCACCCGAGTGAGATTAAGGAGAGTTTGAGAGTTTAAGGAATAATAGCACTATTCTTAGCGTTCTTAGGCTCACCAAGCCTTGCGTGTCTCTTCGGAAAGCCTCCTTGACCGACCTTGGTGGGGACAAGAACCTTTTAACTGGCAAAACATAAAAAGTAATAATAAAAACTATAACAGTGATTAACTTGGAGTACTACCCGTGAGCTTCACTGAATTAAGATGGATTAAGCAGGATAAGATGGATTAAGGGGATGACATGTAAAGTGAAAGTGTTCAACCCGGATATATACCGAATAAGAAATGTTTAAGAATGTCCTAATACAGGAAATTTCATAAGAGAAATTTTTCCCTTCGTTTCGCAAACGGACAGATTTGCCTTATGAAATGAGAATATGCTGAAGAACAAAGAATACTAGAACTACGCTGATCTACAGTAAAACACGTGGACGCTAGTGCCCTTCTATTTCGGCTAAGTCAATCATGGTGTTTGTCTTACTTGGACGATCATATCCTTTATTATAGAGGTTCTTATGTAATCGTTCCAGCAAAAATAAGGTCAATGTGCGATGATTACAACCTGTGGCTGTTTCCTTCTTAGCGAGGAGGTCACAGGTTCGATTCACGACTCGATTGCGGCTTCTTGACTGAAGTAAAAGGAGGGGCGCAGAAAGTGACGTCCCTTTGAAATTGTGTGAAATCGAGGAACATGACTGGTTAAATTTATCCCGGATTGATTGATTGATTGATTGATTGATTGATTGATTGATTGATTGATTGATTGATTGATTGATTGATTTGTGGGGTTTAACTTCCCAAAACCAGCTCTGATTATGAGGGACGCCCTAGTGGAGGTCTCCGGAAATTTCAACCACCTGGGGTTCTTTAACGTGGACTCACATCGCACAGCACACGGGCCTCAACATTTATCTTCCATCGAAATGCAACCGCCGCGACCGGGATTCGATTCCGCGACCTTCGGATCAGCAGCCGAGTGCCATAACCACTCCACCGTGTCGAGTGCCATAACCATAACTACCGTGGCGGGGCAATTTATCCCGGATGACACGCCTATGACGCGTTCGCTACGCGCGGTGCTGTTCCGGGTCGTCATATCTTATCAGACGGTGATAACATCTCAGATACACGCAGAGACGTGGAAACAAGAACTGAAATTCAGGAGGTGAAGGCAAGTCCACGTTTCTGTCACAGAACGAATTTTGTGTCAAGAGGTTTTAGTATTTTTGATAAATACGTATAGATTTCTGTGTGCCCTTGCACTAAAAACGAATGGATGCTGTTTTCACTTTTGCAAGCCCGCTCGCGGAAGCATTGGATCCAGCGACACTGCTTGTTTAAGGATTTTTTTACTCAACCAGAGGCGTGAAACGCCATGCTTTCCATTTTTAAACGCAGCTGATGTCCTGACCTCGTTTCCTGTGTGTGTTTGCGCCAATGCATATCCAATATATAAAAGACATGATTAAATTTATGGTGGTGCCGCATGTGCTAATTCAATTGTTTCGTCGGTATTTTTTGGCTCTTTCCTGATATTTGGTTCCGCATTTCAGATGGGACTTAAACGAGCCGCTAAGGGCACGGTGAATTGTTTCGAGCGTTCCGAATGTGGTCGACTAATTGAATTCTCTTAGGACGCGTTATATACCGTGCCGCTCTTACGAATTTGAATATCGGCCTTTGTCATGACCGTGTTTGGGGCGGTCTCTTTGTGGGCGCTAGGCAAATCGAGTTTAGTCGATCGGCACGTGAGAGGACGAGGAAGACGTCTTCCAACAGGTCCTCATTTGTTGCCATTATTAGCATTCGGAGCACCGCCGACAAATTGGACACTTGCGTAGATGACGTGGAATTACGATTAATTAAAGACGACAGCGAGATAGCGGTTTTCACTTTGTGTTTCGCTGCCCGCGATATTTTAGATATAATACATTTTTGAACGAGGCGAGTCATTTCCTTTCCCAATGTACTTTTTTTTTGCGTGGATTCATGAAACATATGTGCGTGATGTAGCGTTCTCCTCAACACAGCTCATTGGTGTCTTCTTAATCACCTGTACTTTAAAGTTGCTACAGATATGAAATGTAAACTTGGCTAATAAAAAAAGTAACTCTACTCTAGAGTTACTATACATATCAGATATCAAACCTAAATTTGGCTGATAAAGAAAGAAATCAACTGATACTACGGAAAGCAAAACTGGAGCGAGCGGGAGGTAAAAAAAACGTGACGTGAATATATGTAGGCAAACGCTACCGGTCGGATAGAGATAAAATTCTAATTTATGAGGGCTTTCCAAGTTAACCAGTCATTTTTTTCCGTCTGATAAAAAATATCTGTAATGGTGACGATCAAGCTACAAGAGATAAATAGGATGCATTCGCACTAATGGGGCATTAGCATGTGCAATTTGGCCTAATGAGTGCTATTAGAAGCGAGATTAGAAAACATGCAGTAGCTGATAGCGAGAGGTGCTACATTTGCGGATCAGTTTCTTCACTCTATTTTAGCGTTCTCCCACTTAAATATGACCTGATTTGACGATGAGCTAGTGTACTGTAAGAACAATATGCTATGTTGTTAACTGCAATATTTAGAAATGGCGTTAATATTTGATTCGTTAACCTATATGAACAGCGCCCGAAATTTGGGCATACGTCTGCTGCAGAACTTGCCTGCGAAACCTCAACACGAAAATCCTGGAGAAACAAGGCCCGAGCCTTGCGGTTAGTACTGGCTCTCCGAGCTAAGATTTACACCGTTCCTCCTCACACGCAATTTTTACAGTAAATAGGTTCCCAAATTGTTTGCGCTGAGCTTTTCACTTTACGCAATCACGTATCAGCTAGGCCCCAGCATAGTTTTATTGTAGCAGAGTAAAAGCTTGCTATGAAGCGTACGCTATGGAAGTAGCTTTTGTGCTATTGCAATAACAGTCAATAACCTTCGCATGTTTGTCACTGCTCATTGTGACCGTGTTGTACTGCAAGATTTTAGTGTCTTTTCCTTCTTTCTCTTTATCTTTCCTAACACACTGCGCTGGTGGCCATGATGGTTTAGGCAGGCAAATGCATTTGTGCTTGTATTTGGTATGTTAGTATCTGTGATACGTTCCATCTGCGCTAACCTCCTCACGTGTATAGGGGTGCAGGGACCTTTGCCAGTGCGCCGCCACGGTGGTGTAGTGGCCATGGCACTCGGCTGCTGATCCCAGGGTCGCGGGATCGAATCCCGGCCGCGGCGGCTTCATTTCCATGGAGGCGAAATGTTGAGGCCCGTGTACTGTGCGATGTCAGTGCATGTTAAAGAACCCCAGGTGGTCGAAATTTCCGGAGACCTCCACTACGTCGTCTCTCCTAATCATGTCGTGGTTTTTGAGACCTAAAACCCCACAAATCATCGACCTTTGCCGGTCACTAGTGCCTTTAGCTCCTGTCTATGTCTGAAAGCTAAAAATATTTCAAGGAATCAAGCGAAAGCGTGCGCGAACTCAATAACTAATAAACATTTACGTTTGCCCTATAAATGTGTCTCGAACCACCAGATACAAAAATTTTATACACTACATGAACAGCGTCTGCGAAAAAAATGGCCCGTCATGTTTATTACATGGAACAAACGGCCTTTCCTGCATCTAGAGTAAACCGCAAGAGATTGCGGGACGCGAAACTGCCGAAAAGCCTGCATTGCCACTCAGCCACAGAACATACATACTCAAATTAAACACTTCAGTGGGCAGAACTTTTTGCGATGTACAAGCTGGAACATTTAATTTGAAGCCATGTTCCTGGCTAAGCGGTAACGTTTCCGAGAGTTTCGCGTTCCGTAAACTTTTGCTGTTGGCGGAACTTCTATTGCGGTGAGCTTAAAATAGCCATATGCTTCGTTAGGGTTCGCTAGTATTAACGGTAGTCCCGCACTTGTTACAAAAAGGACGCCGTGGTTTCGCCAGGAGTCTCCAGAAGGTTACGGTACCGGAGCCAGACAGGACCAGGGGGACTAGGCACATCTAAGGCAGCGCCCTGCTCTAAATTCTCATTGGCAGCGTTCAGGCCCAAGTCGGCGCGCCGCGCAGTTGGTCGGAGCGAAAACTCATTTACGCCATCCGTAGGTTTGCTTTCACTTCCCGACACACCGGCTAATCAACCTCGATTTGCATCTCGGAGAAAATTGTTTGCGCCTCCCTGGCTTTCGCACGAGGACTGGAACACCGACCTTTGTAATGGTAATGCGCGCTTAATTAATGAACAGCCCTCGGCCGAATTATTCGGCTCAGTGAACACGGCGCGCCGTGATTAATGGCCAATCTAAGCCGTGTTCTCCGCACGTGTGCACCGTGCATGCGGGCAAGGTTCACCAGCCGAATTCGGCTGCGTTCAAGCATCCATTCGCTCTTCCTGTATAACTGGTATCGTCGCAGGTACTTGAAGATGTCCTCGAAGCCCACGGAGTTGCGCGAAAACAGTGCTGTCTGGAAAGCAAATTAAGGCTCGCCAGATAGCTCCACTATGCCGATAGATTGATGCGGCTCGTGCGCAGATATGCTCCTGCCCTGGTTGAATCAAAGCCATCTAGGCGCTGCCTTCCGCCCGTTACATTAGCATTTTTTGGGATAAAATCTCGCCGAAAGTTTCCATTAAGAAGACTGTCGATGTGTAAACGTGCCCTATTGTTCTTCTTTTTTTATAATGTGCGTGTTGTACTATTGTTATACTAGTGCTGTTTGAGCTACGTTGTCACACATCCCCCCACCCCACCTCACCCACACACACCTTCGCAATGTCTTGTGGCGATGCACATAAAGTGTACATAATAACAGCATTCAAAACAGCTGCCATACGCACATGAGTTACTGTCTACGTTTTCCTTGCCACTTAGCTAGCGCTCACTGGTTCGAATGTGGTTATAGGTTCTACTCGAGCCACAGCGACATTATCTAGAACGGCGCTGTGGTGAACCAGCGGTGATTTACTTCCGCTTAAAGGCACCTTAAAGAGATTGCACTGTTATCGCTATCAGTTCAGATTACTGACTATATATGCTGGGGCACTCACAGCCGACAACCCGCTACGTGATTTCATAACGTTAAATTCCCCGCCTCCCCTTTCTTTTCTTGTACGCATAATAACAAGAAAGGCCATCAGGACTTGTTTTCTTTTTTTTTTCGTTAGCCTGCCTATTGTTAAGTTGTTACATCATTTTTGGTAAGCATTCAAGGAAGTAGCTTTCAAGGACCCGCCGTTAGCCGCATAGTGACCCGTGGAGATAATTGTCTTCTTTAGTCAAGATTGGCTAACACGGGCAAAGCATTAGTTGTTTAACCTGTGTGTCCAAGCCATTCAGAATTTCAATGGACAGAACAAGTGATAGAAAGGGTGCACGTGCTGGCATGGGCAGATATTGCTAACAAGTAGGTCGCCAAGCAGCTTCTCTCATGGAAACCCTATTCTTTTCAGTGACGTTATTGAATTTGTCACCCCACAAGTCAGGCGAAACGTATACTGATAAAAAATTCCAGAATGTGATTATTGCTAAACATATTTATTATTTTTTCTCATTTGAAATTAGTTAATTACGTATTGCACAAACGTAACGACGCGTTTATTTTCTTATATATACAAAATGTTTATTTCAATACTTAATGACGCGATATCTGGTACAGATTGACACAAGCTACAAGAGTGGAATATAGGACACGGGGAAAAAAATATATTCGTTTGCACGGAGCACCCTCTCACATGTTCGCCTCCGCCTGTCGCCTTTTCTCGACACGACATTTTTCACTCGAGGCGGTCGCAGCAGTACTAATATATGAGATCCACAAGTATTCCGACTAGCCGTTATTTCTTCGTTATTTTTCTTTTCATCTTTTTCGGCAAAGCACCTCCTTCTTAGCCGTTGCGGCCAAGTTATGATCCTCCGGCCAAGGCTACGCGTGGCAGTTCATTTATTCTCTCCTGCCTTCTGCGGCGAAGACATCGCCCTAACCTGAGTGAGTGAAACGCGTGCTTGCTTCGTTATACTGCGTGCACGAAATTGGCTGTCAAGCCGAAGGTTGCAAAGCTCCAACGTTTTCCAAGTTATTTATTGAGCTAACCGTTTATATCATCGCTCAGGGATACGTTAGCAATATATCTCAGAGATTTGGTGCGTTGCATAATATCGTCGCGATGGTTTGCAGCGAGACTGCTTCCGATTAAAGACTGACAAACGAGTTACACGTTTCCTAAGCCTTGTCGAGTGCTCTTGCCTCTTGCGCAAGAACTTCTTCACTCGTCCGCGACATCCTGTCACGCGTTCTAGCGTACAGCGCGTCTCTGTCTTGGCTCTCCATGTCCTTTGGAAAGTTTGTTCATTCGAATGCCTGCGGTGTACTGGGTGCTGAGATGAAGGCGGAAGTGTCCTACACGCAAGAGACACCGAATACAGGAAGCGTGAACACATCACAGTGGTAAGAAGAGTGCCTGTGTGGTGCGCAGGAACGTCGTCGCTTTAATTTCCGGCCGTTGTATGAGTATTTCGATGACAACGAGAGGAGAAAGTATTGGCGTATTTCAATTTAGTTGTGCAGTAAGGTGCTACGCGTCGTCGAAATTTGTCTAGGGCTCTCCAGTGCACCTTCTACCCTAACAAAGGCTAGTTGCTCTTGGAATCTATCTATCTATCTATCTATCTATCTATCTATCTATCTATCTATCTATCTATCTATCTATCTATCTATCTATCTATCTATCTATCTATCTATCTATCTATCTATCTAATCATGTCAGGGCCGGCGCCTTACCCACGTTACTCGCGATCACCGAGAGCGACCCTGTCAGCGTGTGAGGTGGCAACAGCGCTTTGTCAGTTTTAAACGCTGACACGCCTTGTCCGGTGCCACTCGATGCCGCGCAAAATTAATGGCATTCCCGACAGCGACAGCATGGCTGCTGGCGCAGCTCGAGCCATGCCGTTGTCATCGTGTTGCTCGGCGATGCTGCCTTTAACACGATGGCAGCGCGCCCATTCGGCACAATACAAGCATCTCTAGAACCTGAAGCATGTGCACGTAATAGGCAGCCAACAACCTTTAATACTGCTCAGTTTGTTTTTTCATATTGCCGTTCTCTCAGGCGCGTGTTCTCTCAGGCGCGTGCCAAGAGGCAGCCGATTGCTAGCTTTCGGTAAAAAGGTGATAATGGTATCGCTGTAAAACATTGGCCAAGTATAGAAACCTTGCTCCAATTGTTGCGCAATACAAAAAAAAAAAGAAAATGTGTTATTGAGTAGAGACACCAAGAAGGTCAACTTATTCAATAAAACGTACACCTATAGTGCCTCAAGGCGTCGTGGATGTTTGTAATATAGTCGTCGTAAAGCTGGCACGCCCACTATGCCGTGAATAAACGGCCTGCCGTATTTCGCATGCGGTGATACTCGGAAAAGTTCTAGGAATCGATGCCTCCTAGCCCCACAACGTATCTGACATTGATTTCCAGTTACACACACGCGCAGACACACGCACGCTCGTAGAAAGGAGTGATTATATGGCGGTGCATGAGGGGAAAAAAGCCGCACACGCGTTGTTTGGGGCAGCCTCACCCCCCTTGAGAGTGATACGGCTACATGATAAGCGCACGAGACACTTATACCGTATAGAGATTAGTGATCACAGCGCATAATAATTATACCGCACATAAAAAAGAAAGAAAAAGAAATGCACGTGTAATGGTATTGACGTATCCCAGCAATAGAAATAATGTGAGCGCTAACTGTGTAGTTCGTCGGTTTCATCTGTATATACCCATCATCCTAATCATCATCATCGCTTGCATTGGGCGCTGCTCACTGGCAAGCTGTCTCGCGCGCCTTTGTCTGAATAAAGGGGCCCTACCGCTGTACCGGACGTCGCTTCACAATAAGAACGTAACATTCATATAATGTCTGTTCTATCCTATGCATTCAGTAGTCATGGGAGGTTGTCGCGGGGCACAAATATTCTTGTAGGTAATAACACAGGTGAGGCATTCCTAAGAAAGTAACCTTACGAAAAATGTATTTAAATGTGTCTACTGTATTATCTTCACGAAAATGGAAGGGGAGGGTACTATAATGCTGTGGAGTTTTGTAAACAGGATCTTTGGTTTACAGCGCCCAAGTTGAACAAGTACTACGGTAAAAGACGTTGGTGATGTGAGCCTATGTATCATTACCACTATCTCAATCGCCAACGCTGCCAAATCTACGCCAGAGTTCGTTGAGCAGAGTTACTTGCCGTCTACCTTTTTAAACAAGTAACGTAATTACACTTCATATAAAAATAACACTAAGTAGAGCATAAACACATGTGAAAAAATAGAGCAGCTGTAATTCTGCACTGAAGTATTTAAAATTACATGGCCCTCAGACCATCCTGGCCTCTGATACTTTGCCTAACACCGGGCACAAAGCTCGTCTCGCTTCGCTAGCGCGTATACTATGTATTCTTGCAGTGTTACGACGTTATCAGAAAAAGGAAGGCTAACACACTGCTCCTTAGAGAACAAATGAGATCTTCGTATCCGCTCGCACGACTTACGCCCTATGTATACTACTGGTCGCGCTCAAAAAAAGAAAGAAAACGGGCCATCGGCGTGTCTGATGCCCGACACGCTGGAGTACGGATTAGCTTGACAGACATTCTTTCAAACTAATAGAACAGTGAATATGCTTCTGCGAGCACATTTCATTCAAGTACTGAACTATGCCCCCTTACCGCACCCCCGAATTTCAAATGACGAACGAGTTGTTCATACTAACACTATACTATGAGGACGAAACCGTTGCCCCTGTGCCAGTTACGTCTGAAACGATTCTGAAAGCGATTTATTATGTTGAACGTACAAAACAGCAGTTCGCAATCTGTGCCAGACATCCGGCGCCGGAAAAGGCGGCCGAAGCAATGCGGAACTGTACGTGGGACGAGCTTACCGTCCAATATCTAAGGTCCGCCGTAGTGTGACCGATGGTGCCAACGGGCAGGCGGTGCAAGGAACGCGCTCGAAACGCGGTCGATGACCCCCCGGTCAGAGAGACAAAGATAGCCGTCGTGAAGAATCTAATCGTCTCATTTCCGGCCGCCTGCATGGAAAGCCCATCATCTCCTCCGTCGGACCGCTACACCCGAAAAAACAGCTACACCCGACTCGCCGATAACGGCCGCGTAGTCGGGCCAGAAGCGAAGCGGAAGCCAAGGCCGAAGCCCGTACGTTCGGTTCGCAATAGTTCGACCCGCCTTGAGCTGTAGGGGAAGACACACAGTAAAGCAACGGAAATAAGAACGTAAGGCCAACGCCAGAAACCGTGGACAATAACGACCGAAAACAAGCCAGGCGAAGCTAAAGCTGGAGCCGAGTCCCGTCTCGTTCGGCACACTTTCCAGTCGCGTCGAACCCCTCGGAGCAGTGGAAAAGAAAAAGTGAAGCAAACTGCGTGAAATGTAAATAAATGGTCAAACGGAAAGGAACAGAGAGACGGTTTGTATGGAGGGGGGTGTCTGTGGCGGGCCAGGTTATTGCGTCGCCCGGGAGACTGGCCGGAGGATTTTCGACGGACTTACGCGGGACTTATCTTTCACGCTTACCGAGCTTACGTGCCCGACGAAGCGGCTGGACGGCGTCCTCTGTTTTCGTTGAACGCGTGTTTTTCACGGACGGTTGCGCCTGTTTCTTCCACAGAGACGAAGAAGCACGTAAGGGCGGACGGCTGCTGTACCTTGTATGCGTTCACGGAAGCTTCGGCCATCGCTAACCCTTACACGCAATGGCAGCTCGATAGCGGACAAAGACGAGTACGTCGTCGTTCCTTTGCGCTCTTCTGATGCTAGGTCATTAGGCTTCCACGCAACGCATCTTTACATCGCTCTAACAACACTATATAGCCGTGTGCAGCATTTATGAAACGACAATGAGTGAATTGACTCAAAGAAGCCCTTATACGCTCGTGTTCAGTATCTTGTTTACGTGCACACATGCCGACGCTGTTTCATTTTTTTTTCTTTATTTAAGTTATGGGGAGCTCCTTGTAGAGGCATTGTGTCAGCCTAACCTGCACTCATGTCAAGTATAGTTTAAGTTCTCTGTGCCGTGGCGAGCCTTTGAAGTTGTCTGAAAGGTGTCGCTCGATAGAACCCTTTGAAGCTTGAGAAAAGCGCGGACGAGAGCGACCGCGTTTCAGGCGGCGTTCAATAACTAGTGGCCCTGCCATCTTTACAACGAGGGTCCAAGCTTTGTAATTAGGCACTAACTTTGTTCTTTGCTTCTATTACAGCGACAGCATTTCTTTGGTGGTTCAGAGAGCATACAACAAGCATGTTCTAGCTTCCGCTTCATAGAAATAAGAATAGAAATATGTTGGGGATGTTCCACCACCGAGGAGACTCGCAAGGCCGAGGTCGTCACCATTAGTTTGAAATTTTAAACTGCGCGACTCGTTCCATTATTCAGTTTACCTGTTTGTTCTGCAGGAGTATTTTTTGAATGACGTATAAAAATAATTGCAGGTTAAGTAAAATGCACAATTCGTACGTGAAGTGCAGCAGCAACTCTGCGAGCTGTTAGTCTGTCAGCAAGGGTCATAATATTCGAGTAGGTGCGGCTTCGATTCGGTCGAAGCCACACCTATTTGGCAGACCTACCTTGTTTCAGGTTGCACGTGAGGTGCCAAGGATGTGACGTTGCCCCCGGAGCCGATCTCGTGGGTTGTGATCTTTGATCGCCTTGTTGCACTGAGCCATTCAATTCATAGTCACCGGCTCTACGTTCATCACCAGAGGGAGCATTTCGTGTTTTTTTCCCCCTCTTTTTATGGAATCGCTGGCTCGTTTTGTCATTTCTTCCTTCTCTCTACTGGCGAAAATCAGTCGTCGATGGTTCGCCACGCTCGCGGCATGCCGACTGCCTTGAGTACATTAATTCGCCAATTTTGGCGTTCGTTTAAATTGAGAACAGCGTCGCAGACCACAGTTTTGAGCACCTTCATTCCGGAGCAGCAAAGCCAAGATTACAAGCGCAGGCGACGCCCGCATGACACATTGCGCTCTTTAGAAGTTTGCTGTCTCCTCTACATTCTCCGCAGGCGCCCCTCCTTGTAATGACACTTCGCAGAACGTTCGAATCAACCATTGTGTAACTGCTGTTCCTATAGGTGTCACTTTATCCATGCGACGAGATAGAATTATAGGTGTCATTTATCCATGCGACGAATTATAGGTGTCACTTTATCCATGCGACGAGATCAACCTCCTTTCTGACCCGAAAGGGTCAGAAAGGATCAGTTCGATCCCAGCCGTGGCTGTCGCATTTTCGATGGGAGAGAGAGAGAGAGAGAGAGAGAGCAGAAAAGAATAGGAAAGACGGCGAGGTTAACCTGGGCTGAACCCTGCACTGGAGTCGAAATTGCTAAAGGCCTGTGTAATGTTCGCTGTCAGTGCGTGTTAAAGAACACGTCCCCCATAGTTGCCCCGCCACGGTGGTCTAGTGGCTATGGTACTCGGCTGCTGATCCGAGGGTCGCGGGATCGAATCCCGGCCGCGGCGGCTGCATTTCGATGGAGGCAAAATGTTGAGGCCCGTGTGCTGTGCGATGTCAGTGCACGTTAAAGAACCCCAGGTGGTCGAAATTTCCGGAGACCTCCACTACGGCGTCTCTCATAATCAGAACTGGTTTTGGGACGTTAAACCCCACTTAACAACACAAAAACGTAATGTCCCCCATAGTATGTGCATGTCCCCCATAGTAACCTCGTGGTTTCGGCCTTTAAAACTTCGGCACGTGTTATTAACTTTTCAATCTTGTTTCTGTCAGCCGTTCCCGAAGTGTATCGATTTCAGTGAAAATGGCGCTTTCGAAACAACTACCTTGGCTTCGTCGACACACAAATGCATCTTGCCATTTTTGCCGCTGAATACCATCGACAGAGGCGCACCGAAGTTTTCAATGCAAGTGCACAAAAATGACGTCGCGTTTTCACGCGCATACCTCACACATGTTTGGAGAACACTCAATAAAATGGGCTCGACAAGTGGCCCCCGTATGTCTTTAGGTTGCCAGCCGGCCTTTTAAAAATCAGCTCAGGTACGAAAAATTGCCAGTTTCGATTTTGAAAGAAATTTACGCGCGAACAGAATCGGAGCGATGGCCAGGTTCTGCATGGCGTGAGGGGCCGGATTCTGCATGGCGGGGGTGGGGGTTCTTTTGGTTCAGTAAGAATGCGCAAAAATACGTCCTGCGTTGGATATCCTTAAAGAATACAGCCTTCCAACAACGTGAGAAGTTCGAAAATTTACTTTTGAGAAATGTACCCTTACCGTATGTTTTTTTAAACGCTGCACAAGCAGCCAAACGACATAACAAGCCAAGAGAAGTGCTTCATACACACAGCTTGTTATAAGGGAAGCGTCTCACAATGTGCGGTGGTTTTTACCCGCAGGAATTTACTACGTCAGAAGCTTCCGCTAGCGGTGGCCGCGCCAGCGCGTCCGTGAATCGTCAACAAGGTTCTCTCTGTGGCTCAACTATTCCGGGTGCGTGACCGTCATCACGTGCTACCAACATCCAGATTCAATCCCACATGCCAGACTACGTGTGTGGAAATGGAACCGTTCTTCTCGGCGCCAACAGGTAGCCCAGGTAAGCCATCACGATTTCAACTGTGTCTGAACCGAGGGTCTTATCTCGCAAACAAACGGGGAACATACGGCTATCAGCTGTATTGTCTTTCATCATAGATTCAGAAGCCTTGATTGCTTGATTTGCGGGGTTTAACGCTCCCAAAACCAGCTGTGATTATGACAGACGCCGTAGTGGACATTACAGTACAAATGACGCACAAGTCATTTGCAGGCTGTTGGCTAACGCTGGCTTATGGTTAATCACCAGCTTGCAGTTTGAATCGTTATAATGTCTCCAATAAAGGAAGCTTGCTTAGTGTCATTCGCTGACTGCCTGAAAAGTCGTAGTGTACTGGGCGCTTTAGGTAGGAAGCTCGACTTTCGAGCCCTGATTCAGGGTTCCCGCAGGCGGTCTATGTCGCTCAAGTGTGAAGATTGCCGCGGCTAGTACGGAGCATATAATGGTACAATGCCACTCCCTACTAATGATGTTTACCCCGCTACGGTGGTCTAGTGGTTATGGCACTCGGCTGCAGATACTAAGGTCGCGGGATCGAATCCCGGCCGCGGCGGCTGCATTTCGATGGAGGCGAAATGTTGAGGCCCGTGTGCTGTGCGATGTCAGTGCACGTTAAAGAACCCCAGGTGGTCGAAATTTCCGGAGACCTCCACTACGACGTCTCTCATAATCAGAGGTGGTTTTGGGACGTTAAACCCCACTAATCAATCAAATCTATCAACGAATGATGTTTCTTATGTGCACAGAATATAACGACCTATTTTCAGTCTTATGAGTTCGCCCATGTGCTGATACACAGCAAGAACTTCCAAGATTATATCAGGCGCAGCGGTATTCCAAGCACATCTTGGTGATGCTGCACATTCGGAATGAACAAGGGCAAATATATCCAATGTTCTTAATGTTGTTCTTAGCAAGTTCTGCTAAGCAAATATTGTGTTTCCTGAACCTTTGTGGCATCTACGGCACCATAGTTAGTTGTAACCATAATTCGTCGTTGTAACTACCAAGAACATGGTTGATATCAAATGACAGATCAACAGTGGTCTAAACAGTGCAACACGGGATATGCTGTAGTGATAGACTGGTGATGAATGTGGCCGATGATTTGATAAAGTGAACACCTTCAAAAAATTGTGAATGGTCCGTTTGGATTCCGTTCGCGAATATTGCACACATGACTTGATTATGCTGATAAATATGAGTCATGAGGCTATGAAAAAATGTACCGACCACTCATCCTTTCTAGTATGTTTTGCAGTTCCATTTCATTCATGCGTACATCAGGAACTCGCGCGTTTAAGCCTACTAACGTATTTGCCAAACACTTCTTCAAGTGAACGTCATAGCACTGGCGACCAAGGTGAAAGAACTACCTCTCCAGTCTTGCTTAATGACACGCCAGACGTTTAATGCAATGTTCCTAATGTCGTTCCTGGACAACAAGCGGCGATAAAACACGGTATCATGATGGGCGCAAATTTGCAGACCGTGACGTGACTGAGAGCGTTTGCAGGCGGCATGTAATCAGCTTAAGCGGTGCTGTTAGTTTATTAAATGCTGTACTTTGAAATGAGGCCGTCTGTAGTGCTATAGTTTCTAACGTCATATGTTTTTACTAGTACGGCGTGACTACGCTAAGGCAAAACAAAACTAGCCAGGCACTAAATATTTTTAACTGTTGCGTCACGGTCTTTCCTGCCTAAGGCCCAATCGGTTACGTAACTTCAATAAACCCTCTCAGTGGCGCCTTTGACGCCAGAAAGATAGCGCCGGCTAAACGATAAGGTTAGCCCATAAAAAAGACATGGCTTTGGACGTGGTCTGCAAGCTGATTAAACCAAGCATCGACTTTGAGATAGCGTCGCTTACTGAATGAAGCGCACTGACTCAAGCGATGCGAAGCCCGGGTGATCGTTGCGTAGACGACACTGATTGCAGCACGGGGATTCAGAGTTTAGGAGAGCCAGGGACTTGCGACATGAGCAGAGATTGCGAGACGCTTGCTGTAGCTGCGAACGCATTGTTTCGTAGCTTAGGGGGGGGGGGGGGTAGTTTTAATTGCATGGTCTCTGTAAGGCTAGTCCGGGTGCGTTTCATTAATGTATGGCTTTATTTTTCACCTGCTCTTTAATCGTGAAAACCGAAGCTGGAATATAATAGTAAACAGTGACCGCTGTTTTAAGTTTGCTATTACGAAAAAAATGTCAAACTGAATAGAGATATTTTATTAACGTCTCCTTGATTAGGTAATCTTGATAGGATTTCTTTATAAATGTTAGCGATGTCTGACAAATGTCGATGGCTGATATTTGTTTAGACTACTGTTTGCATGTTGCGTAACTATTCGATTGTTGAGACGCATTTTGTCTTGTGTCTGCTGATGCTATAGGTTTGACATGACACAACAGTTAACTGAATGTAGTGACCTGCAATACTGTATAACACTTGCGTCACTCTTATGCTGCAGCTGCATGTGTGTTTGCTATCCAAAGGAGGCGGGGCCTTCGCCGAGTATAGTAAAACCCCTTCAGGCCAATCGTCCCCTGTCTGCAGCGTACACCATGAACATAACTATTTTTTTTTATTTTTTCCCTATTTGTATGAGCTCGCTTGAGACAATGAGGGCTCTTGCTAAATACGTGAGTGTATGAATGCCTCCGAGATCTGTATAACGTCCAATGCAAGTTATTTAACCTCCATAGGCCGTCCCCCTGCCGTCTCTAAAATACCTTGGCATTATTCGTGCAAGGCAGACCTCGAACTATCTTGCCTTCTACTTTTGGTAGCATCAGTTCTCGCTCCACTCAATGCATTTCCCAGGTGGCACACAATCTTGCAGGCGTCCTACTGAAATGTCAACGTTTTGAAACGGATTAACGTAGCACGGTTAACGTTTCAAAGAAGTCTAGAGTAGGAACTGTTGTGAAAGGACCCTAGACGTCCCCAAAACGTCCTCGCAATACCTAGAGCAAGCGTTCTGTATGCCCGTAGCTATCGCGGTCTGACGGCGCAGCTTTCAGCTATCCGCCGCGCTATTTAGAAGACAAGCTTTTTCGAAGACATTTCGCTGCCGTCCTCTAGACATCTTATAAACGAAAAACGAAAACAAGGTGGTCGTTAGCCAAGATATACGACGTCTTCTAAGCCGAAAAAGACGGTAGAAGAGACCTTATCGCGTCGCTAAAGTCTCCGATATCGTTTAGAAGATGTATCTCTTCTACGCCACTTGGGTTAAAGCAACGGCAAACACCGATAAACTAGCAATTTGTTTGTTCCCACAAGACATTTCGTAAAGAGCGTGGAAGGTAATGACGTGTTAGGCTTGAGCCGTCGCTCGCGAAGCTCTGCGGCTGTATGAGCCATAAATCACGTGCAGGTCGTTGGAAATCCGCTTGCCGAGCTAACCAGGAGTTTGCGTCACGGATAGTTAATTTCCCATCGGTCAAGTGTAAACTGCTCGCAAATGACGCGCGCGCCTGCGGCAGTGGCGCTGGACAACTTTTGCTTGCGTAAATGCCGTTATTACGCTTACGTAAGAACACCGTGCTAGCATAATCACTGCGTTAATCACTTTTTTCTTTATCAGATCGTCAAACACTTTCCGCATTTTTTTTTTTTAATATAAGCGGTCACCTAGGAAAAACACACGTCGGCACGGTATTACAATAGCCAGTCTTGCGGCATATCAGCCTCCGGTACTTTTTTTCTTTATCTGACAGCAGCTGTGCGTAAGGGAGTTTGGCACCGGTAGGAAATGCGACGAGGTCAAAAACGTTTATGATCCAGCGCGCTAGCTGAGCGGCTAAGATGTCCTGGATATAAGCGGCGCTAAATAATCGCAGTCAGGGGACACAGATAGACTCTTGTCGGCTGCCCTCCATTTGTGTCGCTCCGCAAGTCTCCGAACATGAAACGGCTCGCCCTGGTCGGAGTAACATTAAGATGTCCCGCTGTCAGGCTTGAAGAACCGGGTTCTAATGGTTATCACGGCGTCCTTTTTACTCTTAGGCCCACATACATCTGTGATCCCGGAAATACGCGATAGACAAAGAGTGGCTCTTGAAGTCACCATTCAATTTTAGCATTGAAAAGCTCTGATTTGTTTCTTCCCTTCAATGCCCACACTTATTGCATGTCGAAGTAGCGGTGCTCTGTTCAAATGGTACGTTAGCCCTACTGTAATCGGTATTGCGGTAATGTTACGAAACATTTGGCGCCGTTTAAAGTAAGGAATAAATGACTCACCCGTTAAGTGTATACCAAGTTCGTCTAGCACGCACAAGGATAAGCAGCATGGTTTCTCAGTTTGGTGAGAAGAGTCGCACTTACTTCTGCGTGACGCCTGCAAACTTCATGTTGCGTCGTGCCTCCCCGTTGACAAGTAGACGAGGCCAACCTTCGTAACTGCTTAGTCATCCATTTACGAGCTAGAGGCGGGTGTGGCTATCTTACAGATTTCCCCAGATATGTCAGTGATCATCGAAGTGTCATGTATCGATAACTCGATAACGATAATAATTGCCGATGTTCACGCACCATAACCTTGATATAATCGCGTGGTACGCTGAAGTTAACGGCTCGGGAATTTCGACCACGCGAGATTATTTAACGTGAACCTAAACCAAAGAACACGAGACTCAACTGTTTCGCCCCCATCTAAAAGTGACCGCCAAGGCGCCAGGGATCGAACCCGCGTCATCGCTTTTGCGATTATTTTCCTTTACGCCTTCCCATACCTCACGTACAACTTCGAACGACGATGCGCCGTTCTTCTATTATTTTTTTAGAGGCCCGTATAAGCCGTTTCTCCGCCCAGACGCAACGCCGTTTAGGCTGCGGTGGACCAAGAGATGCCATTACGCCAACGACGTCGGCCTTGTAAACGCCGCCGCGGCGGCGGTTCTGAGTACTGCCTCACGTATCGCCTCGTATACGCCAGCCTTTCCTGCCTCGGAGTTATATCTTGGAAAGCGTTTCCGGCTCAACTTGCTCGCGCTGTCGCGGCTCGTAAAAAACTCAAGCTGCGTGGCAGTGAAGGCATATACCTTGTCACGTCGTAAAGAACCCCCGTCCCTTCCCACCAAAGACTAACAGCCTGTCCCGCTAAGCCGTTAGTCGTGTAGCTCGGCCTCGAACTGCACGGAATCTGAGACGGATGCCGCGTCAAACTGATTCAGCTTACGGAACATACTTCGTTTCCAGCCGCTGGCGCGGCTGTCGTGCGCCGGGTTCATTGGCCTGAACACGAGCACTCGAGAAGGAACGGCAGCTCTTACGTAGGCGCACTACGAATTTAGTTACTGAATTCCTTGCCACATTATGGCTCGCAGTTCTGCACTGTTTTGAAGTAAAGAGGGGAAAGGGGGAGGGGGAGAGAGAGGGCGAGCAGGAAACACGCACGCACTGGCTGCACACGTTTCCTTCGCGCACCACGGCACACGCGTCCTGAAAAAGACACACGCGCGCGCGGTCACTAGGCGTGGGGGAGGCTGTTTGATTTACTGAGCTCATGGACCGCGTCCACGAAAAGTGTTTTAATGGCCGACGTGCTGTACGCTGCGCACGACTTGGCGTAACGGCGTAAATTGGAAAGGCTGGCCCGGGCAATAGCGTGTATAGGTAGCCCTCGGCTAAACATTCCCTACCCACGGGGACCGTTAATGTTGGAGATAAATTTAGTCATTTGACTTGGGTGAACTGTGCGAAGTCTTTTTCTTTTCATCTTAGGGAATGTTGCGGCCTTGTATGTAATGCCGAAGACATCGAAATTCGGGAGCGAAAGGACAAGGAAGAAAATTCTGGGGAATCCATTACTTCTTTATTAAGCGGCAACCTGAGGTCACGTCGTAATGCTGTCATTCCTTTCCGGCCTAACTACGTGAGTTGTGACGGTTCGTACGTGCGCTGTATTAATTTGCGGGACAAATATTTGGGCTCTCTCCTGTAATTGATGGTGTGCTAACGAAAAAGAAAGGCCCTTTCAATTTATCGCGTTTCCTGTGCGCGTTTGTCCTGAACCGTTAACGCGTTATAATGTTGCACAAAAGTAACTATTTGCGAGCTAGTGGGATGTTGCACGCTAAAGCACAGCCAGCAGCATGCGTGAGCGGGTGTACACCACAAGTTCCTCTGGAAATTGCGAACGAAGCAGATGTGCACAAGTCTGTGTGCTGAGCTTTGATGAAAATGGGTACGCCAATGCAATAATAATAATAATAATAATAATAATAATAATAATAATAATAATAATATAATAATAATAATAATAATAATAATAATAATAATTGTCAATCAGCTTTTTCCACGGACGGGCTTTGTCGTTGCGTTATTGCATAAGCATTCATCTTTTTATGCGCGTCGTTGTCCCACTTGAATATTTTCTAATCGGGAAATGATAGGCATTCATCGGGACATGTGACAAGGAAAATTACTCTGTGTGTTGCATAATAAATAAAGAGTTTACCACGTGATGAACTAAATGTTCCGACTTGTAGATGCTTGCTGATATCTTATGGTCTTCCAACTCTCTAAATTATGTTCGCGTTCGAAAGAACGCACGCTCTTCACTTCAAGATTCCGGACGACAACGACATCTACTTCGCAAACGTGTGAAAGACAATTTCGCTCACCACCGACACCGAAATAACGGTAGTAGACTGTGTAAATAATAATCCTATCTCGCGTGAACCTTTTCTTTCCCTAAAGGGGAGGAGGACGGGAGGAGAGAGCGCCAAGACCAGCATTCTGTGCATGGGAAAAGTTTCGTATCAGTCTAATCGGAAACAAGAAGGAGAACAAAACATCGCATCACTCTGCGTTCTCCCTCCAGGGATATACTCTAAACTTTCCGAGGCGTTATTATACTTCGGTTCATCGGGGCTGCACAAGTACTCAGCCTCGGCAAGAGCGACATGCGTGGCGACAGTGCTTACGGGGAAGGCAGTGAATTATAAACGTGCCACGATAATGCTGCTATCGCTTCGTTTCATCTCCTACGTAACTTGCACACACCGAAAAACGACACGGTGAAAGAACGCGGGCTTTTATTTCCCGAGGCTACGCCGCTTTCTAGATGTAAGGCACACGGGGTGCGGCTCAAGAGCTCGCTGGTGCGTCTCGTTAGGCGAGCGCTTGTTTAGAGCGACGCATCCTGGCTTCCTCCAGGGAGTATCGGGCGACACACCCAAACGACGCTGAGGGAATACCCGAACTTCCTCGTCCAATTCTCTGTAGCATGTGTGTAGAAGGTGTGGGCCTCTCTTTATTCTTTTTCACATTGGCGATAGACGACACGCCGCTCGTGCTGCTTTGATTAGGAGGAATGCGCTATTCCGGCGTGCATTTCGGGACCCTTCGCGTTGAAATGGGATTCAGAAATGAGATAGAATCAGGACATTGGTGCAAAGGCGTTTCCAATTAAGAAGAATGCGTCGGTAGAGTCTAGAGGTACCAGGAGACAATATGAGGCGCAAGGGTCGCGGTATTTCGTGAGGCAGTCGAGAATTAGGCGCGAGGAGGCCCCTCCGAGCTATTTGGATGCACAAGGAATAATGACTAAGAAATATTGGTGTACAGATGCTACATTTGATCGGCATGAAAACTGTGGCATGAATGCTAATAATTACGGTTGTTAGGGTAGGAGTAAACACATCAGAGGAAGAAGACACACGCACACGCACGCACACACGCGCGCGCGCAAATTGAAAAGAAGACATAGTTACAGACTTTGTGTATAACTTAAAGATACTCATGAATATATCGGGTAGCAGGAAACATCGTGTCAGATGTGGATGGAGCGTTGGCTAAATAATCGCATGGAAGAATGTAAAGATAGTAATTAGTTACGTTTTATAAATACGTACTACAGAGTAGTTGCAAATTATAGATTTCGTTCTATTATATACGTGATTGAATAGTCAGAATTTCACAAGTGTATATTCAGAAGGCCAACCCTAACATCATTTTGCTTGCCTCTCCGACCGTGTGATAATATTAAATGATAAAAATGGTGGAGGTCTACAAGAGCTAAAAACCAAATTTTAATATGCATGTAAATATAGATATGAAAGTGTATGTAGACTGACATACGTAAACATCAGTGTGTAGAGAGATGTGTGCGTAGAATAAAGAATGAATAAACATGATCACCTTTGCGTAAGCACCCTCGATGTTACGAAAAAAAAAAGAAAAAGAGAGAGAAAACAGTTTACCTTTAGGAGTAAGTTTAAGAACCGATGGATGTACAGCAAGCATGCAAGAAAAAAAAAGTGAAAGCACAGCAAGCCGTTCGTGCTGATAGCCTACGCAGCACTTACGCGGGAATGCGTTAAGAATTCTTCGGCGTTCTTTTGCGCTTACCGAAGCGTTGCTGACGCAAGTTCTTTCTCTGAACTCTCATGGGCTTAGGCGAGAACAGAGCGTTTAGCGACTCGCTCGGCTTCTCATTCCCTACGGGACGTCAGCGCTCTCGCTTCCGCCTTTGTTAAACATTTCAATTTCCGCTCGCCCATTCTCGGCCTACTTTTTTTCCCTTTCTTCTTCTCTGGATCGTTTACTTCCTTCCGTTTCCTCCTTTCTGCCTTTTATCCGTACCTTTACATTCTTGTAAATTTGCGGGCATAAAGTGGAACCAACTCGCTCTGGATAGGGTGGATTGGAAATCGTTGGACCTAAACAGGATGATGATGATGATGATGATGATGATGATGATGATGATTGCAAGTTCAAGACGGGTGGATGATCAAGCCTTCGGTGTTACGTCGCCTCAGCATATAGCGAGTGACTGTTTTCTGGGCTTTTACGTCCCGAAATCAGCTATGATTATTAGAGACATCGTAGTGGAGTGCTCCAAAAATTTTGACCACCTGTGGTTCTTTAACGTACACTGACATCGATCGCACAGTGCACGGGCCTCCATCGAAATGCAGCCGCCGCGGCCCCAATTCCATCCCGCGACCCTCGCATCAGCATCCGAGTACCATAGCCACTAGACCACCATGGCGGAGCCATAGCGAGTAACGTCATGTGTCTACTAGTGACATGAGGCGCACTCGCTTCACTGTGTCCGCGGGGATGATGATGATGCAGAGCAGAAAAGCAAACAAAATTATTATTATTATTATTATTATTATTATTATTATTATTATTATTATTATTATTATTATTATTATTATTATTATTATTATTATTATTATTATTATTATTATTATTGCAAATGAATATGCATTTTGCGGGTTGCAAGGTTCGCCGGGCGCTTCTACTCGATTAGGCCAATCCTGTAGATGGTGAGCCTTTCTGGTCGGTGGCCGAGCAAGATGGTGCGCTGTACCCATGAACCACAAACTTCGAAAGTGAGGCGGCGCTGGTGTACCGACGATGTATGATTTGTCGTCCTGGAGCGGGGTTCCATAAAGAACAATGTCTTCGATGTCTTCTTGTTCGCCGCCCTCCCCCCCTCCCTTTCTTCTCGACACTGCCCGGCTGTCTTTGCGTTCAGGTTCACGTAATCGTATATGGATGGAGCTAGCATATTTGTTTGCTGACGGACTCCGACAAAAAATATATAAAAAGGCGACCAGAGAGCCACTACGAGCATCAATATCGCACAAGTTTCGTTAACAGGGAAAGCACCAGGTTGTCTTAGAGTAGTGTCGCAGTGAGATCGTAACGCAAATTATGTTTGCAACTGTGTCGGACATTGCAGTTTCCTGAGCGATATGTGGCCGCAAGACCCGCAGTTCCATTTCTTTATCTCCTCTCTTTGACGCTTCTACATCAGTAGCAATGATAATGTATATCTACTATTTTTACTGCACAGTTACTTTTCCGACACTCGTTATTCGGTAAGCCAAGCTTCAAATGTGTTCTTTCATTACCACGTTTCCCAATTTCCTGCCCATGATAGCGCTCTGATTACACATGCGATAAGGGGTAGCACGTATTCTTGATATTCTTTACTTTATTCTGTCGATTCTGCTTTCTGTTTTCATATTACTCCGTGGAAGCCCTGTCTATTTCGCAACAAATGCTACGTTAAAGCGGTCGTTTTCTCGAGGGAGAACTATACGAAGTTGTCCAGAACAGTGTTATAAAAGAGCCACACCTTTCTGTAAGGTACAAATAAGAGCGATGCCTTCTCACCATCTGCAGTGTCATTTCGCTTTCGCAAGGGACAACCGTTCCGTCGTCACATAATGCTGGCGCAGAGATCGGGCATTGCGTCAGCGACCAAGATTCGGCTGGCCAAGAAATACACCTCGTCTAAAGAAGTGTACTAAAATTGCATGTACATGCTTGTACGCAGTCGACACGTGCACCACGAAAGCGAGATACGTCTACAGTGCATTATGCCTAAACCTGCCTAGGAAGGGCAGCGACAAGACCGGATAGTTATTGCATTGTTTTTTTAAATGTTCCGTGACTATGGTGTGCATAATTTGGCTCGTTGGTTGTCCTTTATCAGCGATTTCTTATTGTTGAATGGGTGTTAATGTACAAGCCTCAATTGGATCATGAGAAGAACCTTATAATCCATTGTCTGACGTTGTCCCACAAGTTATAAGAAGCCAAAGCTTGTTTGTCGTTCACTTGGTGCATACAAAAGTTGACACTGCAAGGCACGAACGTGTACGATCAAGATTACTTGTACATCATGACATCGGTGAGGTGTCATGCTCGCCATTTACGTCACGGCTCACAATAATGAAACGACATGTGGCTCGCGACATCGCCGACATTACCGAGCGTTCGAGTTAATGTTCGATACAGCTACACTTGGATCATGGAGGCATCGCTCCTGGGTGCATCGAAATGTATAAATTCTGCAGTATACTTTTATTTTAAGCATTATATTATTTTAAGCATTTTATTATTAACTTTAGTGGGCGATTCGCTGTAGATATCTACCCGCCCCTCTTTCCCCCGCCCAGATGTATACCAAGTTTAAAAAGCTGCATCGCGCGGGCCAATTTTCAAAACGCACAATCCGTACATTCATTCACATCTGCCTTAGTCATCAACAATCAAATAGATTGGCTGTGCCTACAGAGGGGACTTAGAATCAATGGGAAGACGCCGACCATTGTCTTAACAAAAGAAAATGCGCCCATGAAAAATCTCTATGTATATTCTGACCGCAAGGAGTAAAAAAATAAGGGAACGTGGGGGGACGTGGACGCAGTCATGTTGAGCCAAAGAACAGCCTGCCGATACCCTTAGACGGACTTGCCAGTTTTATCTTCGACAGGGTTACACAGATTTAGTCATCGCAGGTCATTGTGCCGTGTGGCACAATTGTTGCTACGTCGGGGATGAGCACAAGCTCGACACATAAAGGCGCAAGCATTCGTCGGGTAACAAACCGCCCCCATCCTTATCGGTTTTACGGCCTCAGATCACATGCGATTTGCTCGGCAGTAGCGGAATCAGAAATACATAAACGAAACAGAAAGGAGCCTCGCTTGACGGTCCAAGCAAAAAGTTGCTGAAAGTGCGAAAACCGAAAGAGAACAGTGTGGGTGAGGCAGCGATAGTTTGTGCGATTCTGGAGGTTGCGCGGGTCGGTTGCACCACAAGCTGGTGTAATGGCGACGAATACAATGCCAAGAAATAAAACATGGTTGCGCAGGAGGGCGCTCCACCAGCTACGCAGAGTGCTAAAGAGGAGCAGAGGCAGGGCGTTGACGCCAAAGCAAATGGAAAAGGCTGGGCTTGCACAACGATATCGCATATGCTCAGTTATAAGGCATTACCTTTAGTATGAATCATTGTTTATGCTTTTAAAACTGCGCATAGCTGTGAGGAGCAGCCAGTGTAATTTCAGGACGTGTCGCGTATCAAGCGCACACCGTCTCGACAAATGAGAGCAGTTGGGCAAATGCCGTGCGAATTTTTTGTTGTCTAAAAGAAGAGCCAGGATTTCCCGGGGAACAGGCACCCGTTGAACAGTGCTAGTAATATCACGTTAGCACATTCGTATTGTCCAATGGCAGTGAAGGCAAAGAAAGCAGCAGCGAAAATTGAACTATTTATTGGGCGAACAGATGCACAAAAACAGTAAAACATACACAGTACAATGAGAAGCGGCCGGCACGGCAGTCGGTCGTCAAGAATACGATCTGCTGGATATAACGCGTTGGCTTTATTTTTACATCATTTGCGGTACATTCCATCCCAATTGCCCATATTTGCATGCGTTCCAGAATGTAAAATATGTTCTTATTAAAGGGAGCACGCAAGCGCATTGTCGGTGCTCTTCGACGGCCCAGATTACCAAAGCACGTTTAAGCAGTGTGAAGCACGTCCGCTTATGGCATCATCTTCTTGATGAGCAGAACAAACCTGGGAGGACAGATAACAAATGCTTACTAGGTTTTCTTCTTTCGAGGCAATTTGCCCTGGTCGCCGTTAGATAACACCGTGCCTTCTCTTGCTGCACTTTCTAACGGTCTAAGCAACCACGAAAAAAATTATAGGGATGTCACCGAGACACGCATCTAGTTGTCCTTTGACAACTATAGCTTACAATATTAACGCGATAGCGTTAGAGAGCTCGTTCCGCAGAAATACCGCCGTCGGTGTCGGCGTCTCCACGCCTCTCTTGTGAGTGAGAAATCGTCCGCGAGCGAAAAATAACAGCTCCAAAAATGGACAACTATGTCCATATCGCGGAACACGTATCAAGCAATGACTCGACTACCATGGCCTCCGAGACAGCGAGCGCGCCCGCCATCTCGGAGGCCATGCGACTACAGCAGAGCCTATATGCGGTCTCGTCAGATGCTCTGCATCCACTTTTTTACCATTTCATTCTCACGACGCCATTAAGGAAGTGAAGTACTGTAGTTGCCATTTCACCGATCATAAGGCGATGCTTGTTGCGGTTGGCCAGAAGAGGTCTCCAGCAGAACAAATCGAACAGCTGCCAGATAGTTAATGCAAGAAGGACGGCAGAATGTGACCATTTACGAATAAAAGTGTCGCGCCTACGCGCAGTTCATAATACAGGACCTTGTGACTACATCACTGTACAAAAATTCATGAAGTCGATATAAAAGTGCTGTGAAATAGATCGAAAACCTCTACCTTACTATAGATACGTCGCGCGCGCGCGCGCACGTGTGTGTGTGTGTCTGTTCATGTGTGTAATAACACACATTAATAAGTATGCACTGAGTGGTTGAAGTGCACTCTAGGGGCCGGATTTCGCTATCACGTTCAACTCTTAAAGGCGAAGCTTAAGGGTCCCCCAATTTTTCCCAGCATGGCACGGTCTTCGTGAAATTTCGTCTTCCTATTTAGCGAGAGCTACGGTGCTCGGCTGCGTACCCGAAGTACTCGGGTTCGATCCCGGCGGCAGCGGTCGCATTTTAGTTGCAGGCAAAAATACTTGAGATCCGTGTGCTGCGTTTCGTCAGTGCACGTTAAGGAACCCCTTGTGGCTAGAACCCCTCCGGAGCTCTCCACTACAGGGCATGCTTCGTAATCTCATCGTGGTTTTGGCATGTAAAACCACAGCAGCAATAATCCAGCGAGCTGTAGCGGGCGTCAGCTGTCAGCCAATGACATACTGAGGATGCATGGCTTCCAATCAGCCTAAGAGATTCCGGCTAACTTTTCTGGCACCGTTAGCACTAGCCTCGGGCGCTGTCGTTCTTCCAAAAAGAAAAAAAGAGAGCATTGGCAGCGTCTCGCTAGGGTTCAGCTAGCTGTGAAATAGATGGCGTTACTCAGCGCTCCAAGTCATGCTGTTTGCGTTCCGTGAGCGCCAAGCGACGCGTGGTGTCCTCGTGTTACAGTTCAGTGCGCACGGCCTCGAAGAACCTCTCCCTCGGGGCGTTGAAGAATGATCACTCAGGGTGAACCGCATCGTTGAGTGCTAAGTTGGCGTATAGCTCGTGAGATCTAATAACGTGTGATATCATTCGTTCATGCGTACTTCCAGCGAAAAAGGTCGTAATCACCATAGGTGAATTTGGTTGAGCCTCATTTCCAATAAATTGAATTTCCGGGAAAGAGAGAGATGGAGGGGGGGGGGGGGGGGCAATTCAGTTTTGATGTAATTCTCGCGGAAAAATTTGCTCCATGCTTCTTGAACGTTGTTTGAACGGAAACAAGCACAGTATTCAATAAAGGGGATTTCTTACTCAAATTTGTTAGCAATGTGAACGTATCTTTGCCCCATTTCACCTCTGGCGACGTTGGCGAGAGGATGGTCTACGGCACAGAACGCCAGTGTAATTAAATCCCTGACGACTATTTTTTCTTGTTAACTTTTACTCTTTTTATAAAGCGAATAGAAATGATCTTCTCCAAAGGTCTTTTCGTTATATGTTGCTTAGGAGATGCTGGCGCTTTTTATGAAGTACCGTGTGCTACTTTTCACAGAATAGATAATGTTGGAATGAAATCACACACGTCGTTCTTTTCGACCATCAAATATTTCTTGTCGTCGGTTTTGCTCACCGAATACAAGCATATCTTTCTTTCTTTTTATTTTAAGTACGCTATTGAACGAGTGAAAAGGTTGTAGCCGTCACCACAGTACCGCGACGATATTTTCTTGTTTTATTTTTACCGCAACAGAAAAAGAACGGCAGTCGACATGACATAAGCGCTCGAACATCACCACGGCATCTTACAGTGGTATAAAGACTAGAGTGTCCTTAAAGTGTTACCTCTTTTAACACAACGTCCTTGTACTTTTTCGTTTGCGAATTCAAATGCCTTAACTGCTTACAACGAATCAAAAGGTGGTCGTATTCACGACTTCGGCTTTATGAGACGTTGAAAGGAAACCGTGTATCGACTTAATTCATTTCCAAGGAGCGATGTATCGCTCGAGTAAGCACGCGAACTGCAAATGCACGCCATTGATTAGAGGTAAGGTATTCATCAGCACGACATCTTACGGTGACGTAGTGAATGGAGCGTTTTTGAAGCGTTACAGTAAGGCATTACTGTTTCTGACAAAACGTCCTTGCACCGCACTTGTACGCTCAACCGATTCAACTGCCTTAACTATTCACAACGAGCCGCATTATGGCCGTTTTCGAGGTTTAGCGAGAGGTTGAAAGAAAACGATGTATCGACTCCTCCATTCCTTTCTAAGAAAGTGGGGTGGGTGTTAGTCAAGCAAACACGAGAACTGCAAATACGTGCCGTCGACTAGAGGCAAGATATACAAAAGACACTGTGCCTGCATTCGTGGCAGTGTAAGTCTTTTCAGAGCATTCCTTCCCGCCTATTCGCCCAGAATGACACCACCGCTGAGGGATGCAGGAAATGCGATCACGCCTTTGAGCGTCTGAAACTGTTTGCCGCGTATGTTTGCTTGCTTGCTGAGCAGCTTACGGGCGGCAAACTGCGTTTCGGCAGCTTTATTTGCCTATATATGCCCTTCTTCTCCACAGCTAAGATAAAAAGAATTGAGTATCGATGGCACTGTTTTTTTTCGCTACGGTAAAAAAGACTACAAATGTGTCGATGCTACCCGTGTGGGGGCGCTGCGTGTGAACCCTGATATCCAAAGAATGCGACCAGTTATTCTTTTGGGATGGCGTTGGCAGCTGTCGAAATTGGGAGTGGGTGTCTTCGCTGCCGTGTCGTTGTCGGCGTTTTTGTTTTGTTCGTCTGACTGCGAAGTAAACAGAGAATTTTATTTAACATTTTCTACGACTCCCGAGGTGTGGATATTTTCGTGCTCTTGCGGCTCAGCGTATTGATCGTAATTTTTCGTACGCCGCGCCTTCCTTAAAGGGAGAAGTGAGCGAGTTTTTGTTAGTACTGTACGATCGAATCTCTCTATCTACGCCTGGGATGCTTTGCTTTCAGCGCGTCCTGAGTCGTGTAGTTGATTGTATTAGGTGACATTCTGAAGCACATCTCTCCATCTCTCACAGTGGTGATTTGTTGTACGGGGAACAGGACAGGAAACAAAAAACAAAAAAATAAAACAAAAGAGATGTTCAAAGGCGCACACTCGGCGCTGTATATTAAACGCGCGTTTTCGTTTTCAAGTGCGCAGTTCTTCATTCACTGAACATTGCAGAAAGAAAAAGAAAAAAGATTGAGTACATGCGTGCCCATATTCTGTTCATATAACCAGCCTTGGCGGTTGCTGTTCACCATGAATTATTATTACTCTTTCCCCAGTGGAGGGCATCCTTCTTTCATCTTCATCTCACAACCTTTCCCTTTTCAATGTCTCTCACTTGTTAGACACACACCATGGAAACTCGACGTAAAACCCCTCAAATTATTATTATTATTAATAACCATAATATCCATGAAACGCATATAGTTATTGCAAGCGTACAATTGGTATATATTATAAAAATATACACATTCTTATTAATGGTGCGACATGTTCTCTCATACATTTAAGTAAACAACGAATGTACTTAAGATAACATGTGGTGCTCATGAAACCTGTAGGTAAACGCAGTTAAATGTGCGTTTTCCCGCGAGCATGTTCGTTTCCCTCGATAAAAAACATGGTGGCAGCTTGTGGTACGCAGTATATAAAACTTTGCCGCGCGTTTTGTGTGAATGTTCAGTGCACGCAAACGCAACGACTCGTTCTATTATAATCGCCTCCGCTCATGGAAAAAAAAAACACCACCAGGACAAGGAAATAAACCAGGTCCCCTTCAAAGCGGCACTACTGTGTCGTCAACTTATTTCTGTCATTCTTTGAACGAAGTAGCTTAATCTGCATGCCCTGTACAAATTACAACTGAAAGACGTCATTTTCTCTTTCTTTCTGAGATCTACTTCGCACGCTTTTTTTTTCCTCAATCGCTTTCCACAGAGACGATACCACATGCGCTGTTTCATGCATGCTGGAAATGTCCTCTGCATTTAAAAAGCCCCCGTTTCCCTGTTTCGTTAAAAATCTCTGACGTTCTTCTGGCACTTCTCCACCATAGCGCTAGCATGGAATTACGTACGTTGGCGCCAAAAGTGCTGCAATACTTTTTCTTTCTTTCTTTCATAACTGTTCGAGAGATGTGAACAGTAGCAGCAAGGCCGTATTTTTTCTTGCTTTTTGTACCTCATTTCTTCTTCTTCTCTTTTCTTTTCTTTCCGTGGCGTCGCGAAATGGCCCCAGAAATGGCTTTTCTTGACCGTCGCGGTTTCTCGTAAGAGCTGGTCCAAATTATCCGAAAAACGTTAGAGAAATATATAGAGCTCCTCGTGTGACATTATCTTTTTTTTTTCATTTTCAACAGCGAAATAACAGTTCAGCGAAACTCTGTAGCAATAACTGGGACTCTACCTTACACAGCCTGCTGAAGCGGGTGCAGAAAGAAAAGTACTTGCTGTGCTTTTTCCAGCGCCGAGGTTAAAGCTGTGGCCGTTGTGGTCAGAGAAATGAAAAGATGCAGTACGGTGCAATGGCGCAAGACATAGCAAGAGTGCTCGTTTAATTTGCAAATGCAGCGACCAAGACGCGGTCTGCGGAGTCTAAGACAGGCGTGTTATCTCTCTGAAAGCACTGTTAGCTCCGAAACAAATGCGGTTGTTCCGAAAAAACTGCTTTTTTTTACGGCTTTCCCAGTGCTGAAACAGATTGCAAGGCCAAGCCAGTGTTCGTAATTTTTATTTTTCTTACTGGCAATAGTTCTTGGGCCTACTGCTATGTTCGTCGTCAGAAAGAAGATTATGCTTTTGATCTCTCTGTCAGAAAATCTCACCGGTGCCTCTTGTCGCGAACTACGGCGGTTATTGGTACGTATTTAAGCTAGAGCTGAAAGAAAAGCAGGCGGAGAACTAGGTTCGTTTCGTGTTGGAAAGATTGCCTGCAATATCTTTTAGCCCCAGCTCAACCAATAAAACGTGGTACAGCCTGAAGTTCTGAAGTTCATCACAGTTCCATCCAGTAGCAACATATTGCGCGGTATCCCAATTACTGCGATGCGCATATTTCACCATTCATATTTTATACCGGTACTAAGAAGGAAGTTTAAGTGGCGCCATGGAACCTCTTTATTAAATATCGACCGCCGTCTTGGGAAGAAAATATGGCTTGACTTTGGGAATATCTTGTGTTTTAGTTCGCTCATCAATATTTCTCGTTCTGCGTTGAATTCTCAGCATTGTAATACGCAGTGTTAAATGTTACCGAGGTTCTGCATGTGTACACCAGATGGTGGGGTGCCGCAAAAAGAAAATAAATGCATGCCGTTATTTATGAAACAATGCAATTCCAGTATTTCGAGCGAAAGATTATAATTACGCCATCACTACTGCCAGCTGCACATTTGATTTCTTAGCATGCAACTTCGACGTAACTTTGTCATTACTATATCGAACTATACAGGCTGCTTTCAACCAAGCGAGCAACTCTTGCAGTTTTGTTATTGATGACTGTGCGTCTCCTTAGACATAAAGCGTTAGTTTCGCACACAATTGTGTGAAAAAAAAATATTTTAGAGCTTCGAGGCGAAAATATCAACCATTTACGAAAACGTTTCCTGGGACTTATCAATTCGGGCAGCGCAAGAAAAAAGTCCACAATATTATACGTTTTAAGATATTTGCTTTTCGCAATTACTGTTATGTGTACATGCGTCGGCATAACCTCTCCGTCGGTAAAACTAAACATGTTAAAGGAATTCAACGACGCATACACTCCCTTAAAGGTTAATGAATATTTCAGTAACAATTGCGCTGACATAGCCACCTGAACGATGGCTTTCCGTAGATGCCTGGGTTTCAACTGAATCCATTAGGAAAAAAGAAAGGAACAAACATGTCTTTTTTGCGGAAACTGCTTTTATGCAGAAACTTTCAGAGTGCGAAAAAAACACGATGCTCTCAAAAGCTCGTCAGCTGTTCTCCTTCGCGTCGATGCCACACGGAACACAGGCACCGGAACTGCCACAAACAGAACACCGCCGGCGCTGGTCTCAGTTTGAAAAGCGTGTCCCCGGTGATCAGCGAGGGAGATATGCATGCACCGCATGGCGCCCCGCAACGGCTTGCTGCATCGCTAACTCGCAGACTGCGTAATGAACCTTGCCGTGTTGCCGACAATTAGGGTTCTCGGGCGACAACCTCTCTTCCGCTGACCAAGCTTGCTCTCTGTGTTTGCATCCGGCGTTTGCGCGCTTGTTTCGAGGCCCGCCCGCCCCGCGTTCAGCGCGACATAACCGGCGGGACAGCGCAACGCGGATCAATGCACAATAGAACGCAAGCAAGCTGTCTGCACAGCGTCAGGCTCGCGGGCTTCGGTGCGCCGGATGGCGCGTCTATGCTCCCGTGGTCGTTGTCTACGCATAAGCAAGAATGGAAGCGTTACATGCACAAAATTGTGATGGAAGTGATAGATGGCAGAGGAGATAAGGAAGACGCTGAATAATGTTCATAGATGCACTCGTCGCATTTGTTCCCGTCAGCGGTCGTGCTAGCCTGTAAAGCGTGCTTTGCCTGTAAGGCAGGTTCGTACTGCAAGAAAGCTTAAATGTTAGTCATAATTCTTAATGAATTGATTTTTTTTTTGTGATGCCTATATTAATCTTTTATCGCTCAAAAATACCTACATATTTTTTATGGCACTGTTTGTAACCTGTCTTGCATCCACTGTATAACGCGCGCGATTCGCCTACCTAATCAGCATTGCTTAGTTCAATCGCCTGTAAAGCGTGTTTCTTTGCACGACAACCAGCGCTGCCGAAAAAAAGTAAGCAAGTTTCCCACTGGCAAAAAGAGACGGAATGAAAGTGATTTCATGAAAACCTACATTTGCATAATTGATTCTTTTTCTTGTACCTCTTGCGCATTATTTATTTGCAATATGGGATAATTTTCCATGCAAGGCCTTGTTATGACGTCTACACAAGGTACTTGCTCGCCGACGACATAGCAATACACAAGAGGTTGTCCATTACGTGAACTAGTAAATGGGGGCGATGTGGTTCCCCCGTTCGCTCGACTGATGAGTGCGCCCCGAATCGCGAAAGGGACGAACGCTGGCAGGAGCCCTATTAAGAGAAGGCCCACCTCTGTTTTCCTTTATTTTTCCATATTTTCTTTTCGTTTGCGAGAAATGTTTCTCGTTCCGCCGTATGAAAAGACCACTTCCTCGGCATATCTTGTTCGTATCACCTACGTCTTGGTCTTTACACTTCTTCGTTGCCTTTCCTTGTTCTTTTTTTTTTTTCGCTTGTCGTGTTGGAGCTCTCGCAGCGCTGAATAGTGCGGCTACTCGCTCTTTCAAAACTTCCTTGGCTAAAAGGGAAGTTTTCCTCGCCTCTTTATTCCTGCAGCACGTCTTCACTACGTTAGGCGTTCCATCCTCAAAAGTCACGTCGCTCCTATTTCACCTCGGTCTCTTGCGCACATGACTTCGTGATAATTTATTTAGTTTGCTTCTTTTAGTATTTTTCTGTGCTCCCAACGGGTGAGAACAAGGCACGGAGTGAAGACCATGGTAGGGTGGGATTGGACCATCAGCGCCAGATGTGCCCAAGATCAATAACTCTCGCATGCGTACGTGTTCTTGGGAGACTCTCCGCTAAACGAAAAGACATACTTCGGCTGCCTGCGTCAGCCCCTTGTGTGAGCTCTTTCTGCGAATCACTGCGAAATCTTCAACAGTGAATGACGCCATGTTACACAGGATTAAAACAGCGCGCGTTAAAAACTACTTAACGTTCGCACGAAGTAGGTAAAATGCTCACCTGCATCACATGTCTTTATTCCCTCAAATTCAGTTTAGTTTTACTTTATGACATAATATTGCAGAGGAAAACGATCAAACGTAAGGAGCGAGACTCAATTCCAAGTGTTTAGCTTCTTAATGGTTACTTTTCGGTAGACCCAAGCGTGGTTGAAAAGCTTCAGTAGACACGGAGGTGTAGCGTTCTTTCGTCTTGTGTCACTTTAGATTGGTTCAACACCCGACCATCTGAAATATTGCTCGATTGCACTAGAACCACTTTATGTCTTTTTTCTGTATATTTGTTCCAAATTTGAACAATGTATTTTTTTCAAGGCGGAAACTATAATGGTTTTGTTGTCCTAATGGTATTTTGTCCATTGCACTTAATGCCTGATTAAGCATGATGTTTCCATAAAAACCTGTTCGAGTTAAGACTCCGGCACATTGAACGCTCAAGGACATAACACCCTATTGAAATATTCACATAGCAACTACAGTGAGAAGACTTGACTGTTTACGCAAACTTCGGCGCCATGAGACCTCACCTGAAAAAAATCCGCAGCATATCCACGGAGTGCATGATGATGAGTGGGCGAAGCTCCGGAGGTTCATCGTAGAAGATCGTGCCGAGTTCCGGATTAATTTAATGAACGCGCACGCTAGGAATCCTTATGGTGCAACTACGCACAAGTGAAATCTCCCACCGGCACTTCATTGCAAGTCAAGATCCAGTGCACATATATATATATATATATATATATATATATATATATATATATATATATATATATATATATATATGGGTGGCCAGTGAACGGTTCTCCAGCGCGAGCCGTCGGTCTTTTTCAGTCAAGAAACTCGCTAGAAGACGCTGCCTGCGCCAACGTTGTCTCTCGCGGGTGAGGGCGCGTTCTCCTTCTTTGCGAGCTGGTAGAGCGTTCATGGAAGAAAGAGCGTTTCCATAGCCAACGCGCGCCTTTCGCTCTCTCTCTCTCTCTCACAAGACAGCGGATGGAAGAGTGAGAGAGCTCGCGCGCCGGGAGGCACGCGCCGAGGGCGAGCGCGAGCCTCCCGGCGGCGCGAGGCGGCTACATACATACTACTACTACTACTACTACAGAGGAGGGAACGACCCACACCCTAAGGAGCTTCGCCCCTAAAATGTGGCTCCTGATTTCATCATTGCAAGTGTAACACAATCATCGAAATAATTTTGCCCAGCGCCTTTTTTCTTGAAACGGAACGATATCACCGACACGGTATATTTGGGGATCCATTACCTCAAGATACAGAGGAGCAAATTTAGGGTAGAAGAATTCCGGGCCCCCTCCACATTCCAGCAGTGATCGATTCACAAATGCCCTTTACACTTGTGCAAGCAAGCAGTCGGGAAGTGGACGAAGGCTTCGCTGCTTAGGTAGCGTGTCGCATTTAGTGAAGACTACGTTCACTATCTAAGTCACAAATGATTGGCGCACGTTCCGAAACCACTACAGGTGCAGATAAGCGTACAAGTTACCAAACGTCATCTAATAATATTTGGTTTTGTCAGTGACCGCATCATTCATTAAATGAGACAGCTTACCTGACATGACGAGCTTTAGTCCAATTCTTGACTCTGTAGGCATTGCAACAATGTGCATGTGCAATGTGTTGCTTCTGAGATTAAGCAGCTCCTTTCCATCACCGCGAGAAGAGTCATCTTCGGAATTCATACAATCTTCAGCCTGACTTGCAACAAGAAGCGCCTGATATCAAAATTCCATAACTGGACAGCAGCGCTACGCCCATCGCATTGTCAACAATAAACCTCCATGGGTTCAGAAACTACTACTAATTGTCTTTTACTGGGTGAGCGACCATAACGTTCCTTATATGCAACTTGTACTACACAGTGACTACTGTGCCAGCAGTTCCGTCTGACACGCAAGGATTCGATAGTGTGACACCGGAGCCGCGTAATGTGTCAGTCTACTAGCAACAGTGCAAGCAATATCGATACAGCGTCAATTGATCTCAACGGCACTCTATCGCGTGGTTTCATTGTAATCATTCTTTCATCTTCGCCTAACCGAGGCCTACTACAATTTTCACGTCTTCTCGATTCCTTCCTTTCCTCTCGGCCCGCTTGGGAAATCACTCGGCCGGGTCATCGCCCCTGGAGGTCAGGAATCTGCCGATCGAGCCGAAGGCGGAGAGAAATCCGTATCCGAGTCGAGACAGAAGAGGCGCGGGGAAATGTGGTACCCGCTGCAGCAGCGGCTCGGAATCGACACATTGGAAGTTGCCATCCGCGAACGAAACTGTGGGAACCAGTGGCACGAAGTTCCTATTACAGCAATCAGTGATGGAAGTCCCTCCTAGCTCCAAGAAAGTGCCGAGGAACTTCGACCGACCGTTCGCCGAGATGATGATGAAAGGACGGGAGGGGGTTGTCCAGATCGGTCAGAGGCGTGCAACTTTCTCGGTTTTGCTCCGCTACACTTCGCAACGGTCGTTAAAGCTTCGCAGACGCGACCTCGTGTTGAAATACGACCCGTTATATACGGCGGTATTTCTTTTGTTTACAGTGCGCGCTTTCCCACCGCGGTTTGGGAGTTTCGAAATCGTAAAATACACGAAACACTCTGTGCTGGCGCGTCCGCCAAGAGAACGTGGAAATATTCATTAGGCTGCCGCGTGCGACTGCACTTGCCCCATCTTTGGTGTACTGGCTTTCTTTTTGACGTACTTGTGGGAACATAAGTTTGCTTAGTATATGTGCACATGCCTGCCATCCTACAACAGTCCGACGCCGAATTGAAATCGCTTATTGGCGCATTAAGGATTTAAGAAACGAAATCGTTCTGTTTCCTCAGCCACATTAAAGCCTGTATGTAGGGTGTATGTATTATTGCAAAAGAACAATAGACGGGTTTAGATTATATAGGCCTTGGGACAGATTTTACGCAATAAAAAAACTGCTTGACAGGTCAGGCTTTGGATTGACGTTGGATTAAAAGAATGCGTTGTTTATAGCGTACAGCAAACAATACCAAATATCGGCACTAATTTAGCAAGAACGCACCAACACTTGCCAAAAAAGCCATACATTAGCAAATACCAGCTATCATTAGTCAATGATAACGATTCTTTATAGTGTACGGGTAAATACAGTAGTTGAAATAATTACAAGTTACCCAACGCTCCTTAAGCCATGTTACTCGAAGCAACATGGCTTAAGGAGACGCTCTGCTAGACTGCGCTTACTTCGGTCCCTGCAGGTATTTTCGGTCATAAGTCGTATATCATACCGTTCTACAGGATACAGACGAAAGGCGCTAAGAACGACTTGTATTTCTTTCCTTTTGGTTTTTATTCGTGCTAGTCAGAGCCACGGTGACAAGCAATAAGCTTCGTCTCTAGTCCGACTTGCGATTGCCGGTAGGTAACCACTAACTCTACAATGTCACCACTATTTGTACGGGCACACTGTGTATAGTTCAGTTATAGGGGTGCTCCCGCCTTAATTCTTACCATGTTTGCTCAAAGAGGCAACACGTGTTCTCAGTTGGCGCCTGCTTGCGCAATAGAGCACCGTCTTTTACGGTCCTTTAGCGGCCGCACTATTATTGATCCGAATCTCGTCCAAGCAGAACGACCAGTTGCAACACGTCGCCAGTGTACACAGCAGTGAAAGACTGAAGAAGAAACGACGGCAGTGGAGGGTTGTGGACAACCAGTGACGCGAACAGTGTCCCTCAGGGGAACGGAGAGAGCCAGAAAGACGATACGAGCTGGGTGGACGGGTGGCTGCAATGAAGAGGCAATGAGTCCGTCCCGAGGCGTAGAACCCGGGAGACATCGGAGGGTACGGCGAGCCGAAACGGTTCGTCTTCCATCTTCGCGTGGCGTTGGCTCGTGTGTATCCAGCAGGAGCAGGCGTTGCTCAATGCCGGGCGACCGTATCGACTGTTAGAGAGATATGTGGCCCTCACTTGTGGGAGAAGTACTGCACTGGCTAGTGTCCTGGCCTGCAGCGTTATCTCCCTCCGTTGTCCTTTTGCACGCGCTGTTGTTGCAGTAGCTGGGCGATTCTCGTGTTCCACAGGTGCGAGAGAGCGTGGAGGCGGGACGGAAGATGCAGATGGATAGGGAGTCGTAGTTACGAACTTATCGGCAGAATCCCGATCGCAGCAGGGTATCCGGTTTGCTCAAGTTAGCCGGGACTACGACGCGGGACATTTGATAGGGGGGACGACGTAACAGGTCGTCTGTTATACAGCTACAGTGGGACTAGTCAGGCGAGAACAGATCGGTTTGATTAGGGCGATCGAGTTAGGACATCCTGGCGCTGGTTGCGTGGAATTGATGGCTGTCTGCGGCAGTTACGTAACGTTGAGGTCGATTTTCATTGAGGAGTGTTTATTCCATTATATGATTAATAGATGAAAGAGCAGTAGAAAGTATGGTGCAGTTTCTACATTGTGCAACATTTACATGGGGGGAAGGGTACTGATAAGGCCGAAAGAGGTTATAGGGTCGAGTAGAGGAGAATTACGGCTAATTGACTAGCTATATACAGAGGCACGTACTATTTCTATGCAACTGCATTTTGCAGAAGGAAATAACAGCATCACCACAAGGGCTCTATACTTATCGTATACATGCAGGAATACAGGAGCTGAAGCAGTTGTTTCTTGTGTGCATATCTGTGATATGCACACAAGATATCTCTAACTAGATATCTAAAGGCCTCAGCATTGCGTCGGAAAACTAAACAACAGGAGATTAATCTTTTCTTGAAACGTGTTACGAAGTAAGCCTATCTACTGGTCACTACGCGAGTGGTTACAACCTACGACATCCACTGAGATGTTCTTGGGCTTTTTGTATGACGTCATGGCTTCCACGGATGCACTATTTCCTCAACGACTCAGTGTCTAATTCTCGGAGCAATGCGCTTCCTAGGCCGACATCTCAAAGGCGAAGTGCATGTTCATGAATAACGCGATTCTTATAATGAATCATTTTACTTTCCGGTTCTCGTAACGCTCGCATAAGCGAGATTTCACAGTATTACAATAAGTATCACTATGTGAGACTTCTATTTTGCTGCTTCGTACTCATGCGAAGCTCTGCACTAGAGCACATATGCAGGATGTCTTCACTAATACACCTCGGTTCCCATTCATGAACGCATGGAGAGCCGCGCCATTTCCCAAGTACATTACTGCAACTATTTATACGCCTCTAGCTCTTGCATACGCGTCACAATATACGAGGGAACACGATTAATTCTGAACACGTAGAGCTGAAAGGGGTTGGGTGGTTCTCATTTATCAAGGACTAAAACGCGATCAAGCCGCGCGATAGTAACAAACCCTGCAGAGTAGCAAGCTGGAAAGTTTTCAGAGTAACGTTACTAAACGACGTAGCAGTGTTTCACACTAAGTGTGATTTATTAACAACCATCGTGGCGGAGCCGGAAGCGCAGTGGAAAACATTCTTGCAGCTCTCGCAAATGTGGCAGTGCAGATAAGTTAACGTGCTATTTCCTATTTCCAAAATGTGTAATCTGCGAAAGCAGAGTTAAAGCAAAAACCCCAAGTTAGTCGGGACTTTCCGACATGCGTTATATGAAAACACCTTGCCCGAATGACCATTCTTCTCTTTGTGTGTTTTCTTTTCTGTAAACATCCGCTACTTTGAAATACAAAGAATTCGCGTAATGACGACTGAGCTGCGGTACTGTTTTTTGATGCCGCATTACAATGCTTCGGCGTGGACTTAGCCATCCATAATGGCGAAATTCCAGATTGCGCAGACCTGTGTGTTTGGTCATCATCGTTTTTCTACGCCCCAAAAACATTACCGGTCGCGGCAAGCTTAAAACCAGGTTCTGTCTACGTTTCGAATATGCTAGCCGTTATTCAAGAAAGCAAGAGCTGAATGGATGCCCCGCATTACAATCTTCTAAAAAAACGAAATACACACTGTTAGCGTATATTCTAATAGTTTCCACTGGTGGTGCCATACAAAGGACTCTGTTTTATTTCTTTTTTCCTCGTTTTTTTTAATGTTTCGTTTATACATATCTTCTTTTGCCAGCGGATCATTACCGCCCCTTGTGGCGGTCTGGCAAGTAATGACGCCTCATGATTCTGGTTTACGATTTCAGGGAGAAGCGCAAATTCTCATTTCCAACGAGAAGCACCCCGTAACAGCGCCGCATTTATAGCGCGTAAAAGGACATAACGCTGTAGAGGACATAACAAAAAAGAACACACAACACGAAAGAGACGAAGTCGCCGTAAACGACATATAATAATACCAAAGTGGAAGGTATCCCGTTGCCCCTTTTTATTTGCGGTGGCATATAGCGCTGAAGTGGTTGATGCGTTCTACACTCACTGACATATACGTGCAAGCCGAGTCCCTCTAAGCCGATCAGCCTAATCCCCCGAAATCTTGTCGTCGCACGGAATGCGAGCTCGTTTGCGCGTCGCCCTTTAGGCACGCTCGGAATCCCCGCGGCCACCAAATCGATTTACCATAAAAAGGCCTTCACACGTGACAGTAGTCAAGCTCGGTGGTAGTAAGGGAAAGAAATAAAAGCATTGGAGCAACGATAAAACCTTTCTTTTTCTACTTTTTTTAGCGTGCTGACGGGTCCAATGATGCCGCGTTCGCATGCCAAAGAAGCCTTTTTCTGCAACAGTCAGCAGAGAGGTTGATGCTGAGGTCCGCTTTTGTATAAAGGAGAGCATTTCTCTGCGACTCGCTGACCAATGCGCTCCTGAAATTCTTTAACTTCGAAGTCTCAGTGCTTACTGCAGTGGTTATTCGAATGGCCAGAAGCCAGCCTAAGCAAGTTTCGATGCACCATTTTCGCAACTTATAATGTTACCTTACCGTTCCATTCGTGTGAACACATAAGACATCATACGGGCACGTGAATTTGGCTTTTTTTGTTACATCGTGCGTCAGGAATGTGCTGTTTTGTACAAAATTTAGTACTGCGCCGGAATGGGCGAACAAGTAAAATAGACAGCGAGCTCATTTCCGCTATACTTTCGTTCGAACAAGTGGGCTGCAGATTATAGATTGTAGCATGAAGGTACGGTGCATGGCATCCAAGTCGAAGGGCCCTTCCTTTATGCATTTGATATTTGACTTTCTCCTCAGCTTTATTAGTAGCTCGAAAAGTGAACCTTGAATAGTACAGTATGGGAAAAAAAACTTTAATGAAGTTACAGTTTTGCGGAACGGCTAAGCGAGTCTCAGCCAAGTCAGCAGTATTCGCAGATGGAACGACAGGCTTGAATGCTTACACCAGCAACGATTCAGGCTGCTCCAAGAGAGTATTACCGGAAATCGGAGGGTATCACAGTACCACATGAATAACCTTCTCTTTCCCGCTTCCTTATTTTATTTCATCTTGTTATTTTCCTCATCGCGGTTTTATTAGGTTAGGTTAATGGCTGCTTCTAAGCGTCTCACACTTGCCAAAGCATGCAGAAGCAGTTCTGGAGTCAAGAGTTTCTAGCTTGTTGCTTATAGGCTTGCGCTGATATGCAAGAAGTCAGGACTGTGTGCACAATCTGCAAGACACTAGCAAAGTTTGAAGCGCGTTCGCCCAGCTTAGCACGTTTACGGCCCTTTCTCTATTATTATTATTCTCGGCTGCTGATCCGAGGGTCGCGGGATCGAATCCCGGCTGCGGCGGCTGCATTTCGATGGAGGCGAAATGTTGAGGCCCGCGTGCGGTGCGATGTCAGTGCACGTTAAATAACCCCGGTGGTCAAAATTTCCGGAGTACTCCACTACGGCGTCTCTCATAATCAGAGTTGGTTTTGGGACGTTAAACCCCACATAACAATAATAATATTATTATTGCTGATGTAATTTTTGCTTATTTATCCCCACAGTCAAAACATCACTCTCCGTGAAGAAAAATTGCAAGCCCATCTTTTTATATAGCCATGAAGAGCTCACTCAAACAAAACAAATTTAGGGCAAGAATGTTCCTGTACTTAGATAGGTAGTGACTTTGGGAATGGTCTAGGTAATTTTATTAGGATAATAATTTTCCGAAGTACTCAGGAAGGGAAAGAGAGGCGTACCTATCCTCCTGCTCCTGAGTTTCTCCTCCTCTTTTTCTCCATTGCTCACGTTGGAGGTGAATGAGCAAAGCGCATATAAACATGATGCTAGGGAATGCACCAGTGGCACCGGCGAAGACAAGTCCATTTATGAAAACCTCAACTCAAGCGACATTCCCTTTTGTTTGTTTTCAACAATCTCTCTTTCACTGCAAGACTCCATCTTTCTCCAAGCTGCTGTTCTCGCTTGGAACCCTACGTGGATAAGTCATACACGCACCGCTCTCTTTACTGAATGTCATCCGTGTCCTCCTAGACGATCAGCTTTGCAGAAGTTGCGGTCAGTGCACTGGACACGTGGCTGGCAGTTGCTGGCGTCGCTTGAGTGTTGCTCGCTAAGACAGCGGTATTTCGTTCTCAGAAAGTACAAATATGGCCTCAACGATAATAGAAGAGATTGTGGTAGCTACAGAAAAACGCTTTTGCGGATTGCCGCAGACGTCAATGTGTTTTTGACTTCACGTATGTTCTGTACGCTCTTTAGGGTGTCCCACTGTCTGCTTCTCTCATGTTACCTTCTTTTTTTTTACCTACCTTTTCTTCTGCCCCAACAGATAGTACGCTACCGGATCATTCATTTTGGTTACCCTCCCTATCTTTACCTTCATAGCTTTATACATTTGTATACTTTATACCTTTGTATACCTTTTCATACTTTATATACATTTTTATACCTTATGCTTTATACTTTTTTCAGCAGTAAATATTGTTGGGCCAGGGCCGCGTGCGTCAACGGCGCTGAAATCAGTAGTCTTGTAAATGTCGACGGCCTGCACCACTGGTGGCACGTTAAGTGAACCTTCATATGAGTGAGCGTAATTACAGCTTTTCTTTTTACATTTTTTAATCCTCTCATACCTCCACACCGTTCACCTAGTGCAGCATAACAAACTGGTCGTACATCTGGTTAACCTCACTGCACTTCATTGCTTCTCTTTCTCTCTCTCTCTCTCTCTCTCTGCAGACACAACACCCTTCGACACTGTTTTCGCCGCTTCGTCAATGCAGGTCGTAGGCGTTCTGACTTCCTTTGGTTCAAAACTCTTAACTATAACTCTATAACTTCCGTATCTTTGTACCGCTGCTTCTTTCCTTGTCACACGCTCCGCCGCGCCTCCCTAAAGGCTGCAGAAAATAGCATCACCTTTCTTTCTCTGATGATAACCCTCCCCCGCCCCATCCGTTCTTTCTACCATACCCAGCTGCACGCTATTTGCGCACTTTGCTGAGTCTTAAACTATCGTAAGTGATAAGTTTTTTTCAAGACTGCCATGGCGATTATAACCCTTCGAAGTTGCCAGTACACAACGCCATTAGAGCTGCCAAGAAAAGCTCGCGCCGGATTGGGCACTCGGAACCGCTCTGAAACACTTTCCTCGGGCTTTCTAGCACGTGGCGCGCAACTGAGTCCCTGTGGAAACGGTGCCGGCCTTTCCCACCCGGGGTGCCTTCGGCTGCCAGCAGAGGAAACGGCTCGTCATCCTAATGACCGCACTGAGACCTGGGATGGCGACTTTGCCCACCGACATGATTACGAATTTCTTTTCTTGGCGTCTGCGACCCAGACAGTCGTTTCCTCTGGCTCTTACTCTTTGTCAACTCGTTTCCGGAGTGTTCTATTTTACCTTCGCTCAATTTCCTTCCTGTCTTAACACACTTTGGTTCCGCGAAGACCAAGACGCATGTTGCTCTCCGAGGATAGCTTTCCTCGACGGCCTGATCTGAGACGTTCTTCCTGCGTGGGCATGCCGCACTGGGTTAACAGAGCAGCAACACTGCTGGCTCAGCATCTTTGTGTTAATTTTGACATGTCTTACTTGACAAGTATTGGTGACCGCCTATGGCGAGGGCCGCTCTTTTTCACAGAAAATTCGATGTAGTAAGGCCTTAGACGCGCAAAACAACAACAACAACAACAACAACAACAACAACAACAACAACAACAACAACAACAAAGACGTGATTTTCCATTTCACCCCAGCTTGTGCATTTCAGTCAAACCGCAAGGGGCGAAAACTTGTATAAATGTAGCTCCGATCACACAACACCAAAAAGGAACGTGAAATACATTGGCATATAATGCGACACGCAGTTAGTACGTGCAGTAGAGTAATATGCTGTTGAGCGCTCTCGGATAATCGCGAAAATTACAGCCAGCTCGAAATAATAAAATAATGGTGACAATTTATTGAACAAGTCTGGGCGCTACCGAAACGAATGACCATCGTAAAATTCCCTCTAGACGACGCAACTTTGATTTGCGAGGGCCAGGTTAATAGCCATCGTTTAATGGTAATTAAGAAAAGCGATCCGGTCGAGCATTATGAATATAATCATATGAACATTATGAACATTATAAGGAATATGATCACGCAAAACTAAAGACAAGGTTATTATAATCGGCTGATGTAAAGAAGCTGCGCCTTAGCTGTTACGCGGTAGACAATTTGAGCTAACCCGTGCTATAGAAGTTTGAAACCCAAGAAGGAAAGTGACATTAGGTCAGTAGAACATTTCTTTCATTTAAAAGAAATGTTCCTTCCTAGAGGTCAGAAAGTAGCGTAATAGACCCTTTTCAGAAACTGTAAAGCTAGCTTCCCTGTAATGCAGCATGCCCTACTAATGGCGGCATTGTCCATCCGGCAAACAGCATGTGCAAGCGCAATTTGCTTGCGATAGAGCATGTAAAATGTCGAAGCAGCCCTTCTTATGCAAACATTCCCACAAAGTGGACCGCAGCATGTGCAACTTGAACTTTGACAGCATTTAAATAAAGACAGCTGTCGCCATTACTATGCCAAGCTGCACTGCAGGGAATCTAGCTTTACACTTTATGAAAAGGGTCTATTATTGTCTAGTCGGGCATGAACCATATTCAACCTCCACTTGGCTTATATGCCAGGTTTATTTCTGTCCGGCAAGAAACAACTCGCCGACTTTGCGTCGCTGAAGGTTTATGTCGGTCACCAGCGCCATTTCTTCATCCCGCTTATAGACTAACGCTAGAAGACAACGCCACCTAAGTATTTGAGCAATTGCACTCATTCAGTCACTCAAGCGCTCACTCAGTTGTTAAACCCGGCACGGTAGCTTAACGGCCAAGTGTTGACTTGCGAAGCTCGAGGTCGTGGGTTCGAACCCTGGCCACGGCGGCCGTAAAAAAAAGAAGAAGGAAAGACTCATCTACATCAATTTAGGTGCAGTTCAAGGAACCTTATGTGACCAAAATTACTCCGGGGCCTTCCACTACCGGACAGTCCTCATAATCATGGCTGGTTTTGGCACATAAAAATACATATCACTCAGTTGTTCATCGGCTTGTTCATTCACATGCTCCGAGGCAAACGCACGCACGCATACGCACACACGTTCATTTGCTTACTTGCTTGTTTGGGCAGTTCTCTAAACGACATACGTCTCTCGCCTTCTGCCTCGCTTAACGACCCATATAGCAACCCAGCGCCACGCTAATGTGTTCATTATCTCACTTACACATTCGCTCCTCATAAGGTCCCCGTCGCTCCAAATGTCGCTCACACTCTTAATTGCAAATGGGTCAGGCTGAGCGGCACACATATACAACAGCTCTACCAGTTTGTACGCACTGCAATGCCACAACGCTGGCCGCGGTGCCCAGCAGTGCGCAGCAGTGCACTGCCGCTCCGCGTGTGTCACACGAAGTGCACCGCTCCGGAGACGGCGCGTGGCCACTGCAACGGAAGAACGTCATCAGGCGCTCAATGAAGGAGACAAATTTGCGCAAACTACATGCCTTGTCGCGTATCGCCTTACGACGTTGGGTCCGGAGCCGCGTTCATATTTTACTCCGACCGCGGTACGTCGCAAGCGTTGGACGCGACGCGGCGACGGGACGCGCTTGCTCATCGCGCGGAGGCCGCCGGCGTAGTCGCCGGGCAGGGCTCGCTGACGCCCGCAGACTTAGACGACGCGTAATGAACGTTTCTGGGTAGTCGAAACATCGGGCCGGCCGAAGCGGTTCTCGGCAATTCCGTCTAAGTAACTTCGTAGTGGACAAGATGTTGGGCAAGCTCCAGAAAGCGGGAAATCGAATCGAGCGAGTCCAGTAACCCGGCATCTCTGTTTGCGCTTCGTTATTTAATTCTTGGAACTGCGAGTACCGCTCTGACTGCTGTGTATTGTCGCAATATGGCTTGACGAGTTTTAGGTAATTTTCTGCGACAGTACTTCTTTATTTTTTTTGGTCTTGTGGAAGTGAATTAAATATGATGTAGCAACAGCGCAATAATACAGGTGCAGTTGGTTGACTGTTCCAGTACTCTGGCGCTCATGTTCCTATATTGCGGTTTATTGAAGAATTTTGTTCCGTTATGTGAAGCTTTGCAAGACAGGACGCCACGCCGAAGTGATTATCTAAAAGAACCACTGAATCACTGTACTCATAAGAACCACTGTACTCAAACTGTGATTATAGTTGATGCCACAACTTTCGCGCGCCTGTTGGCATCTGTTCGCATGTGTATGTACATGTATGAGAGAGAGAGAGAGAGAGAGAGAGTAGATAAAAGCCTTCAACGTCAACAAAATGTCAGCATAAGTTGGTTCCGGCGTTGACTTTCACAATAAGCATCGCCTAAGGCTCCACAAAGATGACTATACCTTATTTCGCTGCACCTCAAGTAAATCCTCAGTGTTTCCACCAAATAACCCTTGTACACTAGATAGCGTGTTAGGTAAATTATCAAACTGAACTCGTCCCGAGCATCACGCAACTAAAGGATAAATCGCACGCATTTTCAAGCAAGGTATTCAGCAAGCACAATTACTGTAGGCTCTATTCGGGCACAGCAGTGTGTATATTTTTGAAATCCGTATATGGCTAAACATGCTAAACACCCAAAAGAACGGAATAGCGCTTTAGCTTGCATATTGTATTTCTTTTATGGTGCATCGCTTTTTTTCTGCTTTCTCTTCGTAGTGGTATCTGTACTGAAGTTTGTTTATCAGGGTGCATCAACTTGCGTACGCATTAAACTCGGTTACTTTTCGTGATGTTCAAAGATAAACTATATGCATTTTCGCAACGAACGCTTATGGTTGAGTGACAAGCCATTGCGAACCGTGCATTAATCGCCGGGTTCCTAGGCACTACTCGGCTACCACAAAATAAATTTCAGAGTCCTCTCAAGGTTACCTCTTTTTTTGTATGCTCTTCTTCCAAATTCAAGGCCTTCAGCAATCGATAAATACAGCTGCCTCTCCTAGCGGCCGCTTTACTCTTTAGCTTTGACGCATTCGTTTCACAGTACTACTTTCTGTCAACCAGGACAGCGCGGAGAACGTATTCAAGAAAAGTTGCATGGAAACGACTTCGCAAGGGAGGAAGGAAGGTCGTTTACTCCAAGTGTCGTTCATTTCCGGCGCGCCCATTTTTCTAGCGAGACTGAACAGCAATAACAACAAACAAAACGAAACAACGTCGCGTACCATACTATCAACGTCAGCCGGTGCGTTAGCGGTGCGCAGAAAAACGGCTTTCGCTAACAAGAAAAAGAAAAGTGTGTTTCTCTTGAGACGAAGAAAAACTTGAAGAAAAGAAACGGCCTTTTTCTCTCGCGTTCTCATCCACAATGCGCAACCTTTGGAAGTTCCGACAGCTGCGACCTTTACCCTAACGCGCGCACTCACGTTTTGCTCGATGGAAATGCAGAAGCTATGGGCGTGTTTACAAACAAAACGCGTGCGTTTCTGGGCTGTTACGGAAATGACGCTGAAAGCTGCAGTCGTTCCGCAAAACGTGCGATCTCTCTCTCTCTCTCTCTCTCTCTCTCTGTGTGTGTGTGTGTGTGTGTGTGTGTGTGTGTGTGTGTGTGTGTGTGTGTGTGTGTGTGTGTGTGTGTGTGTGTGTGTGTGTCATTCAGTGTTCCCTTAGAAAGCGAGGGAAAGGAGAACTTGCCTGATCTCTGTCGCCATTTCCGCGTTGTGCCCACATTATGTGCATGGCATCGCTTTTTCTTTTCTTTTTTTTTTCGGGACAACGGGGAATTCCATTCCAAACCCCGCAAGCTTTCCTACGGGCACTCCATGTTAAGAGACGGAAATTTCCGTTACGTTACCTCAGGTACGTGAGCGGAAACGCGCAATCGGTTTACCGGAACACCGGATGTTATCTTTGAATAAGTGCTTGAAGAGGGGGAGGGGAAAGGGGGCGTAGTGCTCTTTAGGTTTGCCGCGACTGAATGAGAAAAGTATCCTTTAAAAAAAGCACAAAGAAAAACGGGAACTTTTATGTGGCAGCGCGCTGGTACTTTGCGGCAATGCAGTTATGGCTGTAATGAAGCCGTGTGACAAGTTTTGCAAGCGTAATTAAAGCAACATTAACTCATGGCGACAACATTGCGACTGAGGCTAAATACAAGAAACTTACTAGCGTGAAATAGCAATGGAGAGCAAAAAAAGTGACATGAACACTGAGCGCCCAGCTTCCAACAGGGACGGCCATAGAGGCTACACAATTCTACAGTTGTGTCTGTCCACTTGACGTCAGTGTAGCCTAGAGTAGCGAAGGCACTTTTGTAGTTTTAATGCGTAAGCGTTCTAGGTACTTCCTGCGGAAAATTATTCGTGCTTTTTTTGTGCGTAGCGCGACAGCAAGTGACATGATCCTGGAGATGTTACAATATTGAACTGGCAGCAAGGTCGCAGCAGAGGCCCCCACTAAGTATTTCATATGGGGGAAATACAGACCCCGACACGAGTATCACTATGATGTAATTCAGGCGAAAAGAGCGCAGGACAGTACAATCGTTGCAACGCGCAATATACCATGTGAGAGAGCATATCGTAAGCAGTAAGAACAATATTTCGGGTGGCTGCAGTGCTGTACATTTCCATTTGCCTGCGCTCACATAAATCACTTCTTTCAAAACGGCTCCTGTCATGTGCTTTGCCAACGGTTGGGGCTCTGACGTTCGTTTATACTGAGCACAGGCTAATGTAACTAAATTGCTGGCTTGCAAGTAGGATTCGTGTGAGTGTCGGAGCATGTCACAATTTCAGTGAAATCGGGGTGATGCATGCCTCAGAGATTCGTGTCGTGTGCGTAAAAGCTCGGAGCTGAAGAGAGAATCTTGTCTCGTGTTAGACATGATGATACTAGAGGAGAATGTAGATCGGCTTTATTCTGTTCTGTCCGTATATTGTTCATTAGATTAAAAATTTACCTTTACAATGTTAACTAACCAAGACGCCACTTATAGGTTGTCAATATTATCATCGTTATCAAAACCAATCGTCCTTGAAGATAACCGTATGCCTGAAGCATCTAAAGGTGTTCTGAATAACGCTTAGAGAATGACGCTGTAGTGGGGGACTCCAGACTAATTTGGACCGCCTAGAATTACTTAAAGTGCACCTAAGTCTGAGCACGAAGTTCTTGTTGCCTCCATCGAAATTCTGAACATGCGCCCTAGCTTAGCACCACGGCACCTCGTGCGCGCGCGTGTTTGTCTGTGTGTGTGTGTGTGTGTGTGTGTGTGTGTGTGTGTGTGTGTGTGTGTGTGTGTGTGTGTGTGTGTGTGTGTGTGTGTGTGTGTGTGTGTGTGTGTGTGTGTGTGTGTGTTCGCGTCACATCTCCTACAGGGCTGTCCAGAATTACTCATGAAACCCCGTCATAGATGACTTCACCAGTGACTTAAATGAGAACACGAAATACAATTATTCGTAGTGCAGAAGCGCCTTTTACTAAAAAGTGCAGATTTCACTCGCCTTTTTATTATTATATTATCCCGGAAAGCACAGTAAAGTCTGCATCGTACTGTTGCCGTCTTTGACACTTCTTCTCACGCGAGGCGAATAAGAGCAACTCTCACATTTGAATGCATTGCGCGTTTCGAGTTTGTCATGCGTGTGCTCCTATGAATGACCTCTCATGCCCCAAGCAGCACAGCATGATAAAAAAAAGACGCATTTCGAGCAAAAGCCGCAAGTGAAATGCGTTGTAAAATATAACCACCCGGTTCGAGCAACTGGAAGAAGAAGGGGGGGGGGGGGGGGGATGGAACAGAGACATCGTGGCGCAAAAAGTTCGCTGGCCCATTTCGGTTTACGAGCATGGCCGATGCTTCGAACCGTGAACGTTGAGGCGAGCTCTGCAGCCTTTATTTCTCCTTGTTTTCGTTATTTCTTTGCGACTCGGAACCGAAAAATGCTTCCTTTTTTTTTGTGTGCGTGTTGAATTGTGTGTTCCAACCAGACTGTCTGTGCCAGCCCTGGCTGGGAGAAACTTTCCGAGATATGTTGCAACGCTGTCACGGCTGGCTACCATCAGTATCCGTTCAACGAGGGAACGCGTTTCTTTTGTGGGTTGGTCGCGATGTGCTTGTTGCCTGTGCGTCGCCGTGTGCAACCTGTTAGCGTTAGGTCGAGACTCCGATATATGTAGAGCAGCTTCGAGTGGAGATTTTCAAGTTTCAGTCGCCTTTGCTTTTCGGAGAACTACACTGGTTTTGTTAGAACCGCAGCAGGTCGACGAATGAAAGGGTGCAGACAAGGAGAAAATAAAATGGAACATGTTCTCGAGAAGTTAGGTTAGTTTCGTTACTATTATAGATTGCCTTTCCACATGCTGGATACCCTGGAGGGGAAAGATTCTTCAATAGAGTTATCGGAAAAAGCGTGGCTTGCACGAGCTACGGGCAGCGCCAGTATCAGCTACTCTATATTGTAGTCCGCCATGGTCGTCTAGTTGTAGTGTTTGACTGCTGCGTTAAATATAGACGCGTTAAAATGTCATGTGTTAGAAATAGATGCGTTAAAATGTCATGGCCTGTTACTGAAAGCACGTGATTTTTTTTTAATGTCGTGGCGTATCAATCATTTCAGTTAACCGTTCGTACTTTGACATGCCAACTTCGGTACAGACCAAAGAACAAGACTCGCTTGTGCGGTGTTTATGGTCACGTGGTTGCGACTATGTAGCTCGAAGAATTCAAAGCGCCGAAGTTTGAACGTTTCATTGGGCAAACCTGGCCCAGCACGAGAAATCACACTGTACAGCCTTGCAAGTCCTTAATAATATCGCGCGAGCGTTGAACGCAGGATACGGTGGCGTCCAATACTCTGCAAAAGGTAAACGAGGTTTGCTGTATACTATGCACAAGTGCACATAGCACACTCAGATGCGAGCGCTGTTTCTTAACGTTGGTCAATTCCTTTTTATTTTAACAGGAAAGCTGTTTTAGCTTCTCATGATTTGTCGTGTGACAAAATATCACCTTGAAATGACCTTGCCTAGCAATCAAGCGACGCTGCATCTACCAGCATAACCGTGCATGGCGTCGACACCATGCTAAATCACGTAACATGACGTCACAACGACACGCGACCGGAAGAAGGAGACGGTGAAGTTGATGATGATTACGAAGAAAAAGATGATGAAGGCGATGATGATGCTGATGATGACAAATGTGATGATGAAGACCAGCCAAATGCCCATGAGCTTCGCTAGGCATGCGCCACTAGTACAAGCTGCGTTTCTTACTTCAACATATCTTTAGAAAACATCTAAAATGGAGCACGTCGTCGAAATAGTGAAGCGCTGCGCGCACGCGCTGTGCGTAGCTCAATGCAGGTGTGCCGGACTTTGCTAGGCGGATTCGCTTTCTTGAAGTAAACAGCCCAGCAAACAGCGCTTGCAGTTGAGTGCGGTTTACGCGTTTGCGCGTCGTGCGGCACAACTTCTTACTTTTCGAGAATACTAGGCGCCACCATGTCCTGCGTACAGCGCCCGCGCGGTAACGTTGAGGAATTGCAAAGGTTTACAACGATAACATTAAGCACAATCATCGCTCGTCGATAAAACTGATTGAGGCCCGTGCACACTCCGATGTCAGTGCACGTGAAAGAATAGCAGGTAGTGGAAATTTCTGGAGCCCACCACTACGGCGTCTCTCAAAATCATGTCGCAGTTTCGGAATGTAAAACACCAAAAGTCAGTCAACCAGTGAATTATTATTATGAATTATTAATTAATTAATCAATCGATGAAAGCGATCGACGGCGAAATGCATCCATTTTGACAAATGTGTCTCTTAACCAATATATGCTCGCGCAAGCTCTGGAACGTACTCGCACATATGCGCCATGCCTGCGAAGTTAGTAAGTACAGTCCGTTATATTCGCGAAACGCACGTAAATTCAAGCGCTGCCCGTGCCGAATAATAACAGGCTTGCGCGCAGTGAGAAAAGGGTGGTCAATCTGAAAGAAGCCAGAACAGGTATTAAGTGCGAGTCTCTATACGTTGCCTACGCCGGATTGTAGAATTCTGCGTCGTCGAGGCTCTTTGAGGTTTCCACTTTAATTTAATTCTCTGCAGGCCCAAAATACACATTGAAGCAAAACTACTTACCTACCGTGTGTTTATATTATGGCAGTACAGTATATGTATAACCATCGTCTGTCCCGTAGATTCACTACACATCCACTACATTTCGTGACTACGACGCTGCTGAGCTGGGCGCAACACCAAACGGCCAGTCCGAGAATCGGATGAGCCACTCTGCACCCAAATAACAAAGGAGCGCTCTCTTGGAAGACGCCGAGACTAACATACCTCCTTTGTTTCTACATTCCTCTTTTTTACATGATGTATTATATACAGTACGCCGCGAGAAATACGAAGCTTGCCCGACGCAAGTCTGAGCTCTTCGCGATGCGCCTACGCAACATAAGACCGCCCGGCCGACTACGTTACGTTTCGTATTATATTCGTCTGGACGCAACCTTTCTCTGTGTTTCTTTATTCTGCACTGACCGTTTTCGTCGCATTGTGTCCCGCGAAAAGTTTATCTTAACTCAAACGTCTCATCTCTCCGACTACACTATACCCAAACCCGCGCTGACCTCCGATCACCGAACTCGCAACGCTCCCCCTGTGTTTCAGTTGCGTTGTCAGTGTTTCTTGCCGTCTAGTTGTTGGACGCCTTTTTCTGCACGCCCGAACGTCTAATCCCGAACGTCGCTTTGATAAGAGGCGCGATCGCAGGCTGTCACGGGCACGTCTGTGCCATCGTTTTCGAGTGGGCGAACGCGTAAGTGCAGGTTTCCGATTGCGATATATATAAGAGGCGCGTCTGTTCTCGCATTGCGTCGACGAAAGGGGGTGCGAGATTGCTCAACTTTGTGGCGCACAGCGTCTTCGCGCCCTATGGACGTCTGCGTGCCAGCTCAACAGTCTCTCCCCATGCGTCGTGACGCAAATAGCACTGTGTGACCTATAGAGCAACCCCTCTCCTCCCGCCACCCAACCCTTTTTCCTACCCCTTGCGCCTCAACCAATAGGAAGACGAGCCGACTGGCGTACGACTTGCCCGAGAGACGGATGAAGCTCGGTAGTAGACAGAACCGTGAAAGTTCTGTGCCTTAGGGATAATATAAAAGGCACAAGATAGGCTGCACGAATTTTAAATGTAACTGTTTCGTACAGCGTGCTCATTTGCGAGAAACAAACGATATATGCCACTGACTTGTCACTCTTGGGAAACTTCCATTATGCCAATGAATGCTTATGATATCTTAACGTGCTCCATTGAAAGAAACGTGTACGTGAGCTGTTTCTTCTGAATGTCACACAAAAGCACTACATGTGCTCCGTTGTGAGAGCTGTAGGCAAACCGAGGAAAGCACCAGTGCTTACTAAGTGTATAGACATAAGCTACACTAAGAAAGCTGGTTATTCTGCTTGTACCCGGGCAGCTTGGGGTTGAATCTCCTTGATCAAAAAAAAAAGTTCCAGGCCGGCGCAGAGGGCTCATCACAGTGGCAGCTTCAGCTAGATTTTGGTGTGAGCTCTGTCAATGTTTCCTATCAGTATTAATTGATTCCTGCTTTGTTCCTACAGAAATGCAATGTACATACAAATGCAATGTACACGTCCTAAATTAATAGACAGCGAACTTAACTTTTTAAAACATGCATATATTTTCACCTGTGACGTGGTTGCACTGCGATTCAGCTTAATGCTTTGGAGGTCGAGCGATTCTGACAAAAAGAAACTGTGATACGCTTACTGCACCTTTTTTTTAGTATTTTAATATACCTGACTACTGTAAGAGGCAATGTACTTCATTAGAACCCGCGAAAACACTTAAAAGCCGAAAAAAAAAAAGAAACCTCTAGATCTGATGTCTCCCAAATTCTCTGAGGCGTCCTCCATAGCGTGCGTTTGCAAAGCGCTCTTCTTTCTATCATCCTTTAAGTATTTATTTTCCTTCCGTCCTTGTGCTTTCGTTTCGTTCACGCCCATTGTTATTCGTTGTGAGAATTACCCAGTATAATGACATCCTTGCTTATTATTTTCTTTTTCTGTCTTCGTTGTACTGCTTCGTGGGCGTTTTTATTCGCCTTGAGATGTACACAGTGCACAGAAACAGCTACACTGAACTGCAACTACTCAATAGACAGCAAGTTACAGTGTAACAAGCGAAATGTTCCTTCGCTTATTGTGCCCAGTACACCCAGTACCTCTACGCTCCTTAATAATCCAGTACGCTGCACAGTTTTAGAGGGAAAACACCCTATCGTAGATTGCTTGCTTTCACAGAGCACCTCGTTTCGCCCCAGTGGTGTGCCGGAACTGTTCAGAAGCACCGGAGCGAACACGCTTTCAGAGCCAGCAGACTGAGACGTAACTTCTCTGGCAAAAGGCTTACGCAGGCAGCGAAAACACTGTGTGTGTGTGTGTGTGTGTGTGTGTGTGTGTGTGTGTGTGTGTGTGTGTGTGTGTGTGTGTGTGTGTGTGTGTGTGTGTGTGTGTGTGTGTGTGTGTGTGTGTGTGTGTGTGTGTGTGTGTGTGTGTGTGTGTGTCACGCTGGTGTCTAGCTTCATGTTTGAGCAATCTACTTGTCACGCTGCCCGTCCGAATCTCATAACAGTACATTTCGCTTCTTCGCTAGCTGCTTAACGCAATAAATTTGAGCACAGTTAGCGCCCCTCAACTCCGTTTGCCAGCCCTGATGGTTAGTTCACTGGACCGGACAGATTGCTGTGGATTGCACATGCTATAACGGGCATGCTGTTCTAATCTAGACTCGCTGTACTGGACTCACCAGATTGGACAGGGCTGTACTTTGTGGATCCAGCTGAGGCCAGACTTCCTGGAATTAACTTGCAACTACATATGCATGCAGTTATTGAACTGCCTGCATACTGGCAATACTTAGTTTAATAAGTGACGTTCTGTTCAGTTGGCTTCACATTCTAATAGTATTTTCGAAACGACTGGCGTCGACAACCAGTTTCAATGTTTGAAATCAACAGTTGTGATGTGAGAAGCGCCACGAAGGTTCGGAAGAATGGTGCTTTTTTTTAACATGTATGCAACACACGTGTTCTATGGAACATTCATTTTGTAGCGTGCAGCACGTATGCAAGCTCATAGGCATCTTTCGCGTGTCTTGTGCGCAAACATCATATGACGATACCTTCAAACTAATGTCTTATTATAGTTGCTGGAGCTAAATTGTCAAAGTAAGTTTTGCTTTTGTAGCATTCATTATCAAATTTTTGCTTTCGAAGTTGATTGATTGATTGATTGATTGATTGATTGATTGATTGATTGATTGATTGATTGATTGATCGATCGATCGATCGATCGATTGGTAGTCATCGTCGTTGAAACCATGCCAAGCAGGCCTGTTCTTCATTCCTTCTCTTGCACTTGTTTATGAGCAAGCTTAGAGTTTGGTGTCAGCGATTTTACTCGCTGAGACATACTGAAATATAGCGGAAAGACTAGACATAACACTAGATAAAGAAATCATATTTAATTATAATAACATATTTCCTCTATATTGCCCATACCTATATACTGTGCACTGTGAATGCAAGGTTTCGATATCGCTTTATACAGTCAAATTTCACTAAAGCCTTTCTTCTCTTTCACCCTTAACCGTGTAGGGTATCGAATAAATTTCCGTGAAGACTCTCCCTTTTCGGTTCCCAGTCTTTCTCTCATGCGGTTAAAGTCTTAATAAAGTACATCTGAAATATGCTACCATTAAGATTTGGATAGCTACCAGCCAAGGCCGCACAGAAACCACGGAAAAAAGTTGCGCTCGTAGCTTGGCGTTCACCAACCATGCATCAACCCTTTGTGCTAAATTAAGGTGACGAAATTCTTCGGCGACTCATTTGCCATATACCAAAGCCGGCACTTTCGCGAGGTTGTAAGAAAAGCTGCTAAGTAAAAGAAAACTAAAAATAAAAGTCACTCTTGCCGCCTCTGCACCCTATATAGCGCGTGTCCGTGCCTGCGCCCTTTTCTTACTGCTTGACGCTGTTGTGCAAGCTGCTGAAGGAGCCCAGATGTGATTGCAGGCAATTCATTTTGCGGAATTGCGTTGCGGCTAATTTCTCAGCGCTCCCTCTTTTTGTTTTTTATTTTCCCTGTTCATGGCCTCAGCAGATGGGTGCGTCGGTTAACCTTTAGCGGTAGCCGCTTCGTGTGCTTTTTTTTATTGGGCTGCTTAACTAACTCACGGCTTCCTTCGCTAATATCACACACGTGTGTAGGCCCAGGGCGAAGGTAGGGGTGTCCCACCCTGCCCACTCCTCACTCCCTTGAATGCTGTGGGCACAGCGTGGGAATACGGTACATGATAAACTCTTGAAGACGTTATACCCAGCTGTTACTGGGACATCGGGACGCTCGACGGAACGGGAGCAAATATATTACAATTGTTTATTTCAGGCGTCTGTGCAATTATGTTCATAAGCTTTCATTTCAAACCTACCCTCACAAAATTAAGATAATAAAAGCCGCATGAAGTGGACCGAATTTGAACTTGTCTTAACGGAATGGGAAATAAGTGAATCAAGTGTCAGTTAAAAAGGCGCAGCGCATTTAATTGTGTTGCTGTCAATGATTTCATGTATAGTGCCTTGCTCAACCGTTCCAGGCTACGTCACAGTGGCCGTTCGGTTCAGGTGATACGACAGTCTGGTGAGTCATTAACGTTCGCGAAGAGGTATGACCCTGAATTTAGTGAAAAAAGAAATGAAGAAGGTGACAAGATATACTCGACAAATCATGTAAATTTGTACCCCGAAAATTCCAGTTAAGTCAAAGGTGCATTCAACTTAGAAAAGCACGAGTAAGATTAATCCACTCTAGAAGAAATGGTGACATCGAAATTTAAATGGTCATCAAATACCGTACGCCTAAGTAAAGTGGCTAGCGTCAGCATAGTAACTCCATTCAGTTAAAGAGAAAGCGCTGACGTCAGCATGCGGTCAATAAATCGTGTTGAGAAACCTTTTATATAGCTTCGAAAAAGATGGGGCCACACTAGCTGACGCAGTGAACGCAAAGAACAAACAACTAACCAAGGACCAAGTGAATTCAGTTCATCCCCATTGGCCATGCAATTTCTGCGTGCCCAGCATAAAGAACGCACGTTGACAGCGTGGTGGGCGAGACTTTCTGAAGGCGGGGGGAACCAGTGCTTTAAATTAGGAAATAGTTTCTTAGGTTCTTGCATGTTTGTTTCCGTCCTAGAGTTCGTCTTTTACGCCAGTCCTCCTCATCTTTTTCCTTCTCGTTTATTTTTTTTTCTCCAGGGATGACACTTTCCTTTTGGGCTCACTTCTCGTCTCGTTACAGCGTCTTTGGAAAACGTTAACACGAATGTATAGAAAAGAAGAAAAAAAAAGCCAAAGTCAAGTAAAGTGGCCGTCCTTATAGGGTGCTTCTTCTGCGCGGGCGCCGATACAAAGCGGTGAAATATGGTCACGAAAATAAGGGTCCGTTCAGCCACACAAGCTCGCGCTGACAAACCAGGGCGAGGGACTCGGAGCGCTGAATAAAGTGTACAGAAAGGAGCTCACAAGTGACAAGGGAGGGCGCATCAAAGGCGGGCCCACAAAACTTTTTCCAACATGGGAGAGCGCAGGCAGTGCGCACGCGCGAACTGGCCTTACAAAGCAGACCGTATAATTCTCCTCTCCAAAATCCTCTTATTTTTCTTTTTTCAATCAATAGCGAGGCTTTGAGTGTGCACGTTGCTGCATTGAGGAGGAACGCGACTGAAGATAGAAAAGAGGGCGAGGGGGAGAGGCGCTGGATGGCAACCTCTGCACACGACAGTAACAAGGCAACAACAAATACAGCATGACAACAAGAACGAGCCAAGCTCATATGATAAGAAAAACAGCGTATAAACGCAACCAATAAACGGTTATCAATGAAACACAAATATCTTCGATAACCAGAGAGAATCACAAGAAAGAAGTTATGCGTTCATGCTTGAAAGCTGAATCCACTCAACGACTGATCCGGCTTCCTACGTAGCCTCGCACAACCTAACCATAAAGTAGTGCATTGTTCACTTGCTTCTATATATATATTTTTGTGCACTGTCGCACAGTGTGAGGAAGAGGGTTTTATTTATCTTGCGTTATTTCTTATGCCTAGAAGCTAAGATTATACTTTCGCGCCCTTCGAATCGACATCAATGCCTGCCTGCCTCCTCCACTACTTGTATTACTTGCGTTTCTCGAAAATGGCCTTTTGTCTGCCTTTCTTTTTTAACCTTTGCTTTGCGTGGATTGGATATGCTTGAAATTTTTCTCGCTCTTATTCCATGGGCATAGGGGGCCTGCTGTTCCCTCTGTCGAGGAGCACACGCTGTAACGTATCGGAATTTTCCATTAAACTGAACAAAGGACGCGAAATTATGTAGCTTGATCAATGAAGCTGCTTAGTAGGAGCAGAGCAGAGGTACAGCGATGTGCATAACCCAGCAGCGCGCGGAAATTGAATCCACCCCCCAAGTTTACCCTATTCACCCGGGCGACCCTCCATCTTTATTATTATTTTTTTTCTTTTCAAGTGTTACCAAAATATAAAGCCGTACACTGACGCGCAGAAAAGCTCCGAAGCGAGCAGATGTTTCTTTTCCTTTTTTTTTTCATTTAACTCTCAGTAGAGTCGCTGGAGAGTATAGTAACTATAAGCGAAAAAAAGTCTTTCCATTTCCTCTTTATCGCGCGTGATAAATCACGCGATAAGCGGTCTCTATTATTCACACGCCTGCGAAAACTTCGCACCAGACAGGGTCCGGTCAGTTTCCGATTTTGCTATTTCGTTCGTGTCTTTTTTTTTTCGTTATTTTTTGTATCACTTGTATGTAGTCGATGAAGTAAACGCGTTGGCTTGCGCGAGGCCAGATGTGTTGCGTCGCATTGGTGTTTAGCGAACCGTTGCGGGGTATCAACGGTCTAGGCGATTCACTTGAGACCGCTATAGCGCATTCAGATCGAAGCAATGTAGGGGGTGATAGTTTTTCAAGAATGGACTGTTGCAACTTCGAATGGCAACACCCCCGAAGTTGTACATAGTGCACTCCTGATAAAGAACAAGAAACAAAGAAAAAGATGTATAGCGAAATCCTGAAGCCTCACGCCTAGGCTACATTATTTTTTTCTTTTTTTGCACAAACTTGAGCGATCACTTATGGGGCTTGCAATATGTTATCGCGATTGACAAGGCTGTCGTTAGGTTGACTACGAAGTACCCATTGAAATGTGGCCCTTCAAGTTTCATTGTTGTTGTTGTTATGTGGGGTTTAACGTCCCAAAACCAGCTCTGATTATGAGAGACGCCGTAGTGAGGGCTCCGGAAATTTCGACCACCTGGGGTTCTTTAACGTGCACTGACATCGCACAGCACACGGGCCTCAACATTTCGCCTCCATCGAAATGCAGCCGCCGCGGCCGGGATTCGATCCCGCGACCCTCGGATCAGCAGCCGAGTACCATAGCCACTAGACCACCGTGGCGGGGCCAAGTTTCATTGTTCGGGTTTCGAAGGCATCAGGTGAAACAAAACGAATACAGAGGGATAGAGTACAGTGCGTCTCCTTGTATTAACATTTTTTTCGCGCTGTAATATAAACTTTCGGAATAAATTAGGTTGGTGTGCCTCTCCGATGGTATCAGCATCTTCTAAAAAATCGGGAACGCCTTTTCTGCGCCCCCTAGTTTCTTATATTCCCGGTCGCCCTCCGAACTTTGTTTAATATCGACGTAATCCGGTTAAATCCGCTTTATTACGATGAATGGCGAACGGCCTTCGCAGCGTTGTTTAATCAATTCGTCTCGTTTCTTCAGCCGGCCACGCGGATCTACTTAAGAGGATTAAGTTGTCTGGCGTAACATTTACACAGAAGCTCACAAACACACGGCGGCCGCAGTTTTCTTAATATAGGAGTTACAATGTATCCAACAAAAGTTTGATTGTCTTTCGAGCTTTAATTTTTTACACTTACACATTGTTTTAGCAGGTATTTTCTCTAATTAACCTGAATGCCCGTATGCCCAGCTTGTGTGCGTTTAACAGAAGGTTTCTGGGCGTTCGAGGTAACGTTTTGAGCAATGAATCAGTTGAGAAGTGGAGCGTCGCGTATTGGTGTTAAAGGTGACTCGCCTCTCTGCTTGTTAATTATGAAAACCCATATTTCTTGAAATTCTCGACAAATAACGGTAATATTCAAGCCAGAATGGCTGATCTCAAAGTTGAACAAACAGTCCAGTTTCAGCGGAATACTTGAACAGATAGCACGGGACGACAGAAGAGGGCGAACTGACAACTGCTTTATTTTCCGTGTCAGCACGCACCTTACGTGCGGCCTGCATGCGGAAAATAAACCGTTCGCTACTTCGAACACCGCCCTGTTTGCATTTGTGTAACGTATTCTATGGCGTTTCCTCGTAACTTGTCGCGGCGCTGAGCTGGAAATGCACGACATTCATACAGGATCTTTCAGCGTAAACGTGCGCCACTCTTTAAAAATAATAATAAAAATCCACGTGCTCGTTACGGGGATGCAACCAACATCGGCATTATTCACTGTCGTCTAGACCACCTGAGACTATTTTCAAGACGACCGGTGCAGAGTTATGTCCGAGGTTTTACGAATACTGGATTTTCACATGCGTGACAAACTAAGATTGTCGCTAGATAACTGCACTATATCCCTAATGGTGCATGATCGGGGACCCTGGGCACATTAAGGTTCTAGAGAAGCCAGCGTATGGGAGTAGGCACGAGCGAACTGCGCGGCCTACAGACAAAATAAATCTAACGCATAGACGCATGCGAGTAGTCACAACTGGCAGCGGCTTCAGAGCGAAGTTACAGGTTTGTTAGTTGTTTTTCCGTGCACTTCGCGTGTCCCAGCTGAAAAAAAAAAAACACTCATGTGTATTTTTCTGCGGACTGAGCCTGACATCCCTCTTTTTTTAGCATAAATACTCACCACATTTCGCCGGTATCTCTCATGACATAAGCGAAACGAGAAAAGTTAAGTTCAGTGACCACAGCATAGTATCAATGGCTCTTATGACTGAGACATTGACGCATGTTGCACCCCGAGAAATTCTCAATATCGCATTACTCTAAGCAAGCCACATAGCTCAAAGGAATTGAGGTGTTCGCTTTCGCATTTTTCTGAGATTCACGACTCACAAACGTACATCAGCGTATAGGGCCCTAAGTGAGTGCACGAGTGCATGAGAAGTGCCTTTTTTTTTTCAAATACACTAATGGCGCGGCGCTCCTAGGAGTTGCGCAATCGCGTGGTATTGGCACAATTTGCGCGTAACTTCGATTTTAATAAATTGTATACACTTAAAGCTAGTGCATCTTTGCCTGATCGCGATAGAGCGCATGTATACGGAAAAGCAAGAGCTGTAGTTGTATAGTTTCGCCGAACAGACCAGTGCTCATACAGCTGTTGATGGCATTCTCAGCAGCTGCCACCTTACCCAACCCAGCGAGGCACTCCGCAACTATAGGTAAAAGCCCTGCGGCTCGTTTCGCACCAGTGAACCACAGCAGCGCCACGCAATCGAAGGATGCCGCGTCTGCGCGACCGCGCGTGGATTTGACGTGTCTTTATTAATTCATTTTTGCTAGTACAAGACCTCTTTTCGCAGAGTGCGCGTCGCCTCGCCTCACCCGCTGGCTCACTTTGGGAACTCTTCTGAGCGAGTTGTGTTTAGACAAAGTGCATGACAGCGTGGAACAAGCTTGCTCCCTCTTAGGGTCTGGCAATTAAGTCTAGTCTCGCCATGTTTGGGCAGGCGTGCCGGACGCAAGGCAGCCGTCTCACTTTTCTAATCTGCTTGAAGAAGAACATGACCCCCCGCTCTCGCCTCGGTAAATCCGTGCAGCAGTGATGAAGCGTGACAGATGCACAAGCTAATAGAGAACGTAAGACACTGAAGGGTCTGGTCTGCTGCACCGCACTGTTGGGTGGTAACTGGCGAATAGAGAGGTGAAGAAGCAGCTATAGAAATAAAGATATACAGGTATAAAAAATTCAGGGAGGTTAATTAGATTGCACCTGCTTTCCTTTCGTAAAGAACGAAACGGGAAGAAATAAAATACTAGGGAAGATAAGCTCTCTTAATACCGATAGTATTAGCCTTTCTTCGAAAACCTGATTGGATAGGTCGACTGTCTGTGGTCTGGTCAACCACAACCATCTATCTCTAGACATCAAGTGGTCTTCATCCTCGGATTTCTTTACGAAGACAGCTAACTTTTGTACTCGTGATATTTTCATTCCCTTCTGAAACGTTCTGTTCCATATTCCAATAATGGGTTCCATATGTTTCATACGAAGTCCATGCGTATTCCATATATTTGTCGTATATTTGCTGTATATATCCATATGAATCTTACAGAAGCATATGGGATTATTGGAATGGTCATACGGAACACTTCAATAAGATATTCGTCTTTTCTATTTTTTTAGCTTTACGCAACCTAAATATTTCACTCGAGCCCTTTTCCACTTTTTAAACAGTTCTGGGTATCTTGGATATGAGTGGCTTCACTGTTTGTCATGTTGTACTGCTGGATATCTACCTTGTATAATACGATTTTTCTTCTACGCTCGCCGTGCATTATGGTACACTTAGGGATTTCTAGGACATTGCGGTCCCACTAGGTGTGTTCGTACTGTAAACCTTTTCCGACTCGACGTACCCTTCCTTCAGTGTGCTATGGGACCTGCTTCTGTATACTTGTGTAAGCGTGTGTATTCTTTATGAAAGAAAATGAGAAATTCAAATAGTAACCGAACGCGCGTGTACAACAAGCATACGTTGCGACGTCCTCTTGAGGACCCTGCATGATTCTTTTGTAGGCAGAAAGGAATAACATTGTGTCTCACGGGAGTCAGAAATTTAGCATAGGAAGCTTGAGGAAATTCCGTTGAGCCAATGTCGCCAAAATTCGAAAAGACAATTCCGTGATGTCACGCTGGAATTCAGATGCAGAGATTTCAATGCGACTTTCAGGAACGAAACATTGGCATTCATTTTCTCTTCTAGTATTGAAACCTGTGATGGTTTAATGTTGTGTTTTGGGTGTATTATAGGTGTTATAGTTAATGACGACAGCGTTCTCAAAAACATTCACTAAGTGCAGACTCATTAACGTTTCATTTTAGAGTCCCTTTAATTAGATGTGTGCGCAAAGCCTAGTCCACTTTAAATAGTTCAGTGGGGCTTGTGTGGCTTTGTCTGGGGTCTGGCGATGGCTGAACCTTGACCTCTTATAGGTTTTCCTTTTTTTTTTCGCACTTTCTATCGCATATATTTAAATTAAATTTAGGTAAAATATTTCGTCGCTTGGTTATTTTGTGTCATCGTCATAAATGCTCTAGCACAGTTACAATGAATAACCCACGGTGATCTAGCGCTCCATTCATTCCATACATGATACACTGCGCTCCAGCTGGTAACATAACGGTCGTGCAAAATTCTCTGCTAAAGCGGTTCCCGTCTTTACTTCATGTCTAGGACGTCAATTGAAGCAAGGACATTATTCAAGGCAGCGAGATGTTTGTTACTCGATGACGTGCAAATCCAGTACTTTTTACATTACGTTTTGTTACTGACTTAGAATAATAATTTCTGGGGTTCTGCGTCCTAAATATAATTTTGAGAGACACCGTAGCGAAGGCGACTACGTGGGATTATTTAACGTGCAGTGATATCCACAGTATACGGGCCTCAACTTTTTGTCTCAATTGAAATGCAGCCGCCGCGGCCGGCATTCGATCCCGCGACCTTCGTATCAGCAGCCGAGTTGCGTAGCCACTAGACCACCGTGGCGGGGCATGCCGCTGACTACTGTATATATTGTCCCGACTGTACTTTGGAGAATGGTAGTCGAGAAAAACGAAGTAGGAGCACGAGCAAGGACCACCGGTCTTTTCGGAATAAGAAGAAGACGGCGCGCGAGCTCTCTCACTCTTCCATCTGCTGTCTTGTGAGAGAAAGAGAGAGAGAAAGACAGAGGGAGAGAGAGAGAGAGAGCGAAAGGCGCGCGTTCACTATGGAAACGCTCTTTCTTCGATGAACGCTCTACCAGCTCGCAAAGAAAGAGAACGCGCCCTCACCCGCGAGAGACAACGTTGACGCAGGCAGCGTCTTCTAGCGAGTTACTTGATCGAAAAATAGCGACTGCTCGCGCTGGAGAACCGTTCACGGGTCACCCATACATATATATATAGGCACTGGATCTTGACTTGCAATGAAGTGCCGGTGGGAGATTTCACATGTGCGTAGTTGAACCATAAGGATTCGTAGCGTGCGCGTTAACTAAATTAATCCGGAACTCGGCACGATCTACGATGAACCTCCCGAGCTTCGCCCACTCATCATCATTCACTCCGTGGATATGCTGTGGATTTTTTTTTTTTTTGGAATACAGTTGCTTGTTCTTTTTGTCGCATCGTGGCCCTGTCTTGCTTGTTCCACGTTGTGACAATATGTTGTTTTACGCCGTTCACGTTGGCATATATTTAAGCTTTTCAAACACTTAAACTTTTGAAATCCTTAAATGTACTGTGTTGGAGCCAAAGTAGCTTGTTATGGTTTTTATCGCGTGTATTGCTTATAATGCAGACAGCGTGCTGCCGGGCCAGACAGGCATTGATTATAGCTCTTTTTTTTTTCCCCGCTGGCCTCTAGTATCATGTATGGCTACATCGATGCACATTTACTATGGCGTTCGTGGCATAGGCGTGAAGCCCTGAGCACGTGGTAGTGCATAACCTGACGATGACTAGTTTTTCTCACTGTGTGCGCTGCACGGCATTATAGAGACCGCGGCTAATTTTATTACCGGCGATGCCCGTGTATGCAGATGGGGGCGTGGGTGGGGAACGGCGGTTCGCGATAGGAGGCGGAAGGGTGGGTAGTTCACGGTCTGCCGGTATCGGCTTCAACGCGACGACAAGGCCTTCACGGTTGTTCCGGCGGCTTGACGCTGTCGGCGACGCGCATTTCCTGCGCGACACGTTGCCGAAACGCGTCACCAGCAGCCGTTGCAATTCGGGAGCGGAAGGGGAAGCGCCGATGGCTGCGCCCTCCCGCGGTGCAGCGGAAAGCTAAATAAAAATCGGGAGAAAAGAGGTGTGTGTTCAATGGAAGGCGCTATTCTGACGGGAAGCCGCATCTCTTTCTTTCTTATCTTTTTTTTTCTCTCGTGTCGTCCCAAATTTTTTTTTCTGCATCCTACAGAAATACTTACACAACACGGGCTTTTGTGCGTAGCTCAGGAGATATCTTTGGCGACGGCGCTTGGCTTGGCCCCAAATTGGAGAAACCTTACTGGGACAATCTGTGAACGCGTGTGTGGGCCGGCGCTGACGTCACATTCTGCAGTATACACTACGCAGCTTCGTGCTTCTCCTCACGTCGAACTAAAAGCTTGTCACTGAAATGCAGGCTCGCAAAAGTGTGTGAGGAAGGAGCATTATCGTGCAGTTTTATCTTAAGCTTTCATACCCCATCGAGTACACGCAGCCTATCGACAGCCACTTTTCGTGCAGGAAAAAAGAGGGCAATTTGAAAAACGCGCGAGACTGTCATAGCAAGATGCTGTGGAAAGCGTTTTGTGCGATATGCCTTGAGTTATTACGCAATGAGCTCAGCGTAATTACGGTTCAGCGTTATGCCTTTTCTTCCTTCCATTTAGCAGAATGACGGAGCTCGTACTGATTGCAAGTGATGCTTCTTTTCAAGAAAGCGCAGCTTACGCTTCTCGATTGCAAGCCGTGTTGTTGCTATGCACGAGCTGGCGCTCTGCTGGCTTTGCCCGCCGACGTGTCTCTTGGGTGTAAATCATGATGACTTCAAGACGCGAAAAATGCACACAGACGAAACACAAAGACGACAAGGACAAGCGCCTACCACCAACTGAATTTATTAGAGCATACAGATGAGGAATTTATAGGCAGCCATGTCCACGTGACACCAAAGCGAGGATGAATCAACTCAGAAGCAGTGATAATATACTATGATACAGGCGCTTGTCCTTGTCGTTTTTGTGTTTCGTCTGCGTACATTTCTCGCGTCTTGAAGTCATCATGAATGGTCACCAACTAGCCCAAACAAGAATTGGGTGTAAATGCCATTGCACACAACTTTAGTCATTCTTCCCGCACTTGACTGCATTCACTTTCTTTGATAATCACGTGCAGTAGTGATACCATCAAGCGCACACTCTAAACACACTAACCTATATAGATGCGCACATTATTTCGCATTTCTTGAACATTAAAAACTTACATTCGTAAGAAAAGCTCCGGTCATACGCGTGCACGCAGTAAAGGTTTGGTCTAAAGACTTGGAAGTTACTCGAAACATGGCAGCTTGCACAAGAAGCGCGCACTTTCAAATTTTCCTTATCCGCCGAGGTAATGCTCGACAGCTGTCGGGAATGACGTGGGTTCGATGACGGCAACAACAGTCGCATTTTTGATCAAAGTGAGAATGCTAAAGGTCCGTCTGCTGTGCGATTGCAGTGCGCATTACAAAACCCTCCACTGCGGTCTGCCTCATACCGTGGTTCTGGCACCTAAAGCTCCAGGAATTATTACAATTACACTCTTTGAAAATGGACAAAGAACTTCCATAACGTCAGCGCCACTGCAGAATTTTTATTAGTTTTGTTTTTTGCTCTCTCTCTCTCTATCTTCCAGAACTCCCCCCCCCTTTCCCCAGTGCAGGGTAGCCTACCGGGCTCAGACCAGGTTAACCTCCCTGCATTTCCTATTCTTTTCTTCTCCTCCTCCTTACACATACAAATTGAAGCTGCATTGACCTAAATGTCGTGCCGTTTTGTGGTCTCGGCATTCTCCTCTACATCGCCCTCGCTCGAGGTACATTAGCAAGTTCCTTTCGATGATCTCGCCTGTATGCGTAACCGTAACACTATGCTAGAGCAGCGACCATCTAGCAAGCATCTAGTAACCATCTAGTAACCATCTAGCAAGCAATAGTGAGCCAAGCACCGACGGTTCCGATATACTATTTCTGTAATGGTGATCCCACAGTTTCCCTTTCTTTAGATTTAAACGAAAAAAAAAGAAAAGAAAAGCTGAAAATGTTTTAAGGGGAACACTACCACTCATATTGCAACGTATTATCATATTGTTAAATTCTGAATAGTGTGCCTGCGTGAATGTGACCGTCATTACTGTGGGCCGACCCCACGAGTTCTATTTAACTGTAGTTTACGTGCAATATGCGTAATTGAAGCCTATGTTTAGGTCTTCATACTTTCGAGTCTAGACGTATAGCCAACGCATAATTTTTCGCCGTAGCTAGACGTCTCAACCAAAAATAGCCCATCTCTTGGCACAAGGCAACACTGTCTCAGAGAGTCACAACCTTCCTGCATTCGACCCAACAAACACAAAACTTGCCGGTCACATTTTATAGAAATGGGGAGGAGAATTTTTCCTAGGGGCACCATTAAGGCCTGTCGACAATGCCAACCGTGACATCCGCGGCCTAATGTTTGAGACCTTGAAAAGCTTTCAGGCAGCTGCCAACGAATAGATTATCTTGCTGTAATGAATGATTTTTCTGAGCACTTGATGCAGTGATCCAGTGTATCAGTGTAATCATGGAGCCTTAAGTGCGATAACCGCGGTATGGTAGTGATAAATACGGGTTAATTTCGACCACCAGGTCTTTAACACGCACCTACATCTAATGTATACCGGTGTTCTTGCATTTCGCCTTCGTGGAAATGCGATAGGCATGCGCGGTGGATCGAACCCCAAGTCCTCGAGCTTGGCACTGTGACGTCTTAACCGCAAAGCTACCATGACAGGTCGCTGTGTCCCAATGATTGGCATAATGTCTCTCCCAACGAAGTCATCAATTCGATTCCATACACAGTGAGAGACGTATACCCTCGCGGGCGCAGAATGCGTACCGCCTGTCCAGCGCGGCTCCAGCACGAGGTAAAGGACTACAGGAGCAGAAAGGCGACAGGAAAGGCAGAAAGGTCAGCCGGACGAGCTTCCGATTTGCTACCCTACTGTGTGGGTAAGGACAACAAGAGATGCACGTTGCCCCGCCACGGTGGTCTAGTGGCTAAGGTACTCGGCTGCTGATCCGAGGGTCGCGGGATCGAATCCCGGCCGCGGCGGCTGCATTTCGATGGAGGCGAAATGTTGAGGCCCGTGTGCTGTGCGATGTCAGTGCAGGTTAAAGAACCCCAGGTGGTCGAAAGTTCCGGAGCCCTCCTCTACGGCGTCTCTCATAATCAGAACTGGTTTTGGGGCGTAAAACCCCACAAAACAACAACAACAAGAGATGCACGTTAATCCAAAGCCCTCCAAAGCAGCAAACGGCAATGTCAGCCTGGTCAGGGAAGCCCACCCGCCTTGACTAAAGAGATGACTCACTCTTTTTAACCGATTTTTAGAACTAAGTGCTCTCTCTCTTTCTCCCCACACAGTAGTTGAACATTACAGTAGTTTCGGGACCTCCTATGTCTATAATTTTCTTGCTAGGAAATGGAATCGTGTCTGACATACGGCTGTGCTTACTATTCATTTAGTTATTTATTCATTTCTTCATTAGAAGCGCCACGTGGTAATAACTATTTTTGTTCATGTTCCAAGCCCCCGTTGCTTTCGTCACCCTCGCTGAGTACAGCAGCTATATGAAGAAGTGAAGAAGCGCGTACAAAAGCAATCGTTTCGTTGGAAATGTCACTGACAAAAACGTACCGCGCAGCTTCGCTGTCTGAGCGAACTTCGTAATTGCTCACGTCACCGCCACATTCCTTAGCGACTATTAATTCCTCTTTTCTTCTTATTACAGTAGAACGCTCCATCTATTTCTTCTCGTATACACATATACTATGCGACCGCTTAAGTTCCGGGATATTAACAGGCCGTGTTATTTATTTTCACTCGTTTCACGGGTGCAGATTGTAGATCTCGCAAACTTTCCCCAACTTCTTAACTTCGAGACTGAGTTATTGGTTGCTTGTTTATGTACAGTGCTCTGCGGAATTCTCTCAGCAGGCATTCTCAAAGACTGACTTCTGGCGGTCCAGAGCTTCGGAAACTTTCCTTACTCCTACAGCGTTTTCAAACGGTCAAGCTCAGTTAAATGGAAAGCTCCTTCTTGTACTGGGACTCATTAAAAGTTTAGCTCCAAAACGCCCATTTCTTTGTTCTGTGCTCTTTGGGTATTCGCGCAAGCTATCATATATGGCAGTGCAGCTGTCGTCTTTGTTCCCTGAGCGTTGTTTTGCGCATCGAGTCTGATCTTAAGCTTGCCTCAGTTCGCCTCGGGGAGAAATAAAGTGCTCTTTGCTGTCAGAGATACATGTCCGGAATGACAGAAACTTGTGCTTGTTGGTGGATATTTATCGTAGAAGAATGTAACGCGTGTAAATACGAACGCAAGACATCATGAACAGACGCAGTGCTGATTTAGGAAGCACTGACATTTTTTTTTCCAGATTTGTGTTCTTTGCATTTTTTTTCTTTCTGCATCCGTGTTTGTAGGCCTTAACTTCCTCTATGGTTAGCTCTATGTAGCAGGGAATTCGCTTGAGTTCCGAAGCCTTCCAGGAGTTTATGCACCACAACGGATTCTGAAGTTTGCCTATTTCTTCCTGTTTGGTTGAAGTTTTGGGGCTTTCAACGAGAATGTATTTAACTGCGAGATCTCAGTATGAATCTTCGTTAGAGATGCCTAACAGTGGGAATGGTGTCGAAAAGAAAAATGTCTAGCAGCTTCATTGCTGAAACTGCGGTAATACTCAAGTACGACAAAACAAAAATTTGTCTGGAGCACAAGCTCCTTCAAAATAATTTAATGGCTTCTACTATGCGGCAAGTGTCTCTTATCTTCAAAGTTTCTCCTCCATAAGCTAGTACCGGTAGTTTGTAGTGGTTGAACATTTTTCGCTGTAATGATAGTGGTAAATTCACTGTCATGATTTGAAAGTGTCTTCCGTATGCACTCCAGCCTATTTTTATTATTCGGTGCATTTTGTTTTCGTGAGTAGTCTCCCCTCTTATTTACTTGCCTTGATACGTATAGTGCGGCGCCGACTGTAGATGCCGGTTGTTGATTTTAAACTCTTGAGGTTTTGCCAGATTGTCGAACGTTATGACAAATCACCAAGGGCTTCATGCCGTCTCTCCCATTCCTCGTGTATCTGACAGTTGCAAAACATTATGAAAAAAGTATACCAGGTTTAACTTTCTTGATATAATCAACAAACGCTCAATGTGTTGTTTGCTGACATAAATGGCTTCCACTAATATTTGGGCAGAGCAATATCAAAAACTGACGAATCGCCCTGCTTTGATGTTATAGGGTGTCTGAAATGCACGGAAACCGTGTTGATTCTTGCGCACTGTTTTGCAGAAGAAAAATAAAGTAACTAATAAGACTATCTTTGTCAACATGTTTACGTCGAAGGCAGCTCTTCGAACACCAAGATCGTTATACTTAATGGATTGATCTGTGTGGTTTTTATGAAGTTTCGCTCGATGGTTGTCGGATGCTGTGCTTCTCAAGGCGAACGTCTTTCAAAAGAGGACGTCCTAGAGCTTCTGCAGCCATAAAACGATGCAGTCCCTCTCCTTTCCTCTTTTTTTATGTTTGTTTGCTTTTGCTCGTCGAAGCAGGGAAACCAAGAAAAAGAAGGAAGGAATAAAGCTCCCTAATGAACAAGCGCTGGGAACATCAAACCGCAAGTAAGGCGGTTTGCTATTAAGGCCTTATATTTTGGCTTCCGGAGCGGAAAATCCTGGCGTACTCATCGTCGGCGACCCCACGAATGCTGCAAATAATTGACCGCGGATAAAACGCAGGAATAACGGCATCGCCACATAACGTATACTGATGACGTCACCACACAAATAGACGTGTAACGGTGTCACTACGTGGCATCATGCTGTGTGGTCGGTGAGTCATGGTACGCCTCATGGACGCACGAGTGGAATAATACAGCGTGCTCGTCGTCGGCACCAACACGAATGCTCCAAATCGTACGCTACAGATGCATTACATAACAGAGACGATATCGTCACATGAAATATAATGATAAAGTCACCACGGAGACATACGTATAATGGCTTCATCGTATGACATCGGGCAGTGTGGTCACACACCGCGACCACACCGAGTGAAAGTGAAGTATACGCCCCAGTGGAGGACTCTGGAAATTTCGACCACTGACAATGCACCGCACACGGGCCTCTAGCATTTTCGCCTCTGTCGAACTGCGACCGTCACGGACGGGTTCGAACCCGCGTCCTCCGTGTCAGCAGTCAAGCGCCATAACCATTAGACCACCGCGGTGGACCTGCCTGCCTAAGGGCGTGATGTTAAGTGCGCGGTTGCATACGAGTCGTCGCGCAGGCTTTTCTATCAACTAACCGTGCTTTCGCATTTCCTCTCTTACGTGTCACTGAATTCTTTTGTCTATATGACCACTCATAATACGTTGTAGTTAATATGCCCCACCCAACTGCAACACAGTACGATTTAGCTAAATATGTTAGTGCAGGTGCAATATGACAGAGGCTTTTCACGGCGAAGGAGAGGGTCCACGCGGAATTACTTTAGTTGATTGATTGATTGATTGATTGATTGATTGATTGATTGATTGATTGATTGATTGATTGATTGATTGATTATACTTCTGAGGTAGGCGCTTCCTGCTTGGTTTGGGTGCCTCCGATTCCTTAACGCGCAGCTAAACTCGTCTACTACCACAGTTAAGTTTCACCCTCGTCAATTGCTACTGCAACTCACGCTTAGCAAAATAACTGCCATGGCAACTGGATCGTCGCGGCGAGCAGTAGCATAAAAGGTGAATAGAATAACAGAGGAAATATCAGTAAAAGTGAAATGTCCGTTCCACTAGCGCCCTGCACGTTGTTACTTATAGTTTTCCATACGTGAATACTAACCAGCACAAATCGGTAGACTTTTCCTACAGCGTACAACTGAAGGGTAGCTCCGGTTGGGACGCTTCTACATAAAGAAACGACGCAACCAGATATGTATTCAACGGTGACAGCCTTTCCTTTTCTCTGCGTCTCACCGTATGACAGGTAACAACCCACGCTTTTCCTACCTCCGTGTACCTTTCCCAACATTTTCGCTGTGTTTGTCCCGCTTGAGCGGCATGAAATATGAATGCCCGTCTAGGTGAACTGAACTATAACTCGCAAACTTTCTTGTAGATTCAGATACAGCATTCGGCTATGTCCTTTTTTCTTGCCTGTTCTGTGGCGTCACGCAGTTGTTCGGTGTTCGTCTGGAGTCGAAGTTTCGCGCTAAGTGATATACGACACATCTTCTTGCTGGCTTTGCTGTCAATCATCATTGCGTTCGGTGGCGTGAACTACGCTCGTGCATTATACTTGCATGGCATGTTTTGCGCGCTCTCGCACACTTGTTCGGATGCTTTGCAACCGCCAAGGACATGAGACCGAATTCTTGCTCAACAGCGGTTTGTTGTTTTCTTTTTCTTAGTGCTGTTTCTATCTTTCTCGCTCTCTTTCCTTTTTTTTTTTTTTTGTTTCTTCCGAAAAGAAAGGTCGGTGAGCTCAGTTGAAAAGTTCGAAACAGCATTCATTTTTTTTATAACTTGTGCCTACGCCACGTGTGCGTTAAGTTTAACGTATCCCCCTGCAGATGTTTTAAAACGTGGCCACAGCAGCCGTCTTTCATGGTTCCTGTTTTACACTAAAAGATGTACGCCTATACCCGACGAGCAACAACCGAGCAGGGAATGCGTGACGCTTGTTCAAATTTACGAGCCGCGTTTTTTAATTCTGTGCAGCCTGTTCCTGAAAGAAAACTAACATGGCTGGTTGCTAAAAGCTGCCGTGAGAGGCTTATGCTTAGAAATAAAATTTTTTCTCCATTTCGTAGCCGAAGCAAGACGCTTAGTTCTTCATTCATTTTATCAAGCATTGTTAGACACTTTAGTGTGCTATTGCTGCGCAAACTATTCACCTATATGATGGTGTTCTCAGGGTTTACCTGAACGTTCAAGGAATATTTAAAGGAAGTTGGATTACATTCATGGACATGCTCATCATATGTGCTAATGTTATTGACAGAGGAAGTAAGTGAAAAATATTATATGTAGTTTTCAGTGCAGGATAGCTCAACATCCAGGCTACAGTCTATAATTTATCGGTTGGGTTTCATAACTTCAGTATAAAAAACTTATTTTTTTAGTACATGGGAACACATCACAAAGGACTACCCTGGGCTGCTTCCACAGTACCGTCATTACATCATCTCTACGCAAATGCTTCGATGTTGTAACACATAGTTTCAGACAATCTCAGAAGAACTTAGTTTTCTTGAGTCGAACTGTCCCAGCGCTGCATCGAATCTTTTAGCCCACCAAGCATCGAAGAGTTGGGGACTGGGGACCGTTTGTCACTCTAAAACATGGAGACGAACGGTCTAGGAAAAAGAGAGGTAATAAAAGCGAGGACTGCGGTATAGCTGTCTTTCTCCTAAAAAAAAGACTGCGTGTTCCCGCAACCTGACGTGTAGCTCGATTTGTCTAACTCATTGCTTATTCTGACTAATGCATGTACGTCCATGATGTGAGAGTGAACGGCCCCGATTTCGTTGGTGCACTTGCTGTGTTTGAAGCGGCGGGGAACAGAAAATGTTTGGTGCATTATTATAGATGAGCCCGCTGGGAGGACATGGCGAAGTTCAGTGCCTCCATGCTTCGGCCGTGTCTGTTTTTATCCGTTTAGTCTATCCTTCCCTAGTGGGTATAGGTACGGCTTTCTTTCTAGTACGTTTGATCATTTATCAGAACCCAGCATTCTCCTATACCTGCAGAGCTGCAAGAAGCTCCCTTACTGTACGTGTAGCCTCGGCATTCAAACAACGGTATAAAGGCAACAGCACGCAGCATCATCCTGTAGTGGTGTCCTCGCATTGGCCATATCATTTTCTTTGGGCGAAAGAATGCTTAAGTTTGCAGCAAATCCAGTTTACATTACATATGTCGCATTATTGCACTTTGAATCCCGGTTCGAAGGCTGTATATGACAAGTGCAGCTTCTCTCCCGTATTCGGCAAAAATATTTTTGCTAGACACTTTTCGTTGAACAGGTACGCGAAGTTTCGAGCGTAATTGTCTGAACACATAATGAGGCTAACATCTGGAACTGTCAGAGTTTCACGTAGTCGCGATACTCAAACGCACCACGTGAATACATTCATGAACGCGACTTTGCACCCGACAAGCATTGGGCTGAAGCTTCGTCGTGGTTGAAGGGTGTCATGGCGACTGTGTGTGTGTGTGTGTGTGTGTGTGTGTGTGTGTGTGTGTGTGTGTGTGTGTGTGTGTGTGTGTGTGTGTGTGTGTGTGTGTGTGTGTGTGTGTGTGCACCATGCATTGTGGTTTTAGGCAGTCTATAAATTGCTATACAACCATTATTCCATTGAGCTAGCATGAAACTCGCGCTTACAAAGAACCATACGTTCGGTATCCAACTGTACGCCCTTCACAATGTACTCTCGCGATGACAAAGCATTACCTTGCGGTTTTTCGAAATTACTGGTGCCTATCTTTGGTACTTACAAATAAGTGCCCTAAATAAGTTTGCGCGAGCTGCGTAGTTCGCGCAGGCCTGGAATGCTCGTAAGCATACGTGAACTGAAAGTCTGAGATAATACGAGTGTCAGCTAATAGAAACATACTGTGGAATAATTGTTGTATAAGCAGAGATATGGGACCTGTTGCTAACCCTCTTTATACACTTCTTATGCACTAGTGCCCGTGTTAAAAATTTGTGGTGCTTCCTCTAATGCACTGCTGCTAAATGTGAAGCACGCTTTACAGGCAGAATTGTGTCAGCCGAGCGATGCATTAATGTCACCAATCCCACATTTGCTCCGAGAAGCTTTCCGCCATCCTCAGCTTCAGACATTGAGTGTAAAGAAAGTGGGATAAACTGGGAGCTCTTTCACTTCAGCGTCAATCTCCATAGACGACTGTTGCACAGAAAACGGGCCTCCTAAGTTGTGAATTTAAGTCATTTCATGCACGTGCTTCGTTGGCTGACGGCACCGCCTTCCTAGGCGGCTTCCGCCCACATTACTTAAGTCCTTGTGATAAAGTGCAATGTATCACCTCCTGTCGAAATAGATTTCAATAAAACATAACTAAATAAATAACCAACAAGAGAACAAAGTAATGCAGACACAGAGAAATAAAACGTTAGGAAATTAGGACAATGAGAACACGAAACCTTATAGCAAAAAAAGGAAAATTAAATAAAAATTCACAGCATATCCACGGAGTGAATGATGATGAGTGGGCGAAGCTCCGGAGGTTCATAGTAGATCGTGCCGAGTTCCGGATTAATTTAGTTAACGCGCACGCTACGAATCCTTACGGTTCAACTACGCACAAGTGAAATCTCCCACCGGCACTTCATTGCAAGTCAAGATCCAGTGCATATATATATATATATATATATATATATATATATATATATATATATATATATATATATATTGTGATGTAGAAAAACAGAGAGCTCGCCGTGCCGAAGACTCTCGCGCTAGAGGAGCGCAGGGCAAGAGAAGCAGACGAAGAGAAAGACGAAGGGTCAGAATAGAACAGCCGGCCTGCAGCTAAGGCGCTGTGTCTACGTCTCTTCCTTTATTACAATATATATATATATATATATATATATATATATATATATATATATATATATATATATATATGGGTGGCCGGTGAACGGTTCTCCAGCGCGAGCAGTCGGTATTTTTCATTCAAGAAACTCGCTAGAAGACGCTGCCTGCGTCAAGCTTGTCTCTCGCGGGTGAGGGCGCGTTCTCCTTCTTTGCGAGCTGGTAGCGCGTGCATCGAAGTAGTAGCGCGTTCCTAGTAGCGCGCTCCTAGTAGCGCGTTCCTAGTAGCGCGTTCCTAGTAGCGCGCCCTAGTAGCGCGTTCCTAGTAGGTAATGCGCTACAACGGACGGACAGACCCAAACCTTAAGGAGCTTCGCCCCTAAAAAGCAAGAATAAGATGATGACGTACGACGCTGCTGTCAGTACACCTGGATGCTGAATAATATGAACCACTTTCATCCAGTCTTGACCGAGTGGTTCAGTTCTCTCGATCCCATGACCTGGAGCTTCACAAGCGATCGCTTTATCCGCTAAGCTATCAGAGACGGTTTCGGGACTTGCAGCGAGAGGCAATGAAACGAAATGGTACACCGCCGCCTCTGCCGTCTCTGCCGTGGGAACAGTTGGTCGCTGATTGCTTGGTAGTTTAATGGTTTAAACTGTGTGCTACAGTAACTATAAACGAACTGGTTTAGAATGAACCGTGGTTGGCGTTTCACGCAGCTTTGAGTGACAGCGCACAAAAGGCGACGGACAATAACGCTGGCAAGTCTCACGATGAAACTAACCGAACCACCGAGCTAGTCAGTTCCCAAAGCTGCAAACTGACTTCTGTCATCGAGATAATTGTTAATGACGAGCCAGCAGACCAGTTTCCTCACGCTCAGTGGGCACGTAAGAAGGATCGTGGCGAACAGCTCGAAGACTCCTGACGCCAATGAAAAAGTGCCCACGGCATCACCAGTGTCATATCCCCACTTTCCGCGTCGATTCATTGAAGCGCCTCGGCTAATAATAGCTGCATACGCCAGACGTCGTCTGTCCCTCCCATCTGTGCCTTGACTGCATGGAGTTCTCTGCAAGCGTCGCAACCTCCCTCCCCCCCCCCCCCCTCTTTCTCCCCTGCCTGTCCCCCTGACCCTAGCGACCCCTGCTTATTGCCAATCTCACGCGAAAAGCGCCATTGCTCACGTCCGTGCTTGCATCCCTGAGCCGCTTCGGTGACACGGCCCGTAGAGCTGTGCCAATGTTTAGATTATCGGCGGACGCGTCTGCTAACCCTCCCGGCGCCAGTAATGAACCGTGAACTGCGTGTCACCGAGCGTGTTCGAGAGGAACGCGAGCATTACGTCATATGCAACGCCAAGGTCCCGATAACCAGAAGCGCGGCGCGATGACATGTAGCCTAATGGGAGAGGAGCAGTGGGCGAGGGAAAGACCGTGCCTGCGTGCATTCCTAACGTACAAGATGAAAAGACGAGCAACAGAGGAGTATTAGAGATGCATCTGCAGGTAATGAATCGAGGAGCAGGTGCGAGCGGAATAACGAACGATGGCTTGCGATTTCATGTATTTAGATAGAAAGACAGCAAGGCTATACTGTTCGCATACCAAAAGACAGAACGTGGCAATACTGGAACATATAGAACAATTAGTGCACTGACCGCAGTTAGCACTCAACCGGGTTAACTTGAGAACCATAGGAGAGGCCTTTGCCCTGCGGTGGGTGTAGGCAGGACGACGACAACGACGACGACAATGATGATGATGATGATGATGATATGGAACGGGGTACTCTCATACCTTCGCTCTGCCCTCTCCACGTCCAGCATTTTTATTGCGGCAGTTTCCCTATACCCAGGTTCCGATTCATCATTCCTCCGTGCCAGCCGTCCTGTATGAACGTATAGCAGTTGGTTTCTCTGCAGTTCCAATTCCTCCGTCTACTCCCGCCCCCCTCCCAACAGACGCACGTCAACGTACGCAGAGGCCCTTGGGTGTTCGCCCTGCGCAAGGTGAAGCGAGCAGCTACGATCCCGGCGCATACGACACGACGGCTAATGAGACGTCAGCTTGACGTTGCTTGCGGTGTCGTATTGTCAACTGGCCGTGTGGAGGGGCGCCCACCTCTTATTAGCGTTAATCAGTAAGACGCTTTCACGCATCTCATTATACCTTATTTGTGGCGCGTGAGAAGGCGGTTTTTGCTGCGTTGGCACTTCGGAGGTGTTTGGGTCTTGAGTAATGCCCATCTATTAACGTGGGAGCCAAGCATACGTACACAGTCGTACGTGGCAATAGCAAGGGTGCGTCAGCAGCCCTACCTTTCGACGGAACGTGGACCAACCGTTCCTTAACACTGTAATGCCGAAACATATAGTGTATACACAGAAACATACAAAAAAAAAGACCTGTAACAGTCTTCACGAGTGTATTCTAGTCTATCGAGAAAACGTTTACGAAAGAAATAGGAAGTTTAACAAATAAGTAAATAGGGATCCGTTTCTTGAGCTATCAATAACGGAAGACAACCTAGTGTACGACAAACGCTGTGCTGTCGTACATACGTTAAGCTTGCCGTGTCTGTATCAGTATTTCGAGGTATAAATATGGTCCCGTAGGACTGACGATGGGCATTAAGGCTTGATGTGGGCCGATCGAGTGTGCAGGCTATCATGGAAGGGGATGCGTCGTTACTGAAATGTAGTTATAGGCTCGTGTAGCTATAACTACAAGACTGCGGCCGTTGGGCAGTTAACTGAGTGCTATCGCTATGGAGGAGGTAAGGTTAACGATAAGCCTTTGGGTCTCGCAGGTGGCTACGGCTTCGGCACTATGGATGCTGATACCTGCAACGACATGGACACCTGCGGAAAGCGGACTCCAGCTGATTACTGGCAATAATGTAAGTAAGCTACGGCATAATTTGATTCTCGCGCATCTTTGCCTTAATTTCCCGGAAAGAAACACTCCCAGCACCTAATGAGCAAACAAGGCAAGGTGGTTAAATCGGCGATTGTACTTCAATGCTCATGCGCATCAGTTATCATTTGTCTTGTTTAATTTATATCAGATGACAAATATTAGAGAAACTTTATTTCTAAATAATAAACAACAACAAAAAGAGAGCTTGGCTACCGGGACAATGTTAGGTTAAAAACCTTTTTTTAAACACAGTATTGCCTTTCCGGCCGATATTTAAAACTTGCGCTTAATACACGTAGGTCATATTCTTTTTCTACAAGTATTTATTTATTTATTTATTTATTTATTTATTTATTTATTTATTTATTAGTTCCTTGCTCTGGGATAGTGCAGCTGCACGTTTCATTGCACGCTGTGGTGTGCACTTTATTCGCTCATAAAATTGTCGACACAACGCTCAACCACTCTTCGGGTAAAACGTCTTTTTATGATGGTCTGCTACCGACGCTTTACGAAACTGTAAGCATGACGTCGGGACCAAACAAAAATTGCGGTTGGATCAACCAGAGGCGTGAAATCACTATACCAGTCGCGAAAAGCAGAATGCGTATGAGTACGTCGTGTTGCAAGCGTGAATAATAAATCAGTGCTTCATAGTGAGGCATAAACCTCAAAGTTTACGCTTTCAAATAAGTAAATGTGTGAGCAAAGTTTTAAGTAGCCGCTCCTCTCCACACGAGGGCGTTGTCTCTTCACTTTTCGTAACAACCCTAAAGTTTTATATTGCAGTGCTTATGGGTACCCCCTTTATTATTTTTTTTATGTGCAACCAGCCAATTGAAAACATTAAACGCACTTAACCGACCCGCCAGACAAGGATTAATGCATCTTTCGCAAATTGTGCAAAACGTCGCCGCTTTGACCCTCCCCCCCCCCTCTTTTTCCCCCCCATTCTCTCTGACAGTGAAGCCTGTTGCGTACACTCGCTGTCTGGGCGTTTGGCAACCACTCAAAACTCTCAGGCCTTGTCCGTACGTGCGCGTGAGGCGTTCTCTTAACGAAGCCGCTTTGTTCTTGCCTTGAAGCTCGCATTGAAGGCGCTCGAACGGCCACGCGATCGAATTATTGTCTCGCAACGTTCCCACGCTAAAACCCACGGGGCGTTGCGCGAACTCCAAGCAGCGTGATGTTCATTGAAAATCGTTTGGTGCTTGAAAGTGTCCTGTCCAGACAGCACGTTCTATGCCTGTCAAATCGATGCTCAAGTGGTTACAATAGCTTACTAATAAAGAGTTTCAGTATTACTCTTTACTCAGCGAAACAGTAACCGACATTCTCCTGCCTTTTCCCTTATTTTCGTTCTCTCTATTATTTCCTTCCTTCGCTTTTTATTTTATAGTGATTAAGGAGGGAAATAAAGGGAATGACTTACGCCATGAGCAGTGAAAAAGTGTTGTGAAAGGAACGCGTTTTAAAGAAGTTAACAAAATGAGCAGAGTACTCTTGTAGCTCCAACCAACTTGCGAAGGGGCAATGGTGACGTCTTGTGTTGCTCGAAGTGCACAATGACTCTCCAGATTTTGTTTCTAAATTGTATTGGGCTTCCGTTATTGTGTAGCTCATATTTAAGCTGTGACGCAGCTGCCGAGCTTTCGAGGGCTGTAGAAGCTACACCGACAGGGAGGGAGGGCGCGGGAAACAGTGATAGGGAATGGTGGGGAGGTTAACCATAAGCGCGTCCCGTTTGCAACCTTACACAGTGGAGAAAGCTACAGAACAGAGCGCTGGAGAAAAACAAAGGGTTTGGTGGTAAGAAACTCTGACGCACCCACAAACGCACACGTACGCAGACGCAGGCGCACACAATATAACCTGAAGGGGAGTTCTTTTAAGCCTTTCAGGGGCCATGGTGATTGCAGTTGGAATAATCAGATTTGCAGATCAGTGGCGACTCCGTGATAAGATAAATTTGTTGAAATGCAGCGCTGTGTGTGCTTTCTTATCTTGTTATTTCTTGCATTGTTATTGCATTTGATACAATTTTCCAACACGTCCAAGTCGATGTCATCCTTCCAAGATGAAGAAGTTGTTTCTCCACTGCAAGTCATGTTTAACATATGATCTACGCATGCTGCCAATTTGGTAGGCTTATGCAAATGAGGCCACGTGCCATTGAAAAAACACGGCAATCACCAGCGTTGTTCCTGAGACTCCCTGAACGAGCCTCATCAATCACCTTGCAAAAGCAAGCCATTTATTATAGTCTCGCATCGGACATTGGGACTTTCACTTTAGGTTATTATGCACTCTTCGAAATAACACTTAAAGTAATAAATTATCATATTAATGTCATCAACATTGATAAGCATATATGCTACCTCTTCGAAACAACATTTTAAGTAATAAATTATCATACTAATGTCATCAACATTGAGACATTTTATTAAATTAGTAAATAATTGACTGACTGATCACTTTTGACTGGAAGTAAGAGAATAATTGTTTTCCTCTTGTTGAGCTACCGTAATTGTGCGCATCTCACCTTGCAAGGACCAGCTGTTTACATTATAAATAATTAATGTGGGCCTGAAAGATTTAAAGCGCTAGCATGTTCATGTACAGTACTGCAAAAGTTCCGGGCTGTGCTGGTCTTTTTGAACACGTCCGCTACCTAAGAGTGTCTCTAAATTCCTGGCCATCACGCACTATCATGGTACGTCGTTGCTAGGCTCGTCAGCAGTTACAGCGAGCTGATGCACTAATTGGCAATGGATATTTTATTTCTGATGCTTGAAGAGGAATAAGGAGTAGAAAAGCGAACAGAGAGAATCCGAGCGCGAAAGAACATGTAGAAAGCTGTAGCTTTCGTTTTGTATTTTGTAGCTTTCTTTTTTGACTTTGCGGACAGCCCGTATTATCACAGAACATATAATGCAAGCGGGAAGTCTTTGGTGGCGTCACAGTGTGACTAGTCTTGCTGTCCATGACCAGGAGCTGATTTTTATCGCTCACGTGGCTTGTGAGCGTCACGTGATATCGACAACTGGAATTTACGTCTGCTTCTCGTCCTAGACGTCGCTTCAGATCTAGGTATTTGAGTGCCGCACTATGTGCAGTCAAAGAGAATCTCTTCTATGGAGCGAAATTCCGCTCGCGATCAAGCGGTAGAAGTCGCACGTCTTCGGATATCAAAAAATACTCCATAGACAAGGGACTTTTTTTGCCGCAAGAGTGAAGCGAGGTCGACGTGAACGGAAGAAAGAAACAGGCGGCAAGGGCAAGGAAGAAAAAAAAAAGAAAGAGAACCCTATGCCAATGGAATGCCGCGAAACAGTAATACGAAGAAACTGTCGGTCACAGAAGTCCCCGAAATGCGATTGCAGGCATTTAAAAAAAGAGAGAGATGTCATCTGTCATTCTGCACAGCGGGTCGTGCGAAGAGAGAGCCCACAAGGTTTCTCCTTGGTTTTTTTTTGTCTGACGAAAACTTGCATTTCTTTTTCGGCTCCCCCTTTACTACCCCTTCTTTTTTTTTGTTCTTACTGACTTTTATAGCTTCGACGTACTCCTTGATGGTCTATTGACAGCTGTCACTTGTGTGCGCCCCGATTTCTTTCGCAAGTGACTTCAGTGTCATCCTTCTTTGATGTCCTCCTGACCCCTGTCCTCAACGTGGGCTGTAAACTTTGTCTTAGCCGTTGAGTCATCACTCCAATGTCCGCCATCTCCTCGACTTCTCCAGCGTATCATTTCGAAATCTATCCTTGATACCTTGTCGTTCGACCCATTCATCTCGGAGCCCTTGACTTTTTTTCCTGGACACGCCGGAGCGAGGACATTCTTCAGTGCAGGCAATATAGCTGTTTCGTGCGAATGTAGTACGTACCTGGCAGCATCGTTTCTCTACAGAAGGTCGACACGTGCACGTTTCGAAGCAGCAAGGCTTTCTCGGAATTGTAGTGGGACAGCGTGCAAAATATCCATATCGGAAGATTCGACTGCAGTGACTACAGCGCGCAAGACACAAGGACAAGAGAAGAGGACACACACACACACAGCGCCGTGTGTGTCCTCTTCTCTCGTCCTTGTCTCTTGTCCTTGTGTCTTGCGCGCCGTAGTCACTTCAGTCATGTCTTACCAACAAGCCCAAATCTACACACTTCATCGGAAGATTCACTGGTCCTACGCTGCTTATTAAGACAACGAGAGACGGTTAAAGCCACGAGGTATTAACGCGATAGCGTCACGCAGCTCGTATCGCAGAAAAATTCGGCGTCACCGTCGGCGTAGGTGTCCAAGGCTGAAATATGCGTTTCGAAGTAGCACCGTTTCCTGGACAACCCGACCACGTGAGCCCTTCACCGGGGCGTAGGTGCTTTAGTGAACAAAATTGAATTTATCAACGTAAAATTCGTCAGAAGGGTTGTAAACTATGACTCAACTGAAACTCGCACACATGTTAGCCCGGAGTTCAATTTGAACGTACGAGGAAGCATAATGACAAACATGTCAAGTTCCGGATGTGATGAATTATCGGTCATGTTGCTCATGCATTCGCACTCTGCAATGCCAATTTCTGTATGTACCAAATGAACGAGACGATGTGTTTACATTGCCCCCGCCACGGTGGTCTAGTGGCCATGGCACTCGGTTGCTGATCCGAAGGTCGCGGGATCGAACCCCGGCCACAGCTCCTGCATTTCGATGGAGGCGAAATGTTGAAACCCGTATACTGTGCGTTGTCAGTGCACCCCGATCTGGTCGAAATTTCCGAAGCCCTAAACTACGGCGTCTCATAATCATATCGTGATTTTGAGATGTAAAACCCAGTGAGTCAATCAAATCTAATTTGCATTTTTGATATCACCTTTTAGTTTTCCTCCTCACATCTACCTCGAATGGGCGCTGAAAGAAACAGTGAAAACACATGAGATGAGTACCTTTAGTTAAAAGCCCTTTCTTCAATAATATAAAACTTTCAACTCCTATGTCTCGAGGGAATATATATACATAACATATGTTAACTCCGGTTGGCCTGACCCGATAAGAATTTTCATACACCGCTCTCGACAAACTTTTCGCCGCATATACCGAGGGTCATAAGGTGTTTCCTAGTGAAGCGACTATCTTTAGGTTCGCGCTAAAGATAAGCAACAAAGATGCAAGTTTTCTTTTACGAGGTGTCCTGCTGCCGACGAGAAAGCGTTAACTCTAGGAGAACTTAAGCGCGACACTTTGCGACACTTCGCGACACTCCACAAGCAAGAACCTCTTCGTTGAACGCGTGCTTTTCATTTATTTCTTTAAAATAAAATAGAAACCATTTCCTCTGTGTGCCTCTATAGGATATGTTGTTTGCTTGCCCGTTTGTTTGTTTATGACAGTGTCATCCGCCGCTTCCTTGTCGAGTGGATGGCGAAGCACTAAGAGCCTAAACTATCGAGGATCTTCAAAGTCGAACCGTGTAGTTTTGCGTCCATTCAATTTTTTTTTCTTCGACTTCGGTATTTCTAGCGTTCTGGAACGATGGCTTCCTTGCATTCGAACAGAAGGGCCCTACGGCCGTTCTGCCGTAGGAACAAGAGGGACACCATGGTTGTGGATCCCTTTTACGAGCGAGTCCGGGACATCGACGCCATTTCAAGCAGAACAGCTCGGCCGCAGAATAAGGGTGCCCCTTTTTTTGTGTGTGGACGTCGGGTTCGACGTGAACATGTAGCGGGTCTCGGTTAGCTGAAAGAGTGAAAATGTTTCAAGAGAGAGGGAGAGGGAGGAAAGATGTATAAGCGTTCGAGAGCACTCGAGACGCTGGACAAAAGAAGCTCTGCATTGTGGGCCGGCGGGCTGGCGGTCTCTTCAATTTACGGCGGTTCCAGAAACTTTGGTCGTCGTCGTGATCGTTAAAGCCCGGACGCTGTATGGAAACCATGCCCTCCAATTATTGAAAGTACCTGAAAGTCTCGCGCGCTCTTTCACGATGCGTTTGCGAAGTTATGGTGAGCGCTAGGTGCCAGAGTTGGTTTACCGCAAGCAGTGTACCGCCTAGAAGTATAGTTTGTGGGTTTCAATGGGAAGTTAGGGGAGATGCGAACTTTCAGCAGTTGGATGCTAGAGTCAAAGGACCTACTGCATAAAGCTTTCGTAACGTAGTTTAATGAAACCACTAACCTTCGTACGGGTAATGCTACAGTTAACAAGTATAAGAGGTGACATCCGTTTTCGGACCGAGTACATAAGACCGAAGCTGGATCCATCAGCACACATATCATTAAGGGGCAGAGGCGCAAGGCTGAAACAAACATCTGACTTCATAATTGCTGTGATTCATGTTAACATTCACGAATTATCGTGGAATTAAATATTTAGTATTGCTGTGTCACGGGCTGATAGTTGCACAGAGCTATTACTACTTACATACTATGCCCTGGTTTAACAAAAGAATATCCTCTAGCTTTCTTCTGAAATATACACTTTATGTCCAGAAATAACAGCGAACCAATTGCTTGAAACCTTCTTAATGTATAACTGCGTTTGTGTATTACGGATTTTTTTTGGGCACCCTGGGGCATCTATATTGTACACCAGCTACCAGTCTTGAGCCCCATTTGCACGACACAAAAAAGCAGGTACTTGGGGAACGTTCGCGTTAAGAAATAGGGTAACTGTAGTGTGAATACTGTATACAACGTAGTGTATTGTGTGTAGGGTGCGTGTGTGTGTGTGTGTGTATGTAGTTTATGTGTATAGTGTGTAGTGTGAATATGTGCTGAATAGCATGATGTATCCGGGATTTATTCATCAGAGCGGTTGAGAAATATAATTCAGAAGCAAGACTTCAGCTGGGTGTACAGTCTTTCTAACGTTTAAAAAGTGACAGAAATTATTTAGAGCAGATATAAGTATGCCTGTAGTTGGCTCTAACAGCCGAGCGTCAGCTTTGGGGCAGTCAATATTCCTCTGTTATTATATGCGCAGCTTCTTAAAAATGGGTCACGCAATCACACTCGTTCCCGTGTCTTCATTAGAACATCGGATTTTAATGGTGTATAATGCTTTTGTGTAGAGGACGCTGTCGAAGAAGCGATATTGATTAACCATCTCTTCGTTTCTCTATTTATGCGTTCATTCACCCGTTACCCTTAGCCTTTCAGTTATGAGACATACACTCCATCAAACATGAAGTTTCTTTTTTGATACAGTGCTTTAAGATAAGGATATTGGTTTATTTCCACAACAGCCGCCGGAATTTACCGAAATAATGAAAACCTCTCACAATTTTTTCTGCTGCTATTGTCGCTAATCAATATAGTATGCTTAGGCCACTGTCCATGCCGATAGCCCTCGAGGACCCTTATCGATCACTTTTTTGACAGGTTTTAGGATATGATCCCGAATTTATGAAAAATAAATAAATTTTCCATAAAGCTTGCGGTAAGCTCATTAATCTCAATCAGTCAACTTGCTTGTGTCCAGTGCTTTCAGGACTTAAGAACACCCAACAGCCGGAAAGCCCTTGGCGGTTAGACATCAAATCGACAAAAAAAATAAATAAAACTCTGATCGCGTATCTAGAGACGTGTCATTAAGGGCACTGTAAGTGCATTAAGAATGGAACTCGTCATGTTTAGTCTGTGTTGAAAATAAACTTTACGACTTTCACAGGGGCCATCTTTAATTCCCTAATACTGTGTTTTGAAGGCATGGAAAACTAGTCCGGAAATAGGCATATTCTTTCGCAATGAAAGACATTCGAAGAGAACTGCAACTGCTGTATATTGTCTCGTGCTTCAACCTTTATGCTTCTTGTCTCACCACCTATAAGGATCGTTAACTGTCGAGCGAGCACAGAATAGTGCATGCTCTGTTTCACACCACTTGTAATTCTTGTTAGTGTGCAAAGGAATGGGAGGACGCCAAAGCGAACAAAGTTTATCGCGACAGCCTCCATAGCAGGAAATAGATATCGTGCAATCTTGTCCCTTCCTTTATCGCATCAAGCGACTCCTGTTCAGTGAAGCGAGTACATTTTCCTCTCTTTCAGGGGAAATTTTCCGTAAGGATTCTTGATTCGAATAATCCACTTACAGTAAACTTCAGTGGACTTCCTTCAAGGATTCGGATTGGAAAACGCTGAGTATATGGGTTGCGTCTGTACAAAAGGTGAATAATCGCTTGGTTTAAGCCTGTTCGTTAAGAGGTACTTACGGTATTTTAGGCTATCGTGTCTGCCTTTCTTTTTATTTTTACTTCACTATGAGCTTGGCATCCGATTTCGTAATCTTCGGTGATTTCAAGCGTACACAAGTGATAGGAATAGGATTTGCTTGGAAAGATACGAATCGGCTAGAAAAATATCCACGTACGCAGTCAAGCTACAGGTTCGCTTTAGCATCACTTGTGAGTTTTGATCGTCATTTATCAGGAGGATTTTTAACCCTACGCCGTTGTTATAAATGTAAAGCTGTTTTTACTGCAAGTCTTCATGCCGCAGTTTGCCTTTTTTGTTACGTGGTAAATGTAGGCGCGGAACACGTGACCGAACTGCGCACAAAAGGCACGCATAAGTAATTATTACCCGTGGCAATGGTAATGTTAGTTAGGCAGATAGACAGTGTGGAGACGCAGGCTTCCGAATTTGAGCAGGGTCTCCCACCTGCTCCGCTGCCGAACTTCTTTCACGAGACTGCGTTTGTTGACGCTGCAACTGGAGACACTACAGCAGCGACTGACTTTGACATTGTGCTATGTGCTTTCATTCTTCTCTTTGTGTCTTTTCTCTCTAACTGTCAATCTCCCCATGCCTTTCTCTTTGTGCAGGAAAGCGTACTAGTTGTCCTGCACTAATTAACCTCCCTGTCTTTCACGCTCTATCACTTCCTTCCTTTTTCCTGGGGATACTTGAACTGCGTGTTTCACTGCGACACTGAACCGTTTGTGATTCCTAAGATGTCGAGCTCGTGTGTTCAGTCTGACGCAAGACATGCAGGGAAGTTTTATTATCTTACATAAAGCGTTCATAATTAAGATGTGGTTACATAAAGCGTTCATAATTAAAATGAATTCACTTCATGCAAGCCTAAATATGCACGAGGCCTGTACTTCAAGCTGTGCTTACTAAGCCACTAATGGCTTAAGTAAGCAATGCTTGAGTAGACGGTACGAGCATGTTATAGTGTGTGTAGTATGAGCATGTGCTAAGTTTTTAGCGAGACCGCGCTGAGGGTATACAGCGTTCGATCTGTGTGGTAGATCATATACATAGTTTAGATCGTCTTTTTCTTTTACCTTCGCGTAGAAATAGCTAAGTGACTGTAACGCAGTACGCGTTTTTAGCGATGCGAAGTAGCAGTTTCTCGTGTTCATAATTTGAATAAGCGCAAATTACATTTATTCATGCGTATGCTGCTATAGCGACCACCACTGCCACCGGAGACAAATTTGTTAATTTCGGAATTCTCGCATCAGATTAGGCATCGCACTGGAGACACGGCACAAGTTTTATATTTAAATACAGAGTTCACTTTTGAAAGTCCGCCGACGCAGCTGTTCCGGCTTCTTTAGTTTCGCTGTTTCGTTTTAGCCGCTTATATTTTGTAATCTTTTGCATGTGGTCGTATCTAGCGTAACTTCGAAGCTTATATAGGCAAGCCGTCAAGCCCGCCATATTTCATGTGGTTTGGTATCGGGGAATCGATCATATCGACTGCCAATAGGGAACGCCAGATGGCGCGCAGCCCTTAAGCTGCCTGGAAGATACAACGCCGGGATCTCTCGGTGAACCGTGCCGAACGTAAGATAGCGAATTTCAACCTCGGCGAACGTCAGGAGAGCCTTATTGGATAAGTTTACTCATCTTGCCGTGCGGGTTTTCTAGCTGCTGCCATATTTGAGCGGTACTCCTCCACTAGAGCTCCAGCAGCTTAATGCGTACGCTCTAAGAAGCGGAGAGAGATAGCTTTATTTGTGGAAGAGCAGAGATATCGGTCTGAGCTCCGGTTTTTCTCTGGCTTACTACTCCACACGGGAGGAAAGGGACGAAAAAAAAATAAGAATGATGAAGAAAAAAAGAGTTAAGGAAGTTCGTGTGTGCAGGCCCATCACACTGGGGCCACCCTAGCGCCTTGCATCAGTCCAGTGACTTTAGGGAAGGCTATAGTCAGTACATTGACAGCAGATGCGCTGCCGAAAGCAGTTTGACCCTTGGGGTAGTCGTTTTCTTCTTCCTTTTTTTTTTTTGTACGATAACAATAACCGTCATCGGGGGTTCGCTAGTGATCTCTATCCTCAAAAACACAGAGCTTGCCCGTTTTCTGTAAATAAAACAAAATGCTGTATCATGCTGATAGCACACATGGCGTTCATTATGGGTAAAGTACCAAGCGTGCCGCGTTGTTAGGCAAGGATATGTGCTCAAGGTTGATTAAAATGGTACACACAAAAATAGAGGTCCATAAATGGGGTCTTTAAGGAATAAAGAATTAATGAAAAGATTTTAATGTGTACACTTGAAAGTATACAGCTGCAATATCGTGGATCTGGCTGACCTACCTGCTTTTCTCTCTTTTCTATTTCCTTACTCGTTATTCTCAAGCAAATAAGTTGATCGAGCAGAAAAACATTTCTCGTACACTGTTTTCTTTCTCGATATGCAAAATTTTTCGGGCACTCTTAGCCGATGCCTCGTCACGTTCAACATGACGCGGAGCGCACGCACTCGAACTAAGCCACTGAACATGGCGTGCTCCGAACTTTCCGCACCATCGATCAATGGCGTGCACTTAGCCAACTCGACACGCTACCTACAGACTACTTTTACAATGTTGCTGATCTGCTGACACCGCTCTCTTCTTTCTGTTGCTTGGCTACTAAGTATAAGATATTTAGCACGCACTACAGGAAGACCATGTGCGGCCTCCGTTTATCGGTAAATCTTCTCGTTTACAAGCTGCATCATTTTCGTTATGTAGTTAATTGTGTGGTGGTAAAGGAACTGGCTCAGGCTATTCGTTATTTGTGTTTTTTTTCTTTTGCTCGTAGGGCAATAAAAAAAATGCTACACAACCAACGAACGCATGCATCTGCTCGTTTGTCAACGTCAAGTACGCTTTGTTTTGTCATTAAATATTGCCCCAATATAAGCTTCTTTGGGCGTTACCTCCGAGGTAATTTCACTTTGATGGTTCGATCCTGCCTCTTCTAATCCAATAATGGCCTTATAACGTGCAGTACGCAGGAAACAAAGTACACCGGAACACATTTTCGCTGCCGAGGCAAGAGCTGTGAAAACGCAAGCTTATTTTTCGACGTATAGCGTATGTTTGTCACGTCGCCTTCAGCGTTGTGCGTTAAAGTCGACGTTAAATTACCAGCGAACAATGTAGTAAATTGCTAATGGTTTTTTGTCATCTTTAAGAGTAAGTTTTACTTTTGATGATTATAATTTGGTTGGTGTTCCCCCTTTTTTTCACCTTTAATGGTTGTCCAGTGTCTAGCATGACTTACTGAACGCAGCTGACAACTCATAACGTTAATAGAGTCAACGAAGTATAGTCAAATAAAAAAAATAAAAAATGTGAGCACAATGTCCCTCACGATATAAGAGATGGACACAAGGAGCAATCAAAAATACATTTAAATGAAGGTGACAGTGGTAATTCGCATCAGGTCTTGTTAAATTTGTGAAGATGTTTCAGTGCTCTTGCAATCACTCAATGAATCAATCAATCAATGGATTTTGTTAATTTTCACTCAATTTTGCTAATAGAGACACATAGAAGAGGAGGTGCAATAGTAAAAGCTTTATTACGCCTGTACATGACGAAAGTTGAAACTACATTGGCAACAACAGCAAAAGAAAGATGTTAACAGTACTTTCATGAGGCACTCCTGAATAATAAAATCTGCCTACCAACAAACGCGATTGCGAGTCAGCGCTGGGGCTACCGTCAATGCCTTCCTCCTGTTCTAGTCTTGTTCGCGCTAAAGCGCTTACGCTAAGGGCGTTATGTTCGCAGGATGTCGTTGTAAGCTTCGATCATATCTCCGCCGTATAGGTCAATCACTACGGCTTGTGAGACCTACGCTCTTCGCACCTTTCCATTACACACCTCTGTCAATCCTTCTTCGAAATTGCCGGTCTTAAGTCACTGGCTGTTTTACTCGTACTTCTCCCATTGTGTTGTGAACAAAAACAGAGACCACCTTGGAGTGACAGAATCGCTGACGCGATTACGAGCCAGCTCTTGCAACCGGATTTCGAGAACGAGATGTCACTGGCAGCTGTACACCAATTTTGGCGAGCCTCGAGCCGTTGTGACTGCTACGTCGACATAAACGTCACTCCCACGTCTCGACGGTCGCATACGCGCTCCATCGGCAGACGCTTGAAGAAGAAAAATGTCAACCTCATCAGCATCCAATGACAAAAGCACGGCGTCACGTCTCCTTTGGCTCAATGTATCCGCTGCGTACGCCCTCCGGGGCTGTATGCAGTGACCCGTGTCGTAGTACGTTCGTATTCACTCCCCCATTGTTTGCGATGGTCCCTCGCGTGCAATACGTTCGCCTGCGTCAACGTTTGTCGGGACGTCATTGTTGCCCTCGTCTCTTCGTGGTCATTTTCTTGACTTTCTCTCGGGATGCGAGTCGGCCGTTGACGTTTGAGGGGGTCAAAGAGTTCACCTATGCCGTTATCGCCCGTCTGAAACGCTCGTAATAGCGTGGGTTATATATCAGAAAGCTCATGTGTGTATCATATCGTAAAGGACACAGTGTCGATCAAAGTAAATAGGGCAAATAGACACTGAGATGGCATGTGTATATGAAGGAAAAATGTTTCCTTCAGCTTGTCTTAACTTTAAAGCGTACCAAAAGATTAACGAAAAGGCAAATGAACAAATATCTGATAAGTTAACCAGATAATGGTTTAGGGGTGTAAAACCCTATGAATAAATCAAGTATCTGGCAAGCAGGCTAAGAGTCGCTGATTAAAGCTACACCGTTGAAGATATCCTCTTTCGTCGCAATGACTTCTCATATGGCCTATTTGCAATTTTCTATGACATAACGGCCGCTAAATAGACACAGGCCGTAGCAGAGAGATACAAACATGACGAGAGCGACGTATCGTGAGGTAAACATTCTTTGCAGAAGCAAGCACCAGACTGCTCCTGAGCTGTTGCAAATCGCTGATATTAAAATTTGAATGGTTTACGTATAAGTGACAAATCAATATGTCTGCAAACTTTGGAGATTAGATTCTTTAAAAGCTAATTTTCTCGTTAGGTACAAGTGATGTTGGCGGGTGTTCTTATACGTCATTAGTCTCTATTCCCCGCCTGTAATAAATCAGCTGGAAGTGCCGCTTTTGGTTGCGTTTCTTTTCTGCGTTGCGTGTCTTTTTAGCGGTAGTCAAGTCATGTACCTTCCATACAGAAAAGAAACAAAGACAGAACCCTATCCGGATTGGGTGACAAGTCAATGACCGTTAGCTGCGATGACTGCAAGATAATTACACGTCAAAGCACTTTGTCAAATACGTCGCAATGGTGTTAGCGCAGTCGTTGGCTTACAGAACTGCTCTCAAGCATGTGCAGCACGAGAGCGTGTCGTTGGAGCAACCGCGAGAGGTCGTTCCCGCCTGAGAGGTCCATTACTCACCTACACACATTGTGGTTTATCACGATAACCGCACCTGTCGTTCTATTAATTATTTGTTATTTATTTCTTCGGCTATACCAAGGCACTAGCATGGGGCAAGCAGCAGACGTTCAATGAACGATAACTAGCCGAGCAACGAAATGCTCTTTACCCTTGCTTTAAGCGTCGAGGCTGGCTTTGTCCACTTCTCGTAGTTTCAGTGTTTGTTGATGTGTACCTGCTGGCGCCTGCAATATTGTAGGCAGCATCAGCAGCAGGCGAGTGCCCCGTTTAAGCAACAGTTATCGAGCTAGCTTCGAAGACGAGTTTGGTTTTCAAGAAGGCACGCTTGTAGTTTCGAGCACGTCGCTACCTTCTGCCACCTGCTGGCAGGTTTCTTGCGCAATATTCGAGGTAAAAAAAAAAAAAGAAAAAGAGCAGAGCCTGCTCTTTGACGCGTCAGCTTGGCGCAATAGTTAATTTTACTAATAAAGCTGTTTGAAAAATTCCTAGGAGTTCTTAGCTATCGCTTAGAGAGGCTGTATAATCTCGGAATGGTTTTGTTTTTATCGGGGGGGGGGGGGGGGGGGTTCTGGTGATAACGTGAGGATGTTTCTTCTTTAGACGGAAACGAGCATGCTTGTGCCTCACGAAAAAGGAGCATTTTTATCCCCGCGCTAAAAGACGTGCAATAATGACTGGTGGCGTCATTATGGGTGGACCATCCTTACAAGTCCGAATTGTGCAGAAAAACCGTGAGAAGTTAACGTAGGTTCACTCATGTTGCTTGGAAACAACATATTACTGCTTAAATGTCTGTTTTATCACACCCGGTAGCGCTCCTTTACTACGGAGGGTACGTTGAGCTGGTAGCAGTACCTAGCTTCAGAGATCGTGTCGAACTTAGGAAAAAAAAGAGCTATTGAAAGGGTGAGCGAAAGATGAAAAATAGAATACCATTGCTATGGTATGTACGTGCTAAGGCCAATACTGTAAACTTGGAGAATAAGAAGGAGCTTGGCAAGGAACCATCCAGTGTCTTCTGCGCAGAGATGATGCGCTATGGTCTGCAATTTGTGAACGCTTTATCATCATCACACTTTGCACATTGTTTAATCTTGGAAAATGTGTTTTCTCTGCCAACCTTCGCAAGGGCGGGGCAGAGCGCACGGCCCTAAAACAATGTTCCCTCGACAGCCTGATGGTCATTAGCACGTTCAAACTACGCTCCTGCACAAAAGATCGAACCGCAGACCAAGAACTCCTCATCTAAAAAAGCACAATCTCGGCGCGAAATAACGTAGGAAAATTTGGAAATAGCAGAAGCCCGTCAAGAAAATTTACTACGCTCATCAAATTTTAGAGTTCCTGCACCTCGAGAAGCGTCCGAAAACTAAAGCTAAAGAAAATGTACTACCATCCTACAAGGAAAGTTCGTTGACGTCACTTCATTCTTTTGCTCCGTCTCCCGTCGCTTAGTTCTCGCCACTTTTCACTTGTCTTTCTTCTCTTTAAGTCTTACTGTTTCAAAGCTCAGCGCGCCTGAAGGCTTTCAGCGAGCCAAACTTATCGGTCTCATTACGTGGTTCGTCGGAGCAGTTTGCGAAAGTGCACGCAGCTATATTTATGGCGTTCTTTATGACTTGGAAAGACAAATAGATGAAGTGAGCCAATTGCGCTACCGCAGATGTGCGTATGAAAAAAAAAAGAAACATTATATTTAAAAAAAAGCGCTGAAGATAGTTTTCTTTTTTTTTTTTTCGCGACGAAGTGTCACAGCGACGTGAAGAGTGTGCCTCCGTAATGGCACAGTGAATGTCGAGTTGTGAGGCTGTTAGCGTGGCCGAAAGTGCGATTCGTGGCTGCACGGTGTTAAAGAAAACCGAGATAAGATAATGAAAAGGTGGGGCTGTTAACAAGGAGATCTTGTTAGCTATGCTTTACTTGAATATGGAAAATGGTGGTTAGAAAGATGCGAAAAGTGAGGAAGCGATGTACGCGTAGCGAGTGCATTGCGTTTCAACAGGCCCCTGGTTTTTTGCGCGTGCCGCCGACGCTCCTGGCTTCAACTTAGTGAACTGCACATTTGTTGAGATATGCGAAGTGTTTCTGAAATGTGTGGGCCGATGCAATTCAGATAACGCGTAATGTGTTTCGAGTACGTGTGACGAACTCAACTGTGCGAGGTTTAATGGGTGGCGCCGAGGCAGAAATGATTCCGGAAACCTTTGTGCAATTAGCTCCGCCCGCAACAAATGGCACTCCCTTTCTTCTTCTTCCTTTTGCTTCTCGCACCCGTGTAAGCGAGAAAACTTATTATCAGCTAAACTAAAAAATGTCTGATTGACATTACACGCTTAAACGCCTGTAATAACAGTTGCCTTTAAATGGTCAAGGGCTGCCGTTGTACAGCAATGGTGAGTCAACGCGTCAAACACGATGGTGGACTTGACATATGCAAATTACAGCTCAGGCTAGCATTTCTGCTTTTCTGTAAATAAACCTCTCGCTCTCTGTTTCTCTCAGAACTCGACACGAGTTCTGATTAAGTAGAGTTCAAAGCGCTGGGCTGTTTTTGAGAAAGCGAAGTTTTATACTATAAGCGTGGGAGATAACAGAAAACCACGGGGCTAAAAAGTTACATGAGAAAGGTATGTAGAAACGCTTAACGGTAGGCGAACGAACGCTTGCGACACCAACTACGCCAATCTACGCCCCCTCCCCACCCCCCTCCTACCGCCATATTTTCCTCCACACGGGAATGTCCAGTCTGGCGTAGGAGGAAAACAGAATTTTCACGCAGTAGCCGTGGTAAAACGTACATGCTAACCTTGCTAATAGCCCTCTTGTTCGCTCGTTGAGTGAGGACTGGGGGAAGGCGAGGGAAACGCTGGCATACGTTGTGTGGTTTGCCCTGCTAGCAGTGTATTTTGCTGTTTCCTTGTCAGCGGTAATTCCCAACGCTCTTGTATCGCGCAGTCCAGCAGCTGGCGAGAAGCAATAACGACCGTACCACGGCGTTCTCCAGAGAGCGGTCGGTGTGGCCGTACGCGCGACAGCGCGGCTTAGGCAACGGCCACCGCGGACAACTCGTCATTGAATGTCGTCCCTTTTCCTTTCATTATATGTTGCTCTTTGTTTTCTTTTTGTTTTTTGTTTTTTCATGAGCAGTGAGGAGCGTAATGGCAGAGAGAATGTAATGGCCGAGTTGTGCAGGGCCGTTATTCTGTAGTGCCAACTTGCACAGCTGCTGTATTCCTTTTTTTAAAATTTATTTAGTGGACGTACGGGCCCGTCCTCTGCACTTATACCAGTGTTTCGCGTTTTGCGTGAATTACAAGAATGTGACTTTCTTTAGTATAATCGTGAGTTTAGGGGCGCGCCGTGTTTCGAAGTTGAGGGCCGTCAAAAGGCCGCTTGTAATATATGCCTGGTCGTATTCCGTGTCAGAACATTCTCTCTCTTTCTTTCTTTCTTGCAAGATTTTCAAATTTTGTCCTGCTAAGCGAAATGTTATTGAAGTAGGGTATAATCATCACACGATGGAAGGGATAATAGTCATGCCTTCGTTGATAAATTAATGCAATTACATTTCTAAGAGCGTACCCAAATCTTCAGGCTTCGGTGAACTTGGAGAAATGTCATTGAAGCAGGGAATAACTATGATAACTAAGAAAGCGGTAATTTTTGTGGCGAGAGTATGTGATTCCTTCTCATAGCGAAAAATTTCGATTAGAATTCTTGCAAAATGGTTGATACTCTTGAGACAGAAGGCCACGCGTCTGGACTGCTTGTCCATGCCTTGAGCGGCAAAGGCACACAGAGACGAGATATGAGAATGGGCATATATGCTCCTTGTATGTAGAAACCCGTCTCTGCATGGCATGTCCACTCACGTTCGATGTGTTTCGTCCTCTTCTCTGCCCGCGTCCAAAGCGCATTTCCGCCAAAGATAATGCTGGTTGGTTCTGCATCTTTCAGAAAGAATCTAGTTCAGGGAAGTATACAGACCTGTTAAGAAAGAACCTGTTCAGGGAAGACTACAGACGAATAAAGCTGCACACAGTTAGTGCACTTGTGTTGTGTTCAACTTTGGCCTTGTTCCTACTGCGTCTAGTATGAGCTCTAGGCTCTTAAGAATCTTGGCTATTTTCTATGCACTGAGGGCATGAAGTGGTGATGCAACATGGTGCCACTCGTGGACTTTTCCCACAATCGCTTACTTTGCTATACAAGTGAAAGGTGCACAATACATCCTCACCCGAATGCGTTCAAAAGCACAAGCAAGTTGCTTTGCGTATACATAAGCGCTTCTAAATGCGTTATTGAATTTGTCCTTCACGGTTTTGCTGCTTCGCGATTCCTGTGGATGTGTGGGTTCAGTTCTTAGTTTCGTGTTTTTTTTTTTTTTAGTTTCAGTTTCAGTGTCTCAAAGTATAAACGTCTGTTAGAAAATACAACGTTGAATGACCCACAAATTACAGTGAACAGTAACAGTTGGCTAGAAGACGAAGAAGGTTGACACATTAAATGAGGTAATAAGAATTCAACTACAAGCGTTGGCTACATACAGGTACGAAAACAAAACATTTGAGAAAAATCTCAGAAAGTATGCAAACGTAAAATCCAAAACAAAGCAAAGCGGTAGAAATATGGGGAAAATACATAACAAAATGTAACATTCAGGAGCTGTGGCGAATCATATGAAGTTAAGAGAAAGGATTTCAATGAAACTTAAAAATGCGAAAGAACGTTAGAGCTCTAAGTGTCACAAGTAAGACATTACCAAAGCTTGGTAGTTGTGAACTGATATACTTCTTAACCGTAGTTAGTCCGAACAGGTGGCAACAAGTAATTATAGTTAGAAGCAAATCGGGTGGGTCTGAAAGTCGAACTCGGATGTATATTTCTCATAACATATTTGCCATTATTCCACTATGTGCAGTGAGGCACCACGCAAAACTTGTGGTACATAGTAAGGCATTACTTAAGCTCTATTCGGTAGCGCCTCCCCCAAGGTCAGACTGACGAAGCATAGTACGTTCACGGGCGTTTGTCGAGAACTGCGTTAGACTTAATTGCTGTAATTGCTCTCTAACACGACCGGCAGTCACCTGTCCCACTGTTAGAACAGCTTAAGTGCGCGTCAACGACCCTCGTAATGTTTCAGCGTTTGCAAAATCTGTGTGAGCAGTACGTTGTTTCTTTGCACTAACCTAGTGATCGTGCGAAGAAGCGCTGCCACTGGAGCGTTAAGGTGTACTTGGGGCACAAACGTACGTATTTACACAGCCAGGCGCAATTATCTATGCCTGTGGCTTCCGCAGCGCTTAGCGATGCAGCTCTTACACTCACTCGTTGTTTAAGCATAGTACAATGACCCGTCTAGACAGGCCGTTACGCCACTTTTGTACAAACAAGTCCTCGCAATACACGAGCCTCTAACAGCGCGTTGTCTTGACAAGACTGAGACAAGGTGGCGCGCCGCTCCGTGTGCGTACAGCGGGTAAAGTGTTTAGAGTACTAAAAGGAGTAGTAAGGCATCGCAGCCAGACCACTGATGAGAAAGCGCGAAAAAGAGAAACAGAGATAAAAGGGAGGTTTACGATGGGAACAAATCTGCCCTGTACTCGGGAACAAAGGGTTGATGTGCCGTAGGTACTAGCTGTGACTCGGGTTGACTATCGTACAGGCATCTACTTTGAGTATACTTAGAATGCATGAGGCAAAAAGAAAGGATGTTTGTTGTACATCTTCTTTCTGCCTCCTTGCGCGAACTTGCAGCCTTAGTGGCACAGTGAGCTCCGTGAGATGACCATCATATTCATAAGGGATTAATGATACGCCGCCTACCTGAAAATATCTTAAGTGGGCCTAGTTGTTGGACGTTTAACAAACATTTATAGCTCGAAAAATTAAAGACGCGGCGAACGAAACAAAGTTCTACAGAATACGGGCGCTGTTCCGGTCCTGGCAAAGGCGCGCGTGGCGCAACCTCTTCGGCTAACGCGGCGAACGTTCTCTCTCTTATTTTTTTTTCCTTTTTACCACTCAATGGGTAACACTCCTGTCATCCACATTGTGCGCTCGCTTAAGTTCAATGGTACTTACCGCTACTCGGAAAGTTCGCTTCAGTCACGAAATCTGAAATACCGGATTAATGGCAACAATACTACAGCACTCAAAGTAGCGCGTGAGACGTGTTTTCGTGGGAGCTAGGAGGGCGCAGGCTTCTTACGTCCAAGTTTCTCCGGACGTCGATGCGATGCGACGTCGCCTAAATTAAGCGGGGCCGCATCGAGTACGTCCCGCCTCCGATGGCGCGTCGCTAATGGAACAGGTGCGTGGAAGTGGTGTCATCACCGCAGCGGCCTCCAGAGCTCGAGGCCATTGTTTTCGGCGAGTTAATTTGGAGCACACAGTGTGCACTTCATTGGCCTGCCGCTCTCGTCGCGAATGGCCGCTGCCCCCTATAGACTCGACGGCGGTTATCGTCACGGCATTATTGCGAGCATAACTAAGCAGCACGCGGCGCAAAAAAACGCTCCGAAGGCGAAGACGTTTGGATTCCTGACTTTAAGCTACGCGGTTTGTCGCCACCTAATATATTTGAAGTGGCTGTTAAGTGCGCCCATTGCTTGAGTCTAGGCGAGATGAATAGGGTGCTACCTTAAGTATCTCATCATATTCCGGCTCGTCCTCTGACCAGACCTCTCGTGTATTTTCCGGGAGGTCTTGAGGCAGACATGCAATTCGTTATCATCCATGTGTTATTAGCCGAGTGCTAAGTGTCATCTGACAAGTCGTGTTCAGGCATATATATGGTTGAATTGGGCGTCTCGTTATGTCAAGTTTATTACAAAGGTCATATTGTAGTTACGTGGTAAGAGTATTACGGCAGGAGGTGCCAGAGTTTTGAAGAAAGAAACGACCAGAGGGCCTACTAAAATTACGTAATAGAAAGATAATCAGGTAATCATTTAATTTGCGGCACTGGCGTGGTTTGTGCTTTTACGACATTCATATTTGCCGTCTGATTTGTGCACATGGCAAATGGTGTTCACATATGTAATAGGGCGGCCTCACTTGTCAGCTTGCAATCGTTTGCTCCTATAGCTGTAAACTTCGATATTAACACACACACTCGTATCAACGCAAATGTATGCATACCTTTATTTCATATATACAAAATATTTTAGCTCTTATGACAGCTAGAATAACGTGCGCATTCGCTAAGACGGGGAAATAAACATTTTATTCTTCACTAGTATCGAGCAACTTGATTATAAATGTACGAGCTTATAACACTATCCCGTAAGTGTTAATGAACAACCGCTAAATATTATTGGTGTTTACAAAAATTATTTCGTGGAAATGTTGCAAAGTAATATAAAATATTTCATTCCTTTATATCCTTGGTCACAACCGCCCGCACAACCTTTACATATATTTAAGTAGACGGGTGTTTGTCGCATTTCTATCCCATCGGAATTCGGCCACCGTGGCCGGGAATCGGACCCGCCTCCTCGAGCTTAGCAGTGCAGAACTTTAGCCACAAAACTACTAGGCTGGTATCATTAGTTTGGATATGTTGCATTTAAATCACATTAGAGCTTGCTTGCGCACACTCAGTAAGTTTTTTAGCCGCCGTCGAGGACGCTGTAAAATAACTTGGTCGCGTCACAGTAGAGCATGTGCGAATTTTTAAGGCTTGGTGCATGATCAGTGGAAGTCTCAGTAATAAATTCCATATCAAGGCTCCTCTGTTAAAGTAGACTTTCGCAATCATGCTTTGTTTTAAATTTAGTGTAAAATTGAAAAACGCTGTGTGCATCACTCGTAGTTGGAGGTATTTTAGTGACGACGCATCATTTTGATGAATCGAGCACGCCAGCAGTGATGGTCACCTTAATGATTCAGTGACGTGTGATGCACTGAAAGTATGCCACAATATTCCTTACTTGATAACAATTGATATCAGACGCATACACCGAATCGTGTTATCTAGGAAAAAAAGACTTGTCAGTTTCACTGTCAGCCACGTACGAAGATATTGATCGGGTGATATTGATTGTGATATTTGAGCACACAATTGGGGATTTCGTACTTGCAACCCTGATAGTGTTATAGCTAGTGTCACTCGAGTGTGGGACACTCGGGAATAGTGCCTGTTCCGTGACGAGGATTACATCATTATTTATTTCGGTAATGAACACACAAACATCCTTAGGTAAACAGACGCGCATCATCCCCTCTAACACATACGCACGAACGGTCCGTGATAAACAAATACATAATCACCAACAAACACAGGCTCAGTGGAAGCTGTCTACCAGTTCCACATGCTAACGAAAAAAAAAACTATAACTATAAAAATCGCTTCTAGATCTTCGATATTGTAATCCAGGCTTTCGAAAGGCGCTTACGAAGACAAGCAATCTAGAGACGAATGAAGCTTCACTGCGGCGTAAAGATATTTATCTTAATGCTGCAAAAAAGTAATTCAAGCCTGAAAGGCTTTCGCTATAACTATCGCCAGAACCAGCGCGAAGCAAACGGAAGGGGATATCGCTTCACTAAGCTCCTATTAGATGCGGTAAGGCGTAAACTGTGCGCGACGTATGAAGTCCGGCGTGGTTTACTTCTGTCTGTTATAACGCGAAAGAAGGCGCTGCAAAAACGTGACCCGCTTATTGAGGAGGAGGAAGTCAAGGAAATTGAAAGGTGCTTTTCTTTGAGCATTTCATATCGCTTTAACTCTATAAGCTGAAACCGTCTCTTCTTTCTTTCCTTCTTTCTTTCTTTCTTTCTTTCTTTCTTTCTTTCTTTCTTTCTTTCTTTCTTTCTTTCTTTCTTTCTTTCACACAAACATCACACTAGGAACGTTCAAACACAAGAGCATTCGTAATGACACGTTTCTTAATTTTTTTGTCTCTCTCTCTCCGTGTGTGTGTGTGTGTGTGTGTGTGAGAGAGAGAGATCTCACCATGTATTGACCGAAAACTAGAAGCGGGAATTCGCTCAGGGAGCAAACACATCTTAATGAGAAATTTGAGACCTGTGTGAGTCCTAAAGTCTTACTGAACTGAATTTACAAACTCTGAAGTCCTACATTAATGCTGCTGGCTTACGCCGTGCCTGTGAAATGTCAAACAACGCATATCGCATAGATTCACCCAGAACTGGCACCATGCCATTTATATCTGATAAATCTATTCGTACGGCTTCGCTAGTTTCCTGTGACACTAGCGCTCTTTGTTGTTGTTGTTGTTGTTGTTGTTGTTGTTGTTGTTGTTGTTGTTGTTGTTGTTGTTGTTGTTGTTGTTGTTGTTGTTGTTGTTGTTGTTGTTGTTGTTGTTGTTGTTTGTTACGAGGCCACCAAGACACGCCACAATATTAATGGATGCTAAGCGTGCATTGCGCGTCCTCTTTGTAAGCAACATTTGTAAACACTACGGACACCTGCAATCGCTATGCTCACAGCACTGTATGGATATGCTTGCTCCAGTAGGAAGCGATTTGTTTCCTGCGGACGCAAAAACACAAGGGGGTGGGAAGGGTTGCAGTTTTCCGGGTCACTACCATCAGTCTTGCCGCCTATTTCTCTATCCGTTATCCTAGAGATCCGAGGAAGGGCGAATAATGCCGACGAAAGCAGTTTGTAATGGCCGCGATTGTGTTTTTATACAGCTCTGCACATCTAATTTTGTTTATTGCATCACGCACACTGAGGTCACGGTTAAAAACACAAAAAGACCCTTTTTGTGTTTTTAACCGTGACCTCAGTGTGCGTGGCCTCAGTGTGCCGTGGCCTCAGTGTGCTGCATGAGAGTGCTAAACAACGCTTCGCCCTTAATTGCTTCGGCGAGACCAATAAACAGAACATCTGTATTTCGAATATTCATTTTATGGAATCCGGTTGTTTTTTTTTGTTGTTGTTTTTTTTTTGCTTCTGCTTTTCTTGCTTTCCCGTAAACGGAAAGAGCTAAGAGAGAGATTGTAAGTACCGCAGTACAGTATTGAGACGAAGAGTGGCTACAACTAAATGTAAAGAAAGCAAATCGTAACGATTTAAATAAAGAGTGAAAGAACTTGGGGCGCCAGCGGAGATGTTTCATTAGTCAGGAAGGTCTGCAGAACACTTTTGTCGAGTGTGCCTGATGAAAGCGCTTTTGCGAGGGCGGCAACCAGCGGCGCCTGTGTAATTATCACTGCTGAAGCGGACCACAGCGACCCCTGCAATTTCTTTGTTGTGTTATTTTTATAGTTACTTGAGTGCTTTGTTTGTGTCAGTGGACTCACCGTTTCTCTGTAGCCCTTGCTCAAGTTCTTGTGTTGTTTTGTCCACTGAGGCCACAGAGATTTGTCTGGTCCTCTACTATGTGCCGTTTCGTTTAGTTCCTTCACTATTCTAGTCATTCTGAGTTCGACTTCTAATTGAGCTGCAAGTTACATAATAGCATAAAGTGCACGTGTATACCTTCAACGGATAGTTTAGTGATATGCCACACATTAGAAAGTAAGTGCATAAAATCAGCGTGAATACGTATTCGCTATCCGGGAGAGTCTATTTAAGGATTATTTGCAGGAAAATTACTTAGGTTTTATTCTGCAGGTATCGTAACCAAGTTGTTACATTCTGATCATTAATTCACTGATTTCTAGTGTTTTACGTTCCAAAACTACGATACAGTTATGAGAGACGGCGTAGTGAAGGTCTCCGGAAATGTTGACCACCTGGGGTTCTTTAACGTGCACTGACGTCGCACAGTATACCGGCCTCAACATTTCGCCTCCATCGAAGTATGCCGATTTTTGTAGTCACAGACAGAAAATAAGTAGTAAAAATAAGTAGTGCCACAAAGGTTACCGAAAATTGCTTAGTGGTTATTTCTTATAAATGTCAATATATGTCATTTCACTCTGCGGATGTCAGTATTGAGAGCAGTTGTATTTAAAAAAGTTCCACGTCAAAAATGGGGTTTTATCTTGGACTCCGAAATATTTGAGCCACCTGGTTTTGTTTGTTTTAGCACAAAATGTTTATTAAATGGAGGATTCAATTAGATCCATACTTAATATTCGCGCTTCATTGCATGACTGCGATTTCGGTACAGGTGCATATCGGAGGTGGAACAGAATTAGAAATAACCTAACTGAATGAGTAGTATGGAAAAAGTAACACTGCAAGAAGAAAACTAGTTATCAAAATGTCCGTCCTACAGCCGCGTTTTTCGCAGAGATCATAATGCATACGCGACGTATAATAAGGGTCGGCTCCTCCTGTAGGTAGTAGGAAGGCTCAGAGCTTAAGGTATCGACGCAGATTCACAATGTGAAATTCGATCGTTTTCCAGTAATACTGCCTCGCAGTTTTCTTGTGCAGTTTTCTTATATTTACGCATGCTATGCTTGCTGGTGGTTGCTGCACCGAAACGCTATCAGTGGCCACAAAAAAACTAGCGAGGTGACGTTGGTCCCTTCCCTAGTTTTATTGTTGCCACTGATAGTTTAGAAAATGGATCTGAAATGTAATTGCGGCGGCAGCGTCTTCTCAACAAGGTAAATGCAACATAATTCATTCTTTTCGAAAAAGAAGCGAAGGTGCAGCACTAAGCAATATGAAGGAGAACTCTGGAACTACGTGCTTCAGGCCACAGCGGTTCAATACATTTATCGAGTACGGTAGTGTTAAAAAACACTAACTGCGCAATCGTAACGGTACCCGCCGCATTCGTATCCTTGCATTACGGGTAAACATTACTTGAACTGCGGACTCAGCGTTCTCTTTTTATATTTTTGATGTCTGCATGTTAATGTACGGACCATCCTACACGGAGGCTCAACACTCATATCACCAGCCTTCATGTGTAAACGTGACGCTTTCAGCAGTTCTTTGGGGCAGCTTCTCTACCGTGTACTCTAGTATTTCACGCGACATGGTCCTTCCGGTGGAGTAACAAATGTCCTTCACTCGACGAACTGTTCCCTTTTTTTTTTCACTCACGTAGGTATGCTCTCGTAGGCTCTAAGAAAATCTTTAGGACACTTCTGCCGAGTAACGCACATCGAGTGTGACGGTACAAACCTGCAGACAAAAAGGAAGATCGCCAACCTAGTCGTTGTTTCCCCTAACTCCATTTGATTCAGCATGAAAAATATATATGCTCAAATATTCGCTATTTCTTTTATTTTTATCGAGGCACTTGCTATTTTGGCTCTTGGCGTATATGTGATCGTATATTCACGTGTGTTATGGTTCCCAAAATTCGCTGCTCGACGGGTGAAAATTTCCGATGCAGCAGATGACATTTTCTCCGTCAAAACGGCGCGCTACAGTGTTTTTATTATTTTTTTTCACTCAGGCGCCTGTCTTCCCAAATGCGTTCAATCGAGAAAAACCGGAAATCAAATTGGGCGGGGTTCGTTTCTTTCCCCTTTGTTTGAAGAAGTCGTCCTACTTTTGTTGAACTGGCTCAGTTATATAATTCGAACTAGCTTCACCCCTTCTGGGTGAAATTAAACTAAATTCGCAGCATGCCGGAGTCATAACCCGCCATGCGTGTGAGGCACAATGCGGCCCGCAATTTACTCGCAAAAAAAAACGAACAAAAAAAGGACGAAAGAGAGTGAACGGACACAGGCACAACGCTGGACTAACGACCTATGCTTTTATCTAACGAAACACACTCCCAAGAAGACTACCCCGCCACGGTGGTCTAGTGGTTATGGCACTGGCACTCGGCTGCAGATCCGAAGGTCGCGGGATCGAATCCCGGCCGCGGCGGCTGCATTTCGATGGAGGCGAAATGCCAGAGGCCCGTGTGCTGTGCGATGTCAGTGCACGTTAAGGAACCCCAGGTGGTCGAAATTTCTGGAGACCTCCACTACGGCGTCTCTCATAATCACAGCTGGTTTTGGGACGTTAAACCCCACAAATCAATCAATCTCAAGAAGACTCTCGACGCATGCGCAGGAACGAAGAATGGTCACCACATCTCCAGGAGAAACAATTAGCAATCAGGTTTTTGCCACCGCCTCGAAACACTAATTTCCTTTTCCAGCAGTGATATCGACTCTTCTGCCACAATTTGCCTTTAGTAAAAAAAACGTTACTGCTAAAGCGAAAACTTGCATGCTGAGCTTGTCGACATTTCGCTCTCGCGTGGCGCCACAGTCAGTGACGGTTCCCACAAGATGACTTGTGGTTACCAGTTCTGGCTCCTCTGAGCACGTGAATGTAGTTCTCGTAGACCACTTCCTCAGCTACTTGTAGTCAGCGCGCCAGCACCTCGAAAGGCGCCTGTCATGGTGTTCCCTTCAACGACGGATCGTACTACGCAACAATGTGTCACAGCCGCCTCCAACCAAAGTGCACGCGGGCTCTAATTGAAATACCTGGAAATTGCTCTTTTTCTCGCGAATTTATGCGAGTGTGCCGCCATCGTACAACTTTCTTGCTCCAACATGCAAAAAAAAAAAAAGGCAGAGAAGCTCCGGTTCCTTTTTTTAGATGCCCGTGGGTTGAGCCCATTCTTCGCGTCGGATTAGCGCCTTTTTCGGTTTGTTTGGTTCACTGTTAAACGTCAGCAGTGGGATATGGAGGCTTCTAGAAATTCGCGATTTGAATTTCAAAGCCGCAGCCAGGCTACGCCATAGCCCGCGCGTGGCAATGACAGAACCAGACGGCAGAAGCCATTTCGACATGGTGCCTCAGCCAACGGAATAGTGGATGGTGCCTGGCATCTTTCCCGTTTCCTCTTTGTTTAGTATCGAAGCACGCTGCGGTATTGCACCAGCTGACAGATGTTCCTCGTGGGTAGCACCTAGGCGTCGCAATAAACTGGTTCGATTCGGCACGTGCCGAATGTTACAAAACACCGTTGGCCACTGAGCTTCTTACCAAGCCGCACTAGAAGCAAGCGTCAGTTGGGAAACCTAGAGCCACCACGCGCTGTAACGAATGTGCATTTGCAAAACAGTTTTGTGGGTGCAAAAACCCGTCTCTCCTGAAACTGACACAACGAAGTACGCCGTACGGCCAGTGCAGACGTCATATATCTTTCCACTGCGGTCAATCTGTACTAAAGTAACCGTGTTGATCAAATAGTACGCTTGAAGAGGAGAGGAAGCTCTCCGATATTAGTGGTAGGTCTGGACATACGAACGCAATTAAATACGCTGCCACTGTAGAGTAATTTGTCCACGTCAGGGACATTGCTTAATTTTCCCACCGTGGGATCTTAGACGCTACGGTGTTGGCTTGCGAAGGTCGAGGTGGTGGAATCGAAATCCGCCCACGACGGCCGTATGCAGGCAGACAAATGCCGGTGCCTAATTTCCGTAGATTATATTTTCTCTAGAGCGTTCCGCTGGTCATGTGCAAAAGCGGGGGCGGCCATCATGAGTTCCGCGATTCGTCGCTTTCGTTCCATGGTTCTCTGGCATGGAGAAGTGCGCCACAGCCGCATTTCAATTGGGGCAGAGTACGCAAAGACCAACAATGTACTATACTTGCATTACTCGAGAACCCTGGTGCTTTACTCGGGAGCCATCGACTACGGTGCGTGTCTCGTAATTATGTCGTGGTTTCTGAACGTAACACCCCTTAAATTGTTAAGTTTTGCAAATGAACAAATGAAATGAAGAAGGCATATCGCAGGTGGCTCGCACATAACTGTCACGACAGCATGCAATTGTTCAAGTACTCGGTTCTTTCTTTCTTTCTTTCTTTCTTTCTTTCTTTCTTTCTTTCTTTCTTTCTTTCTTTCTTTCTTTCTTTCTTTCTTTCTTTCTTTCTTTTTCTTTCTTTCTTTTTTTCTTTCTGCTATACATGACCGCAATATTGACAGGGAAGCTGTTAGTCGAACTGGAAAATCGTCTGTTCTCCGATCCAGCCTACATGAGCAAGCGAGCCACCGACGCAAAGACAACAACACAAGATCTGGAGCTAGGTTCAAGACATTAAGACGTGTTCGCTGGGCCTCTCAGTGCTTCTCCAGGCGTTCCCCGAAGCCTCAGACCACGACGAAATGCGGGAGTGCCGGAGACCAGCCCAGACCAGCCAAGTGCCCATCAGCTTCGCTAGTCTTGCGCCACTAGTGCAGGCTTTGCTAATTTTTAAGAATTATTCAGTAGTCTTTGCAGGCGGATATGAACGGAAGCTGACGAAGACAACGAACAAGGCGACAGTTTTGTTAAGCCACTCAAATACAACCGCACTGAACGTACTCCAGGCACTCGTAAACGCCCGAGGACATCGATACCCTCAAAAGTATATACTAGAATCAACATAAACAAATTAGCAATACCACAAGCAAATGATGCTGTAAGATAGCCGGATGGACGTTTATTATCTTTTCGCCGTGTTAGTGATAACTACCTGTAAGCACCTATTGACCAAGACTAAAATCTTGCCGTCACGTACCAGGAAGTTTGCTTCGCCTCAGAAAGACTATATCGGCCAGTGTGCACGCTTTACAGGATCACTGCAGTGCTTGCAAAGCGCGCGCGCGATAGTGTGTGTGTGTGTGTGTGTGTGTGTGTGTGTGTGTGTGTGTGTGTGTGTGTGTGTGTGTGTGTGGCGCCATATTTTCTAATGTGAGTGGTATCGTTTACGCGTTAACGTGGTTTTGTCCGCACCGCACAGATTATTTGGATCAGTGTTCTGCCTAATCTCACTCTCTCACAGTTACCTTCGTAATGAATGATCAACGGCAGTCTGATTCCATATAGCGTATTCACTGTTTTCACTCTCTATGCAGTTACTTTTGTATATCCTGAACAGCGGACTCAGCACCTATAATGTAACCCTCTCCACTATTAACGAACGTTGTGGAATTTTGGCAGTATCGAATAAGGCACACCTTACCAGCAAAGTTAAAAGGGAGCAATGATATTTTTGCTTCTGCATTTAGCTGTGTGTCAATGCGGTAACTATTTGTGTTCTTAGAACCGTATTCAGGAGCATTAAAATGAAAAAAGATGCATTTCCGCTTAAGCGTATACATTGGACGATAACTTTACTCACGAACTAGCCGGGATATATGGCAGCGCACGGGTCATTATGTTGCAAAACTAATATTTCAGTCTTCATCGGATCAAAATGGTCTGGTTCTCTCACTGTTGCCTCTATAACATGTGACGCTTCTCAGTGTGTAGACTATCATACTGGTAATAAACGAATTTTTTCAGCCGTAGATATCTTCAGCAGGGAATTATTATCACATAGCATCCGTCACAGACTTTACCGCGTACGGCCCTTGATAGACATGTGTTCCAGGCACGACACAAAGGGCACGAGTCTGAAGATAATTTCATTACGTTGCAGACTGCGCTTTCTTACTCGCTTCACCCAAGAAAGATTTTTTATACTTTTGTTGGATTAAGATGTAGGCAACGTTTACCGGCTTTTCGAAATATGACGGCTTATTGTAACACTTTCAATCCTTTTTATAAAGGGGCTGTTGCAAAACTAATATTTCGGTCTTCATCGGATCAAAATGGTCTGGTTCTCTCACAGTTGCCTCTATAACATGTGACGCTTCTCAGTGTGTAGACTATCATACTGGTAATAAACGAATTTTTTCAGCGATAGATATCTTCAGCAGGGGATTATTATCACATAGCATCCGTCACAGACTTTACCGTGTACGGCCTTTCATAGACAAGTGTTCCAGGCACGACACAAAGGGCACGAGTCTAGAAGATGATTTCATTACGTTGCAGACTGCGCTTTCTTACTCGCTTCACCCAAGAAAAAAATTTTTGTACTTTTGTTGCATAAGATGTAGGCAACGTTTACCGGCTTTTCGAAATATGACGGCTTATTGTAACACTTTCAATCCTTTTATAAAGGGGCTGTTTCCTAAGCCTTTCAGTCTGTAATTATATTGTCCCGAAAGTTCACTAACAAGGAATGCATTATTTATGCACTTTCATAAGCCGGTCTGGTTGAGCCTTTGCATACTAAGGAGATTGAAATTAGAAATGGGAAATTATTATCCGCTCAAAAAGTTATCGCAGGTCACGCCCGAAGGGTCGCTCCAAATTTCAAGTCGTGCTGGTTTATGTAGACTGTTCGAAGATCTGGCTGTCATCTTTCGTTTCGAACCTTCTTCCCTGTCGTATTCTATTGTTTTCCTATTCTGGACTTCTCTTAATTGGTACTTACTGGCCTGTCTTAGCCCGTGCGCCATGAAACAGCATATCATCATCATTCGACCTTCAATCAGTCCTCTACGTTCGGCATCTATTTGTTAAACTGGTCATAGCGAACGTGTGAGTATGTCGGTATTCCAGTTCTTCATGTAGCGCCCGATACATGCAGGCACATAGTGAATGATGACTTATATTGGGAGCTAACTGTAAACATATTTATTTTTAGAAATTTGAGGGCATGAGTGTGAGCGCAGCATCGGTTGCCTTGGTAACAAGAAAAAGAGTATTCTAACCACGGGCAGTGAACTACTCGAAGACAACGGCGGCAAAAAGCATCTAATAAAAAGAAAATTGTTCGATTTCTTTTGAATGAACTGTAATCATTTTGGGATGTCGAGTTACTTGATTATGTTAGTGCTCTGTTCATCACGTGTACGTTATGTCAAGTCTTACTCGACTTGTTTATATTCGACTATTCATCGCGCGTATATCACGTCAAGCGTTACAAATGCGGCTGTGCCGGCTGTTATTCATTTCCGCATATATATGTGTGCCTGACGGCTCTGCAAATAAATCTTGCGGAAGTTCCTGACCGTTTTTTTCTTTGTGATGGTTTTTCATAATGTACTCGCGTGTGTTCTGCGCTGTATGAAGACATGTCAACTTGGTTTTTACTCTTGTTTCCGTGGTTGTTAACTTTCTTCTCCGCATTTTTTTTTCAACCCATGCTTCCTCCGCACATTCTCCTTCCTTCATTTGTTTAGCACTTATATCAATCATTCGTTGCTCTTAATTTTCTCCGCCTCTCTTGCTTCTCCCACCCCCTTTTTCTTTTTAGTTTGCTCAGCATTTCTGGCCCCATTAGTTTTCCTCTTCTTTCCTTTCACTGGCGCATTATCTATTTTATTTTTTCGCTATCCTGATGTTCCTTGCTGTGAGCCTAGAATGCCACATGAGTGGGTCGGCAAGTGCGCAGTATCTCCGCAATACACGCAGGCAGGGGGATACCTCGCTCACCGATACAAGAGCGGTGAGCCGTTCTTCGCTTCACGCCAGGAACACGGGCTTTCCTTTTTTTTTCGTATCTTTGTCTTTCCTTACTGGCAGGAATGATTCGATGCCGCGTCCTGCCAGATGGCCTCAGCTCAATCCTGAGGTATATCTCCTATCCCTTTTCTATATTTGCTCATCCGGGTTGTCCAGAGCGGTCTGTGCACTGGGACCTCGTCTCGCACGTCTTTGATTGCACTTCCGCCGGGCTCTCTTTCTAATTGAGCGTCTTAATGAGTGCTGCCTGGACTGATCACCCCGCCTGGAAACAATAGGCTCCGAAGTTCGTAGAACAGCTCATTAGAGCCGTGCTCAGCGCGCGAACTGCTCGACCAGCGTCGGAAACTCGAGGAAGAAGTGTTACTACTCCATCCAAGTTCTTTCCTGTGCTCTCCGTTTCCTTGCTTTGTGTGGTCGTTGATATTACGCCACGTAGTTCCTTATTTTAAATCAGCTGTGTTCCGACTCGATTGAGTAAGAGAGACGTCCACTAAAAGCGTTCCGTGTTAAGTTCTTAATTCGTTCATCAGAGCGCGCAGCAGCTGATCGGTTCAGCATCATCGGGTGGTCGTAAAAATCAGCGCAAGTCAAACGCTTTGGTTTACAGTATATTCTTTCGTGTGACGCACTAAGCTTCTGAGCTCGTGACTAAAATGGCGCTCATTCTTAAAGACACGTTGTTAAACAGTGTCTATTTGGTTGACGTCACTGACCAGGTGTAATAATTTTCCTGTCTGTTCGCCGATAACACCTTTGCTCTCAAGATGTGGTGTGCACTCGCATCTCCTTCAGTGACTAGCATGATGCATAGAGTGTGCGAAAGACTGCATTGGAGCAATTTTTACCCCGCTGGTAAAATTAGTCATTGGCCAAGTACTCGACCTTACGTCGTAATTTACCGTGATTTTGAAGAGTAATACTCTAATACTTGTTTCCTTTTGTATGTAAGATGCAATCAGATATAAAATAGTGTAGGTATTAGATGTATTCTAGAATGATTCGCTTTATAATGTTATTTTTTTCTGTTGAGATGTATTTAGGTTCTACCGAGCTATTAGATGTTCATTGTGCGTCCGTAGAGTCCCACCCGCTGTGGTAGGTCCGCGACTACACTGGTTGATTGGTGCGTTCAAAAACACTGCTTCGATTCCCAGTAACGGCGGTCGCGATTTCATGGTGGCCAAGTGCACAAAAAGGTTGAAAGAAAGGGACAAAAAGAAAGAAGGAAAACGTGGTGCCTTCCACTGCGGTGTGCCTCATAAGCATATAGTGATTATTTCAGTAATTGTTCGTATATGCGCCGTGATAGTTGATTGTAATTTCTGGAGTAAAACTCCAGCAATTACTGTAAACGTGAAGATTACCTTAAAGAGAAACGATGGAATATAAATTTGGTAGATAAAATATCCCCATAGAAATCGGAAAGTCGTGTCTCATTTAGTCGGTATATTGGGAAACTGACGTGTGAGGGCACGGTGCATTGATGGCAACATGACTGATATGTCGTGACATCAACAACATCACATGCTTGTCAGTTACGCCACGGTCGATTAAATAAAATCGCGCGCGGTTCATATCCGTGTATGTGCCATGAATGTACGGGCATGAACCATAGGTGACTGTTAAGCTCAACATCGTATGCCAAATTACATTCGCGTGATGTTCGAGTACTAAACGTCCCGTATTTGAACACTTAGATCCCGTGTTTGGAAAAGGGGAGGCCTTGCCTTTCCCGTGTACGCCCCCTAAGCGCTAGATGATGATTAATTAAATATTGATTAATTGACGGGCTTTTACATCCTAAAACGATGATAATATTATGAGAGACGCCGTAGTGGATGGCTACGGCAATTTCGACCATCTGGGGTCCTTCAACATGCACTGACATCGCACAGTACATGAGCCTCAACAGTGTGCCTCCATCGAAATGGAGTTGCCGCGGCCGGGATTCGATCCCGTGACCTTCGAATCAGCAGCCGAGTGCCATAACCACTAGACCTCCGTGGCGTTGCAGCGACAGATAAAGAGCCCCGGGAGCGCTTTTCCGCAGTGCCTCCGTAGTAGCGGTGCTTCTCACCCGCGACCTTGAAGCGAGCAGGGGGGGATGCCATTGTTGCCTAGCCGCCGCAGTTGGCTCGACATCTGTCCCTTCGATTCCGACTCAATTCTTTCCGAAGAAATATCGCACGCCGTTTGCGCCGGCGCCTCCACATTACCACGCCTACACTGCTCCAAACACAGCCACGTCTCTCCTAGCCTCCTTTCGCACCCTTCCCTCGCCTTTGCTCACACTTAACGATCCCACTGAACGTGCTGCGCTCCCTAGCAGCGCGTATGGCAAGCGGCCAAACGCATCCTTATCTGTCGACGCGGCGACATGCAAACGGAGCGTTCCTTTTGTTTGGCGAGTAGCACGTGTTTCGCCTCGATGGTTGCGTGGGTTGCCCGCGGTGCGAGTCGGCGTGAAAAAGAGATGTCTGCTGATGCGACTGCTCTTTCTTCCTTTTTTTTTTCTTTTTGCGATCGAGATGCAACTCCGTCGACTGTCACGATGCGATTGGGGAAAGCGAAGCACGAGCTACCATACCCACAGCTTAGTAGCCTCTCAAGTCACGCCGTTCTTTATGCGCGTGTCAGCATTTATTCTAGCGAGATACCGTCGATGACGTCAGAAGGGCGGAACGTTTGGTATAAGTCTATAAATTGTCATAAATATAGGACACTATTTTTTATATTTACTACCAATGGTTGAAACTATAAACGATCACGCCGCAACGTCGCACTTGAAACCAGCGAAGTTCTGTTGAAATAGTCGTTCGTTCAACACTTTCGCAAGCGCGCGATGCGGTCAATCGGTCATGCCGTTATTTTGCGGATGTTGCTAGAAGCTGTATTTTGGCTGGCGCCAGAGGCAGACGGGACTTTATTCAAGGGAAGCTTTTATTGGATGACTTGTGAAGCCATCAATGACGTAAAAGAAATTATCATCGAGAAAAAGGATCATGAGCACTTCTTTCTTCTCTATAGCTTCGAGCGATAAGATTACTACAAATAGAAACGCATATACTGCAAATAAGTACAGCTCATGGCGCTGCAGATTCAAATCACCGAACTCCGGGTTAGCGAGGTCGGGGTTTGTAATAAAATAAGGTAAAGTGAATATAAAAAGTTCGTTGCTCTGCGCATTCAAACCACCGACCACGGGTTTGCGACATCTCAAGGCTCATATGTTCAGCTACCACGTCAGTTCACCACACATGCACATTTAAGCGGGGTTTTATGTGCGTGATGTGGACACCCGTTACACGTGCACGCTCTCCATTGTGCTCTCAGCAACTAAAGAAAGAAAGAAAGAAAAGAAAGAAAGAAAGAAAGAAAGAAAGAAAGAAAGAAAGAAAGAAAGAAAGAAAGAAAGAAAGAAAGAAAGAAAGAAAGAAAGAAAGAAAGAAAGAAAGAAAGACACGCACACGTCAGCCTTCGGTTGCCCCCATTTTGTGATAAGGGAAGCGTTCCTAAATTTTCAAGTAAACATTTGTGAGAGAAACGCCTTTCCGGGACTGCGACGCAGAATTATTGGTTGAAGAACAGGTTATCAACTTCCAACACTTTACCAGTGATCAGTGGCGCGTCAGCGTAGCATCATGCATGTGGTCGATGGCGGTCGCTATCTTTCCATTGCCAGCGACAGTAAGCGGAAGAGACACGCTAAAGGTCAGCACCAGCAACCTCGAATAGCGCTGTGGGGCACAGAAAAGGCCGTAATTCTTCAGCAGGATGAAGATGTCGGGAGCTTGCTACGCTTTGCAGTGACAACAGGGGCCAATGCACTTCGCTAGGCTACCAGAAAGACCAGCCAAATAGAAAGGGGTTCGTACGTGACCATCGGTTTTATGGAAACCTGGAGGCGTGTTATCGTTGAATACTTCTGGGACCTGGACTCGAAGAGAGCGGGTTGGAACGGGCACCCAGCGTTCTCCGTAACCATGATAAACGCGCCACAATGCAGCGAGCAAGTGTCCAGCTTAAACTACGCGCGTTGTCGCTGATGCCGTGCGTCAGGTGAGCGCGAACCTTCACAGAGGTACGGGTCAGTCAGTTGGCGATAGGCGAATGGTTGATCGTCGTCCCGAAAAATTTGCCATATCGAGTCTAGAAAGGTTACCGATGTTGAAGTAAAGGCGGTTTGCGAAGCAGTTGCCGAGGGGTGGAGTGGTTGCGTAGGCAGTGGGCAGCTAGAAAGAGCGTCAAAGTCTTGGTGGTTTATCGCCAAACTCGCGGATGATGTTAAAGTCATAATCTTGGAGGCGCAAAATTCAGCGACCCAAATGTCCAGACAAGCTTTTGAAGGTGGAGAGCCAGCACTGTAAGGCGTGGTGATTCGTAATAATTTAATATTACGCCCGCATAGGTATGAACCAAATTTCTGGGCTCACCAAAACAACAGCCCGACACAGCGACGATATAGTTTTTTTGGGGGGGGGGGGGGGCATCGGTGAAAACGCGGCTCGCATGTGCAAATACTCTCTGTCGCCAAGGCATGCCACGTGCCAGATCGATGACAATTTTATACCGTGATCTCTAGCATCTCTTAGCGTAAAAAAAAAGTCTCTCCAGCCTCATCGAAATGGCAAAGTTCCGCATAAGGCTTAGGGACTGAGAAACGCGGCTTGCGAAGTTTGAGGTTGCGGGATCGAATCCCGACCACTGCGGCCGCATTTAGATCGACGGCAAAGTGCAGAGGACGCCCATATGGTTAGATTCAGGTGCACGTCAAAGAACATCAAGTGGTCAAAATTACTCGAGGGCTCTTCACTACGGAATACGCCTCATCATCACTGGTGAATTTGCACGTCAAGACCCCGCAATTATTATTATCATCGTTATTATGCTTCAAGGCGAAGGACAACTGCAATCACGTCTGGGTCCAGATACTCGCCGCCCGTTGTCATGACAAACGTTTCTGCCGCTTTTTGTCCTCTGGATCAATCAATCAATCAATCAATTAATTAATTGTCTATTCTTTTTCGCCGCCATAAACAATACAAAATGTTACATCGAAAAGTAGGAGGCCGGAGAAAAAAGCTACTTTCATGCACCCTGACTGAGCTCTGGCCACCTTTTGAGCAACAGTGACAGAGTGATTCGTTTCGGATAGCTCCTATATACAGACATGTGATATGGTTCTAAAGTTGGCGCATTTTATCAAATACACATTCACGCAATACATAATACCGTAAAAGCAAAACAGGATGGGTGGAGCGCATTCGCAGTGGCCAGCCGCAAGTTCACTCCAAACAGTACACTTGTGTATACAATAAATTTAATATTCATAAAGAACATATCGTTAGGAGCAGCAGTTTCGTTTACTGTCTGTTTTGACATCCAGAATAAATTGTAGCCCTCTATTGTCCGCTGACTTTTCTGGGGTAAGTATCAGCACAGCTTCAACTTGCTGACTCGGAAGACCTTCACTAACTCGTCAAGTACCAAGATGTAGGGGCATCGTTAAACCGTAGTTTTTTTTTTTTCCTGCTCGTTAGAGACACCCTGTTGAGCTAAGCCTTTCCCCGAGCTATCTCTCATCCGTATCGAAATCGAAGAAAAACAGAGGGAGTGTGCTCCCAACAAAGTGAACCAGTAGAACGAAGCTTCATTGCCTTTCGTGAGCGAACTATATACCGGACGTTCCGGGGTATAGAGCGGGAAGGGGGCCTGCGACGCTTACAGGCGCGATCCTGAGGAATTGTTCCGGAACCACGATTTCTCGGGGCAATGGTTTTCGGCGCCGGGCATTATCCGTTCCACTTCCCACACCCTTCCCTTCGCGAAATTTCTTTTTCTTTTTCTTCAGTGTTTACTTTTGCTAACCGGTTCTGCCCAGTCCTCGCTCCACCCTTTACGTCAGTGGCAAGAACGGTTCCCGGCTCTTCCTCGCCATCAGCCAAAGAAAGGCAGCAAAGTGCTAAAGGAGACAAGAGTCTAGCAATCGTAATATTGCTGCAGTCACGCACATACATACACACACATGCGCGCGCACGTGTGCGAGCGCGGGCATTGAGCGGGAAGGTCGACGGAAGACAGGCTTGGAGTCTTTTGTTTTGGTTCTTTATTTCTGCGGAAACAGTGTGGCCGCATTCTTGTGAAACTATTTCTTTTTTTTTTTTCGTACCGTAGGGGTCGTTTCCTGTCCGAATGCTTTCCTTCACTAACGTTTTTGTTTGTTCTGCAAGGCACTATCTGAAATGATGGATCGCCCAGAATTCTTGGCCGAGTCTTCTAGCCGTCCGCTAGGCCAGTCAGTGCCAGGGGTTGAAGCGAGGGGCCGAGAAGGGAGGGGGAGAGAGAGAGAGAGAGAAGATACGAAGAGTTTTGGCTTTTGCGAGGTGCGCATAATTGAACTGTGGTAGGTTGGCATTTATTCTTCAAACTTGGATGACCGAAGAAAAAGTGCTGCGAAACTGAGTCTAACGCTTTTATTGCGTTAGCCCGTCTGCCACATTTCAAGAACGTCAGTCAGGCCGACGGGCAAAGGCACTTTTACGCGTACACATACTACATAACTTATATGCGCTCATGGCGCACCTTAATCGGATCCGGGCACAACACGTGACCGGCGGCGCATTGTTGCATATTACGGAGTGCGGGAAAGGGGGGGCCGGGGGGGAGGAGGAAAAAGAACAAGAAAAGCAAAGACACATGTTGCCAGCGAAACGAATGCCCATTTTGCTGCCGTGAGCAAGATTTCAGGGATGCGTGAGTCGAATGAGGAAATACGGAAGGGGCAGTACTGCGTGTACTGAAGACGTGCAGGGGCGTAATAAACTGGGCTATAGGGAGATGTAATGGTAAACGAAACGCATGAATATTACCTAGAGACGAGTTAACCATTCTCTCTTGGGAAGAGAAAATGTGGCGGGAAAGGATGAAAAAATCAGCGCAGCTTGCACGAAGTCGCACTAGGCTTCGTCACAACGAAGGTGGTGGTCACCTAGCTTGTCCTGACTTGGGCACTTTGAATTTGGCGGGCACACATGACTAGTCGTGACGTCATCTTACGTGGTCGCTCATGAGACGACTATACTGTAACCAAGTTTAAATTTGCCTTGGAGCGTGGCTCGTCATGACGTCCTACTACGTGGTTGTGCATGTGGCGGCTATGTTTAACCAAGTTCGAATTTGGTGGGAACACGTGACTAGTTGTGACATCATGTTCATTGGTCATGTAAGTGACGACTATGGTTAACCAAGTTTGAAGTTGTCTGGGACGCGGGAGTAGTCGTGATGCGATGCGCAGCTGTGCCAGGTGGTTGCCAGGCAACGCGAGACGCAGCCGGGCTATTTTTCTGTATAAGACACAGTGGACTAACGACGAGCATAACAACTTCGCCGTAAAAGAAAAAAAAAATCAATGCCCGACTAACTCTCAAAAACATTGTACGCGCACAGTTACATCGTGTCGTTCAGTCCAGTTTCTCTAAGAAAACGACGCACCACCTCGATGTAACGTCACATTTTAATATCTGTAGGCTAGCGCCTTACATTGTTCCCTTCGATGTGTGGATGGTTGTCCAGCATCTGTATTGCGGCGTAAAGCGCTGATATCTGGCAGTTGAAACAAGGAATTAATGCCTGTGCATTGTTAAAGCAAGGGAAAATGACGAATAGCTTTCGGCGCTAGAGAGGTATGTGGTGACGGTGCCGCAGCCTTCGCGGTTGGAAAGATATCGGGTTGAAGCTGTGGACGATTAGACACGCAAGTATTAACAAATCATTTAGCTAAATTAAGCGCGCGTTTGACACCAGTCATCGCAGATTTTAGACATGGAAGTAGTGTAGCTTGTCTTTTTAGCAGCCTCCGACAAACGAAGCAGTCGGTCGTCTGGTGCTAGGCCGGGAAATATATGTTCTGCAGGTTTGTAGCGCGGTTTGTCGACACACACACATCGTTACACTATAAATCTTGCGCTTAGCCTAACTGCAAGTTTTTCGCTGACAGGAGTCGAACACATTTCAGGCGCTAGTCGTACGTGTTTCAACAGAACACCGCAGCCTGCGCGCAGAAATTACGCTCTGTTTAATTTCTTTATTCCGCCCAAAGGTAAAGCCAACTTTGACACTAACGAGCAAGTCCGCTCGTTAACTTGCATGAAATCAATACTTCTAGATTGTTATTAGCGTGTTCCTGAAATGCGAAGCTAATGAGCCTCAACCGATGCTGTAGTTTAGATTAGCAATGTTAATTAGTGTTCCGAACAAGCTGCGGACTTCGTTGATTGCGAAATATTTGTGACATATATGGATCGTGGAATCCAGCCACGGGAATCCGAGAAACAGAAGCATTTCCTATACGCTGCCAGTGCGCAAGAGAAAGAGTGTTCGGCATTTAAATCCACCCGCCGGTTTGATTCCCGCAGTTCGTTAGCGTACGGCTAATAAGGGGGCTTTGGTAATGAGAATCTATAACATTCCGGCTAGCCTGTCCTCGGGCGTAAACTGTGCGATTGTTTTCTCATTAGGAAGGGAAAAATCCCTGCTTAGGCGCCTTAATTCTTTCGGCTGCACGTGTGCTGGGAATGGCAACGAAAGACAGCAAAGGTCCGTAAAGCTTGTTCTTCTTTTTTAATTGCTGTGTACTAGTAGCTTCTTGCCGGGTTGCCTTTTCGCTGCTCTGCAAGATTGCAGTGAGCCCTAAAGACACGCATGAGACGTTCGTTCCTTTCTATTGAACAAGGCAACTCTTCGCTCTCGCAGACGCAGGCAGTCTTCGAACGTTATTTTTTTTTCTTTATCATGCAAGATTATGTCTTGAATCGCGATCCAGCTTAAGGCCATATCATCAGCTTTGGGACTTTTGGCCTTCCGTGGGCAGGAACTCCAGGAATCCGAAGGTACTATATTTTTCTGGAGGTTGTTGCCTCAAGGATCCTAGTTCAGCTATTTAAACTAGTTGCCAAGCATATACTAGCGCTTGTATCGGCATAGTTGATATGGAAACATAATAGTAGGTATCCCAGATTTTCTACCAGAAGTACAGCGAACGACAAGCAGCAACAGCACGTGGCTTGTCGTTCTTTGTGCGTTTGTGACTTGGCACATTCTGTGTCCTTGTTTTTCCAGATAATTCGCGCTGCCTACTATTGTCAAAGCCTAAAGTAGCGTTGTTGACACCCTTGAGAGAGTTTCCAGTTGTATTCATCTGAATATGATTCATATTGCTGTTTCACTATCAGACTATAGTTAAATTTAACTCACATTCGCCTCGCATAATCATAGTGCAGTTTTGGGAAGCAAAACTACATAAACGAAAACTTAACTGACGAGACTCTACGCTAAACTGTGGGAGATTAATCTGATCAAGATATTTTGATAATCTATGATGTGAAATGATGTTTGAGCTTGGCGTGGCTAAGACAAAACGAAGCATAATAATGAATCCACTCAAATTGATTGTCAGTCATCGCCGATGAACGCGTGTAGGTGTCCTTTAGTTCTCGATAAGGCGCTAATAAGACAATACTTGAAACGTGCCACTTCCACCATGTCTGAAATTCAATGTCCGCATTATCTAGAACAATGTTTCCGTTACGACTCGAGACAACTTGCGGATACTGCAATCAGACCCAATTTCTCAGCACATCTTGCTGTGTGTTAGTGCGAATCATTGGTCACTCGCTTTGTTATTTCAAATGTATTTGTCTACACCACTCTCTCCTAACATAGGGTAGCAAACCGAACTCGACTTCGTTAATTTCTCATGTGTTTTCATCGCTTATACTTAAGTCTGCCCAGCCACCTGTGTACCTTACTTGACTATTTCCCCTTCCATTATCGTTATATCGCACGACTGAACGCAGCAGCAGAGATAACGAATTGTGCGCCGCGCATTGTACTTATCGGCTCAGAACACCGGACCCCACTGCAGGGTTGTGTACGCTTTTCCACGACGACTAAAGGAATGTACACAGCGAACCCGTTGCAGTATTTGTTCAGGAACAACTGCTTCTCAACTTGTTTATTTCCCTTCGATACGAGTTCGCTCACTACAAAGCCGGAATGCGTATCGATCTAAACGTTCAAAACACGAACTGTTATTACCTCCTAACACGGGCGCCTTGCGTTAGGGCATTCAGGCAGCGTACCGAAGCGGGCTCCCTCAAGTTACCAAAACAATACCCATGGAGCAGCAAGAACAGGCAGCCCGACAGACCTTGTCGTTGTGAAGGATACGGAGAACAGTGTACCGACCATTGCAATAAGAATACGTGAACAGCACCTTCAAACACTGATGCACTTTTGTATCGCCCCCGCCCTGCTTCCTTGTTCTTTTGTGTGGGAAGGTGCAACCAAGGAAGAATGTATATACTTCTTGTTCGCGTCTCCTTTGCACTTCTTTCTTTTTTTTTGTATTTCGCAAATGCGATGACCCTGACGATCACCCAGCGAAAGAACGTGTTCCGGTTTCCCGAATGAATTCCATTGTGGTTACACTTTGCGCTAGCGCGGTGTCATTGGGATGTACGGATGCATACCGAGCTATATGCTTGAACGATGCGATAGTTTGCATTCCATGCAACAACCCACGTTATGGGGCCATGGCCGTTTGCTGCGAATACGCTAACAAGAAATGGGTCACTTTGCTGTCCATTGCACGTGTGTACTGCACTGCACTGCACCGATGCTTTGGTATATCCTGCGCCAACTGCATAAACATTCGCTTCCAGACGTGTGCTCTATGGCCATTCATTGTTTACCAGGGAATATCCTGCGTTGTCTGTTGTATACCAACTTCCTTCGGAAACCTTCTAGAACATCACTTGCTACTGCTGTGACGATCACTCTTTGTGCCCTGCTTTTTTTCTTTCTCGTTACAGCAATAAATAAGCATGACACCGACCAGCTTCGCTGTGTGTGAGCTTTGCGCGGCTTATTGCGAGCTTAGACTTCTAATTATTTAATTTTACGCCTAAATTGTCCCAATGACACATTACATGAACGGTAGCACAGAAAACACAAAAGTGATGATGTACTATCAGTGCACTCGGTGGAATAATATGAGAGTTCGACGTGTAATCGCTGTATCCCAGGGTTTCATAAATAGCTTAATGAGCAAACACACAACAGTTGTTTCTAACAAATAAAGAACGAGCCCTTGACCCCTTCACTAGGGTTTCATAAAGTTACTTACACTTACCTAGAGTGAAAAAAAAAATGTCTGCGGCTTAGCTCAATTAGGGCCGGTTGTGCAAGCGAACGCTTGTTGCGCAGTGTTGCTAAGCCGGGATAAAATTGTGGCAGATAGCGTAATTCATGGGAAGGCACAGCAGCTCTAAAGAAACTCGCGCAGAAGGTGACGGCAGATTTCCCTCTAGGTATTGTTCTGAGGAACTCCATTTCGGGTTCTAAGCACGGTGTACTTGTTCATTGAAGTAGACTGAGTCGCTGCTGCCGATCTAGTTCGATATCGAAAGAACGCAGTGCGTTAGTGTTGTTTCGGAATTGTGCCCGTATACTATTTTTGCTGCACCACTTGGCCATCGGCTATATGAACGAACACTTTATTAGCGAGTGCATAATTTTCGAACTTGGCAGTCGAGTTTAGCCAGCTTGCCGTTCTACCATGCTATGTCTCAATTAAAAAAACAATAGTATTTTGATTTTCATTTGAAAGGCTTATCTTCGGGGTCAGAAAACCAGCGACTCGCACACTCTAATAGGTAGAGGCGACCCTGGCACACACAGTAAGACAGCAGTGGTAACGTACGTATGAGGAAGCAGAAAATGTCGTGCTAGGTGTATGTTATATATACCGGTTGTTTCATTTTGTAATAACTTTCATATGATGACAAGTCATTTTATGGCAAAGATTATGGACTTCCGTGCCTCCTTTATTGGTGATCCGCTGCTAAAATTAAGGATGCGCGTTCGATTACCCACCACGGCGATCGGATTCCGCTGACGACGGAATGATAAGAAGAACCGTATAATAGATTTAAATGAACGCCACGAAGTGCCAGTGGTTCGCAGTAACAGGATCGGGCTCGGAGTAACAGGCACTGGCACGCAAAAATTATTTCATTAGAAATTTTCGGACACCTCGTAACATGCATTACATGCGTCCTCGATTCCATCAATATTTAACCGCCAGCCATACGTACAGCTGGTGTTTAGTCCTAAGCTATGTGGGGAACAAAACTGAACGACACGATATAGACGACATAGAACGACATAGGAGAGCCACTTAATCCGTACTTCTTATTCGTATTACGACACCTTGTTCCTTCGTCCGCATTGTCAACATGCGGGTTCAATGTTCCAGTCTCACTCGTATGGCAGTGAAAACAAGAAAGTCAGGCGTGCAGTTCCGATTTCGGCCAGATCGCCCCCGCCACTGTGTCCCCCGAACTGGGCGACACACCTTGTTGCATTAACCATGAGACGACAATGCGACCCTGCGTTGGCAAGGAGAAAACTCCATCTGATCCGACTTCCCTTCTGCGTAGAGCCATGCGTGTGCGGGCGCTTTTCTGTGGACTTGTGGGCGCGGTCTTGTGGTTCAAGCAACCCGACGCCGTTGTGTGGTGTGTGCGCGCTGTGCGTGTTCAGGAGATGGGGGGACGCGAGATTATTATCGAAACAGAGGAACGAAATGGTGGGGCGGGGGAGGGGGGGTGGAAGAGTTCGTGAACTTGGTGCAGTTCACTTGGAGCGCTCGATCACGTTCCGATTGTCGTCAAAGAGTCGCCTTGTCGGGTCTAGTCACGTAAGTCCCCCTTTCGGCTCTCTGGCTTTTGTGATTGGCGTGTGTCACTGCCTTTTCTTGTTTCTGGTTCGTTTGTTTGTTTCTGTAGGTCGTGCAGGTTCTCCAGTGTGTGGTGACGTATGTGTGATTATCGGCCACAGTGAAAAGAGCGGCTTGGTGGCGTACCGACATGGTCTTTCTTTTGTGTGTGTGTGTGAATGAGGAAACGTAAACAAAACTATCAGTATTATTGTGGGGGTACACTAGGTTGCTACAGGCGCAGTGTTTACGTGTGTACATTATCTCTGTGTGCCGCCTGCCTGCTATTGTTGTTTTTCTAGATCTGACAGAGCAAAACTAAAACTATCAGTGTTCTCGTGGCGGCTCTAACGAGTTTCCGTGTACGTTTGTTATTTAGCTCCGAATCTTTCACCTCTGCAGCGCATTAAACCAAAGCTATTGGTGCAAAATGAGCGTTCCTGGAATAATTTTGTCGTGTAGAACATCGCTGCAAGTAATCCTGTACTTCCTAAATTCTTAAACTTGTTGTGCTAACCTTATCAAATAACTAAGCAACGTGCAGTATAACGAACACCGACTAACGGTAGAACAACATGTACCGCAGGGCTCTTGTCTCCAGATCGCGCAATTGCGTATAGGGGCGCCAGTGAGCATATACGTATTGCGCTTCTGATCTGATGCGCACGTGAAGGATCGGTCGTTTCTTCGTCATGTAGTTATCACGACGCGATGTGACAGTGGGATGCAAGCATGATTTATTCCGCTCGTCACGTGTGATGATGCATTGTCCTCTAGTTTCCGCCGTGTTCTCGTGCAAGCCTCCACTCGAAATTCGTTCGCTCCGTAGCGGTGAACGCAGCGCCACCGTGACCTGAAAACGTGGTCAATAATGGCTGCCGATCATCGCTGCGGCCACGTTTGCCGAAGGCCATTGACGACATCAACATTATTCATGCGTTCTGCCACCGCACTTCGTTTACTTATACCCACCTAATATCCACTATTGCCCTGAATACTACTTGTTGCCATTGTATTGAATTTTGATTATTGACGACATCAACACTCCTCTTGCATTCTGCCACCGCATTTCGTTTACTTATGCCCTCCTAATATCAGTTATTATCTTAAGCACTGCATGTTGCCATTGTTATAAATTTTGATCATTGATCATCGTAAGGTAATGACCAGCGGAGCTGTGGTGACAAAATGTCTGAAGCTTTCTGCGTTTCTGTTTTGCACAACTCCGTGAAGGCCCACAGTTTGTGTAAAATCTTGTGTGAAATTTCCGTAAGCAGTCGTCGCGCAGAGGATCACTTAGGCGCGCTGTATCTGCTTCGTGGCAAACAAGCGGTGGCCTCACACGTGACCATACGCTACAAAAGATGCCGCGGAGTAAGTCGTGTTTAGGCCTTGCGCGAAGATTGGTAGCGATCATTCTTCGCATCCCGTCTCGACGCCTCGCTGCAGCCGCCGAGTCAGCGCGCTGGAGGAGTTACCCACTTGGCATCGAAAGATAAACGCCCTTCCGTACAAAGGGCGGCAGATTAAGTAGGCTTAACGGCGGCGGGGATTAGCGAGACTTTCTCGCCTCCGCGTGGAAGGGATCAACATCAAACCATTAGTCTTTACTTTTCCTTTCTCTGGTCGATAAGCAACTCGCTTTGCCGGGGTCACGAAGCGACCTCGCGATCTCTCTGTGTACAGCGGCGCTCGGATTTCATCTAGGCGGGTAAATGCAGGCCGAAAAGACAAGCCGAAGCTCTTAGCGCGAGCATCTGCGTGGAACAATGGCGATTCGGTTAGGGAAGGGAGTTTAGTCTCGCAACGAGAACCCTGAAGTAATTGAATGCTCTAGGGAGACTGCTAACATCGCGAAGTTCAAGAAACAATTTTCCACTATGTCAAATTAAGCGCAATTTGTCTAACCTGATTTGAGTGCGATATTTTTTATGTATATTGTATTTTTCTTGCATTTGAATACGTGAAGTCTAGTGCTGATTTTGTCGTTATCTCTAAAATTTATTTTTGCGTGAAAGAGTTCGATTGTGACATTGTTTACGTGCTCTTAGTTTTTCTCGGTGGCGTGTTTGTGTGTATAGTTATTGTACATTTCCTTCCCGTCTTGCTGTGCCTGCACGTAGTGTCTAACGTAATCTGCCTGTCAGCGGATCGGTAGTCTCCTTTTTCGAAATTCGTGGGCGTTGTGAAATGCCGAAAACGAAGTGAAAGCAAAAATTTGGTGCAGTGGATGCTTACAAGACACATTTCTAAGTTACAGTGCTTTTAGGTCGGAGCCATCCAGGCTATCGAAAGTGGATGTCCAGCTAAACTGTGGAAAACCACCACAACTTCTCAGGGGGTTTACTCGTTATAAATGCGATAGCGTCATAGGGCCCTTAAAGGGAGAAATACGACGCCAACATACGAGAGTACGGCAGTGAACGACACGTTGCATCTAAAGTTGCGTGACTACTTCCTGGTGTGAAACGTTACCTTACGTCACGACGTCACACCTACCCACCCGATGACACCACGTGATGATGTCATCTCGTCAAACCTTACGTCACACCATGGCGTCATTTTTTTCATGATGATCATGATTGTACCACTGCGTGGTATCTTCTTTTTTACTGTCTTCGAGATCATCGCTCATTTTTGTGTGCCTGGGCACGTCACTAAAGAGACAGATTAACTGTAACGTAACGGCAGCGTTGTGATAACCATGCACGAGAAAGTTACTAGTAAAGGTTTTGGCACACGAGTATTCGTCCAGCTTTTGCTGCGTAATAGTTTAATTGCCTGGCGTAGCTGCGCGCCTCCGAAAGAGTACAAAAAAAAAATCCACAGCATATCCACGAAGTGAATGATGATGAGTGGGCGAAGCTCCGGAGGTTCATCGTAGATCGTGCCGAGTTTCGGATTAATTTAGTTAACGCGCACGCTACGAATCCTTATGGTTCAACTACGCACAAGTGAAATCTCCCACCGGCACTTCATTGCAAGTCAAGATCCAGTGCATATATATATATACACATGGGTGAACGGTGAACGGTTCTCCAGCACGAGCAGTCGGTATTTTTCAATCAAGAAACTCGCTAGAAGACGCTGCCTGCGCCAACGTTGTATCTCGCGGGTGAGGGCGCGTTCTCCTTCTTTGCGAGCTTGTAGAGCGTTCATCGAAGAAAGAGCGTTTCCATAGCCAACGCACGCCTTTCGCTCTCTCTCTCTCTCTCTGTCTCTCCCTCTCTCACAAGACAGCAGATGGAAGAGTGAGAGAGCTCGCGCGCCGGGAGGCACGCGCCGAGGGCGAGCGCGAGCCTCCCGGCGGCGCGAGGGGGCTACATACATGCTACTACAGAGGAGTGAACGACCCACACCCCAAGGAGCTTCGCCCCTAAAGCTTTAGCTTGTATTCCGCGGCAGTACACACTTGAATTAAGCCGCTCTTGGCGCAGCACTGAAAGCTCCCCTGGTTTGTCGTAAACGCTGCCTTTCCCTTACGTAGTTTTACGAGGCCATCTGAATGTTTATACGCCACCAAGTTAAGCCGCACGGCGTCAAAGCATCTCGTTTATGTCCGTCTTCGTTAAATGCCGCGCGTTTACCGAGAGAACATTTTAACGGATTACCTCGTAATCTTTCTCTCTTTTTTTTTTTTCGCAGAGCCAGATGAAGATCGCCGTGGAAGATTACGGCATTTCCAAGGCACCGACTAGTGCCTCACTAAACGCGTTCAGCACGTCTCCAGGTAAGGAAGTGGGCAGTAAATCAGAGACCTGTTCTTGCAGTGTCCTATATGCGTCTCGAGACATTTCAGCATCTGTCAACGCCTTAGTTATTCAGCGCGGACTACGCACAAATGAGCGTGACACAGATAAAGAATGACGTCCGCGTGCAGTGAAGACTCACAGCTAGAATATGTATGGCGGCTACGCGGGGCATAAATATCTGCGAGGTTATACACATTAAGAAAAGAATTATGATAATGAAAACGTCATTACCAAAGTGTCACGAACTTTTTGATTATGAGTTGTCAGTCACTTGCTGTGATTCATTCTTCTTCTTTATGTGTTGTTATGTTCTGATCTACAAGAAGCTCATGTGTTTTAAACGCTCGCTAGCTTTATTTACGAAGCATTTTCGATGTTCTTAACTCTCTCTCTCTCTCTCTCTCTCTGGAACTCTCTCTCTCTGGAACTCTAAGAAGGGACGAGTCTGAAAGCGGCGTTACGCTCCATGGGTCTTAGGACTTATCGATGTGGTTTCGCACAAAACCACGTTCGTCACAAAGCGCTCAGTAACAGTAAGACGACAAAAATAGTGGTTCTAAAATGTAAGAAGAAAACGCAAATATACACAACAGAAGCCCAAATTGTCATTAAAAAAGATATCAAAGCGTTGCACAGCCACTGGAGTTTGAGAATGCCAATAAGCCTATGCTATAACGAAAGAGGTCAAGGGCTCGTTCTTTATTTGTTAGAAACAACTTAATGAGCAAACGGACAATGAAGCCTAGGAAAGCCTAGGGGAAGTTCCTTGTGGTATTGTAATTGTGGAGAAAGTAGAAAGGAATTAAAGTGGACGAAAAGGCAAACCTGCCTTCTGTGGGAACCGAACCCGCGACCTTCGGATGACGCGTCCGGTGCTCTACCAACTGAGCTACGAAGGCGGTCGTCCCCCCCGTCCACTTTATTGGGTATTTATGCACGTATTATCCTGGGAGTGTTAGGCAGCGCCACTCATGGCCAAGGCGGCGTGTGTGGAACACACTTTCTTGCCAGGAGGCGTCACGTAGAACGTGAACTTAGATGAGATGGCTGCTGCCCAATAAGCCCTCGCATGCTACCTAAGGCACCAAGTCTGCCGTCTGCCGGTAAGCCTATGCAGATTGTTATCGCCTTTTCTTGCAATCTTCTCATATAAAGATTAAAACAACGTGCTGACCACGTCGTCAGGCTAATAGAAAATTTAGGAAAGTGCAGCACTTGAAGAAACTAGGGAGGCAAGTGGATGAGGCGATTGATACATAAGCGACAAACAGAAAAGGTACGGTACACAACTTAGCGTAATGTACGTCATGACCAGTTCATACCTTCAGAGACCTTAACATTATAGCATCTTCACCAAGCTTGCCTAGTAGGCCCATATACTCTTAGCAACGAGGAAGCAATCGAATATAATTGCACCGTTACGCGCCCGTCTTCTGATTAGATGAGAGCCAGTCTAGCTTCCACAGCGTTGCATGGAACTAGCTACTTCTCGAATGAGGTCCTACCGAACTACGTCTCTTTTACCTTCTTCTCAGACGTCATTGTTTTATACGCGACCATTGCATCCTATAAACATCCGGGTACTTTCGCTAGCAAGGACAAGGTCGTCATTGGCTGCCCTGCGCGCGTCTCTGCAGTTTCTCTGTTACTGTCAAGGTTATTCTTGAAGTCTGTCTCGACTCAGATCAAATACACAATAGCGGAGTACCCGATTAATCGAAGGCATTTTTATGAGAGTGACGGCCACTTCTTGCGTGTTTTGCAGTAGCGAGCTGAGGGACCAGTGGTGGCGTGAAAAAAAAAATGTTTGCTCTGTTTTCAGGCTGGGGATTGCGTTCACAGTCTTACGTGATTATTTTCGAACCATGAAATCTAGCAAAAGGATAGGAGGACGGCAGATTGGGTAAATTGGTGTTTATCCTAACAGTTATCCATAATTCATAACACAACAGTGTATCTTTAACTTGTATAAGTAAAACAATTCCGAAATGTGAAGCTTGATCATTTCTCCATTGTCGCGTTCGCCTCCAAACTTTTGCTGCGTACACAGAAAACGCTAATGAATTTTGCATATTTAAAGAAAAAGCTTTTCGCGATGGAACTGAATAAAGAGTGTAAGTATACAAACTATCTACTCATAATTTTTCAAGATCTGACTTTTCCTAACTTAATTTCTTAATGAATTACTTGCTTCACGACTGCCGTTTGAAACACCCCATTAGGAAGATTGCGGAATCTCCATTTTCACCAAAAAGCGGTGTACTTCAACTGTAAAAACCAAAAATAAATTTTATACTTGAGTGCCTTGTTTGCTTTGGTACATCATGATTATTGTTGAGAAAAGTTTCGCATTATATTTCGGCATTAGTATTTTTTATTCTTAATGTGGTTCGAAAGACCGCGGGAGGCAGTTCCATTTCTCTTTTAAAATGTCCACGTGGCCTCTGTACGGACGGCTCGCAAGTGGCACATCCGCTTTATAATTTATGCTGGAACCATGTACCGTGTGACTGCAACATTAACCAATAAACCGCAGGGGAATGTACGAAGATTCTCAGGGCCATCATATTTCTTCATTCCGTGTTCCGAAAAGAACTCTGAACTCTGAATCGCAACTAAATAAGCTGGAAACACGTGGGCCAGGCTTACAGGAAATAGCCAATGCGTTGCAGTGCCACTAATTCGAATACTTTACTAGTGCTGGCCCAAAGTTTCATCTGGCCACCTAACTGGCACACGTCACAAGGCATTAGCCTAGTCTGCGTTGCTGTCGCTCTAGTATTCAGAGAAACGGATAACTAGACTATAAGCTAAGAAAAGCAGTTGGGCAAGTTATTTTTCGAGTCAAACTAACCACGTTCTCCTAGAGTGTATTCGTAACATCCTATGCAGTCGCCTCCTCCAGGGCAGTTCTTACCTCGCCCACTAAATCTGACCGCTAACTATTTCTTGTTTCCTCGTCTTTTACCGTGCTAAGAACACCAAGGTCCTTCGGATCGCGGTACCCCTGCAGCACTGGCGAAATCTAATTTCTCTCCAGGGTCAGAGAGGTCCCCTCGTACCCCGCGCCAATTTTCTTTCTCTGTTATCACTACACGGAGCTACTAGCGGTTATACCATGTACGGCGCGACCCCCTTTGTTCGCGAAGGGAGGTCCTCTATAATTAAATCCGCCATTACCGATCTCGGTAGGAATGTCACGCGCGCCTCGTCACCGCAGATGGTCGAGCTCTTCGTGTGCGGCTCTTACCGATGCCGAGAGGAAACGAAACTGCTACACATAAGAGGGGAGGGGTGCAGCATACGTGTTTATCCGGTCACTACACATTCACTGACCTGCCAAGGTCAGTGCGTTGTACGGGTGGTTTCTATTCTCTCTGCCGCCTGCATTGTATAGTCCCCTGTGCCTGATGTGACCGCGCCTCAGCACGGCTTCTGCAGATTTTTGTTCCTGTGAGCGCGCGGTTTTATGTTGGTCGCATGTGGTTTTGATCTTCCTGAGTCTATTTTCCTTGATAACTCTTCTTATGGTTCGTTAGATAGTCCCTTATGTTAGCACGCGACCGCTAACCGACGCTGTGCAACGATCCCAAGGGCCCTTGCGTTTATCCGAGCTCCAGCAGCAAAGACGGTAGACGAGCTTCGTGTTAGAGCTCTTGCATTACATGCGACGCTACATGGCTCTGTAAATGAGGTTCTGTCCAATGAGCCTTCAGACTGCTGCCCCTTTTATGTTATTTTCATTTTCATCCTTAATTAACCATCGCTCCCAGAAAAAAAAAGGTCAGCGGCGCAAGCTTAAACTAATCTCCCTGATTCCCCTGTGAGTATGCCCTCTCCCTCATGCAGCTGGATCGCCATAAATGGGCGGTAAGTTATGACATATTAGAGTCCATAGACTTGTGTAGTCACTAATGAGCTCATTAGCCTTAGACGACTGTCTCGAATACTAACGAAAAGTGATCAACAGCTCGCAACGACTACGTTATCGCAATGTTCAAGCCATTCGTAGCCTCGACAGTAATGTATGCGCCAGCGTTATGCCCTATATTTATCGCTCAAGACCACCGAGCAACTCGTTAGAAGAAAAGAGCGCTCACAGTTCAAGATAGCTTTTGCGCTCATATCGGGATGAGCGCAGAACTTTACTTTTTCTTGCGTGTGCGGTCACCAGCAACAAATCTACTTTTGTCTACTGCATGGAGCGCATTAAAATTTCGTGTGTGACGCCGACAACACCGTTCATGTTTTATCTGCTGAAGTGCGACTCACGCGCGCATATTGTGTGTGTGTGTGTGTGTGTGTGTGTGTGTGTGTGTGTGTGTGTGTGTGTGTGTGTGTGTGTGTGTGTGTGTGTGTGTGTGTGTGTGTGTGTGTGTGTGTTTTCAGTGCTGGCTTTCGACAGATACTTCGTGGGGGCTGTAAGTCCAAGTAGATTTGGCCGACTCGCGCATCTATCGCACTGGAATCGATCATCAACGCGTGTGCGCTAAATGAATATATGAAGAAACCAGCAATCAACTCCCGTGCCACCGTTTGCACTTTGACTGACAACGCGAAACGATCCAGCGCGCCACTTGACGATCGACTTTTCAAGTAAGGAAAGGTCTCGGGAAGCCGACCCCGCAGTTTCTTCATCCCAGGAAGCGATGTGCGAGCCATCTCGAAGTCTTTAAAGGCAATTCTCTGAAGTGCTGGTGTGCAGCCGCGTTGCATTGTGAGTGGGAACTGTCAATCATCGTGATTTCTGACCACTCTCTTTTTTAGATGCGAAGAAGTTTATGGTCGGGGGGCTATGTCACTCCCTCCCTCCATCCATCCGCCGTGCGGCGTCCACACCCGCACTGCGCATGCGCATCCTCCTCCCACTCCTCTCCTTGTCTCATCTTCTCTCCTCTCGGCATTCCTCCTCTCCTCTCCGTACCGCGCGCGTTGACTATGAAAACTCTCTTTCTTCGAGGAACGCTTTACCAGCTCGCAAGGAACGAGAACGCGCCCTCGCCCACGAGAGACAACGCTGACGCAGGCAGCTTCTGCTAGCGTCAAACCGATGCAAACGCGACACCTAGTCAAACCGATGCAAATGCGGAGTGTGCACCCCTCCATGCTGCTTCGCATCGCCTCATGGTCCCCTTTAGCGGGAGATGGTGTAATTTTTTTCTCTCTTCTCGCCCTCGCTCCGCCTTACCCCCCCCCCGCCCCCCGCCCCAAGCACTGTAGCACAGCAAACTGGGTACTCTAGTTAACCTACTTGTCTTTCTTCAATCCTAACATCCGTTTATTATCAACCTCGACTGCAGTTTCAGACACTCCAAGCTACCTGTAATACAAAGCCGTTTTACAGACTCCTCCCCCACTTGCCACTATTGGAACGGCCGCATCCCTGGGAATATTTCCTGAAGTCGTAGCGCATTCTGGTGGTTAATTGAGAGCGTTGTTGAAGTTTCAAGCTTAAGGTTTCTTTATTTCAGGTTAAAAACAAAAGGGGGGGGAGGGGGTGCATTTGCCTTAAAACCCCGAGAAACGTAAAGTGGTAATGTTTGGTGCTCTGCCGACAATTGCAAGCGAAAATGCAGCTGTCTTGCAGAGCTATATCAATTAAATCACATTATTCCGACTTTCTTGTTGTCTGTGTGAACACCCTACAAGCGTGATAACTGTTGCAGAGGAGTAGCTCCATTTACTGTTTAAGTCCTTTTGTGAGATCCTTTCGGTGGCATACACTAGGCGGCTTGCACCGTCGCTTAGCAGATAGTGTGCAGCGGATGTAAGAGAAGTTTGATTCCTTAGGACAAAGATTTTTCAAACTGAGAGCAACATGTTTCTGTTACATGAAATGGACTACCTGCACTTCGACAGTCGGCCGTTCTGATAGCTTGGCCACGGCGGCCGCACTTAATGAAGGGCGAATTGCGAAAAAAGAAAAAAAAAGCTTTATACTTAGATTTAGGTACAAGCTAAGGGACTAAAGGTGGTCAAGATTATTTCACGGGGCTTCCGTACTGCGAGTCTCATAATTTTATCCTTGGTTTGGGCACGTAGCTACCAAGGGCTTAATTTAACTTCGCATGTGCTGCGTGAAACTGGCATCGATCTTGTCATTAGCCTGTCTTTTCGTTATTCTACCTGTTGGTAATTAATGTCCGTCCACCGAATAAAATAGCACGATGCTGTTAAACTAACATGGCGTAGGAAATATCGGACTTGATTACCAGCTATTGTAAAAAAAAAAAAACAGCCTAGAGAAGGTTTATTGCCAGGCAGAGCGTAAACGCTGGTGTTTATTTGTTGTTGTTTTTTTCCAAGCAATGGCATATACGCGAACTACAGTCGACCTTCCTGCCAGGCTAGTGCATTATCGCCACGCGCAGCCACGCGCAAATATTTCAAGCATGCAGAGAGCGCGCTGATAAAACGCACACACACCGACAAAAACGCATCTAGCCGCGCGTCTGGGCCAGCGGGTGATATTTCAGTCTGCCAGCCGTACATAACCTCGCTCGCATCAGCGTTCAATACGCGAGTACACTTCCCACTGATTGCAAAGTGACTCTAACGCCAGGGTCAACTTCTCGCTCAGAGCATAACGAGACCCCGCCTATTTCAGCGCCAGGCGTTCCTACGCACAGAGATATAAACAACGCGTCGATGGCGCGGAGTGCCGCGCTGTACTCCTCCACCCCCGCCCCTTCTCCTCCCCCTTCTCCCCCACTCGTACACCCCTTAATGCAGGACAAATTTTGGTCCACTGGTAGGACACGAATCCGGCCATGTAAACCACCACCCTATAGTGGATGCGGTCGGCCCTTGGCTCGCAATATAACCCCCGTATCGCAGACACCCCTTCCCCAACCCTCTTTTTTTTTTTTGCACCCCCCAACCCTGTTTTCTAAGAGGAGGATTTCATTTGGAGAGCCGTCGGCACATTAATCATTCCGAGGTCTACTCCTTCCCCCACCCCCCTCCTTCGCCTCTGTCGTCGCTTGCTTTCCTTCTGCCTTCGATTCATTTCGTCTCATCCAGTCCCCCATGCGCTGTCATCTAATACCGTGCACTATTGCGAAAGCCAGCAGCAGCGTAAGCTAATCAGGGTCCCCAATTTAAACCGCCATTGGTGGGGTAAAAACAAAACACTGGCACGTAAGTGTATGCATCACAGTAACAAAAGAAAAAGGGAGGGGGGGTGGGGGTTAGGTCGAGGGTAATTGAGATTAGGAAAAGACGCTGTTTCTGTGATGTGTACCCAAAGGAAACATAATCTAATCAGTCTGTACGTGGTTCTCTTCCCTGGCAAAAAAAAGAAAAAAAAGCAGCATCAAGACCTTTCTGCTGTTTCAACGTTATATCTGTCTCTTCCATAGCGTCATATGTCAACGTTGTGTATACACTTGACGCGTCGTAACGAATGGCATGACAAATGATATCCGAACATGGTGTTCAGAAGAGCATTGTGGTCAGCAGTGACTAACTGGGGGCCGAACAAGGAACGCCCCCAAAGACAGCAGGCAGTATCGACGTTAATTTCGTAACGCCGCTGTCTTCATGTGACATGTGACGTGTGACGTAAGGCGGCAAACATAAGTTCGAGTGTTTGGTGACAGAAAGTATGAGACTTACTGTATGGACGTTACTTCGGTAAGGCTGCCTGCCAAAGCACGCCACACAGCATGTAACATAAGGTGGCAAATATAAGTTCAAGTGTTTGCTGACAAAGCATGAGGCACGCTCTTTGTACTTCACGCATGGTGTTGACTCCTGTCTGTAAATCGCGGCATTGGGTGCGTAAACGCATTGTCACTACATTGCGGCATGTGACATCCAGGTTTCTACTGTGGCTAAGGCTTCTTAGGAATTGCCGGCGTTAAAGTGAAACGTACGAGATCTCCTGTGTACGTTTGATTTCTCCAGGTGCATTCATTTGGTGAATGTTTGTAGGAATTGCCATCCGCTACGGGGTCCTTCCACTTACAAACGTTTTCGAAGCAAACGTGCCGGACAAATAAGTTTAGCTTTTAGAAATTAGCACCTTGCCCTTGATGCTTCTGACAAGCTACATTAGCCACGACAGGGCGAACAGCGTATAACATTAAAAATGACGAGTGTGGTGTTCTTCCTCAAGAGAAACAAGTTTGTTTTGGTCAAAAAAGGAAAGAATTCCAATCCAGGCCATGGACTCTTCAATCGAGACGTATAGATTCTATGTTTATCATTCTTGTTCCAATCGTTTGGTTCCTCACACTCTGCCCCCTCCCCCCCCCTTACACACGCACACACGCACGCACACGCACCACTTCTATCGATTATATATATATATATATATATATATATATATATATATATATATATATATATATATATATATAGGCAGGCCGATCGACTCACGGTGAAAAAGTAACTTTATTTGACGTTTCGACCAGACCCTCGTCGAAACGTCAAATAAAGTTACTTTTTCACCGTGAGTCGATCGTCCTGCCTTTATAATTCACCGGATCCATACGAACTTCAATTTCCGCATATATATATATATATATATATATATATATATATATATATATATATATATATATATATATATATATATATATATATATATGCGGAGTTAGACCCTTGATTGTGACAACTCAGAGCAATCACTGCAGCGCGGCTTTCTTAGGCAAGCGAGGCTTGCCAAACCTAACCTCCAAATTGGCTAACGCCAGCTCTTGCCTGTGATCCTCGCTGCACCGTTCTGACTATAGACTATTCGGTGCAGTGAAAAGGAGGGAAAGGGAAAGCAGGGGCGTGTTTGGGATTCCGGCACGCCGGAGCTGGCGTCAGCAGCGTAGTTTATTCGGCGCCGGCTAACGCTGAGTTCGCTAAACTCGAACACGTCGTCGCTTTCGGCCTCGCCATGACAAAGGAGAAGACACTATAACGAAACGGAATCAAATCATGAAAATGCCTTGAGTTCAATTCGAGAGAAACTGGGTATTCTCATTTCATAATGGTTCCTCGTGCAGGCATTTTTCTGGCGCCTACGAAAACCACGCGATATTCCCGCTCGTTCCAACTCGAGAAGCCATGTATGTGTGAGTATTAAAGTTTTTAGCGTTTGCCGTTCCGGCGCCTGCCAGCTCGTCACGCAGTGAGCGCTGATTGTCCGTCTGACGCGTTGTTTGCCAATCAGTCTTGCCTCGGCCTTTGCTAATCTAATAATGTCTTCTTTCCTTCGTGTGTTCTCCTATGGCCGCTGGTTTCGACCATGTAATCAGCGTGGTTCGCTTGCTGTGTGCAAGGGTTGGACAAGATACACAGACAAGACAAGGATCTGTTCATTGGACAAGATACAGTATGTCAAAGATTGAGCGGTGTGACCGGCAATGGGAGATGTTCGGGACTTGCAAAATTTCGAATAGCTTTATTACTCAGGCTAGCGCTGTTGGTGACAAGGACCCCACCCTGCAAAAGTTGATCCGTACTTGTTTACAGCGTCGATAAGCATTGGATGCGGGCGGAGCAAGTTGTGAGACATTCCACGGTGCGAAAGTGGCCAACCAGCGAAGATGTCCAGAACACGGCGCGGAATTCACTGACACTCCAGAGGCCATGCTTTAGTTGTTCCATGTGTTTCTTCATCGTGCACGATCAATATTTAATTTGTTGTTCGTGGATGATGAAGGGATAGCTAAATACATAGCTCCCATAGTACATGTAATAGTCTGGGTGGCCTTGTTTTTCTATGCATCGCTCACATTTTAGGGCAACTTAGGTGTGTCACGCTGCCGTGTAGGTTACTGCATTAAAGACAGACAGCTGCGCACAGCTCTACAGCAGTACACTGTGTGGTACTACTGCAACGTTGACATTTCTTTCTGATCCCATTTTTTGATACAGCGCACCACCCTCGCCTTGTAGGTGGTCATAATATTCTAAATCGTCGCCCTTTCTTGCTACGTCTAGCGCTGATCAAATAAAATCAGACGCCATCTAACCATGGTTGTTAAAGTTTCTCTGTACAGCACTGGTAACACTAATGACTTTGGTCACCGTGTAGTGCCAGTGCAATCTCGAATGCCACCGTGTAGCGCCCGTGCTTTGCACGGGAACTTCATGGTGACTATATAGGTGGGCAAGCCCTTGTAGCAAATAACAACGGTTCAGCAATGCTGTTAAAGATGAGTGCACGTAATCGTTTCACTCTCTCATGAAGGCTTCTTCGCAGATAAAGTTATAAAGAAACAGCAGAGCAGCAGTACATTTAAAATGACGTAAGGGAGTGCAAACACTAACGTCAAGATAATGGACAAGAACCACCATGAATTAGACGCAAATTTCTGGTTAGGTACTGCCGTTTGAAAGGCCATGGATGTCATATGGCATACGTGATCGGTGATGTACTAAGAGTAGCTTAATTGCTCCCGACGTAACAAAAGCACATCCAAAAGTGATGCAGAACCTTACCAGACAATAACACACAAAAGAATTGCTGGTTTGCCCAATAGCCGTTTGCTGGGAAGTCTAGACGAAGACGTCAAGGAAACGTTTTCATCACATTACCGGTTAACGACTTTTCTGATGACGATGCTGGTCAGCCACTGCCCCTACGCTCTGTGATTGCTCGAGATGTCAGTGACAGCTCGTTCTAACAGTAGGCCGCCATTATTTGTTCCATCCAAAGCCCCGAAACGCTCCTCGGTAAGCGAGCTAACGAGCACAGCTGCTCTCATCGCGGAAGAGCTCTGACTTGTCACATCTCATCATCCTCACGTGTACGTTAATACACGTCACTTGCAGCAACAATCCGTAGTTATGTGAACACCGTAATTCGCAGGGTCGAGAGGAAAAGGAATTGGAGGCTTCTTTATTTTTTCCTGCGACATATGTATACTAACAAGTTGCAGACTTCCACAAACGGGCAGGCTTGCTTCCAAGTGTGCGTCCATGTGCAAGATAAGGCTCATGTCGTGGTTGTCACGTGTCTGTGGCTGCCACATCCGGGTGCTTGGGTGATCCTTTGCCCGGCGGCGGCTGTCACTGCCAGATCCCTTCACGAGTCTTAATTAGACGGACTGCGTCTTCACGGAGAAATCGGTCGCACTGCTGGCTCCTTTGGTTGGCCAAGCTTGGGTCGTCTTTTTTTGTCCCGAGGCCACAGCGCTCGCTCATTACGTTGTCCCTCCAGCGCTATGAATACAGGGGCGCGACACGGGAAGCTAACGCCGTTCGTTCGGCTTACTTTTGCGTTTCTTCGGCAAGCGATTTGTCCAGATCGTAGCTGTCGATGAGGCCCATGATGCACTGAGAGGCGTGACATCGGCAGACGTTCCAACAGTATTGACGGAATTCGTATTAATGGCCAAGTTTATAAGATGTAGTCATAGCTTGTGGCATTAGTTTGGTCGCTAAAGTAGGATAAACTTTAGCTAGTATGTCATGTGTTGTTGTTATGGGGGGTTTAACGTCCGAAAACCAGCTCTGATTATGAGAGACGCCGTAGTGGAGGGCTCCGGAAATTTCGACCACCTGGGGTTCTTTAACGTGCACTGACATCGCACAGCACACGGGCCTCAACATTTCGCCTCCATCGAAATGCAGCCGCCGCAGCAGGGATTCGATCCCGCGACCCTCGGATCAGCAGCCGAGTACCATAGCCACTAGACCACCGTGGCGGTGGTCATGTAGTAACACGTGGTAACACGTCATCATGTGGTAACACGTGCTCGAGACGCCAATTTTAATTGTGACAGGTCCAAAATCAGCCGGTTTGGGTTATCACACTTCGCAGCTCCACACTTTGAAAGACGTCAAGCTAGTTTGTCTGTGCTAACTAAATACTCAGTTGGAAATGCTTCTTTATTAAACTGTTAGATGAAGGCTTCAATTCTTCATATTTACAAACAACCACCATCTGTTATCCACGTTCATCCTATTTCCTTCCATACCTACAGCTATTTATTACCCAAACCTAGAAATAATTATGGCAAATATGCTACAACACTTTAATGGAACTCGTTAGCATATCATTTCTTAGATACTATTTCAGATATACGCGTTCAAATCAAACCTTTTTTACGTTTTTTACACTCTATGCAACAATTTCGCCGTTACCGTTTTAGTAAGTGATCTGTATCGATCAATTACTTGTTCTTGCTGTCCATACAGTGGCTCCGAGACACATATAATACGGTATCCTTCATGCTTGCATATGCCTCACCATAATGATCTAGTGGCTGTGTAACTCGGCTGCTGATCCGGAGGTCGCGGGATCGGCTCCCGGTCGCGGCGGCTGTACTTTGATCGAGGCGGAGTTTTGAGGCCCATGCACTGTGCGTTATCTGTGCACGTTTTAAAAAAGAACCCCAGGTGGTCGAAATTTCCGGAGTCCTCCACTACGGCGTCTCTCATAACCAGAGCGTGGTTTTGGGACGTTGAACCCCAGAAATTATGTTTGCGTGTAGCCGTTTCTCTTTACGCACGGCAATTCTAACGTGTATTACACCGTGCACTCTGCTAAGGGACAGAACACAATATGTTTACATTCGTTGCGCATAATATGGTTACAGATGGGGTTTATACAAACGCACAGAGAGATACGTGAGTTTGTGTAAACTCGCAGCTCTATAACCGTATTATGTGCCATGAATAAGAAATTGAAGTTGAAAAACACGTTTCTATACAGATATATTGTTGGAAGGAGACGGTCCCCTGCCGTAGGTCCTGACACATGGTCAAGGCTGGTGCTCGTTCCACTAGCGCACCGCCTGACTTCTAGTGAAACTAGCATGTGCAGGCTCTTAAGGCGAAATACTTAGGTGTCATGCTGGCGGTGACCTTGAGCGTCATCGTCACCAAAATGTACAATAGTGCTGAAAATGCCTATTCCTCATCACGTTCGACGCATGCCCGTTCACCACAGCCCGGAATATGCAGGCATGCGTCACACGCACCTTCTTTGACTGGAGATCAATTAGCGTACTCCATGCGTTACCGTGCTTTTCATCGGCACACCTCAGTCAGTGCTTCTAAAAGCCTTCCACAGCACTGCAAGGCTTGATGTTATTTGCGAGGCATTCGAACTATGCACCAGTCTGCCCTATGCGGCCAGGCATCAACTGCTAACAGGTGACGTCGGTCACTGCCTTTCCATCAAGGTCGCCGCATCCCTTAAGATTCGAATCTGCACGGCGCGAACAGCAGCAGAAATACGTACAACACCACTGTGTAACACACACACACACACGCACACACACACGCACGCACGCACGCACGCACGCACGCACGCACGCACGCACGTACATACGTACGTGTCGAGCCCTGTCTCCTCAGCAAACGGCCACGTTCATCACAGGACGAGTACCGGCGACCAACTCTAACGACACCATCGAAGCGGCGTAGTAGCAATGTCAGCACTTAACGACTTCCATTCGGAGCCCATCGAGCGGAGGGCATTAAGGAGGAAGACCTCGAAACGCCGAGCCGCTGTCGATGCCGGCTCACCCAAACGAAACGAGAAAGTGCAGTTCGCATCGCTCAAGTGGACTGTACTTTTGTCTCATAACATACGTGCAGTGTGGCGGAGCCCTTGGCTCCCGTCAGCCAACCGGGAATTAGAAATAGAGCAGGAGATCGCGTGCTGCGCGTCGCCGATCCTCTCGTGTAAAACTATAGCCTACTTGAAGCGTAGCGGCAAGAATTGAAAACTTCGCGTACTAATGGGCCCGTTGTCGCGACTTCTCGGCGTAGTGATTCTGAACTTGTGAATTCAAACGGGACGCTCCGTAGAGACAAACCTTAACTTGTACGTCATGCCCGACCGCCTGGCAGTAAACCTTTAAGCAAGTCGCCTTTTCTTGCTTGAAAAACAAATGCCTCGAAAAATTTCTGCACCTTTCTCTATTCAAGTGCATCAATGTAAATTGTGAACTCCGCAATGCTGAATGCCTCGTGGACCACCAAGAGCTGAGAGACCAGTTCACCTTGCGAAGTCTGGCTTTGTTTACTGTATTAACATGTACACGTAAAATATCAATGTGTTTATTAGAAGCCTCGTTGCCGTCGTCCTTTGTTAAATCTCCGAGGTAGTGAGATGGACACAGCAATTTTTTACATCCTTAGCTTGAAGCGAAAGAATTTCGATCTGCAATTTGTCTTTCTCTTTTTTTTTTTTCGGGAGAGAATTCAAGCTTCAAGATCGTTTGTCGCACGCGTTTAATCAAGCACTTCTAGCTTCTGGTGTATCGGACACCTGTTTACAGTTCATAGTTTGCAGACTCTCGTAACATTGGCTCCACTGCATGGAATTAGCGAGGCCGAATATACATTGCCGTAGTGCGCAAAGGGGGCTTGTCTTGCGATTGATGCTGCACCGTTATCGCTTATCGCCGGGTGGTGTTCATTTCCTCTGCGAGCCAGGAAGAGGCCAACAACTCACGAGGCGGCTGCGAAGCGAGGAAGACGCGGAACTTCGCGATATGTACTTTATCACAATCCCGCAATTTTCTCGTCCTTTTTTTTTTTAAATGTCGATGAGGGAATCGTTAAAAGAATCCCACAGTGCACCTCAGTGCGTAGTTTTTGTTCCTTTTTCCGTGTTTCGTGCTTTGTCCCGCACGTGCATACTTTATCGGTAATTCCTTTTTTCTATCGCGAGAGAAGAAATGTCCCAAGATTCTCTATTCGACTGACAGATATCTGAAACAAAAGAAAGGTGTCGACAAAAGGGCTTCCAAAGAAATACAATGATATTTTGTATTTTCCTTGGGTCTTAGTACTGGGAACAAATTTAACAAGCGGACCATCAGTCCGGAAATGGGACATCTAAGAAAAAAGGAGAAGAAAAAGGAGAATTAATAGGTGACGGGCTAAGCATCTACCTTCATATATGTAGCAGGTATATCGAAGAGCATCTCCAGTTATTGATCATTTCACTCCGTGAAACATAGAACGTTTCAAGCAAGGTTATATGCAAGGCCTCTTTTTCATCGACGAAAATCGAGAAATAATATGACATCTCACCCTCACTCCCGTGACTTTCGTCCACAAAAAAAAAAAGAAGAGAAAGAAGGAAAGGAAATGGAAAGAATTACATAAATGGGGCCTCTTCCGGTTTCACAATTTCGAACCTTGTTATTGCAACTGTCTTCTCTGCGTTCTCTAGTTTAAACTTCTTTAAAATTTTGCTTGAGCCTTCAGAAAAGTTCCAGTGATGAAGCGGAGATCGCGAGACATATACGCTGGATACAATTTACCTCTTGAGATGATCGGCAGGCGCAGGGTCCCTCGCGTCCCACTGAAGTGATTCTTTTTTCTTCTTCTTCTTCCTGTCAGTGATGTTTGGAATGGATGACAAACGACCTCTATTTAGCAGCGCTCAAAATTCGGCTGCCGCTTCAGCCGCTATCTACGTTTTCAGATCACTGATTTTAGAAAACGGGGAAAGGAAGGAACCGATGTCCTACGAAATAGAGAAACACAAGAAGAGTTCAAGCATGCCTGTTGTATTTTGTTTCGTACTTGGGTGCCTTAACGTAGCACGTGTATCGGTGTTTTTTAAAGGAGAACTTCGTCGTACGTGTTTGCAATTGGACGTGATCATAATGATATTGTTCAAAAATGACTCGAACGCTCGGCGGGCGGTAGGTCGGAAATGGGTTTGTTTTTAGATCCAGAAAAAAAGTGGGAACAATAACGTATCTTACATTGCGAGAACGTGACGCGAACTGCATGGTTAAGCATCGAGAAATTCAAAAAGAAGGAAGGAATGAAAATATTCTAAACAAAAACAAATCGAGGAAACGTAAAGTTTCGTAAAGAACACATCGTAGGTTTTGAACTTGTTTTTCTTTGTATTCGTGGTATTTGGACAAGTCGTTGAATAAGGAACATCGCTTGTAGCAACGTTTGCACAAGTGGACATGTCTTCGTCAGGGCGGCAGCAGCTGCCTTACTCAGCAGCGCGTTTATGTGCGATGTTGAAAGAAAGAAAGAAAGAAAGAAAGAAAGAAAGAAAGAAAGAAAGAAAGAAAGAAAGAAAGAAAGAAAGAAAGAAAGAAAGAAAGAAAGAAAGAAAGAAAGAAAGAAAGAAAGAAAGAAAGAAAGAAAGAAAGAAGCCCATATGTTGTGCGATGTCAGAGCCCATCAAAAAACTACGACGAAATTTGAAGGCAATTGTGCGCAAATTCGTGGCCGTGGCCTACTTGCTTGCATTCTGAAAGCCTTAAGAACGAGTTTATGGTCACCGTGCGAGAGGTATACCAGACTGAAACAAATGCACTGGCAAATAGTTCTGATGCGCCATCAAAGGGTGCTTTCGAATGACCTAACAAACTTCAAGAGACTGCTCACAGAAAAGGTTTCTCTGTTTGGTGAGAACTGTAAAGCGACGCAATGTGCTTTTTTTTTTTTTTGTTCGGACCGGTTCGGTGGAACAAGCTCAAAACAAGCGCCAGTAGTCGTGAATTTCACGAACTTCAATTTGTAGAAGAGTAACTAAGGCAAAGCAAAGACGCCTAGTTTCTCGCCTTCCTTTTTTTTTTTTCAGCCAAAGAAACTACAATACAACCCATAGACTCAGTGTAGGCGTTTTCTTTGACTGTACTTTTCACCCTGCGTACTAGAATTTGGTTCGAATCGGCGAACACGGCGTTCGCGTACAAACTACACATGAAGGCCCAAACGCGTGGGCAAACCCTAGGGAAGTGTACAAGCTGACGTACCCCTTGAACTTGCTTGGTAGGCAGAGGCACACTACATAAAGTTCTGTCGAGTGCAAACGACTTTGGACTGTTTTAGTCCTTAAAAAAAATAAGAATACCAGTCTTTGTGTGTGTGTGTGTGTGTGTGTGTGTGTGTGTGTGTGTGTGTGTGTGTGTGTGTGTGTGTGTGTGTGTGTGTGTGTGTGTGTGTTGTACTGTTGCAGTAAGAAAAGCGTAAATAGGTCGGAAGACACAAATGGAGTTCGGCAAGCCAACAGCAAACGCCATTTCCGAAGTTTCCGAAGTGCTGGCGCCCGACTGACGCGCGTAGAACGCGAGAACGCGCACTTTCTCTCCTTGCTCTGCGAAGTCTTAACGTGGAATGTGTCTTCACTCGGACGTTGTTTATTGCCATTGTTTCAGAAACACGAAAACGTTGGTCCATTACACGGTAAAACAATACGTGGCAACCTGTCTGAGTGCAGTGTTGTTGCCGAGGGCAACCGGGAACTCTCGGAAGAAACAAACTCTACGGTCATGTCCTTTTCCCGTCTAGGGAACCAAGAATGTCTTTAAGGTGCTTATTACATTGGTGTAGTTATGTGGGCCGGCTCCGCGCGGTCAGCATGAGTGGCTTGATGGCACCTTGTCTTTGTGCTTTCGTGTGCAATGTTTGTCGCCTCAGTAAGCTGTTTGATCATGACAGTGGTGGAAAGAGAGGAATAACTGCCAACATGGAGGAAGAAGAGCTTAGGAGAGGCCACAGCCAACTCTTCTACGTTTGAGAAAGCGTGGCGGAAGTGACACGGCTTTTTGGTTGTCTTTTTCTTTTCCTCCTTTTTTTTTTTTTGTCGCGAAGGAATGCTGGAGGTGCTTCCTTGTTTCCATGGCAACGAGACCCTCTAAGCTCTAGCTGTTTTGTGCTTCCCGTAAGTGACCATATTTTCTGCTCAGAGCTTTTCTCATAACACGACCCGTTTGCGACACAAGCTTGGTTTGAAGTGTGGTGCGTGGGATTAAAGATTGTGTTTTGGGTCCGTGAACTCCGAGTCGCCGTCAGCGAGCCTTGTTATTGTTGTTGTTGTTGTTGTTGTTGCGCTAGAGCATCTGGGAAAAAAACCGCTTGATTTCCCCTTTAAACACATCTTTATTTGCGCATACATATGAGCGTTTTGTATCAAGCCTAGCTGAATCGCAGCCGACACGAGTGACACAATTCAATGTATCATCACTCCGATGACGCCATAGCCCCAATAAGTATAAACCATCCCGTTTCTTCTTTCTTCTTTTTCACATGTCCTTTCTTTATATCAACTTAGTGATATTGAAATAGCCGGCTCTGATGTTGCCTATCTTCCCATGTTTTTCGCTTCTAAATATACAAAAAGAAAATACGTGCTGACAGTGGCGCCACATTTCACCCTATTGGCAATATCGTCGGAAACTCGATGACTGAGAGAAAGTTAGCATAAGAGCATTGCGTGCACTTTCCAACTCTCTGTGCAGTTTCCTGTACATGCCCTATTTTTCTTGTGTTCTGAACTTTCTCTTTTTTTTTCCCTTACACCGCATGCCTACGGGATAACCTCTAGTACTCGATTCAGTCGTGCAAGATGCGCGTTTCAGCGCTTCTGTAACTACTCCTATATAATACGCTTTACGAGCGTGAACTTGCAGCGGGCGGGCCTAATATGTTGTCGTAGGAAGTCGAACCAGATTAGTGACGGATGGTGCTCTGCTTTCACACATCGCGAGCAAATATTTGCCTTACCATCTTCACCGCATAGCGTTTCCGGCGAATTGTTGTTATCGTGTTTTCTCGCGCGAGCAAATCCTCTTTTTATTAACCCCCAGTGGTTCACGATATTTCTTAAGCTATGCTGTCGGGTGGATCTGGAACAAAAAAATGTATTTCAAGCCAAAAACCACCTCGGTGCGCCTGTAAGAAACACCGGATTCTTAAACGGGTACGTTACGTAACTCTTTAAGGAAATATGCAAATATATCGCAGGTCTGTGAAGTCCAGCTATCTTTTCTAAATCGCTTCATGTGCATTTGACGGCGTGCAACGAGCACAAGCATTCGTAAGAATTTGTTGCAGCTTTTTTTTGTATTCATATTTTTGCAACTATTTTTATCTTGCACTTTTTTTAATAATTGAAGCAATGATTGTAATACACCAGTTTCACTGGCATTCATGTTGAAATATAGTTTTTAACGAGAAGGCGTAGCTTAGAGAGCTGTCCCAATAGCCAATTTTTTTCGTTTCCGTCTCGTGTAGGATAAGGTTTTCAGCATAAACCTTGCATTGATGGCACTTCACGCATGTAAGTTTCCTTTGCGCTTCATGAAGAGGAAGAGAGCGCCTGAACGCTTGGCACATTTGTGGAGTAACAGAGCTAAGGTGCAAGAGCGAAGGAAAACAAGAAGAATAGTGCGCGAGGAACGTTTTACTCCAGCCTTTCAACTCGAAAGCCCATGCTACGACATCTGCGCATTCACTGAGAATGCGAAATGCGGAGGGAGCTTTACTGTGCAATGAATCGCAAACAAATCTATTTCAGGAATAGTGGTAGTGATATCAGTTATATTGGCGATGGCAGTGTTGAACTGTGGCACCATCCCTCGATTCGTTTCTAAATTGATAGACATAACTTATGCTTTTTTTTTTTTTGCAAATTCACTTACATTGAAATTTCACACTACGTGCAGGCCCACACCTGCACTTCTGTTACTGTCCTGATTCTTCCTCCTAGGTTGCCTTACAGATTGATGAAAATAAAGCGAATTTATTTGTAGGACCACATGTTCTACAAATAAATTAGTCTTGTTCGCGAATTGAACAGCGCTAACTAAATGAAAACAGACGGGAAGACGACATAACGAAAGAGGGGAAAACCAATTATTGTTGAATGAAACACAAATACTTATATTACATAGCACACACGTACGAACACTTCGCGTTCCATAGCGTCAAAACAAACGGGATTTTGTGCGTCTTATTTAGCTTTAAAGAGCTAACCACCTGCGTCACGAACCCTTTGCTGCACGTACGTGCTTTGCGTTTGCTCAATTTTGTTTACAATGCTAGGGCCAGCCGATTACTGGCCTATTACCCATAGTGGGTTTGGGCCTTGTGTAGATGAAAAAATAATCATCAAGATTATCGCCGTTATGGCAAGCCCGCTGACGGGGCACGTCGCGTCCACTCCGCTGTCCACACGAGCGGTGACCACAACGGGGCCATGACGGGCGGCGGAGGCCGGCCACCATGAGGAGGTCAAGAGGTCAGCGGAATGACAGGGCGACGGACAGCGACTCGCCTCCTTCGTCCGACGAGTCGCTACCACCGCGGCGTGGGCAAGTCAGGAACGGCAAGGAGCGACTGAAACGAAATTCCGGTAAAGGCAAGGGGAATGTCAGCTACTACGACGAAAGTGATGATGGCGGCAACGATTTCTTTAAGCCTCGCCGCGGAAGAGCGCTTGGCGGCGGTCCCGACAGCGACTTCGAATCACCGTCGTCTAGCATTGTCTCCAGTGAGATCAGCTTCTCGCAAACGACCAAGATAAACACGGCGAGGAACGGTAGGACGCTGGTTGGAAGTCGCTTGTTGAACGGCAACCGGGACAACAGAAAACAGCGGGATGGGTCGGTACGCAAGAAGCTCGGGGACAGGAGGTTCGTTGACGAAGACTATGATTCCAAGAGTAAGAAGACAAAGAAGAAGTCGTCGGGTGATACTGATGACGACAGTACGCCACCAATTAGGTCCAGGGGCCGCAAGAAGAAAAACCGAGGCAAGTTCTCCTCCGACACTGACGAGTCCGACTCAAATGCCAAGGTTAAGCCGTCCTACACGCAACTTGTGCTTCAAGTCGGAGACTCCGACAGCAGCAACGATTGCGGAGCGGCTCGTGTCACTTCTTCGACGACGGTGATTCAAGGGAACAAACCGCTGGCCGAAATACACCTGAAGGGAAAACCGAACCGGACCATAAGGGTGCGTCGAAATCTTCTCTCTGGACAGTTTAGTGATGACGCCTCTTCGATGGATAGGTGTTGTCGCTGCGGTGCCGGATGCGACATGGTGGGGGAGATCACTGGAACTCTTCCGGCATGCCAGTACTGCCTCGAAGAGCTCGGTATGGGCGTGCCAGAACCGATGAGGAGGTCGAGAACGTTGGAGTCAATGTACCCTCGAAGTCCATGTGATCCAGGTGTGGACGAGTTTGGTTCCTTCACCACATGCGGCAACGTCAGCGACCAGGTCCCTCCTTGCGATTTTGACGTTGGCCCTGAGGCAGTCTACAATGTACCCTTCTCGCAGCCCGGCGTCTTGCGTCGCAGCGCGAGCTTCTACTCCCGACAGCCACCCTTGCAAGAAGAGTCGCTCGAGTTGCCCGAGCTTGTAGTAAGAGCTCGCGTTCGGAAAAAGCCGTCTCGTAGCAGAGGCTTCAAAGGTAAGCCTCCCAGAACGCTCGAACTCCCTCGCGAAATCCAAAGGTCACTCTACTCCGCCAAAATTCGTGACAGGCTTGAAATTACAGACAGCCAGTCTCAAGTGCTGGGTGACACTGGAAATAGTGGTTGTGAATCCGACTACGGCTTACCGAGGAGTCAAGGGACGCGAAATGCGAGGTCCAAGAGTTCGCCATATCAAGGAGGCAACATACATCGAGATTCCAAGGTTCGCGGTCGACGTTTTCGCGGAGTGCGGGATACCTTACCGCCCGAAGAGGCCACTGCAGAAGGACCTGGTCCTCAGCGCGATTTCTCCAACGATACGGTGACAGAGCGCTCGCGGGTAGAGGAGGTTACTGCGACTCAGGCTACGGAAATAGTCGAAGATTCGGAGACCGAGAGGATCGCCCGCGAGGCATGGAAGCGATACGCTCGCGATTACAAGCGCTTCCAGCAGAACCTGGCGGAATGGCAGTACCAGCAGGAACTGTCGCGACGTCGCCGCTTAGAGGACAACGAGGCAGGACGCATGCAGCGGCGGCCCCTGGCGCCTCCTCGGCCCAACTGCGGCATGCCGGATGACTTCAAGGAGATGCGAAGCCGCAGTGGAAGTGCTGAGGATCCTAAGGACAACAAGGACGAAGACGAGGGCATGCGGATACGCATTGCGGTGTCTCCCAAGCGCAAAAGCAGGCTGATGGTTAACAAGGCGGCTTCCTGGTTTCCCGTACCTGTCCCAGCGTTGGGAGGCGATGGCCGCCCTGCGCTGCAGATACAAGGCGACCAACCGCTTCCTATCGCCGGAGCTATCCCAAGTTCTCGAGCCGCTCGCCAGGGGTCACCGCCACACAGGGCGCCGGGTGCACAGCAGCTCATCTATGTTATGCCAAAGCTTCCAGCAGGCGCAGCGCAACCGCAAGCTCCCGGCAGCCCTACGGCTGTCACGTCTCCTGTCATGTCCCCCGTAATATCCCCTACATCCGCAAATGGATCGCCGACTACGGTACAAGCGAAGGTTCCTCCAGCAGGTCCCCCGCCTCCTTCTTGAGGTCATTAGGCGACTCCAAGTACGGGAACTGTGCTCGTGGACACGAACCAACTTTGCGCTGCGATCACGTAAACATTCAGCTCGTCTCCTCCTGAAGTAGAGTACCTCACGTGATCTTTCGTCTCTTAATAGCCGGTTTCTTGATGACGAATCAGAAAATTAAAGCGGAATACCCATACGGAGGCTCGCATACTCGTGTTCCCGTTTTCCATATAACGACTTCGCCTGTGCCGCTTCCCTCGCGGCAGTATGGCGTACGAACAGGAAAGGTTGTTTAACCGTCACATATATAGTTGAAATTTCGTGGTGGTATGCTTAAGCATCACGAATTTACTTGCATAACGTCTTATGCATGATACTTCCTACAGGCCGTAATATCCAATGACGCTTGTTTATACAATTCTGTAGTCGTGTGCGGACTACCATAATGTGCAAGGCCGAATCGAGTACAACTTGAAGCGCTCCAGGAAGTAACTTTATAAGTGACTGTCTTGAATTCATTAAAAATAACGAGCAGTTGTTTTATGAGTCAATATAAAACGACGTTGAGACGCTGATCAGGCACCGTATACATGTTTGAATTATTCCATTGCGCTTAATGAAGCATTGTTCATTAAAAGCTCCAAATAACCTGAGCAACAAACCTTGCAAGGTCATATGAAAGGCTGTATTTCAACGGAGCGGCTCGGCACATTTATTCGCTCTAAGACACTATTTCTGCTTTGTTTCACTTCAAACCAAAAATTTATTACTGCTCTAATGATTTCTTTAAAACCAACAGCCCCGAGAAGATATCCGTAGACATCAGGCATCTACTAACTGCGCGCTATATAGTGGCCAGTGATGACAGCCCTCATAAAGCAAGTAATCTTATTATGTAAATACATTTATACCAAAGGCCTGAAGTTATCGCCCACTTAACTGTGACATCCACGGCTAGGAATACTAAAAGATAGTTGATATGTCTCTTCCGCTTGCTAATGTTCAAATTGGTTGGTCGGTCGGTCGGTTTTTCTGTGCACTGACGAAGCGCGCTGCACTGGGGGATTGGTCATGAACATTCCTTTTATCATTCACCTTTCATTCGATTCCTAGTCCACATTTTCCCGCTGCAGGGCAGCCGTCTACCTGATGAACATGTTGTTATTTCCCTCAATTCTGGCACATACCCACGCGGGGGGATTGGCCAAGATGTCAGAAGTTGAAATAGTTAAGCCTGAAGTACTATAGAATACCAATCACAATCGAATAATCCGAATGAAATGAACAGTGAAGAGTACGAATTTATGAAAACAATCGGCCGAATCAATTATGATTCTTGAAACAGTAGAGCACACATCCCCGTGGCAATGTCCTAATGAGGAGGCTCCCAAAGGCAGAATGTTAGACTGAGAGTTCCAACCCAACCCTATGAAAAGAATCTTCGAATGTGTGTTTTCTTAATGAGGATAACCGAATGCATTTCAAGAAATAATGGTCGATTTTAAGAAATAATGGTCAGAGATGAACATCTCTGCGTTTGTTGTTGTTCTTGTTAACCTGAACAACTGTGGCTCACACCCACTGGAGGGTGTGAGCCACAGAAATTGCTCCTTTCTTTTCTTTTTTTGGAAATTTTGACACTGCTTTTTGTCAGTTACAACCACTGATCTCCACTGAGCCCCCTAGTGTAGATCGGTGGTTGCAACCCGCCAATATATTTGATCAGTTTTCGGCTCCTGGCTCGCGCCCCGGTAAATAGAAGCGAGGTGAAGAAGAAGACGAAGAAAAATTTGCCGTCACAGTGCGCAAGGGGAGCATGGCCCCGGCGCTGGGTTGAACCGAGTCATGACTGACGCCGGCCAAAAACCGTGAGTCGTTGCTCGACAATCGCCGAGACGGTTCGGGCGCAGTCATGAGCAGTTCCAAGCCACCCGGTGGCCCCCGTATCCGGCTGGAGGCTGGTAGCAGTTCTATCGATGGAGACTATCCCGAGCTCGCGGTTCGCTTCAAGAGTCCCAACAACTCGACGAGCTACGACAGTTTCGAGAGCCGCCAGCCCCCCATGACGTACACGGCCGTGGTGAGCCCGTACGGCGCCAGCGTGAGCACGTCCGTCGAAGATGGCGACAGAGACGCAGAGATGAAAATTGTAGAAGAGTGCAAAGGACACACGCCCTTGGACGACATGGGAATCAAGGTACGGCAGTGCGAATGTACGCGCCAGGTACTTCGAGATAGACCAGTGTTCATGTTATGGCGTTTGCTAAGGATGCCAATTCCAGTGCTCAGCTCCCGCCCGCGGCGGTATCCTAAAGTGTGGTTAACTTACACATTGGAGTCTCTTGGCGATCACAGTGTAGTCTAAATCTTTACGGAGCAAGCATCTCTGATATATCCAGCTTTGCTTTGCCACGTGAGCTCTTGTAAATTTAAATCAATGGTTCAATCAATTAGGCAATCAGTAGATCAGCTTCGCTTTGCGTGGTTTCACTTTTCATTTAAAGTAAACACACTGCGTAGCTAACCGTGGTCAAATCACATTATCGTTGCCACAGCGCTCCACAGCCATTGTCTCGCATCTCTTGTTATTCAAGGAAATTCGTATCAAGCAATCCTTAACACATTCAATTAATGCGCCCATCTGTCAACGAAATAACGAAATTTTTACGCTGTAGTGAAGGGGTACACCGGTAGCGGCGCTCCCGCTTGCACGCTGTGGTCAGGTTCGACAGTCGCCGCTGCGTTGCTTACAGTTTTATCAAATATTTTTATAGTCACTTTCGCTACAAATAAATAAATCGCTCAATCATACAACCAACGCTTCCAGGTGCGCAACAAGCAGCCAACAATACGCCTGGTGTCTCGGTGTCGTGGAACGCCGTACGGCACCCAGACGGGAGTCATTATCGATGACGAATACTCCGAAGACCAGGACTTGGCTGAACTGTCGCTCGAAGCGCCTCCGGGCATCCGCGTGATCGGACGGTGCACTGACCACAGCGGCGGCTCCTACTCTTACCGCGAAGAACAGATCGGCGTGCCACCCGCGGTTGGACGCAGCGGCCGTTGCCGTGACCACGTTGCTAATCGCGGAGGCATGGGAGGCGGTGTCCAAGAATACTCGGGAAGCATCGATCGAAACGGACGCTTACCAGCCATCGCCCACGTTATAGGCGAGTGCAGGCATTTCCCAGACATGTCCGAGACCGAGCTATCATACGAGGACGACTACAAGACGTGCAGGATGTGTGTGCAAACGTTACATGATAAGGCAAGAGGTGGCGCTGCCGCAGGAGGCGCTGCCGCAGGAGGCGCAGGCGGTGGTCTGGTAGCACCGAGGTTGACTCGCAAGTCGTCCAAGGTCCACATATACGCTGACGGTAAAGAGGGCGACGGTTCTCGAGGTCAAACAAGAGAGAAACGGCTTTGCGAGATGAGGACCCGCTACGTTAGCAAGAAACCTTCGCCAGGACAGCAGCAGCCACCATCACCACCGCCGTCTTACTGGGACAGGGAAAGGCGATCGAGGGCACCGCACAAGGTGCCTTCTGCGTCCGGAATAAAGGTTCGCTCGAAAATTATGTCGCAGCCCGCTTCGAGGACACAGTCACGCCCATCTTCGAGCCCATCACCCAGTCCTTCGAGCCCATCACCGACCCTATCGAGGCCATCGTCGAAACAGTCTTCTAGACCCGCCGTGTCGAGTTCGCGGTCACCGTCACGGCCCGACTCACGCTCCCCTTCCATGGCGACTACCGCAAAGCTGCAGGTCGAAGACATGTCGTGGGACTCTTCGCAAACGTCCAGCGTCGAGGTTCAAGTGAGCAAACATTGGGACAGCGGCCGCCGGGACAAAGGTGACACGAGGCGCCGCGACACAGGTGACACTGCGCGCGAGAAGAGGAGCGGTGGTCGCGCAATGTCCAAGAAGCCGACGGCTCCGACGCCTCCGCCGGAGATGCGTTACGCGGTGCAGGCCAAATTGGTGTCGAGTAAGAATTCCCTAGAGGCTCTCAGGCGAAGAAGCGGCGAGAAGGTCGGCGGTGCCGGCCTGCCCCGTTCCGCGCCAACTTCGGCCGAGATGGTGATGAGGGCCGCCTGGGAACAGTACTACCGCGAGTACGACAAGTACAAAGAAGAGATGGCCGAATGGGAGACCGTGCAACGAAAGATGCGAAAACAGCTAGCCCGCTTCTTGTCGGGTCCAAGCAAGCCGCCAGCGCCGCCTCCGGGAATCCAGGAGACGACACCATCACCGTCCAAGACAGCGCTGGCACTCGCGCCCGACCCGAACAGTACCAGCTTGAGCGTGGGCGGCACCAATCAGCCTTCGAACCCTGACGAAGGAATGCACATCAGGATAGGTCTGCCTGGAAGAATGGTCAAGGGTCGTCGAAGCAGGAGCTTCAGTGTTGGCCGGCCTATCGAGGATGCGCCCCCTTGCGTGCAAGCCATGTATGCTCAACCGGGGGCTTTCGGGCCTCCGGGAGTGTTTGGCTCGCAGCCGTCGCTCGGTGGTCCACCGCCACCTTTCGGGCAGCCTCCGCCGCAGCAGCTTCTTCCGTTCGGCAGGCCACCTGGTCCACCCTTTGGTGGCCCGTTCGGACGTCCTCCACCACCGATGCTTATGCCGCCGTCGCAGTTCGGCCCGCCCGGCCCCTTCGGACCACAGCTGGAGTTTAGCGGGATAAGGCCGCCTCGTCGATCCGTGTCGCACATAAGGCTCAACTTCATGTGAACAATGTGCTAATGAGCTGCAGTACTTTTACTCTGCGTGTTCCTAAATTTCTAAGAGCGATTCGCTCGCTTGGCGATCAATGGCCTCAGCAGCTCGCAAAATTTCGGAGCAGAATGATATAACTCGCAGAATAAAATTATTATTGTACTATATGTCAAGGTTGCTCACATTACGACATTCTTTATGAGTGTATCAGACATGCCTCTGAAGGCTAGCGAACTTGGCCATTGCCATAATTAAATGTTTTACCACGCGTACCACGTTCCTACGTTTACGAACGCTACCCATCGCATACTGCAGGGCCGACGCATGTTCGTTTTAACCGTGCGGATATCATGTCCACTTTGATTTGAGAAGGTATAACTTGTGCGGTGAGGAAACCAAGACCAATCACATCAGTCGAAAAGTAGACGAAACCTGAGGGGTAATTGAATAATTTGTCTTAAATGTCATTAGAGAGGTTACAGTGGACTAAAATAGTTCGACGCAGGTGTATCCACTACATTACATTACACGCACAGTTATCTTCACATTCATATATCGACGATGTCTTCCAGGGATCAAAGCTCGAGCACTCGTGCCACTGTGTGCTCTTGTGTTAAGTGCTCGGTGTGTTAACAAGAAGCAGAACTCCCGCGCACGAAATCTTTGTTTGGCACCCGACGGCATCATAGCTGCCATAGTCGAGACCTTCACTTTGTAACGACGCGGAGAGACACCGAGAAAGCGGCAGGTGAGGTTCACTCGATTAAACTTGAGAACTTTCATAACCAGCTGTCATAGTGCACAATTTGAGCCTTTCTTCGAGCCCAATATTGTACAGACTTGTCGAACTTTCTACTTTTGTTAGTTTAAGACCTTCACGAGATACGCGATCCAGACTTGCGGGTAACGCATATTCAGACATGCATGGTACGAAGACGCCTCTATGTCCATTTTTCTCTTCTTTCTTCCTCTCTCTCATTCGCAGTGCGAAAAGATGCCCCTTCTGCTGTGTGTCCTATGATCTTATCGGTTTCGGGACGTAAAAGCCGAGACTTTATTGCTCCTATGCCAAATTATACCGGCGTTGAACACCGACGAGGAAGGCGGCCATTTTCGGTTTCATTCGTGAGAAAGTGATCTTAGTCGGTTGTTATTATCTCCTGCGGTTATCGATTTCCTGCTCTGCGTCCTGTAGGCATAACGAACTAACAACTGAACGAAAACCCCCGAAACGTTCCTTCAGCGATGTTGGAATTCGGAGAGTTGTAATGGCATTTTTTTCTTCTCAGGCGAGCAAGACGAAACCGCCGTAGTGTGCAGCCATACTATTTTTCTTTTTTTTAACCGAAGCTGAAAGCGAGACTCGTTTTACGACGAAACAGCCCCCGCGTAACAGAGACGGCAGTTATTCCTGCCACGTTGTTGTGCTTAAGCCCAATACTTCGCCGTTCTGAAACTACCACAAGCAGTTTTTGCCGCGCTGAAAGTAGAGTTTCAATAACTCATCTCTCAACATTCTTCTTGCGCGACACTAACAAAACACTTCGCTTAATTATGTGCGCATTGAAGGACGAAAGTACGTGTTCGTCGCTCCCTTTCGAAACTGTTTCCTTTGTCTTACCACGAGCCCAGAGTTTAGAGCTCACACCGGAGCAAGCAGTGCCAGCGAGGTATGGGGTTGCGAAATAACTCGAAGACTATTTTCGCTATCGACCGAAGTGTGACGTCTTGACGCGACGCACCACGCAAAGCGACTGCTGCTGCGAAGAAAAAGCACGTGCCGCTACCGGGTGTCTCACGGTGCTGGTGTTGTGGAACCACCACCACGTCGCCCTGAATATATTGCACCGTGTCGGCACGTTGGACAACAGAAATACAAAAATATTAATTTTAGCTTGGCGTGTAGTGTCCGTTCTGACCATTAAGAGTTAACTAAACCCTCACAAAGCGTCGAGCTTCCCTACTAGGTACAATTCGTTATCGTTCTCCATTAGCTTATCCCACAGAGCGTGTAACTTAACTCTTCCAATACGCGTACTATATCGATCCGCTTTAATGGACCTTGAGATTTGTGACGATGCCACTGCGTTAAGGAGCTTACGTCAGGCAAAATCGCTAGCAAAAGTAGAAGCACGGAAAGATTTCCGATCCAGTCCGCTATTTTCTTTCCGCTTCATTTACCATAAACGCGAAAATATGAGTCCCCGCTCTAACCCACCCGCGCGCTCGATATGATATCGCGTCCGCACGCGCCAGCGCACGCAATGACGTCGACAAAGAAGGAAGCCTCCTAGTGCTGACGTCAGACCTTCGGAACCTATTGTTGCACGTACTCCGCGAAAGCGGTCGCTGCGTTCCGTGATGACCGTCACTAAGGCGTGTGGATGAAGTGGACGCTCATATAGCATAAGATCTCGCTTCGATCGCCATCCGCAGACGTTGACCCGGAAGAAATTTGGCGACGCGGTAGCCGTGCAGCGGTAATTGCGGTGGAGAGATCGGTTCTCCCAGCTGTGGCCACCGGCGGGGAAATAGTGGCTGGCCAGAGAAGCCCCGCTTGGCCGCGAAATTCTGGGCAGAAAGAAGGAGGGAGAGAGTTGAGCGAAACTCCTAGGAGCAAGGGCCAACCATCACCCCTCATTGACCCTCATTGCGTCCGCCGGATATCCGAAATCAATAGCCCCCCCCCCCCCCTTTCTATTGAGCCTGGCCCGAGCCCCAATCCAGGATTCCACGGGGACCACATTGAACACCAGTCCGTCTCGGCCTCTTAGTACAAACTGTCCAATTTCGTTACTCGGCGCCGCTTAATGAATCAGAACACAGCTTCCTGTTTAGAGGGTCCCTTTGTTGCAACCGGGAAGGCCCGGGGACGTTTCCATGGAAGAGGAATACTGCCCCGGGGCTACGGAAAACAGCGACGTAGGATTAGTTCCGAAGCAAAACGGAGCGCTTTTATGGCGTGTTTGTCGTCGTATAGCGTGTATCGTCCAAGGGTAATTTGCTCTTTTTGTTCGGCTGAAGACGGGCGCGTCTGAGAGCCACCGTTCAACGTTATTGCAGGCTGCATGGTTGCTCTGCCTATGTAGTGGACAGTGCTCTCAATACTGGGCAATCGTCGCTGAATGATATTTATTGAAGTAATCGCGGAAGCGGTTACCGTGATCATGACGCGTGACCTGTAAGTGTGGCCGGCACCAGTTTGCTCAGTCCTATACGTGTACACCTTGTTGCAATGCGTTGTAGCTGCAGAGTTCTTCGAAACGCTCTCACAGAAAGAATATAATCTGACCTTTCATTGTTTGCACTGCTGGAGGCAAATGATCATTGGCGTTAACTTTGCTACGTTGGTACTTGCACTACTTTGCGAATTCATGAAAGTTGTAAGGGATTGTGTGCGTGCAATGAAAACTAGCTTTTTTTTCTACCTCTACCTGTTTTGTTTTAGTTATACTGCCACGCAAAGCGAGCAATGTCCAGGAGACAATCTAAGGAAATGGTCTAACGTGAAAGGTAATGCAATCAAACCTGCGCCAGCTCAGGAGGTAATGAAGCAACAGTCCACTCTAATTCATTCGATAATGATGCGGAATTACAGAGTCCGCGAGTGTAGTGTCCTTCCTTTTTTTTTTTTTTTGAGTAGCATTTACATGACACAAAACTCACTATTTTCGCAAAAGCCTTAACGTGTTTAGCTAAGGTAGCTTGTGTTGACCTAGTGCATCTATTTTCCAGCGACCACCCACAACTACAGACTACACGTAACCACACACCGGTAGACTTGAACTGAGTTTTAATCGACCTTCCAGCACATGCACCTTCATATCGTTGCGTACACACAGCTGCCGCGTCACATACCAAGGGTATCCTAAAGCTACCACTGCCTATTTCCGCTACCACCCCCGTTCCCTTTCACGAGCGCTCCCTAACTGCACAGGTAATCCATTTCCCTAATCGTCGACGCTATGCACGGAGTGCTAAATACACGCGCGCCGCCTACTCTCGACATCTAAAGAGCTTCAGCTGTATGCCTCTTTCTTTGGTAAAGTTGACTTCTCTTTAATAAAGCTCAGTCAAACTTCGTCTAAAGTACCTTTGGCAGGCTAGCTCATGTGCTGTGTGGTTATGAGCTGCCCGTGGTGTGTGTTTGCTAGAAGCAGGGAGTTAACTGATTCACAAAACAGCCCTTTCAGACGCTTCTAACAATAGAAATGCATTTACCGATACGCCGGGTTAAGTGACTAATGACCTGAGGGGGGAGTTTGCGAGCGATGAGGAACAACTTACTTCCGAAGTTCAGGTTCTCTCTCTCTCTCTCCCTCTTTCTCTCTCTCTCTCTGAGTCATCTGTTCTTAGTTTCTTTTTCCGTAATCAGTCAAATCGCCTTTGCTGCGTTAATGCGCACCACGACATTGATTGCACAGGCAAATCCGCTTTGTCGCAGATTGCCTAGTGCTTTTTTTTTTCTTTGTTTTCCACATGTAGCGGATGCCAATGCTCCCTCAATCTGCCTGCCCAAATCAAACTAATGAGAGCAAATGACCATACGACCACATGTTTCCAGCGCACTCTCTCTCTCTCTCTCTCTCTCTCTCTCTCTCTCTCTCTCTCTCTCTCTCTCTCTCTCTCATGAACGCCTCTGAACAGTTAAGACCACTGATCCAAGGTCGTTAGCGCTAGGGCACGTCACGTCGCTTCCGGTTGCAAATTGTGATCCTGCAGCTGGATTTATTGCTTTGGGTCTCACGTTTTGCCTGTACCTTTCATTGTCTCGGGCAGCGCTTTAGCGAATGCGTTAGGTTAATCTACCGAATAGCCAGACCTGTCAGGTTTTTTTTTCTTTCTTTTCTTTTTCATCTGCTACCACGATTGTCGCCGTAGGCGCACCTCATATTTGCTTTATCGATTCGCGTGTACGTAAAAAGGTTCGCTGTTTCACCCGGTTTCTTTTCTCATTACTGAACTGTTCCTTGCATTGGAAACAGAAACAGCAGCAGAGAGTGTAATTGCACAGAAAATGGGGAATCAATAGACAGCACAGCGAGAACATTATAAGACCAAGAATAAGAGATGACAAAGCAAGACTACGTTGTCAAAGCTTATTTACCATGAACGTGCAACTACAGATAGTGAAAATGAGAATCAGTGCAGTTACACCGCAATTTTTACAGGTTTCTAAAATTTCGTCTCGTTATGGGGGATGAGATGATCGAATCAGAAAGTTGACTTAACTGCCCTGTGCAGTCATCCACTTCCTGAAGTTTGCCACACCCAAAGCTGCCTCCACAAAACTTACTTATCCATGAATGTTTCCGCGTCAACGTTCCCTTCCATTCCTCCTCCCATCAGCAAGTAGATTAACTTTCTGATCAGCTGATATTATCGAGTGACTCTCGTCTTTGTGGATATACTGAGATGCACCGGTAAAAATGATGACGTGTTTAGAGATCGAATTGAACATCTCGCAAGCGATTATGAGTGTGACTTGATGCCGTATATTGTATGATAGTACTGATTAGAAGCCTTTCCACGAACACTTTAACAGTGTCTATCCTCTTTGTTCTTCTTTTCTCTCTTTCTGGTTTTGTGTTCTTGACTAGTCTTTCCTCGAACTAGAGATCGGTAATGTTCTCGTAAACATTCGGAAACAAGAGCAAAAGGGATGTGGGATTGGAGCTTTCGTTTGAGTCGTCACTGAGGCACCACTCTTAGCTTGAGAGGCACCCACCGTGCTCATCTCTCGAAAAAGTCAAAAAAGAAATGAAAGAAAAAAAAAACACTCGGGTTAGAGAATGATCCGACGAATGGAATCGCGAATATTTCGCACCATTAGAGCGATGTGTCGGCTCCGCCAACCACTGACAGACATCCTTTATTTCTTTTGCTCTTCTCTCCCCCCGCCCCTTTCCCCTATACCCCATCCACACACATACGCACTTATTCTTTTCTATCTCAAGGTCAATCCGCCGCCAAGCACTTCAAGAAGGCGCTGCGGCAGAGGACGATCGAATTCTCAACTTTGTGCTCTTAGAGGTCTTAGAGGTCGTGTACGGAAAGGAGTTTGGCACGCATTTTGAAGAAACCGTATTTCTGCTTGCGCGCACGACGAAAAAGTGTAAAAGCAAGCAAAGTAGTGAGAACAAAGGTGCCGTCAACCGTGCTTAAAAACGGGAAAGCTTTCCGATGCACCGGTGAGAGATTTTTCAACGCTCGCGGCCAACGGCATTGAACGGTTTGTATGTAGACGAAAAGAAAATTTCGGATACACAGAGAAGGGAAAAAAAAACAAATCGAAAGTATAGTAAGGGTTACAGCAGGGCACGAAGGAGCTCCGCCGATCGTCACGAGCCGTCGCACAATCAGCGAGGACCATAAATCCTGCCAGGTTCTGTCGGAATTCCCTCGCACCTTTTCAAGCCCTTATTTGGTTTTTCCAGTACTTTCGGTCGCGGCCGCTTGCAACCGCCACTTGAGGCTTGCGGTGGTTCACGGCAACTCCAGATATTAAGAAGAAGAAAAAAAGAGGGTGCAAACATGGGCCGTCCCGAAAGTGCCGTTAGGCACGGAAGTATTTTCGAACTTTCCGCGAGCGCATACGCTGAAGAGGAAGCGGGTGCTGACGCCGAGTGGTGGGAAGACCGATTCCTGGAAAGGAATTTCTGGTTTCTGTCATGTTCTTTTTTCTTGCTATTATTTTCTGTTGTTTCCTTTTTCCTCCTCAATCACGAGTCGTAGAAGTTTCGGGTGGAACGATGAGTGAATTCGTTGCGCACTGTACGCCAGTGGTAAGGAGGTACTTCAACTGCGTAATGTTCCCGCCAACAACGTGAGGCCTCTGACGTAGAGAGTAGTCGGGAATTTCGCCTCCTCGTGAAAAATGGCTTTGGCGAAAGCATTGCGACTTTGCGCGCGCGTGCGCAGAGGCCCTCACTTATGGTGAAATGACAAGTTCTTTGCTTCCGTCAATACCCAGTGTAGTACCAAACCTTTTCAACCGTTGTAGCCGCTGTTCGTAATGTTCTTAGACCAGAAGCGTGCGTGCATCGGAGGAACGTTAAACTTTAAACAGCGTAGCTCATTTGAAGTGAACTTTGGTTGAATGGCGTCATGTTTCAATATTAAACGAAGTATGTGTGTCGAAGTAGTAGGGCCAAATTCCGAATTGCGGCACTGGTTTGCAACGAAACGTTCGAGGCCCTCATGTGTTGCTCCAAGGCCACAGCTGGGTTTTCGCAGCCCTTTAGCAGTCGCGAATGTATACGTCTATACGACGGTGCATACTTAATATACATAAGCAGCCTTTGGAACACGCTCGCCTAGGGATGACAGCTACAGTAGGACAAATTCAGCGTGAATTGCGCTCGCGGGCGGACGTCTTAAGTCGATGACTATACCCCGTTTCACTAGTTTGGTACAGCAGAGCCAAGGCTAGGAGGCCATCGAGTACGGAGTTCCTGCGAGGGGAGACGAAAGGGTCATTGTTCGGGAACGTACCTGCGAGCCATTCCTGCCAATAGTGGCCCCACTCCCTCCTCCTCTATCTCTTTGCAACGCTGCTGTTGTCACTGCAGAGTTAACCATTGGCAAATGTTATGGCGCGGAAGGATACGTTTAACTTGTATTCGCCCTCCTGATTGGGCGAAGGGGCATGTAGCTTCTATAGCGCTGCACGGAACTTCTGAAGCAGACTATAATTTCCCCCGTCTTTTCGGGGATAAACTAATCAAATATGGAGGACGCTGTCGGTCCTCGAAACATAAGGCCGCACGACGGAGAAAGACATGAAGTGTCCTTCGTATTGCGTTTGTTTTGAACGTGCTTTCCCTCACCGTAGCGTAATTTCGGACGTAGTCGCGACTCGGCAGTCGCTGCTTTTGCAAACGCTGCAGCATTCGCTAGCGTTCGGTGCCGCGTGCCTCGGGGCAATCAGAAATTGACGTCATTGTGTCGGGATGTTTGAGGCTGCAGCTCGTGCGGGCCTCTTGGTATGGCGGCTCGAACTGAATTGATGTGAGCAAACTGCCAGCGCTTAATGCGTAAGCAGTCGGTCGCGCACGCGACAACGGGTTTGCTTTCTCAAAGGAAGAAAACACGACCTGAAACTAAGCGTCAGCTTGAATATTAACCAGCTTGAGATGAGGTAAATGCGGCTTTGGCTACTGCATACGACGCAGTATTGTTCTTTTTAAAAAAGGTCGCGACACTGAATGAATCAATGAACCCAGGTTATTCTTGTATAAGACGAGATTTGGCACTAAGACACGTCAGAGATCAAACAAGCGAGGGACAGACTATATCAATATGTAGGATTTCAATGAGGGTCTGTCGTCGTCTTCGTCGTCGTCATAGCCATCATCATAATACTATCTAAGCCCACTGCCGGGCAAAGTTATCTCGCACATTTCTCAAATTTACCCGGTCCTGTCCTAAGCACGGCCAGGTTAGCACGGCCAGGTTATCCCCGCAAACTTCATCTCATCCGCCTGCTTAACTTTCTACTTACGATATATATATATATATATATATATATATATATATATATATATATATATATATATATATATTGTGGCTTTAATTTACTTCATTAAATCTGCGCTCTAGACTGTACGTGTCAAGTTATTTTGCTGAGACAACCTTGCCGATTACCAGACGTTTCCTTTCTTTTTATCATAGTTCAGCGAAAACATCTGTGCAGTTTTACGGTGAACTAAACTATTCCTCTTCAGTGTACCAATGGTCTATGAAAATAAAGCCTACGTCAAAGCATTACTGTTTCCCAAGCTATTGTTTTCGTTAGGCATTAAATCACTGTGTGTGTGTGTGTGTGTGTGTGTGTGTGTGTGTGTGTGTGTGTGTGTGTGTGTGTGTGTGTGTGTGTGTGTGTGTGTGTGTGTGTGTGTGTGTGCGTGCTTGCGTGCGTGCGTGCGTGCGTGCGTGCTTGCTTGCTTGCTTGCTTGCTTGCTTGCTTGCTTGCTTGCTACCTTCTCAATTGTTTTCCTTGTAATGCGTGCGCGGAATCGAGTTTCTTCCAATTACACGTCCTGAACGAATCCGCGACCCCTTACCTCTTGCCGAGAACATGAAAACCAATGTGTATGACCGGTAACCTGTGTCGACTGAAAGAAAGCTGCCAAGGCAATCCTCAGTAGTTAGGATACTGCGTCACATATAAAACCACGTCGTCAGAAATTGCTAAGGGACACTCACGTCTGCTCTTTCGAATGGCAGCGTTTTTATGACGTCTTGAATGCCGGGTCTTCAGAGGCAACGCCGCCATGTTTACGGTGACGAACGTCGTCGCCTGCTGGTTGCCTTCACACACGCAAGATTGCTGCTGTTTCCAGCAGCTATACTGAGGCCTTCTCATGGAGGAATGGGGTGGGTCTTTAGCACAAAGCTGCGGTGCGTTCTTGTCTGCATAAGGTCCTGCTCTGTATTTCTTTTTGCTTTTTTTCTGGCTTATACTGTGCGCGACAGTGCTCGAGTCTCGAGTAAAGGTGGCATCGCTCGCGAACAGATTGAGTTTGACGAGCTTTGCCGGAGCCAAGAATCGCCGACGCGGTGCTACAAGCACGGACGCACGCGGACGTTGCGACATGAGGAATTACTGCCACCAATAATCCGAGATTTAGGGTTGTAACCATGGGCTGCTTTCGCGATTCCGCTGTCAACTCTTCTATGTTCTTCCAGTTATGCTAGGTGGCAGACGATTACGTCGGGTTCGGCGGTGGCGTTGTCGTCGTGTTACTTGTTACTTAGCCACCTGACAATCGCGTGTATAAAATATCTTACGTTCGAAGACGAGTTGTGGGGCTCCAGCGACATTGCGAGAATGGCCAAATAACTTTAGTGGTATGATATGGCAGCTTCCAATAAATGAAATGACGATGCCGGACATAAGGATAGACGCACATAAGTGCGGGCGGAGACGATGCTAGCACCCGCCTCGCAATGTTGCTCTTAATTTTATGCGTCCTCGCAGAATCGCGCAACCTTCGAAAACTAGATCGAAAGGTTCTCGGGAATGCTATGTTTCCTGCGCGAGTGCATTGTCTTCGTTTTCAAAAAAAAAAGTAAATTGGCAATGGAAATCAAAGCAAGTCTGTTCAGTTAATAAGCACTACAACATTACGTCACCTCCACGGAGCGTTCGGTGCTCCGAGCGGGTGACGTAAGTCGCCCTCACGTCCAAAAAAAAGTATACTTCGGCCAAACGGTCAGGTTCCTGTACACACACAGCCCATTGTTGACCGCTCTGGGGAGATACTAGCTACCTTGCTTTCCGCTGTAGAGATTTCGGCTACACACCCATGTTGAATGATCCGAAGGTCTCGTGGTAGAAGAAATAAAAGCGAGTTAACACAGAAAATTGTAGAAGCAACTCAAATTCAAGCGTGAAAATAAAGCTGCACCATTGCCCGTTCATCATCATCATCATCACCACCACCTGCAGCAGCAGCAGCCCATTTTAAGCACACCGCAGTACGAAGGCCTCTCCCAATGATCTCCAATTCGTCCTTTCCTAGACGAGTTGATTCCACTTTATGCCTGGGAATTTCTTCATTTCATCGCCCCGATCTAACCTTTTGCCTGCCCCTGCTGCGTTTTCCATCTCTTGGTATCCGTTCTACTCTTCTTATTATCCAAGGTTGTCGGTTCGTCGCATCACATGTCGTTCCCATGCGCATTTTCTTCTCCTAATTGAAATAAGAATATCAGTTATTCCTCTTAGTTCCCTGTAGAAAAAGAAAAAAAATGCATTTATGGGACGAAGTTTGGGAATGTCACAGAGTAGCCTGGGGGGGGGTCTTTCTTTTCTGCTTATGCGAGATGAGTGCTGTTAAATGTATTCACTAGAGCAAGTTAGCGCTCGCCCTGCCGTCGAACTTGTCCATGGTTTCGGGGGAGGCGGAGGGAGCTCACTCTGAGTACCCCTAGAGTTACTCTATATGCTACCGTAGGTAGCAGAGTTGCGCGTAGGTCCGCCATCTTGGCCTGCAAGCAACCCAAGCTATGCGGCGAAGCCACGCTCAGTTTTTGCAGGCGGCATCCCCGACCGAGCATGAGCAGTTTTCCAACGTTCGTAGACCGCTTTGAAGCCTAACAGCAAATAAAACGCAGCGACAGCTTAGTGACGAGACAGATTAAAGGCGTTGCTCTTTTTAACACGCGGCGCATAAATACATAAAATATACAACCGGTCATTTTGCGTTCCGACAGAAATGCTGCAGGACTAATCTCTAGCCACTGTGAAAACGTAACTGAAAAATAACACTTTCTCAGCACTTCGAGTTGTCCCGCAACATGCGCGTCTTGAAATGGCGGCGTTTGGAAGATGGCGGCGTTTGGAAAACAGACGCGCAACTCTTTATGCTAGCATAATATACAGTAACTCTATTAGTACCCCCTACGCACCAAACCCACCTCTCCGAAGAAAACGATAAACTTATACCTCGGTGGTTGGTAGTACCGCAAAGTATAAAAATAGGGTCATCTCTTAATTTCTCTTTTCTTACCGTGAACCACGTCCGACCAGACCTATCCGTAGTCCAAATTTGGTATCCGTCAAGAGTTATGTTGCAATAGCCACCGTGTTTTGTATGGTTTTCTCCTGTATTTCAACGAAGAACTTGAAGGAGGTGGCCCGATCTCTTACGTTGGACCTGCCAGTGCTTCTAATACCTCTCGGTGCTGCCTCGTGCTGCAATACCTTACCGCAGTCCTTATATTTCGCCTCTTCTTGCTTCAGCGCAGTTTACCATGCCACCTCAAACACAGCAGAGCAAGGCCGTATACACGTCCCCGAAGGACAATCCATCCCTGTCACACAACTCTGGATGTTTCATATTCAGTGGCGGACGCTTAGTGCGAACGATTGAACAAGCCAAAAGCAACTGTACAGCCCAGTTTCTTCCCGAATCTGCAGCATAAATGACTCCCGTGTGAAGGCCACTATAGACGTGGCTGCTGCCTGACAATGTTCGCGGTCGAGACTACGCAAGTAACACCTCCGGATTTCGATCAGCCTGTTGCTTCGGAATGCAGTGGCATTTTCTTTTATTTCTTATACTTGTACATCCCATACATGTCGGGACATGCCATTTGTTTTGCTGTGACAAGCGAAGTGTGGTATAAAAAAAAGACAAAGGTCGTAAGCCTAGTTTTCTATTTGATCTCTTCGTTCCACATTCGTTTGTTTTTCTATGACAAATCGTTGCGTATACGCGTCACTATGCAGTCGTAAGATTTATGGTTTGAATGCGCGTTCTCTTTTGTTGTGCGGATGTTGTACATCATTCTTTATTAGTTCTGTCTGCGTCATGTCGCAATTTTTCTTTCGTTTCGGGAAAACACGCAAAGAGGAGAAATATATTTCATAACGTCACTGGCTCCATGTAGGAGTGCGTGGCAGGAAAATGGCGCACATGAGTGTTAGGTGAAATTGTCACCAGAGGTCGCTCACTGTTACCTCTGACGTCACTAAACCCATGGTCCCTGCCCTGGACGCACCGATAGTGGGGCTAAAGTCCCTAGATTTCCCGCTTCTTTAAGGAAGGGGAAAGCGTATCCAGGGATTTTAGGTGGCGCCAGCGCAGGGACGTTAGGTTTGGTGTCGATGCTGTGACACTCGATAACTGATGTCGAGATTATGTGCGTTTTCTCTAAACACGCGCTCCAGAAAAAAATTCAGAAAATAAATTCAGAAAAATTTTGTTCTGTCGTATGAAACAGAGGACTCAGATCTATCGTGGCATTTCCATTGGCTAAAACCAGATTTAGCGTCGGGGACGCCGCGCACACCGTGTTGCAAGACCGAGGAAGAAGTCGAAAACGAGTTCCTTGCACGAGATGCATGTATTCATTACTTTGAAACTATGTCATGTCATAGTATGTCATGATGTCGTTCTACAATTTTCTGCATAATTTGAAGTCAGCACCGCTTCTTGGCTGGGGCATCCATTACCACTGCTGAGTCGCCAGAAATCGACTGCCTTGGCGCACAAGCAAGCAGCACTGCTTTCACTCGATGCGCCTGCACTCTGTACAACGCCTTTCAGAGGCACATTTGCCGAGAAACGCGATATCGAAAATGGTTCGCCTTTCCGATGACGTCGCGGAAGTGGGCCAATGATTTCGCCTGATGCGCATCCGTGCAAACTTTCTTTGTCTAAGGCAATGGTAAACTTGAACTGCTTTCCATGGCGCTCACCATACTGTATACAAAACACGCGATTATGGGCACAATCGCAGGTTCATTATTGGGCTGTTTTTCGTGAAGTGAAGCTTTGTTCAAGCCTTCTGAAGCAACCGCGTTCCTGGATGTACACGGCAACCTGGCCTCATTAGTCCGAGGCGCCATAAGACACTAGTTCTTGCTCCACTGGGAGCAAAAAAAAAAAGACCATTGCATGTTACCTCTTATACGATGCTCTTTCGTTTTATTTCAATTTTGTTCGAGTGAAAGTTCCACCGCTAAGTGCTTCCCAGCATTGCACGCGCTTCCAAAGCAAGCAGCACAGAACGGCCTTGTCGTGTCGTCGCGAGGCGTACACGTCTTGAATCTCTGCAAATGACTCCCCCGGGGGTTCCCGGACATGCCAGGAACCGGACGCATTGCCTCCCCGTTCTTTTACGTAGACTGCCCTCGTGGGAATGCACTTGTGCAAGGAACTCGTTTTCGAGTTCTTCCTCGGTCTTGCAACACGAAGTGTGCAGCGTCCTCCGACGCTAAATCTGGTTTTAGCCAGCGGAAATGCCACGATACATCCGGGTCCGCTGTTTCATACGACGCGCTCTGCTGTGCGCCGCTTATAGCTGTAAGCGAATGACGCTGCGTTTTCTTGTTTGCAGGCGAAAACACCTCACGTCATATCCAGTTCTTCCATTGATGGACACTTGGTGAGCACTCAGAAGTTTCTCTGTTTGCGTGTCAGTTCACTTTCAATGATTCTCCAAGACTATGAGGAACTAAGAGATCCAACGGTTGACTGCTCTTCTAATCCGTCAATAGAATACACATTATCGCTTCACTTACGTGCTAAACTGGCGGTGCATACATTAGCGTTGGTTGAAGCCAATATTTATAGTATAGTAATAATGAAGGAGGAGAAATAAGGCCTAACCTAACCTAACCAGCGCATGCATAATTTGCAGTCAGCACCGCTTCTTGGCTGGGCCATCCATTAGCACGGTTGAGTCGCCAGAAATCGACCTTCTTGGCGTATAATCTGGAAATTCAAATTTAGAAATCTCAGTTTGTTTATTGAACACCATTAAAGTAAATTACGCCATAGCGCGACAAAATGCGTGTACTCATTACGTTCAAACAATATAATGTCATGTTATGTCATGATGTCATCGCACAATTTTCTGGTAATTTTATATTTTACGCGGCACCCTGCGGGTCTTTTATCGATGAATGGCAGATTCGCTGGTATTTGTTTTAGAGTATTCGTATAACCGCTTCTCTCTTGATCTGTATTCATGAAATTTTTTTTATATGCGTAAAAATACACGAGTCGTCGTCGTTTCAGAGAAAACTATCGCCTTTTATTCGTCGTATGAACGTCTACGTACACGCTTAAATATATCTATCGCAGTCGGAACCACACACCAACCTTACGTGTACACTAGCCAAATCTGCGACCCAATCTGTAACTTCAGCAGTGCTGCACACTTCTAGCGTGACGAGCTGACCAGTTTCGCGTTAGCTTCCCTTTTGCTCTTGCACGTCTGGTTTCTGGAACTACGGCGGAATTACATTTAAGCTCTTCTAAAGGACTTGAGTACGCGCCGACAGCTTCCCATTACTTCTGGCCGTCAGTTCACACAACTTGTTTGTGACTAATGAAACTCATTTTAGTTTCTTTTTAAACTAGTGTCCGCACGCCAGAATCCGCTCAGGACATGAGCGTGAGGCTCCTGCAACACTAACACAGTGCGTCGGACAAATTCGCATACGCGCGCCTGACAACGAAAACTTTTTTAGCCTGACAGCACCTTACATTTAGCATGCACTGTCTTTTGCCCTTTAACGCGAAAGCTTTCTTCGGAAGGTGACCTTGCAGGATGTGGGGCAAGTACCACAAATGGCATGAAAGGCACAAATGTATGAATAACATGACTCTTAGGTCATGACATCGACAGCTTTACCTGTTTAAGTCAAGATTAACAATAACACCATCACGTGTAGTCCATACGCCCATTCTTCGGCCAGCGATATGCGGGTGTTCTCCTAGACCTGCTTGAATGCGATAGTGAAGGAGACACCATGGGCAAAAGTATATGTACACAGGCACGAGACTGGAACGCACTACCTTCGGCTCTCAAGCCCCAAGGTCGCGGGTTCGAAACCCCGAGGTCAAGTGATAAAGCTTTCGCTTTTACGTCCCTTAGTAGATAGCTAGTGGCTCGTAGAAATTTTCCTTTTCTTGCGGGTTTTTCTCTTTTTATTCGTGCGTGTGCGTGTGTATGTGCCGATCTCGTATTAAAGAACGGCGTACCTGACGCACAACGTAGAAGCACACTTGGAATTATGCGAAAGAAGACGATCCGAACGTCAACACAAGCCTAATACGATGCACGTGTGTTCAAGAATCAAGTATTCCGTGTGTTCACTTATGCACGAGGCCCCACGCTTCGCCAATGAAATTGTTAACCCGCTCTCGTCCTGGTATCATGTTTCCGGCTCCCCACCCACACCCACCCCCACCACTTTTTTTTTTTTAATGTAAGTATGCGAGTCGTGTTTAGATCGTTCGCTGTTTTTGTCTCTCCGTTCGTGTCACTCGATTTCATCGGATGCCTCGCCCCTTCGTAATCTGTTTATCATAAATAATTTCTTCCGAGACAGTCGTAGCTTCATCCCGCACCTCATAAAGAATTCCTTTTTGAGAAAAGTCTTGGAAAGGAGTTGTGAAGGCCGAAGCCTGCGCAGATCACATGCGAGTCCATATTATGTGCGCATATCGTGCGCAACAACAGCTCTTGAGTATCCGTAAGCGTGGGCTCCCAGCATTCATATTTCATGAGAGGGAAAATTCCGTTTCGGGTTAATATATCCTCTCGAGACAATTTGATACAAGCAAATGCATCTGCAGGCTCTAGTTCCAAGACAAGTTGCCCGAGTTTAAAAACGACACCGAGACCTTTGATGATGAGCTAAGAGTCATAAACAAAAGGGGGGGGGGGGGGGCATGAAAGGAACTGTAAGACCAGGTATATTAAGAATAGTACCAATACGAATAAGTCCTTGAACAATTATGTGCGAGTACCTTGAATACATATAATATATAAAGCAAATCCCTTAAATAGCACAAAATAAAGAGGACTGCCTTTATACATTGGAGCAGGGGAAAAGAATATCTCTCGGCGTGAAAATTAAGCTTACAGAAATTGTGTACGATTGCATATTTTATTTAAGGCAAGAGGAAATAGGCGTATTGAGCACGATCTTAATCAATATAATGATGAGGGTGTCGTAGCGTATACGGAAGACTAGCTTAAAGTCCCCATGGGTTGTGCAGACTATATATTATGCTGGCCAAGATATTTTCTGTTCCCTATTCGCAGTCAGACATCCCTCAGACGACTGTCTACCGAATGTAGAGGGAATACGCCAACGGAATACGTTTCAGTGCAAAGTCGACTGTCCGTTAAATCAAGTTCGTTTTGCTGGTGTATGTATGTTAACTACACAGTCGGATGAACAAATTTTTGTGCTGTGAATGGTTGGTGGTTTACACAAAGAAAACGAGAAATATTAGTTACCTGTTCGTAATAAGTGAATAAATTATTTAATTACCTGATCTAAGATAAAAAATAAATACACTCCGGCAAGAAACAGCATTTCATGAATGAGATGAAAGGTCAAACGTGGTTATACGTAGGGAATAACCAACAAGGTGGCACCTGTTGCAGTTTCTGCAGTTATCCACCGAAACTCGGTTTCTGAGTTCTCTACTCAGAAATAGAAGATTTGTGAAAAAATAGAAACACAAAGGTAGGTTTACTGTTAATGCATATACATATTCCTTTCATCAAAGAAACTTGTAATGTAAAGCTTTTCAGGCCATGAAATAGTGAAAGATAAAACGGGGCGTTTTTAATGACTTTACTATACCGTCATCCACTGAAAGATGATTTGGACGTAGGCCTCAATGAAATCCACGTAGCGGTACTTTATTGCGACATGAAGGAAATACCGCCGGCATACATACAGCGATAAATCCCACCATTATCTCAATGGTCCGATGAGTAAATATAATTTGCTTTATCATTTACCGTCCTATTGTCACGTGGTTGTGACGCATGCAGAACGGAAACAACCTCACGTGTCAATATTATGGGCAGAAGTGGCAATCCAAGAACATGGTATGGAGCACGCATCAACATGAAAATAACACGAATGAAGCTTTACAAAGACGTGCGGACTTTTAAACTACAGATATCGATAACAGCGAGCTACAAGGAGCTTCGCCTGCCTGTAATTTCGAACATGCAGACCAATGTATTTCAAAACTAAATAATTGGTATAGGTTCACGAAGCCCGATGAACATATCAGAATATAACAAGTCGGTGTATTAATGGGAAACGAAGTGGCTTAGAGGCTTCAATGTGCAGCTTTCTCAAACGCACCACTAATTGCATTCTGCGGCTAGTCGTTCCGCCGTCAGAAGCCAAGACCGATATACACAACCTTACTGGTTATTCTGGGCGGCGTGGCGGTGCTGTGCGTATTGCTGGTGGCAGTGAACCACGCGAAGAAGCATAACGAAAAAGCAATTATTCTCTCTAACCGTGAAAACTGCCACGGTGCAAAGTGAGGGGATCTTCACGCCGTTTCTGAGAAATCTACCGCTGATCTTATTTCAGCGAGTAATTAAACCTTAGCGTTAATTAAGAAACACCTGGCATTAAACCATATAGTTAAGCGGAATCGACTTTCTTTGCGCAGAACTGCAAATACACTGCACTAAGTGAGAAAAACGCACACTGGACATCATACTATTAACTGTTCACTGGGGCAACGTACTGAAACAGATTCAAGTGCGATCCAATGTCTGAAGGGATAGAAGTTGTGCAAACGTCAAGTAACAAGAGCTAATTAATCGTCGTTGAAGCATCCGCTATTATAACGGCCATTCATTACGCAGTATTAGCGCACCGTCATTATCGCTTAGTTCAAAGTAGGTTTGAACTAATCAGTTATGCAAGACGAGATTTGTAAGTGAAGTGAATTGATTAATTTGTGGGGTTTAACGTCCCAAAACCAGCTCTGATTATGAGAGACGCCGTAGTGGAGGTCTCCGGAAATTTCGACCACTTGGGGTTCTTTAACGTGCACTGACATCGCACAGCACACGGGCCTCAACATTTCGCCTCCATCGAAATGGAGCCGCCGCGGCCGGGATTCCATCCCGCGACCTTCGGATCTGCAGCCGAGTGCCATAACCACTAGAACACTGTGGCGGGGCTCGTAAGTGAAGTGAAGGATCTGGGGCACGCGTAGGTTCTGTATGTTCACATTGGGTTTTTTTTTTTTTTTACCACTATAAATAGTCTGTATCTGGTGCCGTGCATGTCGTTCCCTCTCTTAGTTCAGTATGCGTCTAGTCTTGCTTAAAAAATAATTTGATTACTTTGACTCACATTCATTAGCAGTACGTACTATATACAGGCGAGGAAACAGACATGTGTAGGCAAATTCACGAGTGAGTATCACATGTGTGCAGGCTAGTACTCAAGCTTACGTAGTCCATCTTTATTTATTTTATTATATTTATTTTAGAAACGCATAAATTGCAGCATCGTTCCCAGCTTCTATTGCCGAAACCTCGCTAGCATCATGACGTTGATTGCATACTCACTGTCTGCTGCGTCACGCCGTTCTGTGCGACGCAAGAAATAATAAAAAGTCACAGTTTCGCCGCAAGGGCGAAGCAATGAATGCAATAGCAAGAAACTGTAATGCTATACGAAGTGAGGCTCGCAGCTTCAGTATCAATATTAATTGTAGCAAACATGCACTTGCTAAATGAGTGCCTCCCGTGGGCAGCGCGTGCTGGTACGAAGGGCTTAATACGTTGTGTGTCACAAAGCTACACATACAAAGCTAGGGGAGGCCGCTAAATGAACAAACAGAAGATGAGCGCGAACTATCAAGTGAAGCACGCACGATACGAACGCACAGATATACACCGAACGAGCGCGAATAAGCTGTCACAATGGATACTCTCAGTTTGAACAGCGCTCCTGTTGCAAAGGCGGCCGAAGCAGCGAAGGAAACTAGCGTGCCTCAAGTGTCGAGATGTGACACTTGATAGTTCGCGTTCATCTTCTGTTTGTTCGCTTAGCGGCGTCCCTTGAGCTCGAGTGGCTTTCGTACGCTCCCTTGCGCTCCTCGCGCCATCTCGCTGGTAATGAAGAAACGCTTATAAGCGCCTGCGTCTCTGCGTCCTGCCAGCGGTAAAGGGTGTGTATATAAGGCTCGCCGTTAGCTCCTTGAAGCGTCTGCTCTTTGTGGCGTAGTGGTTAGCGCCGCGCGCTGCGGAGGGGGAGGTTCCTGGTTCGATTCCGCGCTTCGGAAGCATTTATCTGAAATGTTTTTCTTTGGGATTTATATATATATATATATATATATATATATATATATATATATATATATATATATACGTATTTGTACATATACGGTTCATGACGGCGGCGACGGGGACGACTGTGCATATAATTGCTATCGCAATAAAATGCAAAAATATTTGTTCTTCAACGTCATAATAGATACTACAACCACGTGAGGGACCCCTCAATCCTGCTCAAGATATATATTACGCAAAGCGCTGTGACATATCTGCATGAAGGTTCGTTTTAGGGGAGCGCGACTTGGAAGTGGTTAACCGCAACCAAAATCAAGTAAACACATCCTCTCACTCTTTTTTTTTAAAAAGATCGCTTCTGCCGAGTAGAATTTCGAAAGTGTTTTGAATGCCCTGCTTCATTAAAAAATGATGAAAGTGAGCACTTATTCACCATTGTTGATATTCCTTTTGTAGAATGTATGTGAAACATATCGCATTAGAACTTAGAGAAAATTTTGTTGGCTTCGTTCCTATGTGCAATCTCGTAAAAATCGTGCAAAACTTGGAAGTTCACATAGCGAAGAGAACAGCCTTTAAGGCCACGTTTCATAGTGCGTAAGTGTGCACCTGCTTTTTGGGTTCGCGTCCTGTCCTTTATATAACATCTCACATAGAAGTTGTCAAGTTTATGGATATCGTGGGAAGAAAGTGGGGCGCGATAATAACATTTCTTATTATGCGTAGCTAGAACGTTCCTATCAGAAGAGGCCAGTTGGCGGTTAATCGAAAAGGGAATAAAACCGCAAAACACACATGACACAGCAAGAGACACACGAGGCGGTACTGACAACTGTTCATTTAATGGGAAGACGCCGGGCTTATAAAAATCAGAGACACGTCTGCAGTGGAAAGAAGATACGACGAGAAAAACACTAACCAGTCATAACAGGGGCGCGAAACTGTATCTAGGTGAAACGCCCAAAAGACATCAGAGAACGTGGTGTCAAGTTTTATCCTTGTAATTTCTTCGTTTATCTAGTGTATACGTGTCCCTGATCTTTATAAGCTCGAAGTACTTCCATTAAGTGAACAGCTGTCAGTACCGCTTCGTGGTGCATCTTGCTGTGCCCTGTGTGTTTTGCGGTTTTATTGTGTTTCAGAGTTTCCATCAAACGGTCAAACATAATAAAAAGCACCGCCATATCCACAAAGTGAATGATGTTAGAGGAGCTTGCTGGGAGATGATCGGGTAAACCACGAATCCTCCGTACACTTCCCCTACCATCATATATAGACGTGACAACGTTGTTATATATGTACATCACATACACAATGTTTATTAATTTACATTTGGATGCACTACATACATTTTGGTGGACTATATACATTATATATACACAAGAGATGTTCTTTTGCAAAGTACAAGAAGGACGTCCCTTGATGAGCTCGGGCGCTCGCTTCCCTTGAAAGATGATTGCCTTATGATGCAACCCGGAGCTGTGGGCCGGCGAAGAGAAAAGAAGCGCACGAGCTGAGAGTGGTGTGCGTCGCCTTGAGCGGCGTGTACACGCCGCCGGACAAGGCGCGAGCATAAGAAGCTTGCCGAGCAAGCTCCTAAAAAAAGTAGAACCACCTCATTTCTCGCCTTTAACTAGAAGCGCGGAAAAGTTCAAACATTGTTTACTCGTAAGAGGGTCAAGCGGCAGCGGCGCAATGGCGAACATTATAAACCAACTCGCCTAACTTCCCTCTGTGAGAACACGTAGCTTATGCAATAACGATAAACATTATGGCGATTTTTCTACGCGTCCTTTGCGATGATCGCAAGGAAGGTAACGATTTCAAAAATAGGTACGTCCACCTACTTTGAACCACGCTTTCATACATTCTGAAGGCACCCTTCCGAAAAATAAACGTTTCTTTTTTTTTCGAATTTCATGGTCTTCAGAGCAACCCAAACTTCGTTTTGAAGGTCGCGCCAGGAGTTGGTTGGTAAGGCAGCCTTGACTAACTGCACCCAAGACAAAGCCGATATAATCCATTGACTAAGACGACAAGCACACTTCCCTCCGTCAAACGGACATAACAAACGATTACGCCGAGTTCACGGAAGACAGGAGTCGTTGTTCTAAGCGCCACTGACATCCTACAAACGTCAAAAGCGTCAACTTGTTCACATACCGTGTTTTCAAGGCTTAGTTCGCGCAATACGGCCAACAGAGAGAGTCAAAGTTAGCTCCGGTTTAAACTCTTCCTAAACTCTTGTGCCCCCCATTATTGTGTGTCTTCTTTTTCTTATTTCCGGGCGGAAACTTCCGGCCCTTACGCGTTCTTTCAATAGCGTCAACGGCGCAATGAAACGTGTCCCGACTTCTGTCCAATTCCGCCATTAAAAGCGGGCAGCGGCACCGTAAGCTTGTTGACGCGCCTAACGAGCCACATCGTTCGGTGTTTCGCAGACTTCAGTCGCTCTTTTCCTTTCTTTTTGCTTTTGTAAGGTCGCATTGGCAACGGTAAATTCGTATCGGCAGCAAAGTAAACGAGTTGCAATGGTGGGTTGCAGTTGAGGTTCGTTTTGGAAGGAGGAGGGGTGTACAGAACGTTGTGCGTTGATTAGCGGACGTCGAATCGTTGAGCTTCCGAGTCGCCGCGATTGAACGCTTTGCTACCCTTTGTGCTCGGGTCAGTTAAACCGTTCAGCGTCGGTGAGGCTGTAAAGTCGCCCGATCACGTAGCGAGCGTACACTACCGTGCAGCGCACGTCACCGACAGGCAACAACCTACTATTAATTACAAATAGTGATGACGACGAATTAATTATTTATTTGCTGGCAAGTTTGCAACTAATATCTTTCACGAGGTTTGCCGACTTGAAGCGTTGGGCAAAGACTTGTTTTTTATGTTTCATTCGCTGTCTCTTGTCTGATGTTGACATGTACGTGTATTTATGATCGTGTAATAGATTTATCTTTTCATAATCGGTGAACAGAGTTCCTTTACGATGCACGCAATTACGGCCACAGCAGTGTTATCTATGTCTCGCGTATAACTTACTGTGTTTGCTTATACATACAGGAGCAACGTAGCAACTAAAGTGAGGCGGAGCCATGGTTGTGTCATGCGCAATCTCCATTAATTCCCCGGAATTAGAACTGCCAGTAATCCCGCTCAACAAACCAGACTGTGCATATGATATCAAATATCAATGTTTAGCCATTTCAGTACAGACCTGAGATCCGTATCTTAACTTCGAGTCAGAATGCCACAGTTGAAACGACACGCACAGCACGCGGCAGAGAAGGCGTATTCGTTCAGATTCTATTTCTCTACTCTTTTAAGTAATGCAAAACATGTCATCCATTCAGGCTTTCTTCACTTGGCGAGTACACAGAGGAATGATGGGCAGTAGTCGCCTTACTTTTATGCAGTATGCGCAACTGTAACGCGTTTTTTTTTTTTATTAGAACATACTTATATTTCTAGGGAGCTGAATTTACTGCGTACCATTATTCGCGTAAATGCTGCAAACATAACCCTACTTACAAAGGGTAACTGCAGTTACAGTGTTCACGAAATTTCCTAAACAACAGGCTCTGATGCAAGCATATTTAGAGAGGTTCTTTGTACGCTAGGGACGTCGTAATATTTTCAGTCGTCTACTAGAAAAGGAACGCCACTAAGCTCTGTTCGTAGCCTCCGACGTACTGCATGCTTTTAGTTGGACGAGGACACAGTTGCGCCGGCGTCCCGTCCCTATTGTTTTTCTGTCGCCAAGCGAACTTCGAGAAGAGTTTTCGAACGTTCTGTTGTGTCTCCCTTTATTCCCACGCAACATCCACGGGTACTCAACGTTTTTGTAGTTTGATTTTGCAACTGCAGATTCGGGTATCCCTGAAGATTTTTGTTTGTTTGTTTTTGTTTTGTTGTCCTCACTGGACTTTCTGATCCTCAGTCACAATGCCTTGTCAGCGAATCGCACGAAGAATGCCTTGCGTCGGCACTTGCGCTCTTTCATCTCTTACTGAGAAAAACGAAATCCTTCATCTATTCTTCTTCTTCTATCTTTAATTTTCGTCTCTAAGGGCGGTTTTACTACGTTTTTCGCGATATGTTGTCAGTGTCCCGGTTCAGTTTTTCTTTTTATTTAGATGCCTTCGTTGCGGATGGCTGTGCGTCTTTGACCTTACTACAAGAACGTCAAGCTGCCGGCTCTACCATGGAAAACTATGTCGATATAGCGTTTGGAGGCGAGATTGTCGTGTGGACGCAATGCTAGACGTAGAAGAAAAAAAAATGTGTCGGATAGCCAGAGTGTGAAGAATACGGGTATAGCGGCTGTAAGGTCGAACTGCATGCTTTGAATCAGTGGCACTCCACGCTCTTCCGGACCGCCGCGCCGAATGTACGAGTCTTACACGAACGCATGGCCAGTAACGGCATTCAGAAGCTTCTGCTTGACATTTCTCTTTCCGTTCACAGGTCACCCGTTCGTGTGTTTTGAACTTGTTAAGTGTTTTGTACATGTCCGCTTGGTATATGCTAGGCATATCTTGTGACCGATTTATATAGTGTGCCTATGCAGGCCTTGTTCTATGCCACTACCTGGGGTGGCCCTTACCGGAGGAGGTGTTGAACGCGTTGCAGTGCATTCCATTACCGGACAAGCGACCCAGAGACAGAGATCGATGGGCCTCACTTCTCTTATTTGATTGTTTTTATTGCTTCTCGACCACTTCATCAGGAAGGGGTCTTCACCCTCTCTGATGTATTAAGGGAGGATAGGTCCGAAATTGTGGCTGCTAACTTTTATTAGATTCCAAGCAGTACATGAAAGCCCATATATGCCAGCTTAAATGAGGACAAAGAGCCGTGAAAACGTTGACTGCGTGTACAAATCAGGTGGCGGTTCAACAAAAGCGCCTGGCTGTAGCTAATTTGCATAACGCTGAAACTGCAGCAATTTATACAACATGGAGTCCAAGTCTCACTGGAATTATGTCTCTCAGTTTGAAATCGCGCTTCTTTGTTATTTTATTTTTGAAGGTAGCCATAAGGAGCGAGGTAGAAAATGGAAAAGGGAAAGGGAGCGAAATCCGGAGTGTCCAACTATATGCAGTACGCGGCTCATGTTCTGCCCATAGTCTGAATAAGTTAAGGCAATAAGACGCGACTGTATCACGCGTGAAATGTGTCTAGACAAGCTGAATGTGGCGCAGCTTTGGATATTTCATTAGGTTAAAACTACTCGGCGTGGTAGCTTCCTGGTTAGGGTATTTCGTTGATAAACTGAAGGATGCGAGTTAGATTGCCGGCCGCGAGGGTCTCATTTTGATTGCGACGAACCTAAGGACACTCGCTCAAGTTTGTACTTAGGCAGATTTAAGTGCGCATCAAACAGCCCCAGATTGTCGCAATTAATCATCAGTCCCCTCAGCTGCGGGGCAATAATGTTGTGGTTTGGGCATCAGAACCCTATAATGAAAGAAGTGGAAGAAGAAATGAACGAGACATCGTTGAAAAGAAAGCGTATTTCTCTGATTGCGAATGTTGCCACTTATAGGCCGTTGGCACTGTGCCCTTGCTTCTAAGCAGCAACACAGGCAATAAGACATCGGTGATGATGAAAGTGGGCGTGAAACGAGCAGGCATGGTGCGAATTGGCACACCTAACCGTGCGCGCTGCGCCATAAAAGGTAAAGGATAGACTGCGCAACCCAGGAGCAAGCCAGTGTCTCTGAAAGTAAGGCCTTTACAAAGCGGCAGCCGCCTGCACTGTGCAGTCCTTTTAACGACACGGAGTCTCCGAAGTGCACAATGGAAAGTCATTAGTCACGATCCCTTCTGTTCGAACTGGAACTCCAGCGGCGAACTCTACCAACCGCAGTGGAAAAACTTAGAAGAGAGCAAAAAAAGAAAAACAGAAGAGAGAGAGAGAGAAGGGGGGTAGTATCGTTACTTCTCCGCGATGTGTGGTCTGTGGAGCACGGAAAAGAAAGAAGAAAGAAAGAAACGGAGGATGACGTCTCGGTGGTCTTGAAAGGTCTGCCAGATTTATTGGCAGCGCTCCTAGTATCTCTTCGTGGCCGTGTATTTGGGGAACGCAGGCCAGTTGAACAGATACAAAGGACACATGTGAAGGCTATTATGGCTGCAGACGGCATGAGAGTTCGCGCGGTGACGAACTGCCGTTATAATTTGCCTTTGTACTTTAGTGAGTGTTTCTTTCTATCATTGCGCAATTATATTACTACCGATTTCGTAAAAATATTGTAGTGTGGACTGATGTTCCCTGACACAAATAGATAGATAGATAGATAGATAGATAGATAGATAGATAGATAGATAGATAGATAGATAGATAGATAGATAGATAGATAGATAGATAGATAGATAGATAGATAGCATGACGCCATCTAAACCCCAACGAGTGAGACCTGCCGTGATTTGTTCATGTGTGTAGCTTCGTCGCCCCCACAAGAACTTAACCAACCCTTCCTCGTAAGTGGCAAGCCAGTAACAATGACTGATACGGCTCTTGACCTTGGAAACGTCTGTTACGTCGGATAAGTCAAGAACGTTAGTAAAAATCAGGCAGGATTTTACTTGGACGACAGAAAACCTCCCCAGACAACCCAAATGAAAATATAGTGCACTTCTCCTTGCTGGGAGGCTTGGTAGCTAGCTTGGTTATGGGTATTCATTCAACAGACAGCTCCGAGGGCACGCTTTCTGTTGCAAGGCGCAGCCTTTGAAAGAACGTCGTGTGCGTGGTCTGAAGTCGTTTCGGCGTATGGAGGCCATTCGCACCCGTCCGGAACGGGGAAATGGACTCGCATTTGACAGTGTCTTGTTGGCTGTTTTGTGCTCTGTTCAGGGAACAAGAAAAAGAAACAAAAATAAATAAATAAATAAATTCACGACCGTTGCCCGAATACAAAGCGGACAGTTGCGTATAAATCTCGAGCACCCTTTCATTCGCTATCTTCGTTTTCTTTCAGTCAGGAGGCAAGCCCCGTAGTTGTGTACCCGTAGATTCTCACAGTTGCAGGAGCACTTTATCCACGCGCGAAGTCTATGTCAAGTGTGTTTTCGTTTTTGGAGATTGTTTATGCGCTCGTCGACTCTTGCAAAACATCTTACTATAGGGTTAAGAAAAAAAACTGTTGAAATTGCTTTAGAGGATGCCGTTTCTGGTTCGCGGGAATCATGACTTTAAGGCATTTGCGATGCCTTTGCACGTGCTTTTCTAAACTGGCTCGAAAGAACAATTCAATACAGCTTCACTGCTATAGACATCGGAAAGAATTGCCTGGGGGAGTCAAACTCGTTCTCCTCGTGAAACACTTCGGTGAACGGTACTTTGCCTACTCGAAATGAGCTTTTCTGGACGGTATTTTCAAAGGAAAACGAGCAGTGTCACACCTTAGGATAAGTTCTAGTTGACACGTGGGTGGTATTCGTGAAAGTGCTCTCATAATGTGATGCGCATGCACTATATTCTTACTAAGTCTGCGAAAGTTGTAAAACATTGGGGCATTCACTGGTCCCTTTCAAGAGCTCTTTAGTTGTATGGATGATTTCGTGTGATTTTTAAAAATTTCTGCACCGGTTCTGCAAAATTCTCATACACTGTTCTACCGCCTTGCTATGAGCAAGGCGGTAGAAGAGTGTCTCATAATCTGTGAGACACTGTCGTATTGTGTCCCATATTTTACAGTATAGTGGTGCGGATCGCTACTATCAGCACACTATCAGTCTTGGCCAACAAGAACATTTTCTTCAGACACGTTTTTTCATAATAGCCTATGCTCACTACCGCCGACCAATACACTGTGTCCTCTGCCACGTGACTTGAAGGGGTTGTCTGAAAAATTGATAGCGCGTGTGAAGGACATTTTGCCATCGCGGTAAGTCTCGTGATAATGAGAGTGCACACTGGTTACCCTGTGCAACGTTACTCAGCGCACACACGGGCAAAAAGCAATTCTCACTGCACAGCTATACCGCAAAATCGAGATGTCTTTCTGGGTTCCACGACGATGAATTAATTATAATCGTTTGTCCTTGATGGTCAAGCAGTGCGAAGCAGCAACGAACGCGACTTTCCTTCGTAAACCGTCCCCAGGGTCAACAAATAAACGCCGCCCACTCGCCAACTACATCGCCTAGAGTAGCTCACATTATCCTCACCGGAATCGTTTTCCCCCGAAAAACCATAAAAAGGGAAATGAAAGTCCTTATTCCGCAACTACTTCTCGCGTCCGCTGTATACAGTTTTGCTCTCGATAGCCAGCAGCTAAACGCAAGGCAAAAAGACGTGGTGTAGCCTGATAAAACCAGGTGGGGTGGAGGCGGGAGTGTTCTCTCCCTGTGGGAACGAGAACTTGAGTTATGGGCTGTCCGGCGACAAGTTGACGTCGAGAGAATGATGCTCTTGGCGACGCCAGATGCATTTCTCGGCCGCCTATCGGGGCCTCGTATATATACCTTCTTCGATGCATGGACACAAATGTAAATAGATCAGGCAAACAAGAAAGAAAGCGATTGCTATATCGCGAGCTTGATTTTATGTATAAGGGGCTTACTTATTCCCGTTCCGATTTTCACGTTTCTATTGATGGCTGCCGGTGTGAATTTGCTGTTTGTCATTGCTCGCGAACTATGTATTTCCTCCCGGCAAGCGACCGTTTGAGCATGCCGGTTCCGGTCGCCTATATACTCTCTTTTGTCGAGCTTAGTCGCGGCTCTTGGTTTGTTTGATGTATTCCATTGTTGCTGCACACTTCGTCCACGTATCTTCAGTTTCCTTCGCTTTGACTCGTTCTTTTCATTTCTTATTTTTGTTTGCTTGTTTATGGCTTGTGTCCCTGCACCCTCTTATACGTATGCCCAATGCGGGCGCAGTTCTGGCGATCTTCCTTGGAGACCGTCTCCTGCGGATGGCACGGAAGTTCCATTTATTCTGAGTGTGTAATGTATCCTTTCGGGCGCTCCGTCTCCATAGATATAACCTGCCTCTCTTGCTTCGCTTCTTATTTCTGTCGTCCTTATCCGGTCGCCTCCTTTGGTGGCTTCTCTGCCATCGTTTTCCACGGCCAGTAAAAAAAAATAAAATAAAATTAAACGACAACAACAGACGCACTCGCCTCTGATATTTCTAAGAGCTCAGGTCGGCGGTATTTCCGGTATTGAAATATCGCTTATCGATGATTATTCTTTCTCCTCGAAGATAGCTTGAGATAGGTGCAGTTGTAGGCGTCGGACGCGTGCCTGCTTTTCCGGTATGTTTGGGTGCCCCTGCTTAAATTATAGCAACAAAGAGCAGCGTGCTTCCTTGGATTTCGGGTTTTCCATTCTCCTTCGCCTGCGTCCGATCCGGAAATTCCTCGTAAAGGGGAGGAGTGCGGTTATATAGGCGACGGATGTCGGGGAAATGGAATTCCGCTCGAACTAACCGCGTGATGGGAAACATATATGAGAAAGGGCAGTTTCGAAGCCAGTATTTCACAACTTTCGCAGGCAGTGTGATCGTGTGGCTACGGAATTGTAACTTTCTTTATATGTTGAGGTTGTTCTTTATGACTGGCTGGAATAGACATTTTGTATGCGAGTACATGGAAATATTTGTAGGGGCTCTATCCGTGGTAATCTGTGTGAACACTCTGCATGCATTGAACCCTCAGAGGTATTCTTTACACCGCAGCCATCGTAGTTCGTACATACTCCTATTTTTTTCTTATGCTTTTATTCTTTCTTGTGGTTTCCTTTTCCGTAGGTGTGTTTATTGTTTCTAGTATCAATATCATGAGGATGGGATAGCCGACTCTGAGGTAGCCTGCATTCCACTTTTTCCCATTTAAATAATAAAAAGGAGGCACCGAAGTGGTTTCCACTGATAAATTCGTCTTGCGTGCGTTATTGTCGTTGCTTACGCCATTCTGCGTTCGATATTAGAAGAAGGTTAATGCTTAATTTTTGAATTTCGGGTCAATGTTAGGGCGCATGACGTGATGAACGCCATTCCGTCCCTTCGCGTTCCCTATGTAAATCTCGCATTCCCGGCTCAATGAAGTTTCCTGAAACTCAGCACGATAGGTATCTGGCTTCCCTACATCCCAATTTATATCCGTTTTATTCATAAATCACTATATAAAACATAGCTGGATCCGACAAATGTATGTCACTTCATGTATATTCTTGCGGGAATCTCCGAGCGGCATTAGCTCTGTATTGTATTTTTGCGCTTTTAACAACTCAACAACCACTTTTCCCTCGCAAGAGTGATGTTTTTGGTACTGTGGAAAGGTAATTTGATAAAACGATAAGAATTGTTGTAGACTTGAGGTGGCTCGGTATGTATTTGTATGTGTACACATACAAACTGTAAATTTCTTCGAGGGCTTGAAAGCTCCCTCACCACCCCCCCCCCCCCAACCCCCTCCCGGGCCCCTTTCACCCAGCTTACACCAATGCCAAAGAAATATAGTGGTAAGACCATGTTCGTGAACACTAGAGAATTGTGCGCAAATGCTTTGCGCTTACAATGATAATGCGGATGAATGGGACAATAGTTGAAACTGTACTGTCTATCAGATCGAGTTACAACGCTCTTCGCTTAGTTCTCTTTGTTTGATAATCGCACCAGCAAGTAAAATCTCGTGAAATTCCACCCATACCGCTGTCGATCATCTTGTCGCTGAACGCTGCTATGCTCATTTGATCGTGACGTTTCCTTCTACGAATCTTCTAATACCTCAGCACCAATGACCACGATGCTTAGTGAGCGCTTCTTTCTAACCTAACGAGCGAAAATTTAATAACAGCAACAAGAACCACTGCAAAAATAAAGCTTACGTGTTTGACATTGCCCCGTGGTTTGTCTGTGATAACTAAAGCCGCAATTTTCCCGCGTACAACCACGTCTGCCAAGATTAACGACGGCAGCTGTCACTGTAATCTCCCACGGCATCTGGAATGCCAAACCATTCATAGGCATCGACGCCATATGTCGTTTATATTGCAGTTTTTTCTTTTCCTTTTTTTTCTTTGCCACATCTGTCCCGCTGTCAAGGCGGCTTTCAGGTAAGAAAGAGCAGGTGGCGCGAGAGCTAACACTAACGGGGTAAACGTTCGTTTTTGAAAGCAATGTTTCTCCGTGCGAGCACACAGGACGATGTGCTCTCGTTAATGTTTGCTTGGGAATGCTCAATGTGTTTGCCCAGCAGCTGCGTCCTCACGAGCAGTCGTTTATTGATCCGCATAAACCCGGATATACCTCCACACGAGAGAAACAGCTGCCGTTTCTTGCAACCGAGGGGTGCCAGCTAAGTTATAACGCACGCAGCAGAAGCAGCCAAAACAACACCCCATACATATAGGGACCAGCCATTGCGTGTTACGAAGGCACCGCTCGACGTTAACTGGGTCAGTAAAGCCCACTGCAATAAGTCGTGCTTAAAGACGCGTCCAGGATCCGCCAGGAAGTAAAGGAAATGCCATAGACGGTACTACATCTGCTTTGAAATCGTTAAAGACTAGATTAATGGCCGAATGCGTCGTGATTAAGGACGATTGCACCTTGCAACCTGGGTTCCCTTCGAGCGTAGCCATTTCTCTCGCGCGCCTTACGTATGGCGACAGTTCGGGAATTATTTTCCAAGAGCCACCGAGAAGGGACGGCTGCTTCCGCTAGGCTTGCGCAAGGCCAGATCGCAGTGAACCTGGTCGATATAGTTTACTGAAACGGCTCACTTGATAGTCACATGACATTTTGGCGGAAACATGTCACATGGCAATGTGTTACGCGGTTTTGGTGGGAACATGGGACGTGATCGCCCAAAACCACGTAACGCAATGTCACGTGGTATTGCACGATGCCTGGCAAATTATGGCTATAGCTTAAGCAGCTCCGCTGCTAATAAGGAACAAAAAAGCCAGCTTCGCGGTATGTTCAGTGTTTCGTCATAGTACTCTGCGAGCGCGCAGGCGGTGCTCTAGAAATTTATAGCTGAAGCAAATAATTTAAAAAATCGAAAGTTGAGTGCATCGTCCCCACAAAGAGACGACCTAAGACACGCAAAATGATACCGTTCGTTCAAAGTTCTATTAGAGTTCTGCGGGTTCTCTGAACTATACTGTGGAGCTCATTTGCATTTTGCGTCGAAATATATGTACGCGTAGAGAACAAAATGACGACAATAGCGCCATACTTGAACGGGGCGGAAAATAAATCGACCATCCTGGCAGGCATTCGTTAGAAGGACTTAACGAATCGTGAACTTTGAAGTGCTTATAGAGTACAGTTGGACTGAACGAATAGTGGACGGTGGTTGGGAACCGGTGCGTCATATACATATTCAGCATGGTGCGGTCAATTTCAGACCCCCGACCACGCTATCCGTGGGATCTGAATCAAAATTTTAAGCGCTGCATGCATAAGCCGTAGATTAAGAAAACCATAATTAGACCTTTTTTCGGGCTTCCACAAGCCGTCCCTGTGTCTCCCCGCACGCATCTTCCAGCGTTCTTCGACAAGTCTGAGTGGAAACCATAAAGATAATTGTAGGTTCTGTGGGTGCGCGTAAGGCAGCCTCACTATAATTTTTAGAACCAACAATGCCCATGTGGTACAACTCTGTTTGTGAATGACTTCAGTGAACACTTCGCGGCGACTTACACTGGTTGACTTCCGTTCTTCTTTTCCTTCACGCTTATTCGTTTTAGTGTAATTATTTATTCCTGTATTCTGCATTACTATACTACACGGATACGCAAACTGATGTAACCAGAATGGTCGGATTACTTCTTGAATTACTGGATAACGAAATACAACACACGACTGACAAAAAAGCCATGGGTTGGCAGGTTACCTAACAGTACATCATTTCTTAAATTTTTCTTAAGGGGAGAGGCTAACATATTTCATAAGTCGAAAAATGCGACGGGTCTAGCAAGTGATAAAACTGTTTACACAAGAATTGAATTAGTATGCTGGATCTCCTCCTCGGCATGCTTTTCATCATAAATGGTATGATGCAAGGAGACGTCGGGCGCGCGCACACACACACACGCACACATGCACACACACACTGACCAAACATGCGGGAATCATCGGCGCCTACTTGGAACCTGAATTGCGCGTGAATGTATGAGCATCGTTGCGACTTAATTTGGAAATGCAATTGCACCGCCTATGCGTTCCCCGCTACTAAGGCATCTTTAACGAGCGCAGACTGATGTCCTTTCGTTTACACGTCATGTACGCTTCGTGTAAAGGTAAAAAACCGCCGACATGTACATAGGCTCCCCGTTTTCTCATGCTTCTTCCAAGACTAGATGCGCCCATAGGCTTGGCAACCGTCCCCAATGTCCTTCATTTAGCACTCTCAATTATTTCCAGAACAGTACACATACTGTGTTTATGGAGAAAAATATTTGTCGATTTGTTGGATGGCCAATCCATTGTGGTTCTCAAGCGCCCACAGCACCGTGACGACATAGCACTCTAGGCAATTGCAGATCGGGCGCAATGTGCCAGTACAGCATTCATTCCGGTTAGCCGAGCGCCTGCCAAGCGGCCGCCGCATATTTCAGCCTCACATTCTTTGCAATCTCCCGCTTGTGGAGAGACCGAAATTCGCGCAGATTGCTCAGATTTCTCGGCGGACTTGAGAATGGACACGGTCTCTTGAGCAACTCGTGAAATCTACTGTTAAGGCGGCAGCCTTATATCCCTCGTAAAACTCGGAAAGCGATCGTCGCCGTCTGCATCAAAGCGAATGTTACCAAAAATCACGCGACGTCGAGCATTGTCGTCTCGTTCGCTTGACATATGCCGAAATATCCATGGAAGGGTTCGAATCCATGACTAACATGACAGATAAATTATGACGTCCGTGACGTGACGTGCTCGTCATTTAAGTCACAATTAACAAAAGCTCTCGTCTCACGGGACGTCTTCAGACAAAAAAAAAAAAAAAAGAACGAAGCGGTAAACTCATTGGTAAACCCAGCTCTAAAGCAGTTTCACTCAACGTGAAACCTGTAGGCAGTGCGGGCTATTGATCTGCGTGTGTGTCCCGTGTGTTGGGCGGTGTACATTGTTCTATCTTGATTATATAAGGTGCGGACTGGTAATGTTACGTTAATGATGTGTCCCTGCTGTCTTGTAAAGGTTATTGTCGGGGTTTATCTTGCGTTTATATGCTTTTGTCTTGTGTTTATTGGTTCTTTCCTTGTGATTATCTGTTCTGAGAGGTAGCAGTGGGCTGAAGGCAAAGGTGTATGTGTGCGGGGTCGGGGACTTTTTCCTTCTCTGTGACCCAAGACAGAAGACGGAAGACGAAGATTTCTTTCTTTCTTTCTTTCTTTCTTTCTTTCTTTCTTTCTTTCTTTCTTTCTTTCTTTCTTTCTTTCTTTCTTTCTTTCTTTCTTTCTTTCTTTCCGTATTACCCTTCACATAATCACTATAGTGTATTAGTGGGCTAAGGCCAGGAGTGTGAGTAGTGGGGTCAAGGGTAGGAGTGGGTTGGCTTTTCCCTCTTGGGTGACATGACAGAGCACGGCAGATCATACGACGACCGCCCGGACGTCCTAAAGTGCTCCGCATTTACTAATATAATCACGTGTGACGCATACCCACATTCCTCGGCCAGGGATGTGACAGTGTGTGCCGATTGAGCGCTGACTTTTCCACCCTATGTCAAATAGCGTTCACGTGATGTCAACTGAATTTAGCGAGCACTTCAGAATACAATCACGTCTTGTTAAAAGAATTTAGACGACAATCCAAGTAACCCACGCCAAATAATCTTGATGACATTACAGGGGTGCCTTCGCTGTCGAGTCGTCTTGGCATGTCGTCAGCAAACTGTGAATTTTGGTAGTCTTCTCAGAACGGGGAATGGGTGGACTTCTCTGTTGAATGTTCGAGCCACAGTGAACGCCGATCTAACTCGTAAACTATGTGCAGCAGTACAGTGTCATTGTAGATGAGCCCATTAAATAGACAGGGGAGACAGCGGCCGGAATGTCTTCTTAGCGCAAACGGTCTTTTTGGTTATCTTTGCCTTGTCATTGGTTCCTTTGCTTATGTGCGGTATGTCGGGTTTCCCTGAAATATTCTTTCTCCCCCCGCCCCCTTTTTTTTCTTTCTTCTTTCTTTAGAGGGGGGCGGGGGGCAGGTCTTGGTTAACCAAGGCGGTATGCCAGTGATCGTGGCTTTGTGCTTCTCAGCTTTATGACACTCTCGCTGTCCGGGTCTGTGGTGGCGAAATTCAAGAATGTTGGCCTCCATTGGTTTAGGTGCACGTTAGCGCGCTCTGGGTGGTTTAATCTCGCTACTTAAACTACACCCGTATCATCAGCCTCTTAGCCACATCATGATATTCGTACGCGATTGTATTCACTGAAATGATGAGCGATGAGGAAAAAAAACCGTAAATTTTGCAAAAAGGGTGTTTTGTGTGGACATATAATTGTTCAGAATTTTGTTCCTGTCGAATTAACTTTGCCGTGGCCGGAAAGGAAATCAGTGTCCTTGAGGCGAGCACCGAAAACCAGGTTAACGCAAAAGCCAACTTAACGTCAGTTTGCTCGGAAGCCCTCGGAAGCTTCTTGTAACATATGCAAAGAGATGAGAAATAGCGGAGGGTAATGAAAAAATAAATACTATGATCCCATGACGAGTAAACATTGTGGTGGTTTCTCGTCAGTACTCGTGAAACTGATTCGTTCTCAAAGAGCTCGGAATCGGTTCATTCCCATATGAAATGGAATAAACGAAATGGTAACTATATTGCGCACGGTTTCCTACCTACAGATTGGATTAGTTATCTTCAGAGGCGTCTTATCAGACTTCGTTACTTTTCTGGAGTTTAAGACGTATCACCAGACAACGACGACTACCACGAAGCTTGCGGCGCTCCGCAATGCAGTTTGCAGCATGCAGCAAGAACCGCTGCCACTTATATACCGCATATTTACTCATTTCAAAACACCCGTCAAGTGTCCATCGACCGCGCTACGTCGGTAGGGCACAAGACCACCTATTGCTGTAACTAAGACTAATCCATCACCAATTAGCTGAAAGAGGACACGATGTTGTATCTCAGGGGCTTCCAGGCCACTGCGGCATCATCGGCAGTGAAGATGCAGATGCTGCTGCTAAGAATGCTCATGAAAATGACATGAAAGGATCCATTACACTTCGAGAACTCCGGCTTAAGCAGCTTCGCTGTTGAAAAGCCGTAGTGGAGGGCTCTGGAAATTTCGGCCACCTGAGGTTATTTATCGTGCATTGACAACGCACAGTACGCGGGCTTCCAGCATTTTCGATGGATGTGGAAATGCCAGAGGTTCCTTTCCGCTTAATTTTCATACCATTTCTTCTCCTCCCCCACGATCGCTAAGTGCTCCATTCCTCACAACAACAACAACAACAACAACAACAACAACATAAAAACCAGGTCACACGAAACTGAAGGGAAGTACAAAAACAAGAAGTGATGACTGAGCAAAGATGCCATCATCTATACCGCCTTCTGTTTGAAGAAATGCGAATAGTCTTTAAAGGTTCTGTACAACAGAGTGCTTGTAGATGAAAATATAATAACAGTACAGCAAGCGCGGGCAAAAATAACGCAGTCTAATGAGGCCCCTCTGAAGATAACTCACCCAGCAAATATTATCGCATCGTTACTTTTGATAATTCCTTGTTTGCACATTATACGTACTCCCTATGCATTTAAACGGCAAGAGCGTGTGCTCCTGAGCTGTATTGTCTTTGAGCTCATCAGGCAAGGCTGTCTCTTGCGGTAGCTCGTTAACAACCCATTCTAAGCCATGCTTCTCGTTCCATTATTATAACTTTATTCAGAATGCTGTCTTCTTCTTTTTTTTTTTCAGTGGTCGTCCTTATCAAACCAAGTTTGCCATTGTCTTCGGTCGGCCCGTTGCTTCAAGTACACGTATACCTCTACCCGTCTCCCGGTAACTGCGTGGCAACACGACTACGTTGTCCTTTACTATCCTAATCATTTCCGGCGCAAAGTGAGGCAACCGATCCATCTGATGTGTGTGGTTAGCTTCACGTTTGAACACCGGAGGGACAGGCCAGCAATCTTTCCTCGTATCTGTAACGCGGCGAGCGTGTTCCCCACTGCCGGCCCTGTCGGGTGCTCGGATTTCGGCAATCCGTCACTGCTTTGCAACTGGACCGAGAACGTCGAGAGCGCAGCCGTTCGTGGCACGAGGACTGATTTATCGCGGGTTGGGTGTTGGCCATCATCGCAATCCATTCGTGGAACGGGTTCTGAGCCAACAAGTTTCTGCACTTATATGGTTTCATACCGGGACTATACTGACTGTCAGTGTGGCTCCCTTTAATAATAACTGATGGAATTTTACGTGCCAAAAGCACGACGTTATTATGAGTCACGACGGATGGGGGGCTCAGGAGTAATTTTGAACACCTGTTTCACGCGCACCCAAGTCTGAGCGCGTGGGTGCCTTTTTCGTTGTCTTTTCTTGTTTTCTTTGTTTTATTTTATTTTATTTTATTTTATTTTTGCATTTTGCCCTCAACGAACTGCGACCGCAGTGGCTAGGATTCGATCCCGCGACCTTCAGGTTCCCAAGCCAACACCTAGCCGCTACGCTACCATGGGGGGTACGGGGTGGCTTCCTTTCGTACCTTTCATTCAGAGCCCTATCTAGTGCAGGGTAGTAAAACCTGGCGCGCGTTTGGTAGACTTCCGTAATTATCATCCATGTATTCTTCCTGCCTCTCCTAGAATTTGCATTCGTTCGAATGTTGCCCTGCTTGAATTTGTCAACAGACTGCTAGTGTCGTCGCACTCGCTGAAGCGTTCAGTTCGCCAACAATCGAGTGTGTACCTATTCTCACCCTCCGACGGCCGAGGTGCCGGCTCTCGTGATCACTATGAACATGCACGTGGCAATGACGTAAACAAGCAAAGTGTGTATCCATCCTCATCCCCCTAGGGGTGGATGCTATGTACAATTGGCTCGCTGACAAACTGCACGCGACGAGTAAATGTGAAATGTTACAACTTATTGGAGAATGTCGACGAACGCACGCTTTCCGCATTACAAACATTTCGCAACAAGCCATCGTGAACACAACTGCATGTACAATGCATGTAACTGCATGTACAATGCACAGCTGTTGAAAGGCCATACTGGGAGCACGTGAAGGCCGGTGCTTTTTGTGCTACTCAGTGCTCTGGGGTGACCACAGGCGGACGGAACCGAACCACAATGCTTCGAAAAGTCCCTCGTTTTCGCTGAGTACCACAACGTATCAGCTCGGTATCCACAGCGCAAAGCAATGACATAAAAAAGCATCGAAAGCCGTGCGCTCAAAGTATCGCGCCTCATTCGCCGTACAGCAAAACATTGCGAAATACGTGCCTGGTTGTTGCGAAATTCTGGAGTATCATAATTCTAATAAATTGTATGTCTAGACGCCGTGTTAGTCAGTACGTTAAACGTACACGAAGCACGAATGACTAGCTAAACTAGGCCGTTATTCTTATATGTATTACAATATGGAATGTATATACCCGCCAACTCTACGATGTCAGCCTCGTGCGTGCAATAGCTTTTGTAACTGGAGCACGAGTGCTTTACCTTCTTATATTTTTCTTTTTCCTTCTCCTTTTTCCTTCAGTTTAGTAGTAACCTAGCCTTGCAGCTTCTATAAGCTGTAGCTGTCTCCAATTTGTTTGGTACAGTGCTTGCAACCTAAACTGATTTGAAGCATTATACCCGGCTTGGAAGACGAGCAGACGCATTTCGTCCGCGTGCGAACCCATGCATGTTGAGTGCCTCGTCCATTTCTCTTTTCCCGTCGTGCCTTGCTTCCACGTGCCTATGATCCAATGTCGAAGACTGTGTTGCGCATGCATGCAGAACGACGAGCGGCTGAAATGTACCTGAATTCGCGTGCCACGTGTCCCATACATCAAATGGGCATGCTGATTTCAAAAGACGGGAATAATAAACCGAGATAGTTCCGTACAGTCTTGCAGTTACCACTAGCGCGTGTAGTCTAGTCAGGGCAGAATGGAGTGGAACGCTGCATTGCTGCTTCGTCATTGGCCTGACAAGGAACAAGTGCTCCAGTATTTGCAACGTTTGCACTGGTACAACGGGTCTGCCTGAGTAGGCACAATAGACGGTGATAGATGCGATACAACGCTAGCAGCTCTCCAAAAAACAAAAGAAAAATGCAGAAGCCTGCAAGAAGGACGATGGAAGTTGTAACGAAGGTGTGATCTCGCAATGGTTATGTCTTCGTAGCAATAAGATTACAACACAAGCGTCATCTCAATCATTTGGGTTATCATAACGCAGTTATACGTTTGTTGGCACCTCCAAAACGATATCTGTAGATCGTATAAACACACTCTCACCATCGCATTGGCAGTACTACTAAACACGATGGATACATCGCAGCTGTATGAAGAAAAAATATTGCGTTGTCGTTGCTGTTTTCCTTTTGTAATTTTTTCTGTACTGCACGCAACTCCTGTAAGCATAGTGCAAAAATGAAGTAGGAAAGGGAGAGGACAGTGAGAGAGAGAAAACAGACCGCCTAATCCGCGGTTTGTGTAAACAAATCATACGCTGAAATCGCGCCTCCTGTTCCATCGCTTTCGAGCGTTTCCACGCGTCGAATGGGATCAGCAAGGGATTCCCAGAAGACGTTCGAATGCGCAGAATTTTCGACGTCCTCGAGAAAGGGATGGTATGCGCCGAGGATTTGGGCCTTCACGATGGGCTAACCGCTTCCACCTGTTTACTCACGCCGACGCCTATAGGATCAGAGCCGCCGAAATTGGTTTCCACTCTTAGCTTATGCCGCTGGTCTAAAATGATACGTCGCTTATGCACAGATGGTGATTACTTGTCCGTTATTATCAATGTTATAGTATTTATAGTGGCACATGAGGTGGGCGTGTTTTCTTGGTGATTATGTAATGAAAAAAAAATTATTCCGCACGTAATACAGAAGATTAAACCTCATCACATAATACTGTTCAACGTAAACTGAATATTTAGAATAACATCGCACATTGGAAAAAAAGAGAGAGGAAATATATTTAAAAATATTTAATTACATCGTCGCTCAATCTAAGCCCTATAAAGGTATGAAGTATCTTGCTTTGTCTCGGCTGCGCGCGTGCGCGCGGACGTATGTGCGTGTGTGTGTGTGTCTATTAATACCTTGAATCCTTCTGAGAAATAACTGTTATTTGAGAACGTGAGTGCTGCCTCTCAGTAGAAGCCGACGGAATGGAAGTTTGCTCTTTCATCTTACTGCACTAAAACACTCCGACGAAAAAATACTCGCTTCTCTTTCTTTGCAAGTCACCCCCGGAAGTCGGCGGCAATGTGCTTCTTACGGGTCGGCACCAGATTTGCCAAATTACCTTCATTAGCTTCGATTCTCTTTCTTCTTCCCACTACCATTCAGACCGAGCCATTTGAAAGAACGTCCCCGACATCACCACCGCCTACTCTTGTGCTGTCCCATAGAGCGAGGCGAGCGGAAATTCGCTCGCACTCCTCTAATCACCAACTCTTTTTCTTTGATGCTCATAGTTCAGCACACAAAGACCCCTCTTCTGATATCTCCAAGCGTGTCGTTACGCAGTGGGTATGACGATAGTTGAGGAGCTATTCCTCGAATTGTTTCAATGCGCGTTCGGGTGGCACTAATTAATGCGCGTCCATTCTGCCGCCTCCTCAGGTTAGGTTCGGCGTCCAATATCTATTTTTATCTATTTATTTATTTTTTATGTGTACGAGAAGTTTCAAAACCGTTTTTTAAAGCTGAATAGGACACATCTCCGTCCTTTAGGTTACCTTCACGAGCTGTAAAGCGGAAGCCAGCCGCGTCGACTCTGAAGCGAATGTCATGAAAAAGTAGTTCATTCGTATTATTGCTTCTCTCCAAAAAAAGAAAGTCGTTTGCTCGGTTTAATATAGTCGGCTGTCGGAAAGTTAGGAGACTTTGGTCTTCTTCAGCTCTTTTCTTTCTTTCCTTTTTGCGTTGTTGTTGTTCTTTTGTCTAATTATGTACGAGAACTGCTACAGGCGGTTTAAGCCTATTCGTCTTTCTTTTTTTTTTTTCCATAAAAGTGAGACTGCGATGAAAGGAATGAATAGGTGCTGACGTCGCAGTTAAATTACATAGGGGAGAAAAACAAGCCCATCATTTCCTCCGTATGCAAAAACTACTACTTCCATTTTCGGTGCTTCTTGAGGGACAGAAATACAGGAATCAATTCAGTAAATAAATAAATAAATAATATTTCAAGGGACATGGCTACACTTAACTAGTATACCCTGTGCTGATGTGTACTTGGTAGGAGCTATCGCGGAATGATGCCCAAACGCACATGTGTGTAGTCTTTAAGTAATCAAGCCAGGAAGAGCCAATCGGCGCCATTGACTGCGCCTTTCCGTTAAGCGAGGCTGATACGTCACTGACTCAACTTCCGGTGTTCTTTTTTTCTCCTTCTAATTTTTTTTCTGCGTCAAACGCGATTTTCTGCGGACATCTTCAACGAGAACATTCGTTCTGTGAAACCAGTTTGTTGGCATGCTGGAGATTACCTTGCATATGGCGTCTCGTTAACAATATCCGATCAATTAAACGCCAAGTCTTACGCGCTAATATAATGCTATATTACGCGCTAATATAATGCTAATATAATCCTTATCCACAAGAAAGGTGACATAAAGGAGTTAAAGAATTACAGACCAATTAGCCTACTCCCAGTAATATACAAGCTATTTACAAAAGTAATTTCTACAAGGATAAGAGAAACCCTCGACTTTAACCAACCGAGAGAACAAGCTGGTTTTAGGAAAGGTTACTCGACAATGGACCACAGCCACGCTATCAACCTAGTATTTGAGAAGTACGCCGAATATAACAAACCTCTTTATATGGCGTTTATCGACTACGAGAAAGCATTTGACTCCATAGAAATACAAGCAGTTCTAGAAGCTCTACGACGACAAGGGGTACCTGGCGTATACGTGAAAATCATAAACAACATATACAAAGATTGCACAGCCACACTACTCCTACATGAGAAAAGCAGAGAAATCCCGATCGAGAGAGGTGTGAGACAGGGAGATACGATATCCCCGATGCTATTCACTGCATGTTTAGAGGAAATCTTTAAACGTCTAGACTGGGAAGAAAAGGGCATTCGAATAGATGGAGAATATCTCAGCAATTTAAGATTTGCAGACGACATTGTACTCTTTAGCAATGATGGAGACGAACTACAAAACATGATTAATGACCTAAACAGGGAAAGTATTAAAATTGGGTTAAAAATGAATAGGCAAAAGACCAAAGTTATGCTCAATAGCCTAGCTAAGGAACAGGAATTTACAATCGACAATGAACCCTTACAATGTGTAAACGAATATGTATACCTGGGACAGTTAATAACAGGAACTCCCAACCACGAAAAAGAAATTCTCCGTAGAATAAGGATGGGCTGGAGCGCATTCGGAAGGAATTACGAAATCATGACTGGAAACTTACCGCTCTCACTAAAGCGCAAAGTATTCAATCACTGTATCCTCCCAGTACTAACGTACGGTGCAGAAACGTGGAGGATAACTAAAAGACTAGAGATGAAACTAAGGAGCGCGCAACGTGCAATGGAAAGAAAAATGATAGGGGTAACGCTAAGAGATAAAAAACGAGCGGAATGGATCAGAGAACAGACAGGAGTAGCCGATATTATTATATCAATTAAAAGAAAGAAGTGGACCTGGGCAGGACATGTCATGAGGAGAACAGATAACAGATGGACAGTAAGAGCGACGGAATGGATACCAAGAGATGGAAAACGCAACAGAGGCAGGCAAAGGGTTAGATGGAGCGATGAAATTAAAAAGTTTGCGGGCGTAAAGTGGAACCAACTCGCTCAGGAGAGGGTGGAGTGGAAATCGATGGGAGAGGCCTTCGTCCTGCAGTGGACCTAAATAGGCTGATGATGATGATGACGCGCTCAGCAAGTGCCGAGCTATCACACTTTCGAAAGGCGAGTACCCGTCGAGCACATGATTCCGGAGGTGACCTTCATGAAGAGACTTTAGATACACTTTGCAGCAGAGGGCCATTGTTTGCTTTGATACCAATGTGTTACCAATAGCACGATTGCCTCTTCTAAAACAACGTTCTGAAGTCAGGCCAACTGTCAAACACCGCGAGATACTGCCTTTGTTTCCTCCATCACTAAGCAGCTCTTTAAACCACGCACATAGCGTGTGAACATCCAATGGAACGGTTGTCTAACACGCTCACAAGAAGGCGAAAGACTGCCGATTGTTTATAAGACGTGTGCGTTCACTTTCTTTTTTTTTTTTCTTAACGTGACTACAATCAACATGACTACAAGCAACAAAAGTAGGTTTATTTCTAAAACCCAGTTTAGGTCGTGCTCATTTATTGTTTATACGGCCTGATAAATGTAGAAACCTGTTTGGTGATTTTTCGGGTTTAACGTCCCAAAACCAGCTGTGATTATGAGAAACGCCGTACTGGAGGACTTCGGAAATTTCGACCACCTGGGGTTCTTTAACGTGCTCTGACATCGCACAGTACACGGGCCTCAGCATTTCACCACCATGGAAATGCAGCCGCTGCGGCCGGGATTCGATCCCGCTACCCTCGGACCTGCAGCCGAGTACCATAGCCACTAGACCATTGTGGCGGGGCAAAAATGTAGAAACCTGGAGATAACGCAAAAGTGGCACTGCCGCGTCATGTTCCCTATATTTATCAGCGATATTATTTTTCTTGACACGTCAGTGCCGTTAGTATCAGCTCACGAGCATAACTATTAAACACCCTTGCATTTCTAATGCGGTGTCTATACTCATAAAATCACAAAGCCGTACGGAGATAGAGGGTCAATGCGCAGCGAAATCAATTTATTACACACCGTTTCACACCCAGCTGAAGAAAGTAGTCAATGCATAGTAACCCCAGAAGTAGCGCGCCTGCAGCTGCCACAGACATTAGCGCCGCAGTTTCCTCTGGTGTTACTGCAGAAAACTCTATACCGCCAGAAACGCGTCAATCTCTCTCTTTCTCTTCTTCTTTTTTTTTTCTTGCGATGGGCTCTGACCACATTTAGCCCCGTCATGCTGGTCCGCAGATCGAATCAGGCTGCCTGTCTTCGTCGTCTGGATCCCGCTCCAACGGCGCAGCGCCATTGGGTGACTCAGCGCAAAACGCTGTGGAGCCATTCTCAGCCGCTCGCGGATATCCGAAGTACGTTCAGCTTTGCGCGACTTCAGTTGACAAGCAGTGGCCGTATCAGCGTCCACGGAACGAAGGGCTTTCTTGGAACAATGCCAAGGGCGCCGTCTTCTAACACAGTGGCCACAGTTCTTCAGGACTGGACGAAACGATCCCCGTAGCTTAACTCAGCAAGTCTGCTACAGCTAACACGAAACAACCGCGGTTAGGTGGCGCAGTCTGTACCGGGCGCCGCGAGATATGCTCTTTTCGCAGTCCACGGAAGACGCTCGTCTGGTAAACGTGTGACCTACGTCTGCTGCGTTTTGCTAGGCCTAGCGGGTGACGCCGGAGAGCCGTCGCGTCGCAAGCAAGCGTCGTACGCGTGCGTGTCGAACTGCGTCGTTTTCGCCGATGTGACAAGTGGTCTTGTTGAACTCGTTGACGGGAATTTGCATATCCGTGCTGAGAGACCGACGTGCAAACGACTCCGCCGGAGTGAGCTGCGCCACATTGCCTCAGCCAACTGCGCACATCGTCAAGGTAATTCGACGCACTTTGTTTTTCGAGAGCCTGTCGTTTCGCGTTTCGGCAGCAGTCGGGATAGTTCGTACGCTGTGTCCTAACCGCAGCTTCCTGTAACTGCACTTTAATGACGACGAAGGTGCAGTTAAAGCACTATTCGATGGTACTGAAGAAAGAAAAAAACGTATTCTGTTGAAAGGAACTAGGAAACGAGCTTCATCGATGGTTGCATTGTGCCGGTAATGTTTAGGTCGTGGCCGCTGGGCACAGGACCGGGTTATTTGAAGAATTGTGAGAGATGCGTTTGTCTTGCAGTGAGAGTAGACAGGCTGATAATTATGCAAAGGAAACGCGTGCAAACACGGACACAAGAGTAGTAGACAACTCGAAAGCCGACTACTCTGCGTCTGTTTGCATGCCTTTCGTTTGCGTGTAAACCTTTACCGACTCTGACTCAGCTTGCTGTCGTTTTATGATGATGATGATTATGATGAATGGTTCGGTGGAGAGGACTTCGTAGAATTGGATAATCGTCGTAAACCCATCACAGTTTTAAAGGGCGCGTCATTTGGGCTGACTGCTTTGGTAAATTTCACTATAGTGAAGAGGGGGGGGAGGCATTTAACTCCGCTGTAAACTTCAGCGCTGGTTTGTCTGCTCTCCTCTTCTTGTGTGTCGTTTATTTGCGCTGTACCACTATGACTGCGCAGCAACTGTCCCAATTAACTACGCTTCTATGAATTTCAGCAAGGTATTCCAACGTCGCAGCGCCTGTGTTTCGATGGAGGTGAAATGTTGAGACCCGTGTGCTATGCTATGTCAGTGCATGCATGTTAAAGAACCTCAGGTGGTCTCTCATAATCATGTCGCAGTTTTGGGACGTAAAACCCCATAAATTATTATTGTGTATTCCAGCTTGGGTGTCGCGAGTGATAGGAGATGACGAAAAATTAATCGACGGATGGTTTACGCTGAACTCATTGAATTTCCCATGGCCTATTGCGACATGGCAGGAAGCTGTGTCCATGAAGCCACTTGCATATTATCAGTACATCACACGTAGGTTGCGTCTTTTGGCACATTGGCTAATCACTTTTTGACCACGTATTTGTCGCAACGAAGCAGGTTAACTACTGCAATGACAACTCTAAGCTGACGTAATAGCGGTCATCATTGCGTAATACCCGTAAGCTGCCGTCATGTCCAAGCTATCAATAGTGTTTGTGGCTTGGGCATTTTCTTTTATTCCTTTCGTTGAACTTTAGCTTTTTGGTAGCCTCTTGCTCTGCAGATGAAACGACGAGGTAGACGAGACCGCCGCCGCTAGAAATAATTCCATCTCCACGGTTAGCAGTGGCAAGCCACTTCCAGGGCAACTAAAGTACTGTTGGTAAACGCCACAACTTGCGGTTATGTGCTGCTGTGCGTATGCTAGTTTGCAATACTTATTGCGACATATAGATTTTAGCGCGTAGTACACAAGTCGCAACACTCGGGGTCTGGCTGAATACTTCCGCAAGGAGAAGTGCATATATGTGTTTGCTTTATCATGTCGTCGTAACGTGAAACAAACCATACACGGGGCCACAATGCCAGGAAGCAGAAACAGAGCATCCGCATTTGAAGAAATCACAGAAGCAGACGCACCAACTTCGTGTTATCCCAAAGCCTCCCTGCTCGCGCTTCTACATTCGTTTTCCTCGACTGCCTTGCTGCGCAACAATACGATTATAAGCGCTGCTATAAGCTTGAGGACGCAAATTGGATTCGCGGCCACGGCAGGAACCTTCTAACGGGGCCCTAGACATCGGTGCGCTGCGATTTTTCTACGCTTTAAGGAACCGCAGGCGATTAAAGTTCATTCCGAGCGCCCAACTACGGCGCGCCGCGCAGTAAAATCGTGATTCTCACACGTAAAGCCCACCATCTACAGTTGCGCGCGTACGCCGTGCTGGCTTCCGCCGGTTACGTTCTTCGGACGTGGTGCGCTGTTACGTCGAAGTGATAACGCGCTCTTCTGGCGAGACGCCCTGGCGAGCCATGAGTGAGCAAATCGCGCTTAGCTACCAAGCGCGGGAAGTCCCGTAATGTGCCCGTGGCCGAGTCTGTTATCTGTTCGCGGTATTGTAGGCGCGCCTTCGGACAAAACGAACTGTGGACAGCGCGACGACTGACCGGATGGCAGACACGCCGCATGCAGGCGAGGTTCCGGTGCGCATGTAGCCGGCGATTATTTTGCGTGAGCACCCCGTGCATTGGTAGCTATAGGGCCGTATTATCGCTTTCGGCGACGCTGTTTCTATACCCACTATGCCCTGGCACACTTTTTTTTTTCGCTAATCCGTTGGCTTCCTAAACGCAGATGCGTAAAGCTAACCATGAAAGTTCAAGCCTCGCCCCGCCACGGTGGTCTAGTTGTTATGGCACTCGGCTGCTGATCCGAAGGTCGCGGGATCAAATCCCGGCCGCGGCGGCTGCATTTCCATGGAGGCGACATGTTGAGGCCCGTGTGCTGTGCGATGTCGGTGCACGTTAAAAGAACCCCAGGTGGTCGAAATTTCTGGAGACCTCCACTACGGCGTCTCTCATAATCGCAGCTGGTTTTGGGACGTTGAACCCCCACAAATCAATCAAAGTTCAAGCCTCTCAGCACGTTGAAAACCGCGGGAACTGCGAAGCTGTGCTTCTATTGTTATCCTTAAAGGGCAACTCCGGTGCTTTTTCCACCATATTCTGATATTGTGGTTTTCCAGTAGTACTGAGAACGGGGGCTGAAGCAGCCATGGTCATTCAGTTTGCTCTGAAACACGCCAATAATTTTAAATAGCCGAATGAACGATGTGTTCAAACCGAAACAGATACGGGTAGACGCTTCGTGAAGCGCATGCAATGACGTCACAGCCTTCCCCGCCATCAGAAATATGGAGTTAGTGATAGAGAAATGAAAGTGGCGATGTTATCCAACGATGCGTTGAGCTCTTCCGAACTTGACAGGGGCGACTTGAGCGCTGAAGTATCGCTGTTTTTTGCTTTGCACGGCCCCCGCCTGCTCGGGCAGGCAGCGTTGCAGGTAACGGCGTCAAAACACAGGGTGGCTCGCGCGGGAATCCGCTAAAAACTTTAAAATTCATTTTCAGGAAAGCTAATACTTTCGACTGCCTGGCTTGGCATAAATTATTGCAGCACTGTGGAGAACATATGCTGAAAATTTGGTTGAGATAAGTAGACAATGAAAAATCGCCGGAGTTGCCCTTTAACCTGACTGGCGGGGTGTCAAGTTCATTATCACAATCATTTATCGCTATCACCTATCTGTGGGCTGAGGACAATTGTGTGGGTAGTGGGTTGAAGCCAAGAGTTGGTCCGGTTATCTCTTCCCTGTAACCCTAGACAACAGACCGACGACGAGGCTTTCTTTCTTTCTTTCTTTTTTCTTTCTTTCTTTCTTTCTTTCTTTCTTTCTTTCTTTCTTTCTTTCTTTCTTTCTTTGTATATTGATGTTCGCAGAATCACAATTATCTAGCAGTGGCCTGAGGCCAGAAGTGTGGGTAGCGCGTCGAGAGCAGGAGCGTGCCTCGCCTTTCGCGCCTTCCATGACAGCGGACGACTTGGACCGATATAGCGAGCCCCTAGACTGCTTTAACCCAATTAAAGTTGGGTTAAAAATGAATAGGCAAAAGACCAAAGTTATGCTCAATAGCCTAACTAAGGAACAGGAATTTAAAATCAAGAATGAACCCTTACCATGTGTAAACTAATACGTATACCTGGGACAGTTAATAACAGGAACTCCAACCCAGGAAAAAGAAATTCTCCGTAGAATAAGGATGGCCTGGAGCGCATTCAGAAGGCATTACGAAATCATGACTGGAAACTTACCGCTCTCACTAAAGCGAAAAGTATTCAATCACTGCATTCTCCCGGTACTAACGTATGGTGCAGAAACGTGGAGGATAACGAAAAGACTAGAGATGAAACTAAGGAGCGCGCAACGTGCAATGGAAAGAAAAATGATAGGGGTAACGCTAAGAGATAAAAAACGAGCGGAATGGATCAGAGAACAGACAGGAGTAGCCGATATTATTATATCAATTAAAAGAAAGAAGTGGACCTGGGCAGGTCATGTCATGAGGAGGAAAGATAACAGATGGACAGTAAGAGCGACGGAATGGATACCAAGAGAGGGAAAACGCAACAGAGGCAGGCAGAAGGTTAGATGGAGCGATGAAATTAAAAAGTTTGCGGGCATGAAGTGGAACCAACTCGCTCAGGATAGGGTGGATTGGAAATCGTTGGGAGAGGCCTTCGTCCTGCAGTGGACCTAAACAGGCTGATGATGATGATGATGATGAGACATCTCCACTGTTAAATGCATTTTGCAGAGATCAAGACATCGTCAAAGCGCATTGACATCGATGAACGCTATGCCGCGAATACTAACTGCTTTGCTTTTCATTTGTACAGTTTCCTAAACTCCTGCGAGAAAAAATAATGAGGCCGTGTTCCTCATCTTACAGTTATTACAGTCTGTACCAGGCCGTGCTGCACATGTGTCAATGCGCCAGAAAAGCCAATGGGTGTCGGAGATTTTGGGTACTGCGACTCAAACGGTCAAAAGCGTATTCCCCCCCCCCTCCCCCGCCCCTTGACTTCTGTGCCCTTTTGCTATCGAACTGGTGAGGCTACAGCCTTTTTTTTTTTTCCTTTGCTCTCAACCGCAATGTTCTTGACTACGCCAGGAAAGTAAGAAGGCCGCACCAACCGAATTATAATATTAGCTTAACTGTTCTTCGACCAACTTCTGAGTGCTATTAGTCGTTTCCCATTACGGACGCCTGTACGAACGATGAATTTCGATTAATTTTTGTACGCCTCTCTCAGTGCGAAAAAATTTTCTACAGAAATGGGCCTGCGGCAGTCAAGCGCTGGTTACGAAAGTGTCTCGTTATAATGTGAAACCCGCCTTAAGCAAGAGCACTTTGATTTCGAAATGACATTCACTAGGGCGGCGTACAGTCGGGGTATCACCGGTGCTCAATAAAGGATGTCCTCCGCATAAAGCAATTATGCTCGTGTTTCTTATAAAGAGCTCTTTGCATTGGCTGCGAAGTTACCCTGAGCGATCTCTCGTCGTAGTGCAATTACTTTGTTGGAAATATATCTTTATTCGATGCTCTTCGTTGTCCAGAAGAGAATGTATGCGTTCTCCATCCGACCGTTCGTTTGCAGTGACACGTTACTCTGCTGAGTACACGAAAGAGGACGCAAAAAGCTCTTGCGGGACCACCATCTGATACGCATACGACGTTCGGCAAAAACCCGCTGTGGTATAACTTCTAGCGGCTGGATGGGCTTGTGAACTTGATATTACGGGATAGAGAGCCGGCCACGGCGGCTGCATTTCGATGGAGGCGTAATGCAAAAAACACCCGTGTACGTAGAATCAAGTACACGTTGAAAATGCCCATGCGGTTAAAGTTACTCCGTAGCTTTGTGCTCATCATATCACATAGCTGGTTTTGGAACGTAGAAGCCCATCAATTACTGCTTATTGTCACGTTCCACCGGGTTCTTTGTGTGTCACGTAGAGGTGACATTGAAATAGTTGGCAATGACTTTGTCGCAAACCTGGCGACGCCGCGGGTGGAACAAAAAAAAAAAAAAAAAAAAAAGGTCACGTAACCATAAGGGCGCCAAAACATGGTCCGGCATCTGTAAGACACAATGATTGCCAAATGACTGCGCCTTTAATTAACAATTGCCTAGCATTACTTAATAATTTCCCTCACAATCGTGCGTGAATACTTAATACGAGATTTGGGGTTCGAAAGGCAGATTCGCAAAAGCGGCTTTCATAGGCAGTGTCAAAAGCCTTCGTCTTCAGCTCTACAGGACCCCCCCTAGGAATTCTTCATCCATTTGGAGAGTAAAGTCGACTACAGTCGTAAGAAGCCGTTGAATCACGCGACGCTATCCTGCTGACGTCCGACGAAAAGTTGCCCAAGATTTGGTTCTGGGAGGCGTGTGCGTTTCATTAGTCGGTCCTGTTCTGTATACGTGTGTTCAGAACAAGTGTGAATGAGTTCGTTCAATTGCGGCCAACCATGGGAAAGCTGCTCCAGCTGCCCCAGTAAAAAATGGAATAGAAGACCCTCAAAGGAATGGCATTAACCTGCCGGCGAGAACATTTGTCTGCATACAAATTACATCGCCATAAATAACAAATGTCCATTGTAATCAAATAGCTTGAAGGCATCATGTGGAGGATGGTACTGGTGCAGCTTCGATTAGATGTTTAAATATGACATGCAAGCTCCAACACTGTCGCATATTCATGGCGTCTTACTCTTATCAGACATTATAGTTTTGATCGCAACAATCTGTATAAGGAAGTCCGCATTTTGTTCTGACGATCTCGTTCCACTGAGGGTTTAATGTATATGAGGAGCTCTCTACTTCTTTTTTTTTCTGAAAGATTCAATATTTCGCTATGAATATCCGCGTTTATATCATCCTAGAAACAGTTGTATTCAAAACTATTTGTCGTTTGCACATTGAAGCTCCCGCACAATAAATTCGTTTCAAATGAAGCAAAATTTAAATCCTGAACTTGTTGAAATTGAAGAGCGCAACATACACTCGTGTGTAAGCGGCGCGGTGGGCGGCGCACACACACACACACACACACACACACACACACACACACACACACACACACACACACACACACACACACACACACACACACACACACACACACACACACACACACACAAACTCCAATTTCTCGCCGCGTACTATTGTCGACGTTTCGCATTGTACAAACGACGGTACTTAGCCAGAAGGCGGTCACTTTCACCGCAAAACACTGCGAAGTCGTTCGCGTAAGTACATTTAGAATTTATGCAGGGTCGAAACAAGACCGAAACAGCCTTCAATGCAAGCTTGAGGTGCCTTGATGACCTGAACTGGCTGACAAATTGTTGGAGCAAACTCCACTATATCGTCAATAACAGTCACTTGTGTTTTCGCCGAGTGTGTAACAAATGTATGGGGCTCCTAAAAAAAATAAAACTCCTCACACTTGTATGTGCTATTGATTATGTCCTTATCTCCATAACGCTGAATCGCTCATACACTGCAGTAATGGTTCCTTTGAGGCTCGCAGTGAATTAAACCACATCAACGGCAACGATGACCAAGAATATAAGGAAGTCTAAACATGTTAACGTGCCTCTTTTATCTTTACGTAATTTTAATTTTATAAATGACGGGAAGAACATCATTTGAATTGCTTAGAAACGGTAGCGTGAACCTTACATACGACGTCTGGTTTGCTAGATTAATGACTGAGAAAGATAAAAGTATCAGTCACTCGATATTACGCACAGCCTTGCTTCTCACGCACGATTCATTCGGGTTAGATGATTTACGATGCACGCAGTCCGTTCTTACGATTCAGCCTTCTTGGCGTCATGCTTGCGTTATCGCTTAATACTTCTAAATTATCACTCTTCTTTAACCTTTATTGAAAAATGATACATTACCATAATATCTGCGTCGATCAAGCTGCTCCATTTTTGTCAGGCACATTGGAAATGAAAATTTTAGATCAAATAATTCAAGGACAAACGAATGCACGCAGAACATTCAGCAGGCTCCTAAAAATTAATGGTTTGTGTGTGCGCTGATACATTAATCATGCAGCAACCTATGATTTCCATTCGCTTACTGTTCGTCCGATTTATCACTACGTTTCCACTTTCTTGTGTGACGTTTTCTGGGTCTGGATATTTTCAATCGCTTCTAGTGCTAACGTTAGGCGAGCCAAGCGACCACTATATCATTTGCATTGGTAACAGACATGGCATTGCGTAGCACTTACGCGAGCCCATAAGTTAAGCCTGCTCTGTCCACAATGTCTAGCATGCTTTTAGTTTACATCTTTTCGCCATATTCGCGTGCATATTTGCTATGACTGTGTGGCCAAATATGTTCGGGCACGTTCTTTATTGGTGTCATGTCTGTAGGTGCACAAACGAGGCGCTGGCTACTCCTTGGCGATTGAGTCGGTGTAGTTTTCAGCATGCGTGGTTCTATATGAGAAGTCAGTTAACATTGTCACAGTAACAGCAGAACTAAAAAAAGAAATCACGAGCTCTCTCTCTGTCAAAATATGTATATAGGAACGCTATGCTTGTAGTGTGTGTGTCTCACGTACTAATTTTTATCTTTTACCTTCCTGCTAGGAAGGAAGGAAGGGGAAAACAGAAAGGTGTCCGGTTGGCTACCCTACACTGGGGGAATGGGAAGGGGGAATAGAAAGATGGGAGAGAGAGAAAGAAGGGGAATAAGGAAAAAGACGTTGTAGGACAAGTCCAACTGTCAAAGGCGTTCGCGCAAACCAGTCATCCACAAAAAGCGCTACTACTGCATCCTGCTACTTTTCCTACTGCCTTCCCTGCTGCTTCATATTTGGCCCTTTACCCCACCTTTATGTTGTTCTTTCCGTAACTTGTTCTACATTTCATTGTACCTGTCAAAGGTCAACAAGACACACCAAGCTTCACTTTCCCCCATATTTTTCGACGTGGGAAATATTGATGACCCTCCCTCCCTTCCTCCCTCCCTCCCTTCCCATCTCTCTCTCTGTCACTCTCTCTATATATATAATGCGCACACAATACACACACATTTGAAGCTGGCTCTTGAGTCTTTTTCTTTTGCGTTTGGCGATATCAGAGAGAAGGAACAAGGCTTTTAAGAAGAAAGCGAGGTATCGTCTGATCGCTAACGCGATCACAGGATACGTGTTCCAATGCTCTGTTCCGTCAGATACTGTGAGACGGTAAGACAGCGACTCTCCCTGCAACGAAACTGATGGCGTTTCATCAGTCAGCGTTGAGGAAGACGAAGTGTTCGCGAGCGCGCTTGTCTACCGGATAACACGAAAAGAGGCCGACCTCCTTCCCGAGTTAAACTCGCGTAGGCTCTCTCGCTTCTGAGTCGGGACTTGCTCTCGATCGTCTTGTGCCAATTCGCCGACAGCTCGGCAACAAAAGGATGCGCGCTTGAACAAAGACTGATTTCTCGTTCCTGCGATAACAGGTTTCGCGAGAGGGCCAGCGTCTGAGTGGGTATAGAATGCTACAGTTGTTACGAGAAGCGGGGCCGATCTCGATGAAGCAATATCGCTCCTCGAATGCAAAAAGAAAGAAAGAAAGAAAAGAAAAGAAAAAGAAAGAAAGAAAGAAAGAAAGAAAGAAAGAAAGAAAGAAAGAAAGAAAGAAAGAAAGAAAGAAAGAAAGAAAGAAAGAAAGAAAGAAAGAAAGAAAGAAAGAAAGAAAGAAAGAAAGAAAGAAATTATAGGAATCGGGTTGTCCCTGAGAAGGAGAACCTGCAGCCGAACGCTGCAATTTGGTCCAGTCTTTCGCTTTCAGCACGAGTTTGGTGGATAGCTTGGAAGAGAGGGAAAAGAGAGTGTGAAGCAAAGGATTGATGAAAGGCAAGGATGTATACCAGAAGGAAGAATCTGGTATGCTCCCCAGAAACCAAAGCTGTGTGACCGTTGAGCGCAGGTTCTTGGGAAGCGAAATCTAGTGCCAGTGTTTGGAGGTGCTCCTTTAGCTTCCGCTGTTGCGCTCGCAGCTATAGCGTACGAAAGACCACGGAATGACACCTGGGAAATGCCTCTAACCAGGTACGACCGTATTGAGTTGACAAGCGCAATATATATGCATAGCGCGCCCACGATATCGCTACAGGCTGCGGGGAGAGCGGCAGTTTCAAGCGCAAAGGCGATTAATCCTCCTCTCCTCGCGGGCGCCGCGGTCCGTCACGTGGTCGATGACATCAATGACCGATTGCGCTACGTAGTTGTCGCTCATGATGGCACGTGACGCTTCGGGAAACGTGCCGTCGCCTGCGAGGCAAGCGCGGCGGTGTCCGTCCCCCATGCCTGACTTGGCGATCCTGTGACGTAGTGTTCACGTGGCGCTTAGAGGAACCCGTGGAGAAAACAGGTTGGGGTCAGAGAGGCTGAGGAAAGTAAGATAGGAGCTGCGTCTGTCTTGGCAATCATCAAACGCATGTAACAGCTGTTACAGCTTCGTTCTCAACATTCTTGCACGCCCTGGTTCGTTGTAGGCTGGTTTGCAACTACAGCTACATAACAAATTTTCGACCTTGGGGTGGCTGAAAAGATTTCTGAGATGTCTTCGCCCTTCTGATTGGTCAAAGAGTCTTGTGGCTTCCGCAATGCTGCACGGAGCTACTGAAACAGAGTATGCACACTGCACGAAATAAGCAGGGGGAGTGGGCGGAAGTAACAATATGCTAGAACTAGATAAATGATGGGGAGAGGGGGCAAGCACGTGATCGCATTCCGTCACTGTTGCAGCTGAAATCTGCGTAACGGTGACGCGGTCATCCTGTGACGCACGAATCCGAGAATGGGTAGCCCTAAGCTGCATTAAAATCTCCTACACTCACTCGGTACCTTTCGAAATGTGGACGCGTCAAGCCTTTGAAAGAAGCGTTGGCATTGAGCGAGGCTCGAGGAACGGAAAAGAGGCTTAGTGTCCGCTTTCCTTAATTTTCTCCGGGAATCGTCGTTGACGCAACGACGCCGCCGCCGAAGCCGCTCGCATTTCTCGCCTAATCCGCGCTCGGCGTATCTTGCCACGAACAAAGCGGGGCCCATTTGGTGATCCGATTTATTTCGCCAAGGATGACGCGGTGATGTGACCCCCGTATGGTTGTCGTCATCTTCACGCTCCATTGTGTAACCATGACAACGAAAAATTCGCTCACCCGTGCGCCTTCTGTAAAGCGGAACGCCGTTCGTTGGTTGTACAGTCAAATGAATACGGGACAAAAGCATGCATTCCGAGCATCGGTGCATGTGAAAGTCGCAAGCTCTTTGAAGGTGACATTTAGAACTCGTTTTCATTGTTTCCTAGGCTAGCTGCGTGGGCTGCTTTCTTACAGGTTACGCTTGAATAATGAATAGCCGCCGCCATGGGCCATGGGTGTGCGTCTTTAATCCTTCGGAATGCGACGGTTATCAACATCACGTTCTTGCGGCACAGGGACGTGTAATTCACCCTTGCTTTTATCATGCGAAGGTCTTTGAAAAACTGAAGGCAGGCACTGAAGGTCATGAAGAGACTTTGCGCTTCTCTGAAACTCCTCGGACGATATTCTAAGAACGCAGTCGAGAACGACGACAAATTGATGGAACCGGTGGGACGCCACACGCGAAACCGATGCCGTCCATATCGCGGTGTAGGCGAAGAGGCTCTGTGTGTGCGTTGCTTACCTGCATGTGTGGGTGTGTGAGCATACGTAGGTGGATGTGCCGTATTTGCGCTCGATTTAGCTTTTGCCGAAACCAGCTACTGACTCGCCCAGCAGCAGTAGCGCACCGACTGGGGGGTTTCGGGGGTTGTAACCCCCCCCCCCCCCCCAAGCCGACCTAACCCCCCTCCCACTCCGTAACTGCTCCTATGTCCTAGAAGAATGTGGAGCTAGTGTCTGCAAAACGCCAAAAAAATAATAAAAATAATAAAATAATCATCATCATTGATGTCACTGTTATTTGGCATTTTGTTTACATTTTTTACACACGTAACAACTGTGTAATCGCTTGCCCGGCCCTTCGTGAAAAATTGAACCCCCCCCCCCCCGCCCCCCTGACAGAGATCCTGGGTGCGCTACTGCCCAGCAGTAACTTCTAAAAGCTTTGGCAGGTGCTGAGCATCTCCCAAAAGGATGGCTTTTTTTAATGAAGGCTGCAGTGTGTGACGTTTTCCTTTCTTGCATGGATGGTGCTGTTGTTAAACGCGAAGACTGCTCGATTGAGGAAGATTTACTAGGAAGTTCACTGAAGGCGGACACGTGCTCTAGCCTCAACTGACCTTGTAGCAAATGGATCTAATTTGAAAGTACCTTCAGTGTTAGATGTATAAAGTTGCGTCTTAGTGATATTTTTATTCGTGAGTAGCCTACAGACGAGCTCGGGAAATGCACTTTCGAACGAGGAAATAGGCCTGACCACGTTTGTTGCGTTAGGTTATAAACATGGCGCTTCTTCGGGCGTGGCCCTGCTACTGCGCCACGTAGCCTGACAGAACGGCAGGGCAGTCCGTGAAACTGATTATTTTCACAAGAGAGGAAATAAAAAGAAAAAAAGTGTTGTTACAAGCTTTTCTCGTTACAGAGCCTACCCACCTGTGCTGTGTTGGCCACAGTGGTGCTATTGATTCGTGGGAACGAATGAAGCACGTATTCGAGAGAAAATAAAGGAAAATAAAATGGCGGCAGCGATTAACGAAAGAGCGAAGGGGGAGTTGGCTGTAAGGAAGCTTTGGGCAAACCGGTTATGTTGGACGAGCGCTACAGAGCCCTGTGGGTGGAGAATGTTGTGGAAGAGGGGTGCTGGCCTGGTGTCTGTGGGGGGCCATCAATTTGGACGCCCCCGCCACGTGTCTGCAACTCGAAACTGTACCGTTCAGCTGCTCCTTCTTCACTGCCCCATCCCACGCCTCGAACTTGCCGACGCAATGACACTGAAGACGAGGGGGCTCCTCTGGAGAGGTTCTTGACGACTCGAGGGCTCCAGATGATAGCCGGCTGTATAGGAGGACAAAAGAAAAAAATACCAATCTGGGATCGGATACGTTATCTATCTGTGCAACCTTATCTTCTTTCCTTTCCTTGTTTTCTTTTCTTATCAGGGCTCAATCTTTCTCTGCGTGCAGATATCATTCTGGGCGTTCCGCCCAGTCGGCCATCTTCTCTCCATCTGCGGGAGTCGGTGATCGTCATGGGCGGAGCGTGGAGAGAAAGAATCCCAGTAGCGGTGCGCGACAAACACACGCGTTGTACGAAACAAAGGGATCAATGGGATAACTGTGGAGTATGCGTGGTAGGAACAAACAAAAAGAAACTATAGAGAGAGAGGGATGCTTTGTGACAACGTTATATGAGAGCGAAGAACAGTAAAGGCAGTAGCTGTTGCCAACTGCACACAACGGGGGTCCGAAGACAAAGGCGGTGACGGTGGTGGTGGTATGCGCGTCTCCTGCCGTCTCGTCGCTGACGCCTTTTCTGAAGGAACTCGTGATCCCCATCTATCCCTCTCGATGCCCCGTCAAGATCTCCGAGGCAATTTTCATCTTCGGATTTAGTTGCTTGGAATGCCACTCTCATCGCTTCAAACCCTTGCCTTCTTCAATTTCTCTTACCTTTATTTCTCCTCATCCTGACGTCTTTTTGTTTCTTCATGCACCCAAATATTTTTGCAGCGGTCCCTTTATTTCTATAACAGTGGCATTTATTTCTTTTTTTTTTCTAGAAATGTTAAGGTACTCGACCTTTACCCATGACACGCTACAACATTGCCGACGTGATCATCAGTGCCCGTTTTCGTGAAGTATGCGGCCAAGAACTGCCTTTTTTTTTGTGTGTGTGTGTGTGTGATTGAAAGCAACGGATACGAAGGAACAGATGCTTCGCGAAAGAAAAATAAAAAAAGGAAGAAACAAGGATCCAGGGAAGGGACGACGCCATGGGGAAAAGTAGGGAAGGATTCTGTGATTCTTAGTCGAGCAACGTCCTTCTTGCGTAAGCCACTGGTGTCGTCTGGAAGCGCGGAGCTCCGCATTACGTTCACTCCTGCAGCGTCATCTTCCTTTCTCTCTTTCTTTCTTTTTCCTCCTGTTTCTCTTCACTTGCTGGAGCAGACGGTTCGTGTTATGGTTTCATTTTCCCGGGAGACCAATTTCTCTCCCCAGGACGTGGTGATCGTTCCCATCCTTTTCGTGTGGTCTTTCCCTACGGCCTCCGCATTATATCTTCCTCTCCCTGGCCCGTTTCCCTCCGTATGATGCCCACATTCCCCCGTATAAGGCGTGCTTACCTCCTTTAGGGAACAAAAGGATGAAAAGGGAGCGGTGGAAGAGGGGGAGGAGCAATTTGTAAGAGCAAGCAAGGCGTCACGGTTTGCCGCCTTTACGAGTGCCGCTGGAGTTTGTCTGAAACTATATTATAGGGAGCTCCTGGGACGATGCTCTTGTCGTTTGGCTCGTTACGGACCTTTTGGCTGGCTTTGGCTTGTGGGCGGGCGTAGATGAAGCCGTTAGCGTTCTGCTTCAGTTAGCGTTGCTCGCTTGTGGTGCCATTTCCTTTCCGATGTGATTTAATGCCACGGATAAGTTGCGATGACAGAAAAGAGTTGTCAGTAGTTGCTTCCATTTCGTAACCTTTCTTCCATAATGTGTGGCGTGTGTCCCTTTCTCTATTATTTAGCCATAATTACTATAATTATCGTAATTATACCACCTACAAGCAAAAGAAAAACGTTTAACCGGCACTGCTGTCGTGATTCGTTGCTGTGTATTCCTATTACCTGCAGGACTTATATGTGTACTGTGAACTTTATTTCGTGCGCAATTAGCGGCACTGCCTATCCGGGTATGTGCTCAGGTTTTTCGTGAATGCTCATTCGTTAGTAAATATCGTTAGTGCAATGTTAAGGTTTCAGTTCATGTCCCTGGGGCCGACGTATCGACAATACACCCGTCTTTTGGGGGACAGCAAAATCTTTTTCCTTTTCGTTCCTGTGAGGATGGTGCATCTCTGTAGTAAAGAATGGCGGAAAAGAACAAAAACGCAACGCCACATTGCTTTGGTTAATGACGAATGCTAGTTTCTGCGTATGACGCGCTGTAGTTGCTCAGAGTGGGATGCCCTGTAAGTGGGTCACTGATTGACATTAACAACCTAACCCTTTCATCAGTGTCTGTAAGTGCAGAAGCGGTTTTGATGCCCACCCCAATAGTGTAAGGGGGCGCAGTTGCAGGTAATTATATAATTTTCGTGTTAGTTGCACAATGCTGTAGCCAAGCATAAATGTTAATAAATGGCATCTACAAAGACATCTTCATTAAATGACACCTTCATTTAATCGCATTTTGCTATATCATTTAGCATACATACGATATGTTATTTCTAAGCGGCAGACTTATGTTTAAGTTATTTAGGTCGCTGTTAGCCCGTTTTACGGATATCTCCGTCGTCATGAAGGCGCTTGTTTGTATTCGAGTAGCTATACATACAGGGGTTCTCGCAGCGGTCGGCACAAAGAGCGCGTATTTTTGCACTTCAGCTGACGTCTTACTTTCTTTGTCATTCTCTTCTGCTTATCTAAACCACCAATCTTAGCCGACTTGCTCAATTTGCTTCTCTTGCGGACGCAAGTTTTACTATAATTTCAATCTGCCCAGAACAGACGAGACTCCATCGCAGTCGCGACACCCGCTCGATTAAAAGTAGCGCAAATTATGGCGCAACCACATCACATGGCGTCCTAGTAATAAAAATTGGGGCTATTTTTGAGCTTTAAGTGTAATTAAACGAACCCTTATGTCCCAGTTTTCTTCTTGTACCTCTTATGAAGCAACCTTGGTCGTCACTTTATTCTGTCCGCAGCAAACGAATGATCTTCTAAGCGCATGAAATTCAATATCGCACAGTATACAGTGCTTCCATCGCTAGCCTCCGTTCTTCATGTAGAGATGACGCGTATTGACTGTCTCACCAAACATCGCTGACTCTTGCAAGGCGAGCGACGGTTCTGTGTCGTTAAAGAGATAAAAGTAAAGAGGCACTTAACATTTATCAAAGGAAATCGTAGCAAGCAAAGTGCCCCTTTTAACAGGGCCTCTTAGACTTTCAGTGATGCAACCAATTGACGAGAGTGTGTCGTATGAGATTTGGTTGCCGGGCATAAGAAAGTTCGGGCAATAAAATCGAAAATACGGTACAACAGATATATGCCCATTCGGCCACTTATCCTCGCTTCGAATTCGACTCCACTTTATCGAAATGGCTGTTTTTTTTGTTTTTTTTTTTTTGCCAGGCGTATGCGAAGAGGCGCGGTTTTCGCCCATACGCGCAGCCTTCTGACCCGTGCCTCCGAGAAACAAGTTTCAAGTTTCGCGTAGATCAAAAGGCCAGTGAATCCACTCGAGTACATACTTGCGCCTACTACGGTCTGCGGCGAGAGCTAAGACTGTACCGCCGCAAGTTTAGACCGTACGTCTTGCCGTACTTTTTCATTGCTGGTGCTTCAACCCTTGCTGATAAATTCAGCTCGTGTGCGTGAGCCCGTGGCTGTCGTATGCATAGCACTAACTCCATGTCGATACTTTATGGAGATCTCCTTTTCCAGAAACTCCAAAACTGCGAATGAACAAAAAAAAAAGCGAGGGGGGGGGGGGGGGCAGAATGGAAGATGGTTCGCTTGTGTGACTCTGAATATCAAACATGCAAGATCTTTAATGCATGACGCTGACTCGATCAAAGAGTGCGTAATTTTGTTTCTTTCGTCAAGGGTCTGCACGCGCCCCGAACTCTTTATTATTTTCATAAAACACTCTCCTCATGCAAATCCACGTTTTGCTTTAGGCTTCCAAGGCTACACATTGACGTTCTGAAAGAGTGCATGCTCAAAAGGGCGGGCAGTACGATGAGTGGTGTGCCTCGAACTTATTCCATCTTCCATACAAGCCCGACTGTCTTGGTACGCTCGGGCGATATATATTCAGTCAGGCGATGAAGCGGGCGGCGTTCTCTCGTGACTTTCGAGCGAAGCGAAACAAACCCGCAAGACTACGCATGACTGGCTAGTTGCGTTCTATGTGCGTGTTATGCACTACTAATTGCTCCAAGATCACAGTAAACACGAAATCGAAACTACGCCTCTTATGCTTGGGTAGTCGAATCGGAGGGCTCCGACATCACTGACACACAGCGGCTTTCGCAGCATTATGTAGGTAATCCAGCATCTGCGTGACATCTACAACCGACTGTGGCATTGTGCTATCAGAATTTCTCTCCGCCCCCCACCTCCTCTTCCTCTCTCCTTTCTCCTTAGCTTCACTCTTTCTTATCCATTTTCCATTGTACAGGTTAACATAACGATTGTCCTGAAGTAGTGACTATACCTGCCTTTCCATCACTCCTATTTCCTTGCCTCTCCAACTTCATGCCAGTGTCGAGAGCGACGAACGTCATGGCAACACACTGACAAGTTCTAATACGTTTTCTTTCTTTTTTTCTTCTTGTTAGTTTTTCTTGCTTTGAATAACGCTAAAGGTTAATTAATCTGTGGGTTTTCGCTTAAGGTAGTCTATCTTCGACCCAACTACAGGGACCCGTGGGAACTAGCAGACTCGCTTGGCTAAGCGCGACTCGTAGATGTTGGGTGGTTTGCTGTGACGACACAGTGGCGTCGCCACGCAGTTGGCTGGAGTGTCGTTCCTTTCAGTGACAGAAACTGCATTTTTCTTGACATGTCGCCGACTACGGTAAGCAAACGAGGTACACATTTTGTCGGAGTAGTACCACGAAAAGCTACGCATACGCATCTGCTGCACGTCACGAGACTGCACGCCGAAATACAGGCTCATTACTGTGCTTTCGCTTACCTAATTTGCAGCGTGTCTGCGGACGCGGTGAGAACGAGCGTATAGAGAGCTAAATATTTCAAGACTTCCTTCTGTCGGGGTGTAGGTTATCCGAATAACGACGTCTCGCAGCTCCAAAGACCTTGGTAACGTAGTCGTGGCTCCTTGGCCAGTTCTTCCTCATTTCCTGAATGTTCCTAGAACGCACGCGCATTTGCTTAAATGCTAAACTACGGAAAGTTGCGAAAGATTGCGACTGGCCCTTTCCAACCATCAGAGAGCGTTGATGACAGAGTATGAAAGGATTGAATGACCGCGTTTCTACCTCAGTTATTCATTCATTATCCGGCCATTGTTACAAAGTTTCGACGCGTTAACTCAACCGGTGCCAAATGACGAGTACTGAGAAAGGGGACAATAGCCCTTCCTGCCGTGCTGTGGGTAGAGATAAAGGGGTCAAACGGAATAAATTACAGAGAAAGAGAGAGATAGAGAGAGCATTAGTTGCGCGCACACTTTTGGGAGCTCATCAACTGGGCACGCTCTTACAGAGATGTGTCGACTTATAGTGCATGCACTAACAACGCCTCCGTTGCTCTCCGCGCCATCAATGCATACGGTCATGAGTTGATAATATCACATTCTGCAAATGGTCTCCAGTCCTTCCGGTTTAGTAACATCCCGAGCGGGTTACGCTGGCTTTAATAACGAGCGTGAAGGCAGAAAGTGTGTTCAATGACCTTTTTGGTCACGCAAGAGTCGTACGTCAGCCTGTCCGTGTGCTGGGATAAGGTTAGGCGTCTTCATCTTGTATACTTCGGAAGAAACAGTCTGTGATTATTGCTATGTTCACTGAGTATGTCTGCAATTATCTCACGCACTTATGTATGTACAATGACAACGAAATAGAAAAGTAGACACTATAAGCAGCAAATATATATATATATATATATATATATATATATATATATATATATATATATATATATATATATATATATATATATATATGTCTATTATTAGTAACTTATTCTTTCACAGTACTAAACACACCGCTTTCGCCGCGAGAAGACTGATCGTAAGTCTGAGAAAGCTGAAAGAGAAAATAGTGGCACCGACGCTAGCTCACAGATCCCGCACCAAGTCCCCTGACCTTACAGCGTTTGAAGGCGTCTACCAGAGCCTGCGTATTTTTTTCATCGGCTGAAAGGGATTGCACTTCGTTCTGAGGCAGGCATAATGTTAACAAGGCATGTTTCAGAAAATCCAACAAACAACACGAATTAAGAGACTTTTGCAATCTGTGACGTCATATTCAGTTTCACGCGCTGCAGTATCGAAACGAAATTCAAGAAATGAACTTCGGCCGTCGTTTTTTTCTTTAATGAATGAGCCTGTGGCGACAGCATTGGCGACTACAAAGTTTTGACCCTTTGACTAATTGAGAGCATCACTTCCTTGTCCCTTTGAACGGCAGGGCTGAAAAAGGTGCCGCTAGGCTGCTTTCTCCGTGCTGGAGATTGGGTTTCCTGCTTGTGAAGTGCTTATTGGGTTTGCTAGAACAACATGCAATACTCCGAAATTGAGAAAATGTATCGCGATGAAAAGGGCTGCGCATTTTGCTGGCAAGTCGATACGAACACTTTTTTTTAAAGCGACGCAACCGCGGGCCATTACATAAGCCCAACCGGCGTCGCTTCGACTCAAACATTTAAATTAATCGAGCGAATCCCTCTTTCGGTGCGACACTGCCCACCACCCGCACGACGACGCCGTGGTTTACCCCTAATGGCCTAAAACCCTGCGAAGCGAAGGCTATCTCGGCGTGTTGGGTAATTACCGGCTGGTCGATTAATGAAGACTCAGTTTCTCGATGGCCGCTCCGTGGTGTCCCGCACGCTATACCCGCGTGTTGTTGCGGCTTTTAGCTGAAAGCGTCACCGCTTTGTGCGGGCCCCGACACAATAATGTTGTCTCCGTGCTCGTTGTTGAACGGGGAGTCGAGCAGTGTGATGAAACTTCGGCGGTGCGTTGGACAATGGACGACGCTTTGAATCGACAGCCCTTAGGCGTAGAAAAAAAGGACGATCGATTGAAATCCGTAATGGTAAGGCCATTTTGCGCACCCTTAAGAACGAAGGACACGGAAAAACGACAGACTGAGTTATTTGTTCGTACGGTTGCGCAAGATAGCATTGCCATGAACGGCTACCAACTTGCCCATATCGATACCCTTCGATGAAATGTTTAATTTCTATCTGTGAAATCACGTTTCAAGCATCTTAGTTTTAGATTACTTGCGTTTCTCCGTGTCCTTATTGTTATTTTGTTTTGATACATACTTCATATGCAAATGTGATTTTTGTGCGCTTCCTCAGTAGTACCCCGTGCGTTTGATCTGTCCCAATTTCGTCGTCATTAACTGTTCTCAAAATATGGGAGTTCGAGCGTTTAGGCCGTTATGCGTTGCACAGCGACATGCTAGCCTTCGTAAGTATGCGAAACGTACAAACCCTACCGCAATAAAGGAGCAATTTAATTTAACTGTGTTTTGCGTGGAGAACTTCGCGTCGACCACTTCGTCTCACCCATGATTTTAACCCATTTTCGTTTAATTTCTCTGCTTCCAGACCGCTGTCAGGCGTTGTATAGAAAGTTACCACGGTAAACCTGAACAGTAAAGAACTGCGCGAAGACACGAAGCAGCTGAACAACGCGAAAGCAGCGAACACGGTCCAAAGGGCTGAAATCCACGCTTGCTCCGACATTTCGGCCTTTTCCTATAAAGAAACTTTTCGCGCGGCACAATACGTAGCGTTCTTTTGCGGGCTTTTCTTTCGACACATATAGCTGATCCTTGTCGTGTTTGTTTTTCGCGCCACACTGCTCCCGGAGACAGCTGATACCGTCCACACGTATATATAGTTTGCTGTGGTCCGCTCGGCTTCCACGTCCTGGTCGTGACGCAGAAAAACGGATACCCGAGCTTGGGCGTGGTTGAAGTTCAAGGCTGCGACTTCTTTTTCACCGTGTGCACTTTTACTTCATTCCTTCTTGCTTTCCACTTCCCTTCTTTTCTGCTTTTTTTTTCCTCTTCGCCTTAGCGTGATTTCCCTCTGTCGCACATTCTTTCTTTCTTTCTTTCTTTCTTTCTTTCTTTCTTTCTTTCTTTCTTTCTTTCTTTCTTTCTTTCTTTCTTTCTTTCTTTCTTTCTTTCTTTCTTTCTTTCTTTCTTTCTTTCTTTCTAGTTTCCCTTACACGCTGCCCGCCGGCGCAGAGTTCTTCAATAGCCTGTAGCTTGCCTGTGCACTGCTTGATCTGACTTTCCGTGTCACTTCCCATTTGTTCTTTTGTCCCTCTTCCTCGCGCCTTGTGCCCAGGCGAGCGAGACGATGTCCCTCGGGACATTCTTTCAATGCCATTCTTTATCTATCACTCTATTCCTTATTTACGTCCTGTCGCTTCGCTCCTTTGCTTCTCTTATCAGTCCTTCAGTTATATCTTCGCTCTTCTTCTTCTTCTCTCACTCATCCACATATGTCGAGGAAGCACAAAGCTAGGACCGATCCGTCAAAGTGCGGAATCCTCATAATATAAAGAAAAAAGAGTGGAGGGGGGGGGGATGGCGAGCGCCCTCTGCTGGCGCAGTTCGCTTCGCCCCTTCTTTGACCCTTGTGCTGCCTGAAATATCTATGCAGTCGTTGGTGGCACGCCACCATGGCGAACATTTGGGTCCCGCACAGTAATATGCGTCACAAGCTCAAGGTTATCGTTGACGCCTCCAATACCGACGAAGCAGAGCCAAGTCGCCGAAGGCGAGGAAGCTTATTCGACTTTTGTATAGTTTACCGAGCAACAAGCCTTCCTGATTTTTTTTCAATTTCGTGTCTTGTGCCTGGTCATGCGTATGTCACGAAGACATTTTCTGTTCGATCGCTCTGTTTCTTATTACCAATAGGAAATTTCCTACCCGTGCATTATTGCTGTAGCGATGGAACTGTCTGCCGGGAGATTTCGTCCGCTGAGTCGATTCGAAGGAGAAGGCGTTTACGCAGCTAACAAAGGGGGCTGGACGGAAAGGATGGCTGCAACGAAATGACTTTCATAATTAAACATTAAAGACTCGCAGAGACACGCAGGACTGTTTACATGTTGGAATGCAAAAGCTCCTCTATTCAGCCACTTCGCTGTTACGTGTCGCTCCTGCGCCAGGGCATCATCAGTGACGTCATCAGCGACACCACGCGACGACGTCATCGTGGCATCGTTACGTAACTTTAGCCTCCGACGTAATGCGATGGCGTCACGCTTGGTCGCATCATTCTTTTAGAGCACGCTCATGAACTTCCTATGGTCGCGTGACATTTTTTTTTCTAACATCGGCGGCGACCCCGGGTTCTGTACACGGGTATTTTCAACATATTAAATGACACCTCCAGATGAAATCCAAACTAGAAGAGTACCTCAGGGGAAGATGGAGGTATGAATCGATGAACAGATCGCTAAAAACGATGTAGAACAGGGAATGTCGCAGGAGCTGACGTTTCGACAAGTGGACTTGTCGAAACGTCGGCTCCTGCGGCATTCCCTCTTCTACATCGTTTTTAGCGATCTGTTCATCGATTCATACCTCCAGATGAGACACACAAAGCTTTCGCCTTAATAAGAAAGTTTCGATGGCTGGATGTGAATTCTAGAACTCAAGTATCAAAGCCAGATTCCCTGACCCTATTGTGGTACGTGCGCGGGCCTTTTCAGTAACACCTTTAAGAATGTACCACGTGAAAGCAAACAAGTTCTGGGCCTTAACCTTATTGCTACACCGTCAAGGTGTGACGCCTGCGCCACCACTGGCAGGGCTGTTGGCAGTCTATAGCTGCCCGAGCCCGTTGAGGCACCGTCCACCAAAGTATTTCTAGCGCATCTGTTCCCATATTTTTAAGTGTAAAACTCCCTAGCGTAAAAGCAGGGACACAAGCGAAGGGATAATAGGCTAATTTCCCGCTTGACTTCACGCTGTGTGTGCTGGCCTAAGTGATTTCTAATGTTTATTATCATGAATGTATAAATGGCTGAGCAGTCTGCAGTTAGTTATTAAGCGTAAATTCTCTCCCACTTTTATGAATTAGGGAATACTTCAATCAGGGTATTGAGGAAGTTGTAGTTGGGAGCACTGGATTTACATTGCAGTGTTGGTTAATCGTCAAAGTTGTTACTTCAAAGGACATTTGCATTCGGCATCAGAAATTTCGCATTGTACCAGAATAAAATCAAGAAGAAATAATCGTGTAATCTACATGGCAACCTTGTATAGAACTTGCATCGAAACTTGAAAGCGACAGACATAACAATTTTAACAGGGGCTTAACACATACATAGCACATCACACAATTAAGAGGGCTACGGTAATGCTAGTTTTTCTGTTGCAGAATATGTGAAATACGTGGGAAATATGATCACATGATTCCGCAACGACTGCAATATACTTAACGCGCTATAGGAAAGGACTGCCATGTCTACCACATATAGCTTGGCCATGGGAATGTTGTAGTTCTCTACAGGGGCGGTGACTAATTTCTACTGTTGTGAGATACTCCCCGGTGCTACCTTCTTGAGATACGAGCTTGCAGATATAAGATGAATAAGTGCTGCCGTGGAAAGGAAAATTCCACTGACGTTATTGTATGGATTTGTGGCACCTAATGAATGCGTAGTTTGGATCTGTTACCCCATATTATCTGCGCTGTAGGCCCCACGCTTCAAATATGGCTTCGCTTTGCCTCGAGTTCGCTTAAGAGGTTGTGAAAAACGCGTCAGCCTCCCATGTCGTGCCAAGTATAAAACTAATAAACACCGCCAGCAGTTCCCGATTACTGGTTTAAACAGCTGCCGTCCTTCTCTCGCTGGGCAGGCGCAAACGCACTCTTTTTACGTCGCGTGGAATATTAGAGTAGTTGTGTACGTTCTTAAAGTAGATAGAAATGAAATGGTTAATGTTTTTTTTTTATAGCTAACGTTCCTGCTTGTATATATATGTCAAAAATTGTAAATAAGTTAGATAAATTCCTATTACGTTCTAAAACCATAGGCTCGACTCGATTCCGGAGGCCTCGAACCTACCCCAAGAAGAAGCGACGGTTACGTGCATCGCGCGACAACACTTCACATTCTTTAAAATCAGATGCGTATCCACGAGCATTGACTGCAATCGATTCTGATATATAGCTCAGAAGGGAGTTAAGCGCTAGCTTTTGTTGCAGGACCTTGCCTTCGTTCGTATACGTGTTGTAGTGCACAGAAGCCAAATCCCCAAACTCTATATAGACAACACTTGACACCGCTGAGAGTGCGTGAAGTGCAACTCGTCCCGCCAAAGCTGCTGGCCGTGCACCTATCTCATAACAACCCGCAGAGGCGCCCCCTTTGGCATTCTACCGCACTAGTCCCTTCCCTCCAGCCGGCGCATTCACTTCACGCTTCCTGGGTCCAATTTTGGGGAGCGTGCATTTACATACTCTAGGTTCGCACGCATTCAAACTCGTCGTATACGCTTCTTTTTAGTCGTCGTTTCTTTTTCACCACAACTCCGAGTCACTCAAAGCTCTGCGGCTTTGTTTTTGTTTTTTTTTTACCCGCTCCTTTGTGCCCACATACTTGTAAACTAAAGGCTGTAAGGGATCGCAATTCCCAAATCTTCCAGAGGGCGTGAAGTCCCGCTTAGTGGGGAGAGCGACACACATTCTGAATTTGTTCATTGCCAGCTCAACTGAATGCGCAGAAAAAGGCTGGGGGGGGGGGGGGGGTGTAATTTAATCCTGCAGGTCTTTCTTGTTTCTTCCCTCTCACCCTGGGGAGTCTGCATGGGCGGAGAGTTTGAATAGAAGTAACACGGAACTTCATTTTTTTCTTTCTTTTTTTTTGCACAAAAGGGCAGAGAGAGCTTAGCGATTTTAAACCCGCGCTCAACCCTCGAATGTTCACGTAAGAGAAAGAAGGCGCAACTGATCGCGCTTCTTTGATTATCTTTTTGAAAGAAAAACGGTTGAGGAGACGCAGCCGCGTGTGACTGAGTATAGATGCTAAGCAGATCATCATTTTGTCATACTTTACCTTCGTACTTCCCTCCAGAACAATGCTACAAAACGGTGGATATTGGAAACACATACTTATGCATTTATAATGGCCTTGCACGTTTTCTTTTTTTTTTTCTTTTTGTCATCGCTTCCAGGGCCGCACCTATGTTCTTCTTCTTGCGCGAATTATTTCCAGTAACCTTTATTTCAGGAATTTATTCCTTTCAAAGTCTACGTGGACGTTCAGCCTTCGGCAGAACGCACAGCTTGAGTTCGAATTCAGTTTAATTATTGTCGTTCGTGAAGTTGAAAAGGACCTGGCCATCGACGTCGCAGAGAATGACCTTGTGAACAGGGAGCCCTTACGGCTTCTAGAGCGCCAATATTATCGTTCGTTCTTTCCGTGTGAAGCGAGCGTAATTTTCAATGTGCTATGCAACGACTAGATTATAGATTTGGCAGAATTCTTGACAGTTACCTTATTCACAACGAGTCTGAATTCCATCCAACCTATTTGATCAGCGTTTGTGGAGACATAGGCTTGGAAAGAATAATATTACTCGACAATTTGTCGAAAAGCTAGCTTCAGCGACATTTCTGCTTGAAGTCTCCTCGAAAATCGAACCTATGTTAGTTTTGCGACTTCGCCTCCCATTCCACTCACCCGACTTCATAAGATATGCAAAGCCTCTTTACTCAAGAAACCTTCAGATCGCCCACAACATTCATTTGCCTCTGTGTCCTACCTGTCCTCGTTCCTAAGCTGCCAGTGTTAATCAATTCTTGCGCCATACTTTGTCAAGGTGTATTTGTTTCAGGACACCCTACTGAAGAGCAGAAGAGCCTCTGTGTAATTTTCTCGCACGCTCGTAAGAAAACACTGTGAAACAAAATGTACAATAAGAATGTTGCGTTCAGAGGACCTCTAGAAACACAACTTGTTTTTCGGAACTGACACCTTTACTTCCTCGGGAAATATTTTATCTGTACATGCTTCCTTCCTTTTTTTGTTTTTTCCTGCAGCCTTCGTGCTTCAAGCCCAATAATGCAACGCACCGTTCAAAGGAAACTGCTTTGTATTCCGTCGTCGTTCACCCGGTTTTCGGTCGGCTTCATCAATTTCACATCATGCACGTTGATGTTAGGCGATCTTCCTTTTTTTTTTCTCTTTATTTTTTTGTATACCTTAGTTTTCTCGACGTCGAAGTTTAATCTTCGGGCCCCTTGCCTGGGCTCTTCTAATCCCTTCTACTGACGTCATTGAAGGCCTTCAATTTTTCCTCAAGAGCTGTGTTGGAAAAATTTGACCTTTTCGCGAAGGTATGACCGTTGTGCTCTCAGTACTCCTTTCTCACCTATTCACGGGCCCACACGAGTGTTACTCTTACGGGTACTTATGTGTTTCAAATAGGCTGTGTTCCAATTCTGGACAGCATCGTAGAGCCTACCTTGACAGCTTCAAAGACAAATTCAAAGACAGCTTCGCGTCCTTGTCGTCCGAGTAATGGAACCCGCCCGGATTACGATTGCGCGACGAGACGCCATCTCGCATCGACAAAATGAAGCTAAAGAAAACGCTCACAATTTTCGTTTAATTTTACCTATTGCGTGTTCGAGTCTACGAAAAACTCGATGCAGCTCACACAAAGCGCGTAAGAAAGCGCCTCTTTGCGAGGAGACGACCATTCCGGCGACGTCCGTGGATATTCAAGCAAACCTCTCAGCCGCCATCTTGTTTGGACAGCAAAGTAGCCTGCACCGTTTGTCTTTGTACGCCGTCTTCGCGAAGCTGTCTATTTTGCCGTCCACCGTGAGTATTGGAACACACCCATACTGAAGGAGGACGGAAAGGCAGGGAGGTTAACCAGACATGCGTCCTGTTTGCTACCCTACACTGGTGGAAGGAAGTAAGGGACTGAAAGAAAGAAAGAAAGGATGGTGTGACTGTCAGGGGGTAGACAACACGTGCCTGTCCATTGTGGACCTACAGGCGATCACTCAGCCCGGTTGAGCGCAAAAACTGAAGCAAAGCCCGCGTCGCTTTGCTAGCCTGCGATGCGTGTAGGGCCATGGTCAGAGATTTTTTTTTTTCTTTGAGAAAGATCTCTGTTCATGTCGACTTAAAGCACCGCGAAGAATATTGCGTTCGTTGGTGAAGCTAGCACAGTCACACAGTGTTTTTAGCGTCCCTTCAAAGTTGCAAGAGTGGCATGTGGAAGTGTCTAACATTCCTATGCGGTATCGGTGGGCTTTTGTAAAAGCTACACTTAACCACAGGCGGCACTGTAAAGTTGCGTTACAGCGTGACACGTTCGATGGAATTTGCAGCCTCCGCAACACATCGAGTGTTCGGAGACGATGGTTCCAGACGCTCGGGTTGTTCCACAAAGTTTGCGACGATGAATATCGCCTAGAAAACCTCAAGTGCCAAAGGGTAGTTGTCAACACATATTACAATTTTCATCCGTGCTCCGATAAGAACTACTCCTGTTCTTTATATAATTTTTTTTCTAACAACCAAATGACCAGGAACACGACCTACTACTGTTGCTTGTTGCCAAGTTCAGTTGAGACAAGTAATGTAATGGGAATGCGAGGCAAGTGATGCTTCCGGTATGCTTTGTTAATCTCTAAATGAATTGTTCAATCACAAATAACTAGCTCAATTGTTTAGTTGGCATATTTATTGATACCTCTAAAAGAAGGCCAGTTCCTATGGCAGGAGTACAGGTCGTAGTTTTAATTGTCGTGTAGGAGACAAAGGTTTCCGAACTTGTTGTCGTGTTCGCTGTCGTCGTTGTTGCTAATATATGAAAAAAAAATTGTCTACATTAAAGCTTGCTAACCTGATACGTAGCTGAATAATTTCAACCCTTCGTTCATCGTACGCGGGCACAAGGCGTGAACCAACCAATGACCAAGTCTACAAACTTTACAACTAAGAAACAAACAGAACATACAGAACGTTATCAGGACAGACGATCAATATGTGCACTCATTGAACCTTTCGTGTGAACAAACGATGCGGGTTAGACTCCGGCTTCGGCGGTTACATTGGCAAAAATTCTCAAGGTTCGTGTGCTGTGCGTCAACAGTGCATGTTAACGAACCCCAGGCGGTAAAGGAATTTTCCGGAGCCTTTCACAACGGCGTTCCTCTAATCATATCGTGCTTTCGGCATGTAAAATTTGGAAAATTATTATCGTATTCAATTTTCGTGTGAAAGTTCATTAAAACGCCACTACGCCCCAAGTACACGAATCTAATTCTCAAGTGGTCATTTCATCAAAAGACTAGGCCAACGGCCTTCTTTCGCAACAACAAGCGACTCGAAGACTCAGCAACACTCCGAAGCAGTTAAAAAATCAGCAGCACTCCGAAGCACGAGAGAAACACAAAATAAATTCAACCTGTTCGCAGCGTGAACAGTTCTTGTAATTTAAATCTGCGTTGTGTACCTCTATTCTTCAACGTACATAGAACGCGTTGAACGCAGTCTCAGTCTCACTTATCATTATCAGTTCACCATACAATAATGAATTATGGGTGGCACCCAGACGGGAGCCCCAAATGTGACTTCACCCAGACCCTCTAAATAAAAAATTACACTCTAAGTACGTTAACACGGTGAAATAGAATACAGCGTTGATACTAATATAAACTGTGTGAAATAATTGTGCAAACGTAGCACATGCACACAAATCACATACGAACTCATTTACGTACGAACTTGTTGTATGAACAGTGGTCTATTTATGGAGAATGCTTGAATTCATACAAAGGTGATAATGATCTATTGTGCTGCTCAATAAACTATTCTTATACTACAATCAGCACTCAACTGCGCAAACGTCGCAAGAAAAATACTGGCCGCTGTTCTTCGACCTTCAAAAGACATCCAAAGTGATAATGACTCAAGAAACGACAAAGAAATCGCAAAGACGGTGACAGGCTGTGCTTTTTTAGGCCGACCTGTAAGCTCTGCAGATGGGCTGAGACAGCTGTCTCAATTTGCATAAGGAAGCCCGGTTCCTTGCGGACGTGCTTAGCATAGGCGAAGAAAAAAAGTTGGCTTGTGCGAAACTTTCCCTCAGAGCTTCTTGACTAGGGACAGTTCAGTGTAAGTTCATGAATATGTGGATAGCGGTTCTTGAAGCACAAAAGAATGGTGGCGCAGAAGTGCGGAATCTTGTATGTGCTGGCACTGGGCTGGTCTGCACATTACGGGATGACCTCAGCTTTCTAAATTGGGATGAAATCGTTTATCCTAGTTGCGGCCGTGCGGTGTGCAGTTTTGAATAAGTTCGTGGACCCAATCGAAGTAGCGCTGACAGTTGGCTGAAGTTCGTGACGAACTTGCATTTAAAAGACACTTACGTGCTCGAGTTTAATCTCTTCCATAATAGTTGAACAATGCTGGGCGTCATGTACCTTTATATTGCAATTGTAATGACGCTGGAAAATATAGTACTAGTCATAGACCAGTATAGACCGATCTACGTATGCATTACGTTTGTTATTCGTCTTAAACGCTATATAACGGTATGTGGTGTGCCTGCTGCCTAGCTTGGTCTTCTCTCAAGTGCATTTACACTGATACCTTTGCAGACCATTCATTCATTCATTCATTCATTCATTCATTCACACTACGAGCTTCTATGTTGAACGTGTACATCTTCAATGTGCAAATTTTATCGTTACTATGGTGATTTCTCATGCTAGGTTTGATACTATTTCAACAATCACAGAGATAGAATAGCATTCATAAATATGTTAGCAGAGCTCTGTACTTGTCTTTTTGCGTGTTTTACCTAGCTTTCCTTCATCGTGCCGCTCTGTGCTGACAGCGCGCGTCATGAATCCACGTCTGAGGTTGCAAGTCATGCTTTCAGCTCTGTATTCTGTAACGCCATCCACCCATGTTACGCTGTATATAGGGTTACCGCAAAGAGCTGTGTTCTCAGTTTCATGCATTAGGACAAGCCTGAATAAACCAGAGAACGCAACATGTGAAGCCACCAGTCGAATGACGTGGTTGTCGAAAAGTGTGAGTGCCGCCTCGCCCTTGTAGTCGCTGACGTGCTGCACCCCACAACAAGCACAACGTGCTCAAGAACGTCCTCAATGCGCACGAGAGCGTGCATGGGGAACATTACGCGCCATGGGCGCGACGCGACCGCGGACGTATCATTCCTGATGAACCAAGCGCAAAAACCGCAAACACACATAGAAGAAGCTGGTCAAGCAGCGAACACATAATAAGCGGTAATTCGCCCCAGGCACCGCGCGCTCTCCACGCTCTGATAGGAAACAATGGGCTAAGGTACCGCAGAAGTATTACCCCCCTAGGCGTGGACAAAAAAAGAAAAAACAAAGCTTTCCCTCCGAATGCTTCCTTTTGTCTACGTCTCTTCACCGCAGACCACAGTCGTTATCGACGTTGGGCCTAACTTCGGTAATCGTTTTTGCGGGGCGGTCCGCTTTCGATTAGCACCTCTGGTTGTCAGATGGCTATTTGCCTATCTCCCTTTTGTTCCCGCAAATGGCCTCGCGGTTGAAGATGGGCTCTCGCGTACATGTTTGAAGAGAGAGAACTGTGGCACGTTCGAGAGAGGACTTTCCATTTCTTTGTTTGCAATTCGTCGCCCAGTTTTCTCATGTTTATTTTCTCGAGTGCTTCGCATTGTGGCGTGACTGGAATCGCTCGCGCTTAGGCTTTTCTGGGGGTTACTTTCTTTTGTTATGGTACGCGAATATCGCGAGTCTGAAACGGTCTTTGACCAAACGTGGTTTGCACCGTTTGGAGGACAGGCAAAAAAGAAAAGAAACGTTAAAGGGCCTTACAGCACTCATGCGACTGTAACACGTTTCGTGAGAATGACTGTTTGCGAAGGGCTTTGCGAGGCCGGTGGGAGGAGCCATTTTGAAAGGTGAAAGCTATTCGCAGCTATTGTTGTTCGATGACCGCGTTAACCTCGGAAAGCTGCATGAAAATCCTATTGTGTTTTTCGGAATCGAATGGGAAGCGCCAAGTGCCTCTAGCTACTCGAACGAGGAATGAAATCACCTCCGCGCTTAACTGCACCCCTGCAGCAAGCGCCGCCCGTGCTTGCTGCAATCACTAACGCTGATTAGGTCGCTCTTTAAATGCAAATTCTGCAGCTGTTTTCAACCTATTTGTAACCATAATCGCGTCCCAACGCCCCCATAAAAAGGCTCTCAGAATAGTTGTACGCGTAGTCATAAAAGTTATTGGAAGCAAGATGCCTTATTTGCGTGATTGTAAGGACTGGACATCGTCGAACTTTGTCAGTAATGGCAGTTTTTTGTATATTAGTCCCAGTTCTGCGATAAGCTTGCTGGCTTGACTCACCTTTCTGGAAGAGGTCGAGGGCTAGACTCTACCGTAGCGATCGATGCACACATACCCCTGTAGTGACGAATACGCAGAGCATAGGGGCTGCCAAAATTATCGCAAAGGTCACCACGATAGCATCTCTTACATCTTTCCCAACAGAGATTATGTATCGCAGAAACTTTTTAACTAAGAAAAAACGAACATTATGGATTACAACGAAGCATATACGCGAGAGGCCACGTGGTACTGATAACATAGGTGGACTTCCACGTGCGTGAATTGGTATGCTTGATTGGAATCCTTGCTTGTGATTTTTGTATTGTTTGACTTTGTCAATTATACGTCATACTTGCTGGGCAGTAGTTAAAGCTGATCAAGCACTTTCAATAAATCAACTCTCCTGTCTGTCTGTGTCTTTTGTGTCCCGGACTGAGGTGCGAAGTTTTTAAGAGGATCACTAACCCGCCCATCTTTCAACGCTAGTGTCGCTTTAAGAAATGAATCCAAATCAATCAACCAGGAGGGTGCACGTTTTCCCACTTCTCTTATTCGCATACGTAATGCGTGCGCTTGCGGCTCCTAACTTCCTTTGCCTCATTTGCGCTTTCCCCTTCGTTTTAGTTTATGCTTTAGATTCCATCAAAAGAAATAGAGGAAAGAGAACATCTTGAAACCTCCGCGCATGCAGAAAAGTACTTGCTTAATTTTTTTTCTCCTTCTACCAAGTGATGACTGGGCGCAGCGACTTGGTAATCTATAGGGAAAGCTCACACAGCGCCTGCTCTGTGCATTCGGCGTGGAAAAAAAAAAGAAGATCGGAAGATGGGGGAGCCCGCTAATCAGCGGTGTCACCTCGGCTGTCAAAACGTTAATTAAAAAGAGCTCGGCACTACCACGCTCGAGCTTGACGATGCGCGCACGGAGGCGATCCCATCGAATCGCTTGAGGCTTGCTCCGGATTCGTCGGTGCAGAAGCCTCATCAGCGAAGCTTCGGTGCACAGCGGAAGTAGGTTACGCGCCCACAGAAGCAAGCCATTATCGAGGCACAGCGCTGCGATAATTCTATGCAGTATTCTGGTCCAACCGGGGTCTATGATATATGTATGATGTAGTACCTATTCTGCTGTTGTTACATATGCGTAGATTGAACTTGGCAGTGATGCTGTTGCGTTCCCCGAAACCTTCCAATTATGCGAAGCGGCAATTCAAACTACTCTATACTTCAAGGTCAGGAAAGGAACGGTGCGACTAGAACTAGGACAACAGGAACAAAAGCGAAGGGACAAGAACTGACTACCAACTGAAAATAAAACTTTCACTTGGTAATCAGCGCTTCTCTCTCTCTCCAAGCATAGGGGAAGTTATTTAAGTTCTTAATTGTGGTATTGTAATTGGGGAGTAAGTAGAAAGGAATTAAAGTGGACGAAAAGACAAACCAGCCTTCGGTGGGAACCGAACCCACGACATTCGGATCGGAGGTCGTGGGTTCGGTTCTGTCCTGAGCGACTCGGACAGTTACCCTCCCGGTCCACAGTTACCCTGTCCAAGTCGCTCAGGACACGGTAAACAGGAGATCTCCGAGGGAGGCCTTCGTCCTGCCCCAGTGGACTTTATTATTATTATTATTATTATTATTATTATTATTATTATTATTATTATTATTATTATTATTATTATTATTATTATTATTATAGCGTCAAGACTGAAAACGAGCAACGCTAATTATAAGTAGTTCTGCATTCAGATATCGTCCAGAGAAGCGCAGGGCAAGAGCGTGAACATGACACTTGACAAAGACGGCCATTAAAATTTACGTGAGTGGATCCCGATTCCAAGAACGCGCTGTGTAGCGTGTTGTTGCAATGCCTACTCAAGTACGCAAACGTTAGCTCGGAACGCAGCTGCAATAACATACTGGTGAATACGTGCTGTTTTTATTAAAATAATATAAATAACGTACTCGAATGCACACTAAATATAAATGAAAATTCAATATAATTTTGTGTAACTGAATGTAATTAAATGTAAATGTACTTAAATGTACAGTCAACAGCAAAATTTTGCGGGATCCGAAACATTGTAGAAACCTATATTACCGCCTAGTCTCGCAAGAAATCCTCGAATTAAAAGTATTAGTGGGTAGGTGTTTTTGCGATGTACAGGCTGTAGCATTTAATTCGAGACTTTGCTGCGAGGCTATGTGGTGATGTAGGTTTTTACGAAGTTTCGGATCCCCCAAACTTTTAGGGGCGAAGCTCCTTAAAGCGGCACCCGTTCGTCCCTCGTCGTAGTCGTAGTCGTAGTGCGTAACCAGTCTTACGCTTTGACCTCCAAGGTGCTGCCGGTGGGAGATTTCTCCTGTGCGTTGTTGAACAATAAAAAAAATTCGCAGCGTGCGCGTTAACTAAAAGCCGAATTCTTCTGTCTCTCATTCCCCATTAGCAGCCATTGTTTACCTCCAAGGTAGTGCCTGGTGAGATTTCTCCTGTGCGTGATTAAACAATAAAAATTTTGTTCAAAACGCCGTTGATTGATGAAATAAACCAACGAAAGACGCCAGATGTTTTCTAAAAGCAAAACGAAAAGACGCCAGCTGTTTCTAAAGCAAAACGAAAAGACGCCAGATGTTTCTAAAGCAAAACGAAAAGACGCCAGCTGCTTAACGAAAGACGCCAGATGTTTCTAAAGCAAAACGAAAAGACGCCAGCTGCTTAACGAAAGACGCCAGGTAAAGCAATGGTTTTCATCTGCAACCAGTGCAAGAACCACTTAGCTTACATTTCACCGACCACAAAGCGGTCATAATGAAAGGACAACGGAAACCAGCAATAAAAGTTTGATAAAACATTTAATCAATCGTTTCACGTCATTTTTATCGGGCGAATTAACGGAAGAAATTTCACGGTTTAACCGATGATTACTTCCAGGATCTTCGCCCAATCTCATCATCATTCGCCTCGTGGATCTGCCGTCAATTTTTTTTTCCGTTGACTGTACATTAATGTGAGGTAATATACTGCAAGGCGGCATTTAAGATTGGCATGGACTTTTTCAGCGCAGAACAAGTGCGTTAGTGTGCTCTTCTGCTTTTTTCGGAAGTCTCCTATTGCTAAATTACAGCTTGCGGACTACGTTTCCTAGTCTTTGAAATCCCAATCGCGTCCTGTTTCCTTAATGTGCGGCATAGACAAATCCGAGAACGCTGGGGACTGTGAAGTTTTCATAGCGTAAATTGTGTGTGTGTGTGTGTGTGTGTGTGTGTGTGTGTGTGTGTGTGTGTGTGTGTGTGTGTGTGTGTGTGTGTGTGTGTGTGTGTGTGTGTGTGTGTGTGTGTTAACCGGCCGGGAATCTTACGCTTCTGTGGTATCTCTTGTTGTGCAGTGATAAGCCGAAGACCGCTTGGAAAGACGTCGCGCTAGACGTCCCACAGTCCAATTTCAAGCGAATGGTAAGTTCAGATTGTCGATAAAACCTTCTTGCCCGATCAACTTGCTCGCGATCACGTTTGAAGTCATGATCCGTGGGGGCGAGGTTAGGATAGGGTAAGCTACGTTTGGTCTGAATTGGTTAGGTTTGGTTAGGTTAGAAGATATCGTGCTTCAACTGCGTTGTCATGTTCGGTGCACCCTTGCCCCTTTTAAATCCGAAGTGTAATCATATGGAAATACAATGTGTAATAGAACCTTTGCAAACAGTGCTTGAGATGCAGTAGACTGTCTACAGCTGCAATAATTGCCGGAGTGCCTTGAGGCAAAACCACGGTACGAACACGAGACACATCGTATATAGTGAAGGTGTTCGGAAAGATCGAACACCTGGGACTCTTGTAATGGCTTCGCAGTCCGGGTAGTTGAATAGTAACCCTTGATTACACACACACACACTCTCTCTCTCTCTCTCTCTCTCTCGCCTTTTTTTCGTTGCATTCTTATTACAAGACGCCCCTTAAATGGGCGTTTTTCTTCGATTGTGAAGCGCAAGTGTACGAGAATGACCAGCGGCGCCACGTCACCTGTTCGACGTTTCATTCCCACGCGACCGATTAATTTGTCTCGGAAACGCAAAGTAGCGGTCAACAGCCCTGCACGAAACTACGTTGACGGCTCAGTTTGTGCCGAAGTCAGAATGTGATGTGAATACGGCAGTGAAGCGCCGAAGCCGGCGCTATAATAAATGCAATGTGGAGCAGCTAGAACTAGAACAAAAACGGCGCGCGACAAAAGATATCGATTAACTTCGGGAGCACGATTCGAATACGACCGTACGATGGCGACTGCTTAATTCCTTTGCTTTGAATATCGCACGCTGACGTTTTTCCAACGTCCTTTCCCATTTCACTGGTTGATTCTTTCTGTTTCCACGTAGCAGCGTGTTATTAAGAAGCAGGCGCATAATCACAACGGACAACGAGCTTTCATTGGCCCGCTGCTTTCGTTCCTAAAAAAAGTCTTCATAATGCGTGGTTAGAAAAAGAGAGGAAGACAGCAAGGCGTACCTGATTTGATATTGTGTGGCGTCCGGTGTTCTTTTTTTCTATACTTGGCGCTCTTTCATTCTAATTCATTCCCCCCCCCCCCCCCTTTCTTTTTTGTCGCAGTAATAGAACCCACTCGTTCTTTGAAAACATACGGGAGATAAATTATGGACATTCTTTCGCAAAGCAATTCCTTATTCATCGTTCGTTTCTGTATTTTTTTTATTTATTTTCGAGTGGACGCAACATCAAGCAGAATAAAAAGAAAGAACACTGAAACGTAATTCCTTTCCTTTTGTCATGTAATAGACGATTTCGATGTGTCAGTAGAAGCAGCGGACGGCTTATTTCGTTTGAGTCGTCATTTGTAATGCGTCCCGAATCTTCGATATCGGGGAGCATTGGTAGAACCATTGTCAGATAACGGTCTGTGCACTAAATTCATGCATTCATTAATAAGGAGCACAAGGACTGCATTGTTGTGAGGCAGGCGATGCAACACCAGCACTAGCGCTCAGAATGGTTTGTCTCTCTCTCTTGATCACCTCCGGTACGTCTCTTCAGCAAGTAACAAGTTTTCATACCTCCAGAGTCGACGAAGGTACTACGTACGGACTCTCTTAACGTAATTTGGAAAAAAGCTACAGGCAGCATTTGGAGGGGGTTTGTGTGTTCTTGTGTGAAGACACCAGAGTTGTACATGATTTAGCGTCGCCATTAATAAAGGCACAAAGAAAGACTCAGGAGCGCTCAGCGATATTTCGACTGCCACATCCGTTCTTTCCCGAGTGCTTGCCATATGGTGCCACAATATCATCCAACTTCTCGATATTTCATGTTGCAATGCCGATGTCAGTTTATCGCTTTACAAATCTTGTTCGCATCTATATGGGTGTTGGAAGCGACTGTGCGTCGTGTTTGCTTTTGAAAGCTAATCAAGTTGTGATGCCATCCCTTGAAAGTACATTCACTCATTCACTATAGTCGGAGCTATCAGTTTCTTGCTTATCATTTTTATGCGTGCTGTCTATTATCTAACTGCACTCGGTGTTGCAAAGAGGACTAGAGATATATACATACATAAAATTTGTGCGGAAGGTTGGTGAAATCAAGCGAAAAATAATATCCTGCTTCTAACCCTACATTGATGGTGGAGACAGAAAGAATGAGACAGAGAAGGGAAGAGACGGTTTTATTGAAAATATGCGCTAAGTCCTTTTGCACAAAGCCGGTATCCGTTCGTGCTTTCGTTTGGAAACACATAATTCATGTTGGAATGGCGGCAATAGATGTGGCATTCAGGACCGTGTGAATTAAATATAACTCATTAGTTGAAGTGGTTTCTCGGGTATTTGCGATACAGCTCGCCAGTGCTGACCAATACCTGCGTAACCAACCTACATCGGTTCACTCGAAACCGTCCAGGCTCGCGCACGTGGATTTTGATGATGATTTGTGGGGTTTGCCGTCCCAAAACCAGCTCTGATTATGAGAGACGACGTAGTAGAGGTCTCCGGAAATTTCGACCACCTGGGGTTCTTTCACGTGCAGTGACATCGCACAGCACACGGGCATCAACATTTCGCCTCCATTGAAATGCAGCCGCCGCGGCCGGGATTCGATTCCGCGACCTTTGGATCTGCAGCCGAGGGCCATAACCACTAGACCACCGTGGAGGAGCCATGTGGATTTCGTCTTGGATTACCGCGATGCTTGTCAACGGCTGAAACAATTGTGATTGCAAACGACTTCCCAGCCAACACTCGTATTGTTACGGAATCGCCCAGAACCCACGCAAGGCACCTTGCTCGGGCCCCTGCTCATCATTTGGCTTCGCTGCCAGAAGATCGACCACGAGCCTCCTTTTTGTCAGACAGTCGAGTCCTATCGTGCATGCCTTCCATCAGGTTGGTTGGACAGCTCCAGCGAGAGTTTCTATTCCCCAATGGTGCTTGGCTCCACGACGAGTTCCACTGACAATACCGGCAATACAGACAAGAGCACAACCTTCGTCTTCATCGCTCAGGCAATTTTCTCTACTATTGCTGTGCAAGACATGCGACCAGCATAACCATCTGTGTACCGATGCTTCAGCAACGATGAACGGGTCTGCAGGGTTCGGTGATCTTTCCTGCGAAAGTCATTATCGTAATGACTAGTCTGTCTGACCAGACTACATGAACTGGAGCAGGACTTTCTGCTATTCGTGGATCACTTCGCATTATTTCCGACGAACCGCCCAAGAAATGGAATGCGTTCAGTGACTCCAAGCCGGCTCTTCATTGTTTGGTTTCTGCCTTACAACGCGGACCCTAGGAACAGTTTGTTGTAGAAACTAGGACTGCTGTTTCATCATCTCGTCGTGCAAGGACACGACATCACATTGCAGTGGATTACAAACTGTACTGTGGCATCATAAGCAACCAACATGCCGATGCAGCCTGTTCGTTGCTCATCCGATACCGCTGTCAAGGACAGACGCAGCCACAAGAATTCGTGCCCTTGCAGATGCATAAAAAAGAACGTTGTGAAACACGCTGACTCTCAAACACATACGTCTGTATCATCTGGACCCGAAAGTCCGGCTTCGACCTCCATTTGGACTCTCTCTACTCGAGACCACATGTTCTTTACCGGCTGTGGCTTGGTGTCGCTTTTATAAAATATTTTGCTTACAGAATCGGAATGGGCGATAGCGCTGCTTTCAGTCGCTGCGGCACGGAGGAATCTGTAGAACACTTTCTTTGCCGCTGTACTCGCTACAGCGCGCAGCAGGGTGTCACTAGCAACCGCGGTGGCCCGTCGTGATAACAGGGTGCTGTCGGGACACACGATATTAGAATGTCGACCAAAAGTGATCGCCGCAGCAGAAGTCGGATCGAAGATTTGTTGACGTTTCTCCATGGCACCGGCTTGTTAAAAAGACTGTAATGCGCCCGTTATACCCCCCCCCCCCTTTTTTTTTTCGCTTGTCTCCGCTCTTCTATTCTTATTTATTTCCTTTCCCTCATGCCTCAGTGCAGGGTAGCAAACCGCAAGTCTATTTCTGCTCAACGTCTCCGCCTCCCCCCCCCTCTCTCTCTCTCCGATTAGTTGACTTCGTTAAGTACATCAAGAGAGGAAAACGTAATTGCCTAAAACTGCACGTAATTACTTCGTGAACAGTTCCCGATTCGTTAAATGTACTATACAAAACGTGCAAACCTGATAAGCTGCAGAACATCCCGGCAGCGCTGGTCTCATTGCATGGAGGCGAAATGTTAGATGCCCATATACTGTGCGTTATCACAGCACATTAAAGGGACACTACAATGAAAAGGTGAAGTGGTTTAGAATACAAGTTTATAATTTCGAAATCTCGAGTGTCATTAGTTTCGCCATGTTATATATGATATTAATAGAGAAAATTGATGTTATTGAAGTTTTATTGTCGAGATTCACGCCCAGACTTCGGCCTCGCGTCGTAAGCAGGTCAATTTCTTTTATTTTTTCACCATTAAATGTTCTAAAACTCCTGGTGTTAAGTCTCTGACTTCCTTATAACACAATACATGCGTTTCCCGACCGATAGATAGTTATGTAGGCCTCAGGAGACGCTGTCAAAGATCTGCGATAACAGGCGTATTATGTAGTGCTGGAACTTCCAAGCGGCGTCGGCACCTGCATTTTCTTGTTAAGCGTTTTCTAGCTCACCAAGCTTTTCTCCTCGCGAGATTGGTGTGCTTGGTATTGTGGAAAGCTAACTTACTAGTACGAGGGAACTTGTTTGTCACTTTAGTCTAGCTTTATTGTCCCTTTAAAGGGCACCACCAGCAGGAGCTCCTACCCACGAAAAACAAATTCTCCGTGGAATAAGGATGGAGCGCATTCGGAAGGCATTACGAAATCATGGCTGCAAATTTGCCGCTCTCAGTAAAGCGAAAAGCATTCAATCACTGCATTCTCCCAGTACTAACGTACGGTGCAGAAACGTGGAGGATAACGAAAACACTAGAGATGAAGCTAAGGAGCACGCAACGTGCAACGGAAAGAAAAATGATAGGTGTAACGCTAAGAGATAAAAAACGAGCGGAATAGATCAGGGAACAGACAGGAGTAGCTGATATTATTATATCAATTAAAAGAAAGAAGTGGACCTGGGTAGGACATGTCATGAGGAGGAAAGATTACAGATGGGCAGCAGGAGCGACGGAATGGATACCAAGAGAGGGAAAACGCAGCAGAGGTAGGCAAAAGGTTAGATGGAGCGATGAAATTAAACAGTTTGCGGGCATAAAGTGGAACCAACTCGCTCAGGATAGGGTGGATTGGAAATCGTTGGGAGAGGCCGTCGTTCTGCAGTGGACCTAAATATGATGATGATGACGACGATGATGATGATGATGATAGGACAACATGCGGTAGAAATTTCCAGAGCGTCCATCTACGGCGTTCCTCGTAATGATATCGTGATTTTTGGTAAAACCATAGCCATTATTAGTACGTTGCAAAGCGCGTGGGTATGCTTCATTCTCCGCAGATGACACTCCATTCCCCGCAAAAAAAAAAAAAGAAAGACAAAACGTCTTTGTTATGTTCTTTTTCGTAGTGAACAGTTTTCAATTTCCTAACATATCGCAACACGCAGTGGATACCTGGTAATGTGAGCGGTTCCGACATAAAATGTACGTTTTCGTACACATTTATGGGAAATGCTTGGGGCTTTTTTAAAGTTCTTTTATGTCATTTCACTTGAGGATAACGCCACACTAAATAACATACAATGAAGCAATAATTATTTCAGAACCATAAAGATTCATGAAAAGGTAAAATGAAACAAAGAACACTATTCTCACCGCCCTTTTGCTCACGTGGAGCAAACAGTGCATGAAAAAATAAATAAAAGTAAAGGATAACAAGGCATTCGTCGCTTCCCTATCCAGCGTGCGCTGTCGCCTGCCACCTGAAAGGCTTTTATTTAGCAGCGCATAACGGAACAGGGGTTTCCTTTTAGGGCTAACAAACTCGTCGCTCCTCTATATATAGCGCGACGCTCGAACAAATTATCGGGCCAATGGGAGGGCTTCAGTTTCACACGTTTCCGTCCATGTGGGCCGAGCCAGATGCAGCAAGATGTCTTGACTGCTTGGCATTTAATTCGTCTTTGCTTTTGACGTGCACTTTGCTTTTGACGAGCGTTCCTGTAGAATATTTGTAAGAAGACACTGTCTAGAATGTCTGAGTGGCGTAGAACACATTTTCCTGCAAACGTCAAAGCTTCACCGTTTCGTAAAAACAAGAAATAAAAATGTCACGGTAGAATATTCAGTGTTCGATTTCCTTTAACGACTCCGCAAAATCGTGGCTAGCATAACTTAAAGAGAACATAGCATTCAGCAAAAATTATTTTTGAAGATCTTTTTTATATGTGTCAGATAACATTCATCATGGGAATGAGACTGGATCAAAAGAATATAGCTAAGGAAACACCGGTGTTAAGAAACCTTAACAAACACCAACCAGCAGTGATCGTAATATAAGCAGCGCTAGCCGACAGTAACCAATAATTACGTCACTAAACATTCGTGAGTGTCCGTAGTACGCGAGTACATACGGTAGTTAAACCGGACAGAAGTGTTGACTCCATGTAGCATTGCGAGAAGCCACCCAACTGCAGGTTGCAGGAATATGTCGTCTCTTCCCCACCTCAACACCATGTCTCACTCTCGCAAGAGCACTGTGAAACTAGACAAACCTGGGCCTCAGTGTGTGCACTGAATATGCGCGTTGATGTCATGACAGCAGGGCGATGGCGGCGCAGGTGCGCTTTCAATATCTGTGCATATGACATCGCAACACTCGTATTACCAGTCTGAGTGATTGATTTGATTCTTTCTTTCTTCACAAACACCACGCTCTGATTATTAGAGTCGCTGAAGTGGAGGGCTCCGGAAGTTTAGACCACCTGGGGTTCTTTAACGTGCACTGACATCGCACGGTATACACTGGCCTCGACATTTCGACTCCACCGAAACGCAGACGCCGCATCCGGGATTCGATCACGCGACCCTCGGATCAGCAGCCGAGTGCCATAGCCACTATAGACCACTGTGGCGGGGATATTTACCACTATGCTGTCATCCACTAGCTGCAGTAATGGCTCTCCATGGCTTGCATATATGAATGTGGGTTCAACTTGGCAACGCTGATGCAGCTGGAAAACTAAAGGAAGAAGCACGCGCAGCTTATAAGGCAAATATCGCGTAATGTCAGGAATATCACAGTGCATTTTTTTTTCATGAACATTTTAGAGAAGCGGGCAGCGTTCAGGCTTACGAGAATGGCTGACGGTGTGCGTGGGCAATCGGCACTGTTTCTCATATTTATATGCAACAATATTTTGTTCACTAAAAGCCTGACCCGTCCAGTCTACTGGGTAACCCACCCTCCCCTCCTCCCCCCCCCCTCCCGCCAAAAAAAAAAAATGGTTTTCACGAAGCTACTGTTATGTTCACATTCAGTGGTGGGAATTAGCTGTGAAATCTGATAGAAAACCTTGGAAAAGTGAAAATGCAAGAGTAAATCACCGGCGAGTAGCCATAAGCTTAAAGAAACTGGGCGTTCAGAAGACAGAATTCTATCGTAGTTTTCGTAAAATATAGCCTAAAGGTATACAGATATCCCTTGGATATACAGACGCACAGATTCGCACACGAAGACGCCGAAATATTCGGAAAACTGAAGTGGAGAAGTAAGTATCACCGCTTGCAGGAAGGCCAAGCATGTCGGCTGCGATAAGTCTAAAACCTTGCTCAGGAGTATAGGGCAACTGTAGTCGCTTGCTTGCCGCGTGGATCTAGTGTTACAGGGTTTGAAGAAGTGCTTGCGCCCAATCTTGAGTTTCGCGTAAGCTTGGATAGAAACGATATATATCGCCTCGTCACGAACACGACGCGCCTTTATTTTTATTTTTTTTTTCAACCGTGCTCTGCCACGAGAATCTTCCCTGAGAAAAACCACCACGCGAGTCGTACCGACTGCTCCCCACCGTCTCGCTCGGAATGCAAACGAGCCCTAGAGGATGGGAGCGCGCGACCTGCGACCGCTTACGAAATCAAGTATACAACAGGAAACCCTTCTTTCGCACCGTAAAATGCTCGGCACGCAGCGCGTAAAAGCTCCCGCCAGTCGCACGGCTCGGCGCGCCACCTGGCAGCCATCTGCTTTTCCCTCCATCTTTCCACTAGTTCTTTTCCCCACCCTTTCTTTCGTTCTCTCCTTCTCTTTCTTTCGGGAGAGCAGGTCAAATAGAGAGATGGTGTTAGAAGGAAGCAACGAGGCGGCAACCGTGTTGCCTTAAATTAAGTCTCCCTGTTTCGTTGCTGACGCTGGATGTCGTCGATTGTAGAGGGAAAGTGGCAGCGCCCGGGCCACGCCGAAAGGGGACGGAACTCAAAGTTGCGTTAGTTCCGAGATGGGCGGCCATCAGTGCAAATGCCGGCGCTAACAGCTTTACACGGCACGCGCGCTACGTCCCTTTCTGAGCGGGCGTAATTTCATCGCTCCATTCACCCGCTTCCTTCCAGCAGCAGTCGATGGAAGTCGACTATGGGCTGGCTCGGTCGGCTGTTTAAATAAGACTTCGCAACCGCACGTTCTTCTCTCTATATATCTTGTTCCTCTTACAGCCACGCATACACCAGACTCCTAGCTGTGCAATCACTTCCCTTAGAGCCATTTTATGCAGGTGTGGGGCTTATTGAGGGAGCTGACGCTTATGTCGCGCCTACTTGTCCGCCTGCATTCTATGGCTCAACAGTCTTTATACTTCTTTGTGTGTGTGTGTGTGTGTGTGTGTGTGTGTGTGTGTGTGTGTGTGTGTGTGTGTGTGTGTGTGTGTGTGTGTGTGTGTGTGTGTGTGTGTGTGTGTGTGTGTGTGTGTGTGTTACTGGAAGCCTTCACCCTTTCTAGCTCTTGGGGCTTTCCTCGTAACTTCGTTTGTCCGACGTATTTCCACGAACTCCCGTGTAAGGGAAAGCAGCTTTGTGGAGAAAAGCTGGCGGCGATGTCTTAAGTCATTTATTTCCCCCTTGCCGCCTCTTTCTCACCTCATCTGCCTTTCGTTTTCCTTTTGCGGGTGGTAATTAGAAAAAAGGTCAGTCACCGCGCCTTCGCTGGCTTTCGGGAACCTTATAAAGCGTACACCATCATTCTTCGGCATTGCATTCGTCGTACGCTGAAGCGACCCGGCTACTTCAGTTGAAGAGTGGGACCTCATAATCCCACGAAGTTCTGAATGGAATTTTATAAATAGGTCAAGAATTAGCCACGCTGTATTCCAACCATGCCCTAAGTTAACACTGAAAGGTTTCAAAAGAGTGACGTTGCGGTTTCCTTCAGTGTTACCTAGCGGATTGAATACAGTGTTCTCTTTGATGAAGCTGAGAGCTCAGCTTACCCACTTCTGCAGAACTCGTTTGCTTACGCAATAACTGGATTTCATTCATTGACGGTCTGGTCATTAATTCTCTCGCGACCCACCCACGCCGGCCTAGTGCATTACCGGAATCTGAGAGAGGCGAAGCGATGGTGCCAGCAGAGGCACTTTATACGGGCAAAGCTCATCCCCTGTGGATGTTAGGGTCGCGGATATCAAGGGTATATATAGATGGAGATCTGGTTTACTTCGTGTCACAGGCGAAGAAAAAGAAAGTGGAGAAAAGAAGGTTCCAATATTTTCTTGTTTTCAAATGAATTCGAGTGCATTACATTTTACAGCGAACGTTATTGAATGGGTATGCATGTTTCACGTGTTTCTTTGTCATTTAGTTTGAGTTTTCGAACAGTTTGCGGACATATTACAATAAAAAAAATGGAGTGTGTCGGTACATAGCAAATGTCGGACATAAGTGTCCAAATGCTCTGCACGTCCTGTCCTTCCTTTTTCTTTATTATTTCCTTTGCTCCATCCGTACGCTTCGCCCACGTGCCCCATCGCGATATTTCTCTTGCGTGAGCCAGAGTATACTTCAATATTATGCCGTTTCAGCAGCGCCTTGTTATCGGAGCACGGTACTTGCGCTTGCTCCAAAATAACTCAAAACTCTGCGCACAAACGGGAGCCTACGCACGTACTCGGAAATACATCTCATAGGTCTTCCCGAGGCCGACACCTCTCGCGTAAATGTCAAGTGATAGATGCACGTCGCAAAGCGTTAATAACGGTACACCGTAGATACGCCGTATGCGCCGGCTTGTTGGCTGGTACGAGGGGACGCGTTGGCGCGTGCCTCTATAGCAGTGCTGGTCTCGTGTGAAGCCATCCGGGTCTGGCGAGCACAACGCCTGCTCCATAATGAAAGGAGCGACATCCTCCCTGTGTGTTCGCGTAGCTGACGACCACGCACCGCTGGCGTGCTCGCTTTCTCGCTTGCACGTGACCGCGAATGCTGCTCAGTGGTGCATCGTACACGTCAAGCCGCGGCGAAGGTCGCCTAATCTCTCCACCAGGGAGTGCGTGCGGCGTTATCCACTTAATGCACGCCCGCGCATCCTTCCCGAGAATGCACTCAAAGCAACGATGTCATTAGAGGAACGAAGCGGCACTTGCCGATAGGACTCGCGTAGTCGCGGTGATGGAAAATGGCGTGGGCGGATCTGTTTACGTTTTGACACTCGCTTTTACTTTTTTGTTGTTGTTCTTCTTTTTTTGACCACCTGCACGCTTCACGCGCTTGGTGCTGAGGTTAGACCTTCGAGTATTTAGAAGCGTGCAGTGTGCTTATTATGTGCACCTGAAAGATTATCGTTGTTTATTGATACGGTATCAGATGTTGGACCCATTAGACGAGGCGCAAGTTACTCATTTGCTTTTGAGTAGGCTGGTGCAAGGAAGACGGTGTTTGCAGTAACTATGAAGTATCGTTATCAAAGCGAAACAGGAATGTCAAAAACCTTGTGGTAGAATTTAGCGCGCCACGGTTTTATGTCACATTCAAATTAGCATAACCTTAAGAAATTTCTAACGAAGCCCCAAGAATCACTTTCAGTCACTCTTTTTTTTAATCTACCATTAGGTCACAAGGACGTGATGGTATTTAAAGACAGTCTGTAAAATAAATGCATGGCACAAACAAATGAGGTATTGTGCACTTGAACCCGCTGTATACCCTGGCCTACACTCTGATTTATGCAGTTGCCAATAAACTGCACCGCATGTGTCGTAACGACGAGCTGCGATTTGAAATTCGATTACCCGCAGATGTACGCACAGTGCCGCATGATTGCATCGGCTAAGCCGCGCGCCCCTCTCTTCTATGCCTTTTTCACTGTCACATTATATTATCCCCGCGGACAGCAGTCAAGCTAACCGTGCCGCAGGCTTCACGTGCACATGAATTGAACGTTAAGGCAAGCATTTTCAGGGGCAGTAGAGTACATTGTCAGTCGCACAACATACATATCGCAAAGTCACGAAGTCGCATTGTAAACCTATACGTTTTCAATCTTTGTTTTCTGAAAAACAAAGTGGGGTTAATGATACACGTGCATTCGTACTACGCATGCCGCTCATACACGGTGCGCTGGTACTACACAGCCCACATGCATTGTCTTAGCACCATTTCACACATTTATGAATGAATGCGCTTCCATTAGCCGCAGGGTACCGAATTATGGGCCTCTGTCAACAATGTGCGGTCTTTTACTTTGTAATCTGAGTAAGCATACAGAAAGGTGACTTGGAAAGGAACTCAAAACGCGCTTGCTAGCCCGAGTGCTGCCGACTTAAAAAAATTGTGATTGCGTTCTGCGAGGCAGGCCGAAGCCGGTCGCTGCAAATTAATGATGTTTGCTATGTTTTATATGTGCACTTAAACGTAGGCACATAGGTGTAATTGCACATCGCCTCCGCAGAAATGCAGATGCCGTGGCCGGAACAGCAAGCCTACATAGGCCCTTAGGCTAAAGCATGTTTGCAGGCATTGAGAAATCGGCGTTTTTAGACGCGTACGTACCACAACGAGCGAAGCTGAAAAACGTTCCAAGGAACGTATTTTTCACTATTTATATGTATATCTGACGCACAAAAACCAGTGACCAAGCGCGGTACTAATCACCTTAAAGTCTGTGTGTAAAGTCTGCAGAGCCATTTATATAATGACGACGCCTTGCAGTAATGGGTCGACTGATGGGATGGCGCCACAGCTCTTCAGTGTACTGCACGGTATTAGACGGGGCACAGTTTGTCGTAAAGCCCTCGTGCACGTCGAACGCACTACTGACGCTCACTTCCACGCTAAGCGCCTATGCGCTCCAACGTAAAAGTTTCTCGTAAAAGGCTTCCTGGTGTTTCGTTCTCTACTACTTTATTTCTTTGTGCATAGGGAGTGCGGCAAGGGGGAGGGGGGGGGGGGTTACAACCGTTAGCGCGCATGCTGCTTGGCACCGTGATTTATTACTACAACATATAATCTTACCCACTTTTTCCATCTTTCTTGTTGAGCTTCTTACGTATCTTTTGTTGCCGCTCAGTTACTGCAACAAAGTTTGTTGTTGTTGTTGTTGGGGTTGTTTATTTCATCTTTGAGTTAGCATTCGCAGGTTGACGCTATTTCGTGGTCGCTAAGTGTTGCTGGCTTTCAACGGTAACGAGCTCAGCCGGTCTCGCTTTAGGGGCAGCAGTATCTGTGTGGGTGTGAAAGGGTGCTCGCGGAAGAGCGATTCAGCGCTGTCAGTTAACGCGATTGGGCGGTAACTAGAAAAAAGCCGTTATTGTGTATAGCACCTAGGCACTCTTACGCCAGTGCTGGTGTTACGTTAACCACTGCGCTTTGAATTGTTGCGCATTGGGTCGTAAATGTGTGGACGGGAGTCCGAAGGTGGCACTTACCATTATTGTTAGTTGTTTTATCTGTTACGACTTCGGGCAGCTTTGAGACAGTTTGGCGCAGATTGAATGAAGGGGGTGAATGTGTTATGGTTTATGCACAAGCCGTTCTATTATTGCAATTCCGGGTGGCTTTGAGACGTCTTGGTGCAGAATGAATGAATGAATGAATGAATGAATGTTTTCTGGTCTATGCAGGAGGCACGAATAACTGTGTGCAATAATTTATAATGCACGCGAGAGAAATGAAGGGTTACATTTTTATGAGAGCAAAGAGACAATCTGCCAATTCTTCACATACGTCGCAAGGATTTTACGAACACTTCGATCTGTCCGAAGAACAAACGTAAACTTTATTCTTCAACACCATGCCTTTCACTAAACCAAGTTTTTCGCGATACATCTAAGTATAATCGGTTCTACTTTCAAATGCAGAATGGAGGATTTCCCTTGGGAGCTTGCGAGTGGGAACCTGCCAACCATTTACTGCTGGGTCCATTCGCCTTTTGTACAGCGCAGCACAACGTTAAAGGTAACGCATGTGAACAGAAGCCGCACAATTTTTTTTTTCCCCTTCTAGCAACCGGATGACCGCCCCAGTTTGTGGGGGACGAGTTCCTGTTGCTGGCGTTGGCAGCTCATTCCGGTGAAATAGCAAGAACTGATTACATTGCTGCTTTATCGACAGCTAATTGCACACACCGGAACCTAGTGTTCCTGCTATTAACGGGCTGCATTGTTCTACATCGCACGTAATGTAAATGTACATACCCGCCGCTGCTGTACAGTGTTTCCAGCGCTCGGTCTGCTGACGCGAAAGACGAAGGTTCGATCCCCGACGTGGCGGTCGAGTTTTGATGGAAGCGAAGTGCTAGCGGTCCGAGCACTGTGTGTTGTCAGAGCACATTTATGTAGCGCGGGTGGTCGACATTTCTGGAGCCCCCCACTAGGGCATACCGTGCGTCATAACCATATTGCAGTTTTGGTGCGTAAATGAGCAGCAGTTATTAATGTAATTGCACATTGAAGACAACAGTTGTAAGAGCCTCCTTTTCCGCTGCGATCTTATTTAAATACCGTGTGCATCAGGTCAATTCCCCGTGGCGTCTTTCGGTTGAGTAGCGCTTCACAAACTACAGTATGGCTTCAAAGGTTCTCAATAAATAGTCTCTTAATTCGTGGTTCCGACGCATTGCATTGTCAAAATTTGCGTATATGCTCTGAGAATTTCCAGAGCCGTCACGAAGACCCGTTTTCGAGCCAACGATAAAAGAACGAAGTAGTCGGCGCAGGGACAAACAGGAACAATATTTCGGTATTCCGGCGGCGTAGGACATATGCGGAAGGATAGTATGGGATATACCCGAGCGACCACTTTAACCAAACCCACCCACGTCCATGCGTATAAAACTAGGTCATTCTTAGAGCTATCTACGAAGATAGATCAAAAACAGAGGCTCACTTTGTAGGGGGTTCTTGTTTTGTTCGGGATGGTTTTTCCACCAATCCGGGCGTTCTATATTTCTCCCAGATGTCGCGCTCCAAGAAATATAGCCCTGTTTACGCCCATTCTCCGGGTAGGGCTGTTCCGAGACACTGGCATTGTCGATATGCATTGCTGCTTTGTCCTTTCTTACGGCGTCGTTTTCTCTAGTAGCTACTTCAGTATGTTTGGGCACATATTTTATTCTCCGAATATGTCCTGGACTGTCAACAAGAAGTAGGGAAAAAGAGTAAGCTGTGCTGTGGGAGAGTAACTGGTTTGCTTTATAGTAGCTGGTCACATACAGGCACTCACACGAAAATTGGCAGGTGTTACACACTTGTAACGCAAGATGTCGCAATCCGGGTGCATATCGGTAACGGATCAATCTAAGACTTCTGCAAGACATAGGGAAGAAGCTCTGAGGACTCGCGCCGCAGTTACTCGAGGCGGGGAAAGTAAAAGTGAACGTGTTCACTGGCGTTTCACTCGTATCGTGCACGAACGGGTTGTGGTACGCGAAGTATACTAAATCTATGACTATATAGACACGGACTGTGCATGTTGTATGTTAAATATAAAGAAAGGCCGACAGATCGCGATTACTTGTTGCGGTATAAACAAGTTAATAAGCATTTACCGTGTTCGAGCGTACTTTTCGCTCTATTTGCGTGCCCTGCCTTAGTTTGCGTAATTTATCAATATTTACCTCTGCAAGTTGGGCTTGTACCCCTAACGCCTCGGTGGTCTAGTGGCCATGGCATTCAGCTGCTGAACCGAGGGTCGCGGGATCGAATCCCGGCCGCGGCGGCTGCATTTCGATGGAGGCGAAATGTTGAGGCCCGTGTGCTGTGCGATGTCAGTGCACGTTAAAGAACCCCAGGTGGTCGAAATTTCCAGAGCTCTGCACTATACGGCGTCTCTTATAATCAAATCGTGGTTTTGGGACGTAAAAGCGCAGAAATCTAATCAATCGTTGACTATATTACATGCATGACAACAAAAAAAAAAAATGCCTTGCGTTATCAGCTTGATAATTTCGCCATCTGTATTTACTCTTAGTCCGAAGACTTATTTTACTTATTTTTTGGTGCAACAATGTGCGCGCTCTATCTTCGCGTTTTATGCCTTATTTCTGTATTCGGCTCTTTGTAACAAAAGTGCACCTGTGCACTTTTCAGAAAATGAATGAATGAATGAATGAATGAATGAATGAATGAATGAATGAATGAATGAATGAATGAATGAATGAATTCGAAATCCGACAGCCTACCTCCGAAAGCCTGTGTACGTGTCAGAAGTTTTTTCTCCCTCCCAGAGGCTTTTGTTTATCCCGACAGATGTCGCACGAAAGAAGTATAGTCCTGCTTACAGCCATTTTTCGGACGGTCCCGTTCAATGGAGCACAGTGTATTTGTTTGCATTTGCTCTGGCCGACGGTCACGTCGTTCCTGGTCTTCTTTGTTTTCCTATTCCACTTGCAAATCCCGAACTGCTTGCGCGCTGTTCGCTGTCAACTGGCTTTGTTTTTTATCGTAAGGCGCTTTCACATAAACGGATCGTTCTCGTCCTCCGCGTTTCTACGGGCATGTTCTATGCATATGCCCTGCTTTCGACGGGATAAAGGAATAAGAAAGGAAAGAAAAAAAAAGAACTCGTGAGATGGCACGATGTGAAATCACTAGCCTCACTAGCCCAAGGACGGTCTCCCCGTTGCGAGGTTTAAAGACAAATTGGGCAAATACATATTTTCTTTAACTTTTTCTCCCGCGTTACTCAAAATCGCTCTCTAACCTTTCCTTACTTTGAGTTTCTCTTCTACTTTGTTTCATCGCCCCAACACGGTAGTCTAGTGGATGTGGCACTGGGCTGCTGATCCGAAGGTCGCGGGTTCGAATCCGGGCCGCGGCTGCTGCATTTTGATGGAGGCCAAATGTTGAGGCCCGTGTACTGTGCGATGTCAGTGCACGTTAAAGAACCCCAGGTGGTCGAAATTTCCGCGGCCCTCCACACAGTGGCGTCTCTCATGATCATATCGTGGTCTTGGGACGTTAAACCACAGCAATCAGTGACTACTTCTTTTCATCGCTTTCTTTCATTTCTTGCTTTTTCTTTTTTCTTTTTGCTTTTTGTGCTCTCTGACTCCACGTTTTCGTCCAATTCGACAAAATGACTTGTTTGTGTCCTTTCACTTTCTGTACGCCATGCTTTCTGACTAACTATCATTTCTTGCTCCTAATCCTCGTTCGTCACACTCCCTGTCGGCCTTGGTTTTTCGTGTTCTTGCCTTTGTAACTTCCTGGGACCAGAACCCTCCTCGAGGGCATGTATGTATGCTTTTGAAAACGGTTGTTGCTGCTGGATGGTGAGCTACGAATGTGAAAAAAAAAAACGGCTTCTTGAAATGACAACGTAGCGTTGAGCTTGGTTAGAAGTAGCCTCATAGCGAAATTTTCTGCTGAAAGACTTTTTTTTTTTTTTTACATACTGAAGCTTTGATATTTCTGTGAAGTTCTGTGCTGTTAAAAAAAGACGAAAGTGATACTTCAGTTAAGAAGAACTGAAGCATCAGTTTCGTGTTTTAACGGTAACTGCACGCGTTCGTTGACATAAAAACCTATATATTCTTTTGCTGGTTTGCGCGTAGAGCTTTTCATGACCACAACAAAATTCATGGCTATAATTTTTAAGTGATGGAGAGAGAGAGAACGAGAGAGAACGATATTTTCATATGTGGCCTCATATCCTGGATGATTCCGTTACATAATAGCTTGCTGTTTATTTCAGGGTAGTAAACCACACACTGACTGACTGTCTGACTGACTAACCTTCTTGCATTTCCTATTCATCACTTTCTTCACAAGCTGTGTAAACAATGCGCGTATAGTGCATCAGGGTTCACTCCTCCGTTGTTTCCCTTACGAAAATGTCATATATGGACATATATAAGAAACTTCATATAGTATCTGTATCAAGAATTGACTATATATGGCCTGATATAGCCATATGTGGATTGCGCACATGTGCGGCCGTATACGGATACGTGCTTGGTATAGCCAGATATGCCCGCCATACGCTGAAATGGGCTATATGAATGCCTTAATGTATCTGTATATGGACGATTGCTCATATGTGAGTTAAGGTAGGTTATGTGGACGGCATCATGATATTCATCCATAGCTCCGTACACGACATTCTACAAGATAGAACACGTACGGTAGGAATTTGTTTGTTTTGTTGGTTCATTCGTTTCTCGTTTATCCTTGCCTTATTTTTTTTCTCGCTTTCCTTTCCTGCTGTAGCCGTGTTTGCAGTAACATGATCATACAATGCCTCGCACGTCGGCGCAAGGAAGCGTGAACGTGTTTTATCTCCTCACGGCTTCTTTCGTCGAGCAAGCCCAAGCCTCAGTGACGCGAGTGAACAGTGGCGCGCATAAGAGCGTCTCGATCCTGCCGGATAATGGATTGGCAGCCGTCTAGAAACAACCACGACGCGAAAAGAATCAATAAAAAAAGAAAGCACAGGCACTTAAGTGTTAAGCATTCTCGTAAACTGAACCGACACTAGATAGGCCCATGGTAGATGCGTGTTAACAGGTATCGCAGATAGAAGTATAAAAAGCGCCAACGGAGAGCTCGCCGTGTAACGCTGTAGTGAAGGCTCGCGTTAACGTTTAGCCTGTAATCTCCATGCTTCCTGCATGCGCTTAATGGTTAGCGGGAAAACCGACGGAAAGTGAAGTTTGTCGAGTGCTGTTAACACGATGCGTTGAGTTGTTGTAAATGGGATGCGTTGTTTGTGAGTGTCCAAAGAGTTCGCTGACGTGACACAACCAAAGTCACACTTGTCGAAGTCTGTGCAACCGTATCCTCGAAAGGGCTGTTGCTTTTTGTTAGCACGAAAAAAAGTAAGATTGCCTTTTTTTCAGAGGTAAACTGATAGAGCACTACGGTCGGTGTTTATTTCACGTACTTATTGAACATGGGCGTGCACGTGTGTGTGAGGGAAAGGCAGTGAGACAGAGAGAAACATTTTTGGTGTCTGTATAGCTTAGACTATGACGTTAAGCGTGACATTTTGGCGAGTGTGAGTGGCGAAGGAAATAAACTGAAAAAAAATAATAAATGAATGTTATGAGAAAATCGCGCTTACATACAGTGCTGAAACATCTACATGGCCGCAATTGCACCGGCCCAGACGTTATTTAGACTGTCATCTAGAACTACAACTTTTTTCCATCGCACGTAATGTATAATGGCGAAATGCAAAAGCACCCGTGTGCATACATTTAAGTATACGCGTTAAAGAATCCGAGCTGATGGAAGTAAATCCGGACTGCCGCGATACGGCATGGATAATAAGCAAATCGTGACTTCGGTCCGCAAAAACCCCAGCAACTAATATTACTGAATATCCCCGTCTCGTCTTCCCAGAACAAAAAGAAAAAAAGACATCCTTTCAGCGAACTGCCCGCTCTTGATTGCACGAAGTGTTAAGGGTCAAATATTGCTGGTCCCTCGCCTTTCGCGAAAAACTTGTAATATACGCACTCCCCGTCTGTCTGCTAGTCCTGGTTAAACTCGGCATACTTCACTTTTCACTTTTCTCTGCGCAAAGTTGGGATTGCGCAAGCGTGACCTTTCTCCCCTTTCGGTATCGATGGCAAACAGTGCTCCGAAAGCGATTACGTCACAATGTAATTACTGACCCGACCACGTTCTCGGCAGTAATGGCGGTGGGCAGCTGAAAACCATTGCCTACATACAGGTGCTGCTGCACGCATAATTCAATTGGTTCTGGCAGCGGCTGGAGCGCCGGGTTCACTTTTTATTATTCGATGCGCGTTGCGCGAACTGCGAATGTGCTCGCGTCACTGCTTTTTGTTGATTTATGATTGTGAGTCCGCACACAGCAAGGCTGCATGACGAAACGTCTTCGACGCAGTTTTGTTTATCTTGTCGTCATCTCTCTAGGAATGGATGACGTCACAGAACGGTGTTGTGCATTCCGTGCTCGTTTTTTGCCCAAGCTTGCTGCACCCCGGTAAAGCTCGCTACGATGTATTATTCTGTTGTCTTCTTCAGTATTGTTTTGTTTCTCTTTTTATATTTTTTTTATTTCTCGCACGTTCGAAGGAACAGCCCCAAAATGCAATTTGTACTGCCGACGAAGTCTTGCCGCTGGAAGAAGCTCTTGTTTATTCTGAAACGTAGGAAAATAAAGTACCTATACAGCTAACACTGTTTCCTAGCCAGGATTGCGTAGGTATTTCCCAATACGCGGAGAAAACAAAGACTTCGCTTCGCACATTTAACGTTTAGGTGTCACGTGTTGCAATGTTTACCGTTCCTGACGTCAGAGGAGGAGGTGCACGCGCACTAGCTAGAGCCGTAACCCTCTTAGTGTCCCAGCCAAGTTTGACGCTGTAGTTCTTCCTCCGCTACTATACTTTCCTTACTCTGCCTTCATCTTTCTTCTTTTTTTATCACCGCGCCATCGAGCTTACGCTGGTTTTTTTTTTTTTTTAATTGGGAGAGGAGCCACTTCTTTTGCATTCGCTAGTTTTCGAATAATCTTGTTATATTGTGCTTTACGCTGCCGCTGCATTTAATTTCTTTATTAAGTTATCCTACTACTGAGCGTCGCGTTCTGGATAAGCAGTTGCCGCGCTTTGTACCAAGAGAAGCCCCGCCACGGTGGTCTAGTGGCTACGGTACTCGGCTGCTGATCCGAGGGTCGCGGGATCGAATCCCGGCCGCGACTGCTGCATTTCGATGGAGGCGAAATGTTGAGGCCCGTGTGCTGTGCGATGTCAGTTCACGTAAAAGAACCCCAGGTGGTCGAAATTTCCGGAGACCTTCACTACGGCGTCTCTCATAATCAGAACTCGTTTTGGGACGTTAAACCACACAAATCAATCAATTGTACCAAGAGAAGGTCTACGCGCAACCCTCTGGAGCGGCGTAGCGTACGGTGTAGCCGCTTTATAGCGAAGTCCGCGAGACAAAGAATTAGCTTCGTCATATCAAAAAGGTCGCTTTGAGCCCGTACTTTCACCACGGTTGAAACGCAAACACTATTGCTCGCTTATGTCGTTGTAAGCGAGAATTCACTACATCCCGGTTTGTTATATCGAGGTTCGACAGCCTGTGGCGTTGCGTTATCAAGCTCAAGGGCACGTGTTCGATACTCGGCCAAGGCGGTTTCACTGTGATGTAGGCGTGCTGCAAGAACATCCGTGAACTGAGATTTTGGCGCACGTTAAGCATCTGTATTTACGTTTCGGTAAATACAGAAAGAAATAAACCAAATCAATCAATCAATCAATCAATCTCCAGGTGATCTAAATTAACCCTGACTGGCTTCATGATCATGTCGCGGTATTCTTGAGAAAGAGAACACGACACGAAAGACAATTTCACGTGCATGTAAGAAAAGTGTGCTGGCGTGACTGCAGTACTACTCCCAGCATTCCCAAGCACCAATCACACCTCTGTCACGTATCGACAGTTCTCGGCAGTTCTTGCACTGAATGATTCCTACAGAAGGGCTTCTCTACGCCAGCACGTACGCGTGTACGGCCTCGTGCTATATTCTACCTCCCTTCCATTAGAGCAAAAAAATAATGTCTAAAGGCGACCTTAGTGTTCACGCAGTTGTGGTAAACGGCGCAGGCCTCTAGCGTATGGCACATTTTCGGTTGACTGCGATGTAAGTATGGTTAATTGCAGTGGACATTCAGTCAACATTAGGTGGACTGGCTGACACTTACATACCCAATGATTTTATTTATTTATTTATTTATTTATTTATTTATTTATTTATTTATTTATTTATTTATTTATTTATTTATTACTTCTGGCTGCTACCTACACATCCAGTGCGGAGCGCTGCTACCTCCTCTTACTTAATCTTTATTGATCACATTTATGACCAACATGACTTTTCTGTGCCAAGCTCATGCTTTGATATCACGTATACCATGCGCAACATTAAAATTGGTGCTATTTTATAATTTTACTTTTGCAGAGCTTTTTTTTTCTCTTGATAACCTCTGCATGTGAATCAGTGACGGCTGAATAAGAAATATATAATGCCCGCTAGGTACTAGCGCCTTAAGAATAATAAATCTTGAAGAGGTTTTTCTTACAGAAGACAGTATACTGTGCAACGCCCAGCTAAGAACAACTATAATGTAGATTTCACTGCATGTCGTGTCCCTTGCGTCGACATCAGTCCAACCCGTGTTCTGTATGAAACGCCTCGGGGTCACTGCGCATGGACTGGAAGGTGTCATGTCTGCCCAGAAACCTCGCTGAGCAGATCAACTTCAAAGGTCAACGTCTTCGACCAGTCCTAAAACAACGCTCTTCTCTTCGTTCTTATGACAGGAGCATGTTTACAGCGCCCAACAACAAGGACGCTCGTTTCCACTTGGAAGTCTAAAAACAGAGCCGCGTTTACAACGTCGAGTATTTACGTTTATTCGCGCGCTCATAATGGTAAGGGCCTGTTTTCCTCGAACTATGCCAGGGAGAGCGCGCATCATACGCCTTAAAAATGCACGCTTTGAAGCGAACGATGTACGCTTGCACCACAAAATGCGTGCGTTGGCCATCCCAAAATAGCGAGATGCAATTTGCTAAGTGCAGCACGGCTGCGAGAACGTATAGAGATTGCTTGTTTCTGTAGAACAACTCACGCCTTTGAGAGAACGTACAGTCAGCTGCAAGATTGGGAAAAGTTATTGATTGATCGCTGTAGAACCTCTAACGTTCCGAATGAGGCTCAGTAAGTTGCTCCACACGGCTGAAAAAATCAGAATACAGCACTCCACTACGAAGTCATTGATGTTGATCTTCAGCATTGGGGAGTAATTTGCTTCGTTACTTCTCTGAAGCTCTTCACGTGCCACTTCACTTTGTGTATGTATGTATGTATGTATGTATGTATGTATGTATGTATGTATGTATGTATGTATGTATGTATGTATGTATGTATGTATGTATGTATGTATGTATGTATGTATGTATGCGTGCGTGCGTGTGTGTGTGTGTGTGTGTGTGTGTGTGTGTGTGTGTGTGTGTGTGTGTGTGTGTGTGTGTGTGTGTGTGTGTGTGTGTGTGTGTGTGTGTGTGTGTGTGTGTGCGCGCGCTCATTTTTACTGAATAGCAGCCTATATCTCAATGTGAATACGCATGTTTAAATCACTGCGCTGTATGGCGTCGCCGAAGTACTGCAGTTCATCTTGATATCTCCACAACATCCCATGATGTGCACTGGAGCAGCACGAGACTGGCATATTAACCATATATTGATTTCGCTGTAGATTAAAGACTGTGCCTTCGAGGATATTACAAAGGCGGAAGCGGTTGAAAGTAGGAACTTCATTCTACGTATACTCGGCCAAAAAGAAACAAAAGAAAAAAGAGTTCTTACTGCGCATAGGATGTCACGTAAACGGAGCGCTCGTTAAAATTATAAAGTATGACTGGTACATTTGTACGTTGCTAAACTGAAGTTCCGCATTACTAAGAACTGCATCAATGAAGACATGTAAATGTATAGAGTATACTCCAAATCTAAAAGGTTTATTTGATTATTTATTTACTTATTTATTTTTCACCTGCTTAAGGGCGCTTCAGAAAGGTAGAAGGAGGTTGTTACTACGGTCTTCCTCAACAAAATACCATGATTTAGAAAAGTAGTAATAATAAGGGTAAAAAATTATTACGCATGCAACACAACCGCTAGCATGAAAGCGCTCATTACCCGAAAACGCAGTGACAACAAAAATAAATCAAAGCTAGAAACCTAAAGATGAGCGCCCGGAGAGAGACTACGTAGCAAATAAGCCACGAAAATTATTGCATTACAAATATAGGTATACAGAAACGACAGCAACATGTATTGATGAATAAAGGAAAGTTGTAAAATGTAAAAGAGATGGAGAACTAGGGTTGGGGCTTGATTATCGTACATAGGAAACGAAATGTGAGGCTACAATTAGCTTCGTTAGAAAGACGATGAGTAGAGCGTACGCAAATGAACTAGCCACAAAAACGTGAAAAGAAAATGTTCCTACCACAATAAATAATTATGCCCCTGACATGGGCTTGATTATGCATTGAAAACTTCGATATCCCAAATTAAAGTCGAACGTGCCGACAGACTAGTTTTCAGACGTAGGCACCGGAGAGAAGGAAAACGAACCTGTAAACTGCAGCGAAAGACAAAGTAGTTAATATTTATTTATTTATTTATTTATTTATTTATTTATTTATTATTTATTTATTTATTTCCAAAGACAGTTGGAGGTCCTTCAGGCGGGAAAGCGGTTACAAAACCACTTGAAAGAGGCTGAGGGACCACAGTTGCATGGTTTCTGGGTAGTTTAAAATTTCATAAGTTAACCGATGTTATAGTTTGCAGACGCTAAATAATGAAGCTGAGGCAATGTCCCATGGCTTCTCCCTTCATCCCACTCAACACTGTCCTCCGCGAGACTGCTCTTCATGAACGGAGTGCTCAGCAATATACTTTACGAGGTGACTTGGCGGTGCGGAATGTCGACGGTACACAATAGCGCCCGTTTTGCAGGGGAGCGTCGTTGAACGGATTACGGCCGAGTGCTGTCTTATTTCGCACTGCTGGTCTATACCGATATGTACATTTTTCGTCTCGTATTGTTCTCGACACTTGAGGGGGACCTATTTTTAGCGAAACCATGGGTCATCGTCCCATTTTAGTGCAGGCACCCACACATTGGAAAAAATTAAAAAAAGAAACAAAAACAAACGAAATACAAGTACAGCGACCGCAGCTAACGTCATTTATGTAATTGAATCATAAATCTGCTGGTGTCGCCGAACACAAGTGTTCGCGTCTCGCTTGCACGTGCGTCACAAATTGGCGCAGAGCAAGAACAAAATAGCGTACGAGCCTGAAGGCCAGAATCATGTAGCGAAATTTTATTTACGTGTGTTTACCTCCACATTTGTTTATTTGCTTTTTTCGTTGGGTCACCATAGAGAGTACCATATGGGTAATGAAATGTCGCTTGCCTTACGCAAACCTCCAAAAACGTGAGCGCCCCCGGGAGGCGGCAATGCATTTCGGCGACGAGACCGCCGAAAGTTACGTCAGCGTGCGCGTACTACACTGCACCGCCTAGCGTGTGTTCTGTGTAGTGAGTGTTCCGTACATCTATTCGGTGTCGGTAATGTGACCTCCAGGTCAAAGGGCGCGCACAGAGCAGGGAGCGCATTGGGTGGGTGTGTATACTTCCGAATGCGTGGACGAGACGGCGAGAGATTGGAATGGCTGAACGGGGATCCTATGTGGAAACCTGTTCGAGTCGGTTTGCGCAACTGATCATATTTCGTTTCAGCGGCAGGGTAGGGCACCGATGAATAATTAATGGTCTTCAGCGTGCTCACTTGGCCGCCCGAGAGCAGCGGTTTTACTAATGATTTTGGAAATAATGATTTACAGTTTTGTGGTTTAGATACAGTTGAGTCATCATGCTCATTATGAATAATGATAAACTGACTGATTTTGGCTCTCGATCAGACGAGAGCAGCGTGAATTGTACGCAGCGTGAGAATTATTGTGCCGTGCTTAGATTGGAGAAAGTAGAAAAACCAGTTGTTTAATATGTGCCTATGTAGTCTGTCTGTCTGTCTGTCTGTCTGTCTGTCTGTCTGTCTGTCTGTCTGTCGTAAACAATTTATTACGCATTGCTCTCATGTATCTTACAGCATTCATTTCTTAGGCACATTGGAAGGGACAACGATAATCAACACACTTTATTCCACTTTTTTCTTCTTTTTTTTTTTGCCCTTTACTTGCATTACCGAAAACAGGTGGCAGCATCTTTCTAGCCAACGGCATTTCAAACCTACGCGACGTACAGATCGGCGAGGCTCAAGCCAAACCATTATTTTTTGGCTCTTTGCCATTCAAAAATGGCAGAGCCAAACAATAATGTCGTGGAGGAGCAGTGTCATGGGTTTCATGGCTGCGTGCAGACTTTTTTCAAATCTCATGGGACGTTGTCTGTGCGGCATGCGCCTACCTGTATATCATATTCATGGCAGTCTTCCTGAAAACATCGCTTGCTGGGTTTATTCAGCGGCACCTGCTGGATCTTTCTACTGCTTTCTTAAGAGCACTGGCGAGGAAAATTCTCGTGGCTCACCGTTCAAAAATCCCCATCTCTGAGTAAACGAAACTAAAAGGAGTTTAAATTACGATACGCATACCCCACGAGGAAACGATTTTTCTTGAGTCCTTTTGGCTTTGGCACACGCGTGGGGGCGACACACAAAAGCCAGGGAACCCCTGGAAATTGGTTCCGTGCTTTTGCTTTGATGTTCTCTAAGGAAACGGTTCTCGATGACGTTCTGTAAACATTCAAGTTTTAAGTCTGTGTTTTACGTTTTCTTGATTTGCTTGTAGCGTCCGTGGCGTGAACCTTTCTTCTTTACTTTTTCGTTTAATTTTTTTTTTGCCCGTATTTAAAGCGCGGGAAACTTTCATACGCATGTGCGGCTTCAATGGAATCCCGTATGCGGTCCATATTCATTGTGATTAGGCAGTGTAAAAAAATTCGTTTGCGCTGTTTCATAAAAAGATAACTTCGCCCCTTTGCAAGTGAAAAAACGACAACAAAAATGTACTTACCGCTGTGTCGTGGCTCCGTCGTGCAGTTCGCAAATATATATATATATATATATATATATATATATATATATATATATATATATATATATATGCTAATAAGCTGATTTGAAGCGTTGCTGAGGTGACGAGCACTGTGTATCACATCACTCACACGCTATTGCACCAGGATGAAACCACACTGCACCGCATCAGCAAGATGCAAATAAAATTGGACACCAGTAAACATGACCACCGGCGACAACGCGTACACGAAATCTTAGCAACGAGAAAGTGTTCACACACTTCTGTTTTATAATACAAATAGTTGCTCTGCAAAATGACCAGAAAACAAGACAAGGAAAGTCCACACTCAACACATCCAAACGGTCATGGTGAAGGACATTGACGTCATCAAGACCTGGTCAACATCCACTGGACGTTCGCCGTAATTCCCGCTGCCTTCGAAAGCGATATTAAAACATCATTTTATGATTCACATGTGCCTACCTCATTCGAGCCCGCTTTCAGCAATCTTCACTAACAGTCTTCATAAATCTTAGAAATATTAAAATTATCACATCTAGCGCCAGTGGCATATACACTCAAGAGTAAGTGACGACACATTTTCAATAAATGGGAAACTTTCCCTATGAATCTAGTGGCTGTTCTTTTGCAAAATTCAATACTCGGAGAAGAATATCACACGCTCAGGCAGCTTGATGCAAATACAATCATGCAAAAAAAGACGGTCCCATAGGCATATGTTCAAAGTGCTTGCCGATAGGAAACGTAGTATGGCATATTCCTAAATGTATGGCACAGAAGGGTGGGTTGTAGGATTTAGAAGGGAAAGAGGAAACGTCGCACCTTATAGTGCTCCGTTATCTCCCTTCGCCAGAATGGCATTGGGACGCTCCCTTTTAGATACCTTAAACGGCAGCCACTGAAGGCATGCGGTGGACATGTGCCCGCGGCCTTCTTTCACATCTCTTCATCACCACCCTCCACACTTGTCAACAGATCAGGTCCCTAACGTAACATCGAGGAGCAGACACTTCGAAGGCACTTGCATTGACGAAGGCACCACACAGAAAACACGAAAAAGAGTGCAATGCAGAGAAGTACGACTTACCTAGCATCTTGACGACGGCACGCTTGGACCCTCCACCGGACTGCCTCGGCGTGCGCATGGGAACCATGGCGTTACTCCTCGGATGGTGGCTCTTGCCGTTCATATCCGGCGAGCAGTCGCGCCGCGTGGCCGCGTTCGAGCGCCGAAGCTGGAGACCGATGAGGATGTACAGCACCGATATCACACTGATGGGCAGCACAAAGAAGAGCACCGTGGACACCGTGAACGCGTGCTCCACGGGCCGCTTGAGCATGCACGCCGCAGTCTCCGGCAAGAAGCCCGACCCGTCCGCGGTGCGCTGGTACACGATGCCGAACTGCAGCGCCAGCGGCACGGCGAACGCGCCAGCTACAATCCATATCCCCACTATGGAGCGGATGGCCCGCGGCAGCTGAGACATGGTGTGGGCCCTGAGCGGGTGGCAGATGGCCACGTAGCGCTCCACCGTGAACGCCGTGATGGTCAGTATCGAAGCGTTGGTCGACATCTCCGAGGTGAGGCCTCGCAGCACGCAGAAGACCTCGCCGAAGGCGTACGGATACTTTCGCCACAGTTGGTACATCTCCTGCGGCAGGCCCAGCAGCAGGAGCAGCAGGTCCGACACGGACAGGCTGAACAGGTAGAAGTTGGTCGCCGTGTGCATGTACCGGTTTCGCGCGATGACGATGCACGTGCACACGTTTCCCGTCACGCCGGTGACGAGGATGACCGCGTACACGACGGTCATGGCGACCACTGTGGTTAGCGGCTCCTCCTCTTCGCCTTCCGAGAGGTACAGAGGCGAGCTGTTGTCGCCGCCGCCAGCTCCGGTAAAGTTTCTCGACGGCCACTCGTCGGCTGACAGCTCTGAGGAGGAACTGGTGTCCATGTCGTAGGCCATGGTCCGTAGCCGAGTGGCTCCGACCGCAGGCCGACACTGCACTGTGCGAAAGCCACCACTGCGTCCTCTCTTTCACTCACGCTCCTCCTCTCCCGAGTCGCTGTCAGCAGATCATAGCGGACGAAGCGCGCGCAGACCGAGAGAAACGGGGGAAAAAACGGGAGGAAGAGACGCGTCCTGTCCGGGAAACTGTCGGAGGAGTTTTGGTCCCGATTTCAAACCCGGGCCGCCGCCGACGCTGCGCCGGGCGAAGGGGAAGAAAGGGGGAACGCTTGCCGGGGAAAGGAGGCCTGCGAAGGGAGGGTGTTGGGGAGTTTGCGCGTTCGCGCGGTTGCATGGCTGCCGCGAGCGCGCGCCCCCGGGAGGACCAATCGAAAGAGAGGATGCGGAGGAACTCTTCCCTAACTCTCCCCACGCATTTTCTTCGCTCCCTTTTTTTTTCCCTGTGCCGCGTAGAGGGACAACGGGTACAGAGAACGGCTGGTGGCTGGGCGACGTGGAAACAAAATAAAAGGAAATCTGGCGATAGGAAGAGCCATCTTCGGGCTGTTGTCTCTCCGTATAGAAATGGGAGTGTGCGGGACTCAATATTTTCCTTTTTATGCTCGCCACCCGGTTTCTCATCGTGGCCTTGATAAAGAAAGGTCAGTGGATCAGCAGGGCGGGCGCCTTGGTACTTCTTCAGCGTGATTCGGGCCAATTCTTGTTGTTCACTGGTGCAGACTTGCTTGACTTAACGAGAGAAGGCCCTCTCCAGACAGATGTGTCGGTGTTTCCTGCTGCCTGTTTCATTTTGACGACGTAAGATCCCATGTTTTTACATAATCTTCCCGATTGTCCTTGTTCAGTCAGAGTAACTGAACCACTATTCCGCAGACACATCATATGGTGCGGCATGTCCTCTCTGTACAAACAGACGGACAGACGGATAGAGAGACAAACGGATAGATGAATAGATAGATTTAAAACTTACCGTGTGACCCACAATGCATAGCTTCGGTATGCTCGTCCTCTGCCATTGCTTATCGAATAAACATTTATGTTTTTATGTTGGGATTCGTCACCCAGCCGACCGGACATCCCATGAACTTATACTAATGTGCATGAGCAGCTTTTCTTTTCGTGAAAACATAAATAGCAGCCTCTTCTGAAGGTTGCATGGTTTCTCGGTCTTTTTTTTTTCTTTTGGAGGGAGGGGGGCGGGGAAGGGCATTACCTTCGATTTTCCTTTAAACTCCGTGTAGCGACAAATTATAATAAGTGAAACTGTTTGCATGAGAAGGTCACAATAACGTTCTGACATGATAATTAAACTCTGCCAAAGGTAATTATTCTTGAAACAATAAGCGGTCCTTCCGTAGGTGCACTTCCTTCGCGCAATTAAGAACAAACCACACGCTGAAAGCAAAAATGACTTCTCCAGTTGTTTCTGTCCTTGTAGGCTGTCCGGGCACGTTCGCGTATATGTCAGTTCCTGGCGTAGTGGATACATTACTCTTTGTTATATCAAAACTTATTCATAAGTTTTTAACCACTGTTTCCTTAACGAATTCCAGCGGTGTCGCTTCTTCGGGGGTGCAGAGTGTTTCAGTTCTGGTGCTTTCTTTCTCGGTCAGCTTCCATTCTGGGTCTTGTCTAAAATGTACTTTGCCGTCTATCGGTTTTGCTCATTCATCAGCGTTCCTGCTGACTTATCATCCTCGTGATCTTGTCTTAAATTTTTCCACATTGTTTTCTTAGCTCCCTGGATATGCTGCAATGTCTCTTTTGTAATGCCGACCGATTTGCGGATAATGCTGCGAAGTAATAACCGTCTTTCAGACCATGAAATTGAGTCGGATCAAATCCGTTCGGCATGGCCGGCTTACGTCGGCGGGGCCGGATTGTGAGACTTTAATTAGACTTTGGCTGGGCTAATAATAATAAAACAAATTAAGAAGATGATGGTGACACGTGAGCCATGTACACGTGGTGCGTCGTAATTTTACGAACATTACTTCCAACCTATCACACAAGCCTTACAGAAATGAAATTTATGTTTCCAAAACAGTACAGCCAGTGCAAACGGCACACGGCCCTGACCGGGCAACACCTTTCCTGCGATACAGCAATTTCGGCCTGGCGAAAAGAAAACAACACGCACGACAGCTCGCATTAATCGAAGTGCGAGAGCTTATTGCGCAGCCGTAATGCAGGTCAGCTGGCGATGCGAAGAGGTGAAACACGTCGGGATAACGAAGATATCGAAGTAGTAGTAAGATGCCACCACAACATCAGATATTATCTGGATGTATATACGTGGATAAGCATGGCTAAGCGTCTGTGGGGGTAGGGTAAAGGGACTGAAAGAGATAGAAGACGAGGAACGCCGGTAGTGGAAGGCTCCGGAAATTTTTGACCACGTAGGGTTCTTTAACGTGCACTGATGCATCACAACGTAACGCATAAGTTAGCGCCTGACTTCAGCAACATATCGCCATAACGTTCATCACAAAGTTCAGCAGCAAGTCATCACGATGTTTAACAGCTCATCAGCAGAGAATTAATCGCGAACCTCAACAGCAGATCAGCGGACAGCTCATCCGAATGTTGAACAGAGGATTAACAGAAGACCCAACAAGGATTTCGCTTTCACATCGTCGGGAAAGTATCCCGCGTATCTTTTCCTGTGATTTGAAGACGCCGATGTTTCGTGATGACGGTGATGATTTTCCTTAGTTGAGCTTAACGCCAGGAACAATTTCTAAGAAGTGAGGCCGACGGCTTCGCTGTAAAACTTCACGAAGTTTGCAATCGTTAGGCATCACTTTTCTATAATCTCTACGCTTCCAGGCTATTTTTTCCAGTTGCGAGCCCCTAAGCGTCGCTTTAAGGAAGCTAATCCAGCCTTAGCGGCGATATGTTACACAAGCGTTAATTTAGAAAAGCCTTCGACTTTGTTCATTATTTTCTTTATCGCTTTTTGCATCACAGCCTACATGACAGGGACGAACTGACGGCATGTTGTACACGAACGATTCTGTTGCTTTTTGTCCGTTCCAAGAACAAGGAAGTTAACGGCGCTTCCGTGTAAGGCACCAGCTTCGAATACTGCCCAAACTTTTCGTTTCTTCTTGGAAGCCCTTAATCCAGGATTAGGTCGCGGCTCAAGCGGTTCTGGACTTAGGCTCCCCTTTCAAGTATCTTATTATTTCGGTTAACTCGACAGCAAAGTCACGTCTTCTCGCGGGCGATGAGCACTTTGAGAAGTACCGTATCTCTTGGCCATATCGCATTTCGGGGGTGTACTTAAAAAGCATAACGCTAGGAGTTTCCTCTTGTGGACGTGTTTATTTGTATAGTTAATAAGTTAAGTGCCTAGTTAGGTTGTGTGTCGAGCAAGTAAATTGATGTCAAGCAGTGGTGTTCTTAGCTCATATTTTTATCATTTTTTACGTTGGAGCCACGTGGCGCAACTATATGACGTAATAACACCATGACGCCTTATGACGTTATCAGCGACGCTGCCTCATAATGTCATATAACGGCGTCATAATATGACGCCATCTCTTGGCCACGTGACTTTTGGTACCACCCGCCGTATAAGACGCTGGGATCCCGTGCGACGTAGCGTATAATGCCTGAATATTAATGTATTTCTTAATTGATAAGCCGCATGTCCATGCGTTGCATGACACATTGAGCCCAGAGTAAATGGTGTTTTGCGCATTTGTGACAAAATTTTGTTGATCAGAAATTCGAGAAATTGCTGTCACACGCGTCAGCGAGAAGGTCTGTGTGCGAGCTTCAGTAGCACTTTGCTTCTTAGTTTAGCTTCAGTCAATTTAAATTAAGGCGGCCTAACTTACGCGTTCACCTAATCTGTTTTGCGTGTCACAAGGCGAAAATTTAAGTACTGAAAAGAAATCTCACAGATATGTCACTGTAATATTTAAAAGAGGCATTACTTGACTCACTCGTTATTAAGTAAAAGAAGGCTCATTACTTATACAAATGAAAGAATGCATGTGGTCCGACGTCCAGTTAAAACGCGGCGGGTATTATAGGGTAGAACCGCCGAAATGTTTTATTTCTTGATTAGTGCTTAGAAATAATGCCGAAACGCCAAGATTCGCTGAAATATACGACTTTCTCTTGCTCGGGAGGTTATTAACCTCTGCTAGGCTGACGTCAGCGACCTAACTAAACAAACCGGTACATGTTTGTGAGATCTTTCTCTCTTTCCCGCTTCCAGCGAGCTGTCGTCATTTTTCTCGACTATGAATGACGCCTTCTTTATGGCTTTGCTATGACTTCTTTTTCTTTGAGCTAGCCCTAATTTCGATCCACTTTGGCGCGCCATCGCGACCACCATTCCGCTGATCACGTGGCCATGGTTGACAACGATCCAGGGCATACATATTATGAAGCGCTTGCGCAATACCACGCAGTGACGCAGAAGCTGACGGCGGCATTATGGATGTATATTCTGGCTGAAAATTTGGTTTATTAGTACAAACAAGATTTAAAATGAGAACGACCTGAAGCGTGCGACAACATGCGTTAACGCGTGGGTCATTAATCATTTTTGACTTGGTGAGTGACCGTTATTTTCTTTTACTGCAATATGCTACCTGTCCAGATGAGGTTCTGTCGAATTCTACACTATGCGTTAACACGTGTATGGGCCATAAATGCGGAGACGATATCTCCCCTCGTAGAATATGGAGAAATTAGGATGAAACGCAGTGTTAAAGCATATGCACGTGTGTTTCCTACACAAACGCACATGGACTCAATGTAACGCCCTACCGATGTACTAGAAACAAGAACTGCTAAAAGTTGTTTATTGTATTGAGGTTGTATGAAGAATATGATCGTGTTTTGGCAGACGATAGCTTAAATAAGCAATCGTTTAACCCATCTTTCACTAATACTAACCAACTTTAGCCACTATAGCAATGAATGTTGGTAACATGCGGTTAGTTATTGTGCTTTAATTCATACGTTGCAGTGAGAACGATAAAGGTTAACGCTGTTTGCATCCAGTAGGATGGGAAGACAAATACCCCTGCCGCGTTGGCAGTCTGCGCTATCCCTATAATACTTTACGCGGCAAATCAATCATTGTGCCGAGCTGTAGACTATGGGCTGAAGGAATCAAAGAAGGCACTGTCTTCAATACATAATTTCTTTATTCATGCCGTGGTTCGTATGCATGTCGTTGAGGCTATAAGAACGCATCATAAAATTGTACCTGCGTGCGTATTTTAGTTACTTATTCATCACTCCGTTACTTTACGTGGTACGTTACAAGTAGTCGATAAATGGCTCGAAATGAGCAGTTAGCCGGTACTTTGTGTAGTACGTGTTCCGCCAGTCTACGAATTGTTCCTAAGCTTTGAAACAAAAATCAGCGCATTACTGACTGGTTCCAATTGTGTCCTTACTGGAAGTTTACCTCGTGTCGATGCTTCTACATTGCGAGCATTTTCTTGCCGTTCTCTTTCGCTTTCGCATTCGCGACGTGGGATGACGCGTGTTTGCGCCACGCCATTACACTGTGTGCTAAATTCATAGCGGACGTCCGCACGTTCAGTAGCACTTACTCACTCGCGTCGTATACATACGAAAAGCGAACAACTCATAAATCATCAGCGAACGCTTATAAGTCTGATCTTACAAGTCTGAAAGAGTAGACACTCGCAAAGCGCTGAGCACCAGGGACAGAACAAGGACACTCAGGCGCGCGCTGTTCGATTAAATAAGCGAATGCACGCAGGAGTTCGAGAACAAAGCTGCGGTAACCGCTGTCGGCCCATCCTTTTGTCAGTTTACGAGAGACAAAGGAAGGGGATCACTGCTACCAGCTGGTTTGATTCAGCCATGCTACTTGAATCGCTGCAATTACATCTTCAATAAAACGATCTCACCGGGACTCGTATTTTGGTCTGAAGTCAACCGTCCCCTACAACGAACGCCTCTCCTGCAAAGTAACCGGTACAACGAGGGAAATGTTTACGTCCCAGTTAGACTGCAAGCGTTACGGTATACGCGACTTGTGAAGGGAAGTGACCTGTGTGACTTATAATTTGCAAGGTCCCGAGCACTTCGCTACTCACTCACAGATGTAATCGGCTGCTCAAATAGTTGGGAATGTGCTGAGTAATTTTGTGCTTTTGCTCGGCGTGGTATTGAGACACTGAGCATTCCATCCATATATCCGTTAGGTACTTGTAACATGCAACTTTCTGCCAGGGCAAAGTGGACACAAATTAACCAAATGCACTCACAAAGGGCACGCACCACATGGTAACTCCCTAGCTAGTGATTGCGTCGATAATAAACTGTTAACTACTAAGGCTGGACGCGTTAACGTCTTACCACGTGTGAATACAGCTTTCCTCCTGTTAGTTGTAGTTATGATTACACTGCACAGATTTAGCTGTGCTGGGCGTGACAGCATGGTGTGCTGCCGTGACGAAGAGCATGCTGGCCAAGAAGCTACTTTTCGTTCAATTTATAATCTGCCTGCAGCGCTAACTCCCGACACTTTTTGATACGACTACATCGCTCGTGTAGCTGTTTCTTTTGAAACTTCGAGATTGTCGGTTCGGGGAGCACGCTAAGCGTACAAAATATGAGTGGCTGCCAGAGTAACAGTGCCAGCTCCAGATTCATAAACCCTGCAAATGGCAGCTTGCAACAGCGGCACTTTCGCATAAGGTTTCGTGGTTTCTTCTTTTTCACTTTTTCTCTCCCTACTTACTCTCTTCGTTCAAGTTGATGTGGATATTGTCAGATGTCTCTGGAGCACTGATGAATTCTTTGTGCGTTTAACTCCCGACCCCCTCCCTCTATTTCGCAGATAGCAGTATGGCGGGGGTTCCAAATGAAAAACCCACTGACAGCCTTTCAGAAACGCGGCTCACCAAACGCCTCATCTGTTATTACTCGCACGTGGATGTGATCTTACAATATTTTTTTAAAGAATTTCCTAATTACCGCCGTTCCATTTTTGGGCAGCAGCTTCGGCTGGTGAAGCATGCGTCTTTCTCCCTCTCTGCTAGTTCAGCGTCAGAAAGCAGTACCATTATTTGATTCTCAACGCGTTAGCAGTCGAGGTGTCTGTCAAGAGTATTTTTTGATTCATTCATAATTTTTGAGAAAAAGAAAAGCGACATATTTCAATAACAGCCTGGCTTGGGCGAGCTGGTTCATACGGAATACTCTGGATAGAGCGCAACAACATATTAAGAAACGAGAGGACAGGAAACAGCGCTCTTTCGTGACATCGCATCGTTTCTTTCTGTGTTGTTGCTCTGTAGATCCACTGCATTAAGTGACTTCTTTCACGAGCGTTGCTCTGTTTTTAACCATTGTGCACTTTTGGCCAGCAAAACTCCAAATAAGCAGCGATCAAGAGGGTTGTTACGAATGAATTAAGTGAGAAACACGACATCAGTTCAGCGTGAGGAGAAAAAGGGAATGTTAATTTAGTTTTCATTTCTATTCCAGGGTGCGGTTGCGACAGCGCGACGTCAAACATTGTTGTCGAATTTTCGTGCTCTAAGCATCGAACGTCACCGAATACCCTTAGGGTCGTCAATCACGTGCATCCGGTTTTCTTTAAAAGTAAAACTCAGTATATATTTTCCGATAACAATGTTACTGTGGCAGATGAGGCATTGTAACTGAACTTGAGACAGCAGAAAGACTATTGCGGAAACGTCAAAAAGACGTTGCTACTTATATTTTTTAAGCGTTGCCAAGCTTCCTTCCTCGATAAAAGTAGCAGTTGAGTTTTTCGCTATTGTAGAACAGCAATTAAATAACGCAACTCAGCGTAGCATCAACTCTTCAACGCTAGTATTTTCAAAGAGCAAACAGCGCATTACGAAAGGTGAAAGTGCACAAATAATTGACCTTAGTTGACTGCAGCTGCGGTAAAATTATAACGCGTCCACGGGCGACGCGGCAGGTACCTCGATTCGTTACCATTAAGTGCTTCCGGGAACACGGGATTGGCGTTAATTTGATAGCATAATACCTTTCGGCTACAGTATTAAGTTTATGTAATCAAAAATCCAGTATACCTTCTGGAGATGGCCCTCATAACCGGAAAGGAAGAGCGGAGAGAATATTGCTGGGGAAATTTGTTGCACTAGGAACAACTTTTCTTCGAGCCGCTTTAGTAATTCGCTGAAGATACTTCTCATGTACCAAGCGCCTTAATATTTAAATTCCTTTAAATCCTGCGACGTGCTGTATTGAGCTGAGAAAAAAGAAGCGCAACTACAAACACCATCAGGTACCTAATTTCACCTGAAGAATTGCTATAAGGGAGTAAGGGCTTTTGCTTTTGAGTGTCTCGCTGTGGAAAAATAATAATTTATTCAGCTTGACTTCTAAACTGTGTGGGTCCTTGTTCATTTGCATACTTATTACAATACACTTGACGAAGACGAATACATATATACTTCATAGACCCAGGGCAGACAATAGGTGGCGCGTCGGAGCTAAGAAATTCAGCTATTGTGGTGGCCTCTATCTGGTATATCCTGTCTCGTTATGCGATAACTATATCGGTTAACCAAACCAAATAAATTGTTAAGAATATAGCCGCGACGGCCAATTTCAAAATATAACTGCACTCGGGACAACAGCGCTGCAAAGTGCCCACGTTCACCGATTTTTGGAGGAAATTCATTTTGAACTCTATGAATTCAGAATCCATTTTATTTCCCACACTCATGTTGGGGGTACCCCAGGCAAAAAGCTGTGCAGACACCTTCACGGGGCCTGGGAGCCTACAGAAGGCAGCACGCGGTGTATTTCACACAATCGTAATCACTGTAAGCAAAACAGTCAGCATAAAGCGAAAAACAATATAAAGAAAAATCGGTACAGATATAATACACACGTGAGTAATTTTCAGAATGGATAGGCAACATGGAAGGTTACAGATAAGCGCCAGTAAAAGAAAGGAGCCTCATATATTTATCATCAGATAATCACGCACCTCTGATTTCAACGAAGTGACCTTACATCATGGTGGAACAGCGCACACAAACAAGAAACGAAGACAAGGAAAGACGACACGAGCGTTGGTTCACGTGTTGTTCACGTGTTGTTCCCCCTTTGTATATATGCTATCTTTTCAATAAAATTTCAGTTTTCAGTCAGCGCTCGTTTCGTCTTTCCTTGTCTTCGGTCCTTGTTTGTGCGCGCTGTTCCACCATGACAGTGTACCAACTCGCCCAACTTGCTACTTTTCTCAAGTGACCTTAATCACTTGACCAAGCGATATCCAAAATGCGGCGGCAATAAGGGTATTTGTAACAGACGAGATTAACTTGGTAAGTCGACTGCTGACGTGGCAGGCGAACGTGAACTGGCGTGTGATATTCATCACGATATTCCTCTTCCTTTCTTTTCTACTTAAACCTTATATCCCTGGATTACAATGGCTAAACCGATATGCATGAGTATGGTGGGCAGTCTAGAGGTCCGGATTCATTTTGGACCACCAGGAGTTCTTTAGAATGTACCGATATCTAAATATGCGGATGCTGTTACATTTCGCAGGCATGGAGATGCGGCCGTCGTAACCGTGTATGCAACAGACGTCCTTCGGCTGAGCAGGGGCGCCAGCTGATAGACTCTACGATACCACGGTGGGTCAATCCTGCTGACCGCCTTCTCTTTCAATTGTAGAAGCTGAGAGTTTAATAGAGATCGTACCAACCATGTGGTGTGTTGAATCTTGCGCCACTTTAGTCCTATACGCATTTAACAGCGAAGCTGGTCTGGCTCACCGTGAAACGTAGCTGGTATCACAAAACTACCATCATCATTACTTCTGGTCCCCAAGAGTGCGCGAGCACTTATTCTGTGCAATGCCCAGCGTGGGGCGTTCGCACGCTTGTTTCTTTCCTCTCTTACGCTTATGCCCCCAGCCCATTACTTCCCTGGCAAAGCTGCGGCTGGCGGGATCACGTGCTTCATGCGCAAGCAGAAGTAGACAATGTGCGTCGATTTGTCCGGTGCACAGTGCCTCGCAAATCCATGCATAGCTCTCGCCACGAGAGCATGTGTCCTCTCGTGGCGTCCAAGCAGCTCCTAGAATACCATAATTATGCATAGTGTAGTGTTACGCCAAAGAGCGGTACGGCGTCAAGTCGAGGGCATTGCGTGCCGCTTCTACCACCGTCCCTGGTTCGACGCGAGCGTGTTTACGCTGAGCTCAGTACGAAACGCTGGGCATCGTAGTCCTTCGCGGGGCGTTTCCAGAAGCCTCGGACCGCGACGAAATACAAGCGTGCCGAAGACAAACCCGGACCAGCCAAGTTCCCATCAGCTTCGTTGCTCCGCGGAATGATCAACTTAGCGCGAAAACACACGGACACGAGAAGAAACGAAAGAGACAGGACGGGCGCTACTACCAACTGTTTATTGTGAAAACACCCACCGACGTATATATGCGTCTTAACGCATGCGCAAACAAACACTTCAAGGAAGGATCGAGGAACCAAAAGTTTAACAAGGATAAATCAGGCAACAGTCTGCATGAGACGATATTCTGATGAATGCAAACTTATCGAAGCGGCGCTGATACAGATCTGCTCATTTTTCTTAATATGAAAGGCTTCTAACGCCAGCCGAGCTGTGCAGCTCCTGCTTTTGCCTAGGATTCTTGTCTCCTTGAATCTAGGCTCACAATCGCATGCAGTTATATGCGCAACTAAATGTGCGTGCTTGTCTTCCTTCTTCGTTACCTTTAGAGCATGCTCCCTAAGACGGTCGTTCAGGCATCTTTCTGTTTGGCCGATGTAAATCCTCCCGCAGGACAAAGGAATCGAATACACGACTCCTATTGAGCACTTTGAGAGGGGAGACTCGTGCTGCGTCGTGCACCCTTGGGGTCCTCTAGCACAAATGCGAGGACAAAGCTTCTGTAGCTTATTAGGCGCGGAAAAAACCAGAGGGACGTTGTGTCTGCCAGCCACCTTCTTGAGATTATGCGAAAGTGCATGTATATAAGGCATTACCTCTGGCCTGGCTTTCACGCGCTCGGTTTGAGTGCAATCCCTTCGTGCTCCAGACTTCAGTCTTTGCAGGAGGGACTCAGCCACAGCCACTACAACCATCGAAGGGAAGCCCGCTGCCAAAAGGCGGTCGACTTGATGCATAAAACTATCCTAGGAGTCGTGTATTCGATTCCTTTGTCCTGCGGGAGGATTTACATCGGCCAAACAGAAAGATGCCTGAACGACCGTCTTAGGGAGCATGCTCTAAAGGTAACGAAGAAGGAAGACAAGCACGCACATTTAGTTGCGCATATAACTGCATGCGATTGTGAGCCTAGATTCAAGGAGACAAGAATCCTAGGCAAAAGCAGGAGCTGCACAGCTCGGCTGGCGTTAGAAGCCTTTCATATTAAGAAAAATGAGCAGATCTGTATCAGCGCCGCTTCGATAAGTTTGCATTCATCAGAATATCGTCTCATGCAGACTGTTGCCTGATTTATCCTTGTTAAACTTTTGGTTCCTCGATCCTTCCTTGAAGTGTTTGTTTGCGCATGCGTTAAGACGCATATATACGTCGGTGGGTGTTTTCACAATAAACAGTTGGTAGTAGCGCCCGTCCTGTCTCTTTCGTTTCTTCTCGTGTCCGTGTGTTTTCGCGCTAAGTTGATCATTCCGCGATGCATAACCAACTAGCCCAGCAGTCTGTCCTACTAAAGTATATTTCGTTGCTCCGCCAGCCTTGCGCCACTAGTGCTAGCTCCGCTAATTCTTCCTTTTTTTTTTTTTGTCGACATGACCAGGAGTGGCGTGTTTACGTGCTGATGTTTAGCGATAAAAGCCCACACCTTTCATGACACAAATGACAGGTAAATTATTAAAGGTCTGACGGGGCGTCCTTGTGGTGCGAAGAGGACCCCATTCAGTTAACAGAAAAGCCGAGAGTAGCGTGTTGACGCACCGCAGAAATTGCAGTGATCTCCCTGCGCTTGTACAGGCACAAGTAAAGGGTCCTCCCGGAGTTCATAAAGGAGGCGTCCGTGCGTGAAAATTCAAGGGCGCGCCGGGCCAGCAAAAGGGGAGGCCGACCTCGCGATCTCAGCTTTTATTCACCAACATTGGACCACTGAAGGGAATCGATCTTACTCAGCAGCAGCAGCAGCAGCAGCAGCAGCAGCCGGCGCATTTCATTTTTTTTTTCCCTTCCTGACCTGGCGCAAGCTGACGGAGGAGTAATCTAGATTTATTGCATGCGCGCAGGAGCACGAGCCACGGCTCGCCTCTCCATCTTGCCGATGGGCCCCGGCACTCTACAATAGAGTGCCATCTCACCGTGTGATGAACTTTAGAGAATTTTAGTTTGCCCGTGGAGTTTTTTTTTCTTTCTTTTATGTTTATGTATAGCGGGTTGCCAGATAAGCATACGCGCTAGGCAGTTCTGGTAGCGTCGCCTTATACTGCGGTGCCTAACCAGAACTACCCTAAACTAATAGTGCGAATGGTAACACGTTTTACTTGACTGCGGGTGTAGAGCATCGGCAGTGATATAATGATCAATTCCCGGTAGTTTCGTTATTTTCTACGAGAGCACTCACGGGAGTGACAAGAATGTTCATTGCATTGTAGTTAAGCAGTCCGCCGCAAGTTGTCGCTGCCAGTCCTGCCTCTCCAGTCAACGGCTCCTGTAACCCGGCAACCTTAAACGTAAGGAAGCCTGCGTACGGAAAAGTTAAAATCCTTTATTATAGGAGTTTAATTTGTCCACAGGCTTCTTCGCATTTACGTACGCCGGATCATGAGGACTTTAATGGCGGTAGCAGAACAGGCGGCAACATCTTCCGGTCCTGAGTTTCTTTTCAGTCGCGCCGGTGTTCTCGTCAAAAGTAATGAAAGCGTTGCGGGATTAATGACCATCTCCGATAAGTGCTTTACTCCAGCAGTTAACTGAAACGTGAAAGCTGTTGCGATATCTTTTTTTATGTGTCTGGTTCAGTAGCAACTCACTAGATGAAAGCGTTGCCTACCAATCCGTATATTTCTCCGTTTAGGCGTGATCAGTAAACGTGAAGAGGTCTACGGGAGAAAGGAAAATTCGCTAAACTAACGCGATCGACGCTTTCGAATCGTGCCTCTCAAATTGCTGCGCAACAACCTTGCACACTAACGATGGGGCAGTAAGGAAAAACATGTAAAAAGGTAATTGTGATAACGTACTGTTGCAAGGTGTGCTTACCTTCGCAGTAACAGATAACTACAGGATAGAAGAGTGAAGCACAGAAGTTCGTCGTCTTAAGCAAAGGGTGATATCTTGATTTCGACACGTTGTTGCAACGCCACAGATATTCATGTTAGTTAGTTAGTTAGTTAGTTAGTCAGTTAGTTAGTTAGTTAGTTAGTTAGTTAGTTAGTTAGTTAGTTAGTTAGTTAGTTAGTTAGTTAGTTAGTTAGTTAGTTAGTTAGTTAGTTTAGTTAGTTAGTTACACGCTGGACGACCTAGCACACTACAGAGAGGAGTGGTGTAACAAAGTGTGGTTGTGGCCAAACTTTCTTAAAGGTAGCAGCGTCAACGATGGCAAGGATGGAGGCTACGCGGTGGTTCCATTTGTTCGTTGTCTTCTTGTTCTAGTATTGCCGCCACTACTTAGGCGGTGCATTATTTGGAAAAGCTTCCTAGAGATCTCGCTGAAATATTAGAAGATAATTTTAAGGGGGGTGTGTATGGCAGGCCACCTCATGCACAAGACGAAAAAAAAAAAGTTATCTCGACTCTTCATCCGTCACCACGACTGACTTACGCCCATAAGATATAAAGATGTCCGTCTTCACATCCTAGTTAGTTTTTATGTATTTATTTGTTTATTATTATCATCATAATTATCTCTCTCTCTTTTTTTGCATACGTGTACTTCATCGCTGGTCCCTGTGACAAAGTAGGCTGGGTGGCTTTCGGAGTAATGATGAAGCTTGATATGGAATACCATTGGAAAAGATTTGTTACGAATCATTCCAGCACTAAATTACTGTTGAACAGCACGTTTCGAGAGTGTTATTTATGCATATTATTACGGGCAATACGAATGTCATTTAATACTACCATCATATCAATACCGAGATATCTGATGGAACTTCTAAGATGACCCGTTGGGCTGGAAGTGACGGTTGTTCCCTCCCTCTCATCGCACACATTCAAGGTGTCGCATTCTAGTCGCTTCCTCCTCTTGCTAGCCTATGGAGACAAAGGAGGAAGTGTAGGGTAGCCAGTTGCTTAGCTGGCTCGCTCAAGTTCCTGCCTTTTCTTTTTACTTGTCATCTAAGATATTTTAACTGTGATCGGTGTTGCAGCCTTTAAAACATCAATTTTGACCGAGTCAGCGAGTCGCAACACGACTTTTAAGAATGGGCAACACTGAGCGACCAAGGAAAATTGATATTGAACTACTCTGAACAGTGCAGGATCGACTGCATTCAGTGCCAGCAGTCGCGCAACAGCGCGGGCTTGCTTTGAACGGTGCGACCTCTTTGTAATTCGCTTGTTCGTAATTTAGTAAATTGTCAGTAGTTCGGAACAAATACTCGTGGATTCGTTATTTGCTGCTTTCGCTAAGCCGAACTTATATTGAGCAGATTCGGCACCGATCCCAGCGAGCAGATTCCGAGTTGCCCGAAAGGCCAGCCGTGTGCCTCAAGCGCCATCCGTTGGAGGGGTGCGCAGGCTATGCTGGATCTACATTAGGAGATAGAGTGACCGCCTCTCAGTTTTCACCCGCACGCGTGCGCTCATAACCCATTTCCGAGGTAATTGAGGGCGAAGGTCGCGGGATCGAATCCCTACCGTGGCGGCCGCATTTCGATGGAGGAGAAATGTTGAGGCCCAGGCCCAGCCACGTTGGTATAGTGGCTATGGCAATCGCCTGCTGATCAGAAGGTCGCGGGATGGAATCCCGGCCGCGGCGGCTGCATTTTGATGGAGGCGAAAGTTGAGGCCCATGTGCTGTGCGGTGTCAGTGCACGGTAAAGAACACCAGGTGGTCAAAATTCCCGGAGCCCTCCACTACGGCGTCTCTCATAATCAGGTCTCATGGTTTTTGGAACGTAAAAACCACAAAAATCAGGGTGTTGAGAGCATCGAACGTCAAAGGGCTGAACTCTTCAAAAGCGAGTGGGCTCTTCGAGTGCCTTTAATTGAACATGTTATACCGATATAAATTCACGCATTGAATCAAACACACGTCGCGTTGCGATTTCTGAACGTTCTCTGTAATGTTTTCTGTTTGCTGTGACTAATGCATGGGCCAGGATTGAGGTCAAGCTTTGTTTGGGCACCACCTCTGTTGATTTGTTTGTGCTGGGAATATTTGTTATTACAGCACACCACAAAGCGAGCAGAAACATTCTAACTTCATTTAATCTTGGTAGTGAAAACAAGAGAAGGTATGCTGCGTCAAGGCTGGCTATCCCAACATGGCAAACTTGACTTTGTGTTAACAGAGAAGGAAACAAAAAAACAAACAAATTAGAATGAAAGGACAAGAACTCTGTGTACAGATACAGTCGTCAGCGCACAAAAAGGTATCTCTGTAGGCAGAATGCCAAATATACAGGTCGATCACCCAGACTACCACAGAAAGTCTGCACAGATGTTTTACACTCGCTTACAGACAGAATGACCATGAAATGTGTCAGTTAACATGCCAAAATGACGAAGATGACATTAATGCAAGCTACAGGCAGTTTATCAGGTTTGTTTGAACTAAAAGAACCACGGGTCTCTATTTAAACTGTATGCATTTGCATAGACATAGCAGGCATCTGTGTTATTCCTCCTGTTTTAACCTTGTTTATAAATGAGTGTTACGTTGTCATTATTAGTCAACTGTGCCTTGAAAAAGCGAGGGTGTTTCTAATATTCCGAGACGACCAGAACTAGCCATGTTGTTTGCCCAATCGAATACCTCAACAATGAAAGGAAAAAACGGTTCTTCGTCACGCGTTTCGAAGTATCAATTCAATGTCTGGCGCCCAATCAACGCCCATTCAACCCTAATCTCCATTCTTTCCTGCCGCAGCTGAATTCGGCGAAAGCGCTTGCTCAATCCGCCCACTTTTGCATCATGCTTTCCTCAGCTTGACAAGAGAAAGGCGTGCCCGTGCGGGACTATACGTAACGGAGGCCCAATTGCTTCACATCTCTGCTGACGAAACACACTCACGTCATTCGTTAGTGAACACACTAGCAGTTACTTGGGCGCTATCGCCATACTTTTAAGTTATGAGAGGTGCTTGGCAGCTACAGATGCATCACACTTCGATACTGTTCTTTATGGCTAAAGCGTGCGGGTGCTGTGCGGTGGGTGAAACAATGAAAATAGTAGCACTCTATAAGGACTGCATGTCTGAAGCCATGCGCAGATCTGGACACACTTCATGCTTTCCTTAGAGGCAAGCTGAAGTACCGTGAAAAGTTTGCATATAGTTGGCACGGATGCGTAGGTAAAGGACAACGCGGCTAGGAGAAACATCTAGGAGAACCGTAAGACGAGTTACCGTACATAGAGGAACTTATTGAAGTGTTGGCAACTAATCGAATGAATGTCGCTGGAACCAACGTTTCTACAAGGACACGTTTAGTGAGACTGACTTGGTCGAGCCGGTTAGCGCTTTCCTACCTGGAATTCTTCCAACTTATTCTGCAACATACTAGTGAGGAGTGGTTTCATACTAGTGAAGAGTGGTCTCCTTATGCACGAAGTACAAGGCTGTGCCACTAGAAGTTAAAGCCCTCTTTGACACTCAATAGCCACGGGGTTGGTGGGGGGGGGGGGGGGGGGAGGGGACACTTTAGGCAGATTTGAAAAATCCTAAAGTCGGTGTCAGCTCTGGTGACGTGCATCTGTGCTTCTTCGTGTTTTGTTTCTTTCTCACTGCGCTGACCATCAGGGAGAAGAAGAATCTCATTGTTTAAACGGTGGCTTATTTGACGACCTCTTACCATTTCAAGACTGCGTCCTACCTCGATGTTCCGTCATGTGTGGGCCCATTGAAGTGCGTCAGTTAGTTGAGCGTTGTGGTGATTATACGTTGTGCTTTCTTGTACGCCACTGGTCGCGCGTTCACTTTTCGCCGTTTTCGCAATGTTTCGCTATGTTTATACTGTTGTCTTTTATCTGTTGTTTTTCCTTCTTTTCTGGCTTCTAACATTTCTTTTTTTTTCGGATTCGCAGCGAATAACGTTTTCAATACTCAGTATTACTTACATTAGATTAGATCAGCAGCAATCATAGTAGAAAAAACGACGCTATACTTCCACAAACTGCTCATATATATGAATACATGAAATATATGCATTTAATGGTGGCGCCCATGAGGGGAAAAAATGCCTGAAAGTATGAAAGCAATACAAGACCAAATTTCTGCAAAGATAAAACAAACAAAAAAGTTAACACTCAAAGAAAATTAACTGAATTAAGCGTTTAGCTGATGCGAAGAACATCACTACAACACAGGTCAGTGTGTGTTTATGCCTGGTCCTTCTCCATCCTCTACTGTTCCACTGTCAATTTCAATGTGGATGTGGTCGACATGCGGCAATACATATCGCATACTCCTTAAAGGACCCATAATATTAAGAACACGGCGCAACGTTAAATGAATCGAACTCAGCGCCACATATGGTCGAGTGCTCAAAGTCCTGGAAGCCACTAAATCTATACGAGCGGCTAAGGCCCTTTTCAGGGGGGTCGCAACAACCAAAACCTCCCCAAAACAACATCACGTGGCACATGTATTACAAATGGAGAAAGGTCTGCGTTATCGTGTTCCACTTAATCGATGTTGTTACACCCGGAGTGAATAACGCTTATGCAGCTCCAATCTATATAAGCTGCACGCTTATCGCAGCAACACGCTTCGGTAGCAAATCGCTCCCGACGCATCGACGTGCCCGCCATAATTCATGCACGTCTTGTATTCACGGTATCTTCGTATGGACAGGGGAGGAGGGGGAAGCGAGAATGGCGCAACTCGCCGATTATTCGCCACTGGGGGATGATGGGAGTGGGTGTACGGCCTCATTTGCAAAAGGATCAAAATATTCCGATATGCCACTATATAGCTCGCTCACTCAGATCGACTTACAACCCAAATTTCGACACACTACACATAGTCCTCGATTTCTCCACCCCCTCCGCCCTACACACACCCTTCCATCCAGGACAGCCTACTATACCACTCTCGGCCGCGTGTCCTATTCGGCCGTAGCCGCTTTTATGACAGCTATTTCGCTTCATCCATTACAACCGCGCTTCCCGCGAGTCTGCTGGGCATATCCGTCTGTGGGGCCGGTTTCAAGCGTTCGTTCGGCCTGTCGGTTAGTCCCGTAAGAGGCACTTCCATTTTTTTTTTTTTTGTTCTTTCGTCTATCGGCGGTTGCATTTCTCTTATACCCTCTTCCAAACCCGTATATATTGTGGCAGACACCAAGAAGAGGGTCGTGTTAGGGACCACGCAGTCAGACAGCACCAGCGGCCGCCTGATGGCGGTACACGCGCGCTGTCCCTCGCGAGGGTCAATGTACCCCGTGGGGACCATAACCGTTGGCCTCTTATCTCGGCCGAGACAGGGGGGTGTTTCGTACTCTTCCGAGCACGGCTGCAATAAAGGGAAGAGAATGTCCGAATGAGAACAAATAGCGAGCGGCGAGTTTGAGAGTCGGAAGAGAAAAAGAACAACACAGCCGGCTCGGTTTGTAAGTGCAGTGTAGAGTGCTTGCATGTAGCCTGCCGTAAATAGCACTCCCGACCATCACAGGCCGTGTTTGGTTTGTGTAGTGAATAAATAAATGAAAAGAAAGAAAAGAAAGAAAGAAAGAAAGAAAGAAAGAAAGAAAGAAGAAAGAAAGAAAGAAAGAAAGAAAGAAAGAAAGAAAAATGGGAGATTCAACGGAAGGGGAGCGTCTGTGGTTACTGGAGCGGGTTATATGCGATTCAGTCCGGCACATTGCACGTGTTACGGCGTGGACAATGGCTTTCTCGGGAGAGGGGGGTGGAGAGGGGGTGTAAATCAGGAACGTGCACGTGTTTGCTTTGCTTTGCTTCCCCCTCGTCTGACCGTAACGGCACGCTATTCTCGCATTCCCAATCTTTATTCTTGGTTCTTTTTGGCATTCTTCCGTTTCACTGCTTCGAACGTAGATGGCGCCACTTCGGTTCGACGTGGAACGTCCCGATATTCACCTAGCGAGACCTGTACGGGAGGCGTCCGTCGTTCGGAGGTTCCAAGTTTCAAGATGAGTAGATGTTTTAACTGCTCAGCAATTCTTATAGACGACGCTCTTTCAAAATGTTCACCTAAAATACACAATATATTTACAGGACTGAGGTCGTTGCGGTCAAGATAAGTCAAGTCAGGTCACGATAACGGATTTTATTCCAGTTAGTTGGGAGCACATCTTACAAGGCTGTGGCATTTAGAGTCCCGGGTGCCTTGCCTTTGCTTGTTCCGCATACGTTGTTCTGCCAGGTACTGGAGTACTGGTACTTAGGTGACTGATTTCTGCTTGGACAATGTTGCGGGCAGGAATAAGCTTCACAAATGTTTGAAAAACAATATATTCCTTTATTAAGCGTGCCAGAGTAACAGCAGTGTATGTCAGCACAAGCAACACGGACTCCTCAGTACTTATACATTCCACATGCAGAAGCAAGCTATCAGCTATGTAAAAGCGAGCGCTTATGTTCGTACTTGCCCGTTTAGTGGGGGTGTGGAAAAGTAACAGCAATTGTTCGTGAACACGAATTTTTTAGTATAGTTTACGATTACTTCAGTATGTTAAATGCGCCGAAATAAACCCAAAATTCTCGCAAAATTTCGAAAAATGTCATCACCGCTGGCACGTTACACGTGGAAAACTTGAGAACTTACGTAGTGCAGCAGGCTACCTCGTTCGGAGAGCGTGGCCTTAGCGGCTGTATGAAACGATTCAGTATTTTTGAACCCTTTTGTAAATTTCAAGGGGTCTGTTTCTTTCATCCACACTCTTCATTTATAATTTTAATACTAAACTTACGGATACGTGAACGTGAACATCGATTTACTGTAATTGTACGAACAGCTGTTCAATACAGTAGACTTACTCCAGAACTAATCGACGTTCAATTCATCTCTTTTGCCACTTTTCTATTCATATTCGATTCGTTATCAAAGTCGACAATTCGCACACACCTACCGTTAAGTACCATGTATCTAATTACTGAACACGTGTCGGCGCCCTCAGCGCCTTCATTTTTGTAACAGCTGATACATACATCGAGTGAACAAATCAATTTTTAAGACAAAGGAACAGTGATCCGACAGAAAAAACAGCCGCAAGGAAAGGAGAAACAAAAGCACCAAGCAATACGCGTGCCATAAAACGTCTAGTGATGTCTAGTGCCAACATGACGTATGCAGAACACCCTCGCATGTGCACGTGTACCGGTCTGTTCCTTATTATTCGTTTGTAAGCTTTTTTATAATCTCACTTAGTCGATCTTATGTGAAAGTATGTATTGGTAACTCGTACTTGAAATGGCCATTTTTTCGGCAGCCAGAGAAACAGCTTCAAGGGAAAGGTAATGTCCAATTAGTTTTTTTTTTTTTTCGTTCACCACTTAGACACGTCGAATTCCCCTGCTGTTACGAGAAAAAAAGTACCGACAATAAACTAGGCTGCCAACCACCGCGCTTACGAGCAACTGATCAGAAATGTAAGCAATGAACGTTTGAAATCTTTAAGCAGTGCATGTTTGTTCGAGCCGTATTCTGAGATGCGTTGGAAAAGGCGTTAGCATCGACTTGGTGATGTGCCTCCTTTGGTGTCCCCTGCGGTGTTGATTTTCCGGTTGAACAAACCGGAAATGGGTGAGGGCGGGTTTCCGGTTCGTTCAACCAGCCAATCACCGCCGCAAAAGACACCAAGGGAGACACTTAACGTAACCGATGCGATAGTACCGCCTTTAGCGGCACATCTCAGGTCCCAGCAGGCCTCTCCTTTGCTGGTCTTCACCGTTGCTAAGCTCCGTACCACCCCTGAAATCAGTCCACTCAAAATGGCAGCTTTAGTGCGGCCGTCTTATTTCCTTCGATCTTTCTCGTTCTTTCCTTTTGAAGAGCCCCCGATCGTCGAGTCTGCTCTCACAGACACCGAAGCCATAGGTTGATTGCCTGCTACCAGGGCGTGGGCTCAACAACATATCGCGCGCGCGCGCGCCTTTCTTCACGAGCTGCCGGCGTCTTCGTCGTCGTCGACGAGATCGTAGTCTTCCATCACCA